>CM062819.1:15476549-16193216 GCA_031772625.1 Pinus tabuliformis | reverse complement strand
GATGACCAGGCACACTATGCTTAAACTTAACCTTCAGAGTTCCTTAAGAAAGACCTCGATAGTACTGCAGTTGGCAGACCGCTCCACTGTGACTCGCGAAGGGATTGTGGAGGATGTCCTGGTCTCTGTTGATTCTTGGGAGTACCCTACAGACTTCTTGGTCCTTCAACCGAAGGCAAAACTCACTGGATACCCCCTCATTTTGGGAAGGCCTTGGTTAGCTACTGCGGATGCTTACATCAGTTGTCGAGTTGGGAGCATGACCATCAAGAATGGGCCTATGTCCAAACAACTATTCCTATACCCTCCTGCCCAACCTCTGTTAGAACATGACTTACCGCTCTGGTTGGAGGAGGAAAATGAGTGTGAAGTCTACTCTACACCATTGTGCGCAGTAGAAGCCACCAGGGGAGGTCCTCTGACCGAGGATGACTTGATCGAGAATTTGATTCAAAATCCACCTTCCAGTGCACTATCATTAGAGGAGTTAGTGCAAGGTACCCAAGCCAGCACTTTAGTGGACCTCTGTGTGGCCAATCTGACCTCACCCAGAGTTAAACATGTGGAATTTGGCCCTGAAAGAACCTTAAAGATCAACTCATCCCTATCTCCCTCTCAAGAGAAGGAGCTCTGTAGCTTATTGAGCCACCATTTGGATGCTTTTTCCTAGAGCTATAAGGAAATGAAAGGAGTCCATCCGTCGGTCTGTACCCATCACATTTACATTAAAGAGGATTGTAACCCAGTCAGGCAACCTCAGAGGATAATGAATCTAGCCCTTAAGGACATCGTTAAAGAAGAATTGCGAAAGTTGTTGGACGTAGGATTCATCTACCCCATCTCAGACAACGAATGGGTTTCTCCTCTGGTGCTTGTACCCAAGAAAAATGGGAAGTGGAGAATCTGTGTAGATTATCGAGAACTTAACAAAGCCACCAAGAAGGACCATTTCCCTTTGCCTTTCATAGATCAAGTGCTAGATGGGCTGGCAGGGAAGAAGTTATTTTCTTTTCTGGATGGGTTCAGCGGGTATAATCAAATCCAAATCAGCCTGGAAGACCAAGATAAGACCACCTTCACTTGTCCCTGGGGAACCTTTGCCTACCGGGTCCTTCCCTTTGGGCTATGCAACGCTCCTGCCACTTTCCAGAGAGCAGTATTGAGCATATTTGCTGAGCTGGTTCATGATTCGGTGGAAATTTATATGGATGACTTTACTCCTTATGGGTCTAACTTCCAAGAAGCATTGTCTAACCTGGGAAAAGTTTTAAACAAATGTATTGAGATGAACTTGTCCCTCAGTCCTGAAAAATGTGAATTCCTGATGACTGAAGGGACCGTGTTAGGTCATACCATTTCTCAGCAAGGATTACAGGTGGATCCTAACAAAATTGCTATCATCCAAAAGGTTCCACCTCCTCAAAAGGTAAGAGATGTTCGGAGTTTTCTAGGCTTAGCAGGATATTACAGAAGATTCATTAAAGATTTCAGTAAGCTAGCCTCGCCATTGTTTGGCCTCTTAGGGAAAGATGTTGATTTTAAATGGACTAACGACTATCAAGGGGCTCTGGATGAGTTGAAAGATAAGCTGGTGTCCGCCCCGATCTTGAGAGGTCCAAACCAGGCCCTACCTTTCCACATCCACACCGATGCCTCGAACAAAGCCATAGGGGCAGCCTTAGGACAAGTTAAGGAGAAACTCCCATATGCCATATACTTTGTCAGCAAAAACCTGTCCAAGGCAGAGATGAACTATACTATAACCGAAAAAGAGTTCCTGGCTGTAGTACACTCCCTAAACAAGTTCAGACACTACATCACTGGTTATCAAACATTCATACACACTGATCATGCTGCGATTAGATATTTAATGAATAAGCCTGATGTGAATGCTCGTATCATTAGATGGTTACTCTTGTTGCAGCAATTTGATTTGACCATTGTGGACAAGCCAGGTAAGGAAAATGTTGTTGCTGACTTTCTGTCTAGATTGGATTTGCCTGCAGGTGAAGAAGGGACACTGGATGACCAGATGCCAGACGAACACCTGTTTGCTATTTCAGTACTCTCCCCATGGTTTGTTGATATAGCAAATTACTTGGTCTCAACACAGTTCCCTCCACACCTGTCCTCAGGAGAGAAGAGCAAAATTGTGAGGAAAAGTGCCCCATTCACTTGGATCGGGGGAAACCTATTTAAACTTGGCCCAAATCATATCTTGAGGTGTTGTGTTAGGGAGGAGGAAGTTTTTGACATCCTCCTGACCTGTCATGATGGGCCCTATGGAGGTCACTTTGCAACGAAAAGTTCTGCCTTCAAAATTCTATAGGCATGCTACTATTGGCCCACTCTTCATCAAGATGTCAGAAGATACATCAGCCAATGTGACCGATGTCAAAGGATGGGGAAACCAAATCCAAGGGATGAAATGCCCCTCCAACCTCAAGTGACCTTCGAGCCATTTGAGAAGTGGGGCATGGATTTTTTGGGTCCTATCAACCCTCCTTCGAAGAAAAGGTCTTACATCATTGTGTGCACAGACTATCTGACAAAGTGGGCAGAAACCAAGGCAATCAAGGCAGCGACAGAAGAAAAAATGGCTAATTTTTTAAGGGAAAATATCTTCTACAAATTTGGCTACCCAAGAGAGCTAGTCACCGATCAAGGAAGTCAATTCACCTCTAACCTAATTGAAGACCTGCTCGCTCATCACAAGATCAAGCACAGAACTTCCACTCCTTATCATCTGCAAGCTAATGGGCAGGTGGAGGTTACTAATAGATCGCTGGAAGAGATTTTGACTAAAGTGGTGAGCAGCAGCAGGAAGGATTGGGCAAATCGATTGGTTGAGGCCACATGGGCCTACAACACCACTTGGAAAACTACAATAGGTTTCACACCTTACGAGCTGGTCTACGAGAAGAAGGCTCTGCTGTCCATAGAATTCGAGTACAACACATTGAGGGTGGCAGCTCAGCTGGACCTAGATCTCAGCCATGCACAACGGGAAAGATTACTACAACTGAATGGATTAGATGAATAGAGAATGCAGGCCCTCCTCCACTCAGAAGTAGTTCAACTCTAGAGGAAGAAATGGCATGACCGACACCTTAATGAAAAGCAATTCCAACCCGAAGATTGGGCGCTGCTGTATGATTCTAGATACAAGGATTTCAAGGGGAAACTGAGGACAAGGTGGTTAGGACCATATACAGTGGAGAAATGCAATGACAATGGTTCAGTCCTCATCAGGACCATTGATGAAGAAGCCATCCCCATGCTCTTCAATGGGCATCGATTGAAAATCTACAGGAAACCCCTTTCGAGGCAGGAGTTCATTGAAACTTTGGAGAAATCAGTGCTGGTAGTGGAGTGGGGCCCTGTCTCTACTCCACCAGCACCTTAAGTATAAAAAAAAAAAAAAAAACAGAGAAGTGAAATAAAAATATCCCTGGTTGAAAACTTCTTAGAAGCGCCCAGGGCAGGCAGTGAGGGTGAAAACCTCATGGAGGTGCCCCAGCTATCTCTCAAAAGAAAAAGAAAAAAAAAAAGAGAAAGAAAGAAAAAACAAAAATAGGCCTAATCTTTGTGGAATAATTGCAGGTTGCAGGGAATATATTGTAGGTTAGGGAGGTCGCGCAAAACAAGAACAGGGGTCCACACCAGGCTACAAGACACCCTCACAGACACTTCCTCCCTGACCACTTGCCTTTCCTAGGATTTGATCGCATTCGGGTTCAGATTCCACCTTCTACAGGAAGCTCTGCCTCTTCTACAGGAAGTTTATGTCTTCTACAGGAAACATCCTATAGAACCTTCAGGCAAGCCAATATTGATTTTGGAGGGGACTTTGATGGTGGGAATCTGTTTCTTAGGCCTGCAGCCACCCCTGTTTCCGCCCATCACCATATGGTACCATGTTCCATCCCTATACACCTCTGTCACCCACTTGGTTATATGTTCCTGTACAGTCATACCAGAAACCCCGTTTCCTCAGATTTCCAGCAAGAATTTTTCAGCGACAAATTAAGCAATGATGTATAGCTCACCCTACCTGTCGATCTCCGTCTGGACTCTTCATCAGCAAATCCCTCGTCCACAATATAGCCTTGCTCGTTTAGCCTGCATTCTAGGAGGAGAAGCAGCTACAGGATATCCTACAGGAATCCTGTGGCGGCTGATCCCTCTGGAAAGACGTACTCTGAAGACAGGGACAGCCGAAATCAACAAAGGGAACATGCAAAAGGCTCCTCTTGAACGTGAAAACATCCTCGGCAGCCGAAATGAAGCCAAACTGTGTATGCAGCGAGGACAACCAAAGGATCGGGTTCCAAAACTCGTACATACAGCATCAACAAATGGAGGAATGGGTTCTAACACCCGTGCATGAGGCAGTAGCAAGCAAAGTAGTGGTTCCAAGACCTGAGGTCTGCATAACGCGTCCACGGCCACGCAGGTAAGTGTCTAACCTCATTTGTCAATTGCATAAACTATATTTCGAAAACTGCATGGCTGTGAGAATGGTTTGCATTGAACGGGATCAGTGGCCAGTCAAACTGGCCACCCTCAGCCAGTTACAAAGCCTTGTGGGATCCGAACAAGCTCAGTTACATTCAAATTTGCTGCCGAGATGTGCAGCCGACACGTGTGGAGTGTCCATTCGGGGAAAATCAGCGGGACTGGTAGTGGTGGCAGTGGTTAATGGCAGAGGGGAGGTGATGACGGTCAAAGACACGTAGAAAAATGATGGCCGTGATGTTGGATCAATGGTTCAGTCTGGCCACCTCATTCCCTTGCCACAAATTGCGCCGCAATTAAAAGATATTCGGCTGAAGACTCTCACCACCCGCTGTTCATTTGCACTTGCAACGTCCTCGGCCGAAGTACCCATCCTCTGCCTCTGAAATCTATTAACCCATCGTCCTCCATCAGGTTTTTCAGCCCGTTCAAAAAAAATCTCCTGCGTACCAGGCTCATTTAGAAGCGCAGTGACATCCTACAGAAGCCGACAAGAGTTCTACAGGAAGCTGCTCTACAGGAAGTCTGGCACAGCTTTCCGAAGCAGAAAGCCTGGATTTTTCTTCGTCGAATTTGGAGTTCCGAGAGAGGTAGGCTCGAAAACACTCTTCCATGCATGGTATGTTTCGAAAAGGTGGTGAATTGAACTGTTTTAAATTGGGGAGTCCGAGAAAAATCAGCCTGTGAGTTGGAAATAGCAGTTTGCTTGTGTGTTGAACGATATTCCTCAGTTTTTCTGCATCGAAATTCTTCTCCACGTTTCCTGTTGCTAAAATTCTCTTATAAGGAAAGCATATGCAGCTGTGAGAGCCAGCCTGTGGATGAAAATTTTAAAATTTGCATATCTGAATGTGTCCCGAGAAGAAAACTCGGTCTCTGCCCTCTGTCTGTAGAAGCAAAAACTCTTCCTTTCATAACCAGATAACTGAGAGCTAAGCCACAACAGGCTTGAAACCAAAGAATTGTTGCTCATTAATATTAAACAACCGAAGAATTCTTCCTTGAGTCCAGGGAAAAACCCATAGACAGCGTTCCCTTTTCTGACAGAGCATAAAACAGGGCACTCTCACCATGCCAGGAGGGTTTATCAGGAGAGAACCTTCAGATCCCAGCAAGCTGCGTGAGCATCCAGAGGTGGTAGACCTCTTCACCCGTGCCAATTGGATGTCCTTTTGTGACAAAATTCAGGGTCATGACGATGAAATAATGGAGGAATTCTTAATGTCCCTAAAACCTGAATCAAAGACACAGGCCACAGTGAATTTTAGGGGTTTGACCCTAGAAGTTACCCTTGAGCTCATCAGTCGTGTTACTGGCCTCCCATTAGGACTCCCATGTAGCAAAGAAGAAAGGTCATTGGGCCAGGGAGCTAAGAAAGCATTCTTCCTTCCTGAAGAACATCCTGTAGAAGACAAAAATGGGGTCCGAAGAGCCAGCTTACCTCCTCTTTGGAGCGAAGTAAACTTCCAAATCATGAAATACATTACCTGTGAAGGGAGTTTCAACATTGTCTACGGCTATCACTTTAGGTTGCTAAATGAACTAAGACATGGAATGGATTTACCTCGAGAACAAAAGTTGAGCATCCCCTATTTTCTTCTACAGTCATTAAGTGAATGTGGCAAAAAATTGAAAGAAGGGACACCAGATCAGTTAGCCCATCATGGGCTCATCAAAATTTTAGTAGAATATTCCCTCCACACCTACACTGTCCCCCTCTCCTGGGAAATTTTCCAAAACATGACCAAAGATGACGATATTATAATTCTGGCCGAGGAGCTCACCTCATCCAGCAGTGAAGAAGGGGAACACACTGAAGCAGGAGAGAAAACCAGTGGTAAAGAAACACAGGATAAACAAGCACAAGTAGGAAAAAAAGAGAAAGAGGGGGGGGGGGGCAAGTTACTGAGTCTAAAACAGAGCAAGGAACAGTAGCACAAACCCCAAGGGAAAAGAGACTGTAGAGGAGAGCAGAGAAGGAAGAAACATCCCAAGTAAAGGTTGGCACAGCCACAGAAGTCACACCAAAACAAAAAGTGAAAACAGATCCTAAAATTTCCACAATTCAGGCAGAAACAGTTGACAAAGAGGCTTCTACAGGAAGCATGGAAACATAACAACAAAGAGGAAAATTGCTGGAAATATTAGTAAGAGAGGCAGCAGCTGTGCTGGCCACCTTAAAAACACCTCCAAAACAAAGAGGGAAGTAGAAGAGGCAGAACTCCATGTACTTTAAAGCAATAAGGAGCACACGGATCAGAGTTAGCAGACCCTAGCCACAGTCAAAGGAGACAATTATTATTGAGGACACAACCCCTAAACCAAAGGAAGGGTCTCCCTCAAAGATTTCCGTCACCTATGAGTGAGGAAACCCAAAAACTTCCACTTGGAGAGAAAGATTGAAGACAATGGACACAAAGATTGTTCTACAGGAAGCTGAGAAAGCTCTGCAGGATACTCAGGCTAAGCTAAAGGAGACCGAGAAGTTGGAGGAAAAGGCAGCCAAACAAGCACAGGAAGAAGAAAGAACAGAGGAAATATTGGAACCAAGTCCTCAGCCCAGTTTGGGAACATACTATAACTTGTTAAAAGGTGGGAAAATAATTCCCCAGAAATTTGCAGTGCCACTATTTTTTGCACTGGAGGAAGAAAGGATTAGGTCTCATACTTGGATGAGGATCGCCAAGTCCAAGGGTGTGGCAGACATAGGCCCCCTAGAGGAACAACTCAGGGAGTCAAGGAAAGAATTGGCTATGGTGAAGCATGTGGAAAGATGTTAGAGGGCCAAACTATAGGAAGAGAACGAGCTGCTGAAACAACAGCTACAGCTACAAGGAATCCATAAGGAAGACAGGACATCCATTCTAGGAGAATAGCAGCAACAGGAAAAGCCTCCAACAGACAAAGAAACCTTGGATGAATAGCAAAGAAAGGACGGGTTGCAGGCTAAGATCGAGGCACTAACAAAACAGTTATAGGAAAAGGAGTTGCAGGCAGCAGAGGAGATACAGTCTCTAAGGCAACAGGTACATGAGAAGGAAGCCCAACTGGCCTGCATGGCCAGCTGGGAAATAGAGGCCATACAGTGTAGGCAGCCTGCCAAGTCATACGCTTTGTACCTTAAAGATCAATGGTTGTGGTTCCAGATTAACACCTTGGCCCAAAAGGGCACTACTCCATTTCAAAACTATCATCAATTTGTGGCTTTATGTGATAGTAGCTCATCAGAGGACAAGGCTAAATTATCAGAGTTTTACTTGCACAACTTAGCCCTTCCAAAAATGAATTCATGGGATCCCAACACTGTGGTAGGAGATGTCCAACTTATGGCCATGGCCTCTTGGATGAATTATGAGGAAAAAAGAGCAACAGAGGTTCGAAATATTATGAGCAGGGAACTTAGTGAGCCACTAATGATCAGAGTAGAGCCAAAGGATCCCTCAGCATTGATAAGCGCCCACCGGCACTTGGCCAACAGCCCTCAGGATTTACCAGATCACATTGAGCGACAGGCTCAAGCTATTGCCCACTTTGAGGACATGGAGAGACTGTTGGGGGATAACTGCCTCCATGCTTGCACAAGGAGGTGGAACACACTGCCCCACAGTTTGAAGATAAGGGAATACCACTCTCCAACCAAGATGAGGGAGGCCTTGGCAAGGGTACCCCTCTATAAACAGTCAATGCAAAATCTGTAGGCCAATTGGATCGGTCTGAAATTCAGTCCTCCCTTGCTTTTGGGATTGCTAGAAGGAGTTAAGGAAGAAGAGGAAAACAGGCAGTGGGAGGAAGTGGAAAGAAAAGTAGGATTTCACGACCGGGAAGAGGACATCACCACGGAGGCCCGGGATGTGAGAGAGGCAGTCAAAGCTATCAAGGATGATGAGCTAGATTAGTTCCTCAGAGGATGAGCAACCCATTTAGCAGGGGGGTGATGATGAGCCCCAAAAATGGGTAGCTTATTGGGCTCATTTTGCCTATTGTTCTTCATCAATCCACCATTTTTCATAGTTTATGCATGTTTGTTGAGTATATTTATGTTAGTTGAACGAATGAGGATAGTCACTTGACCAAGAAGGCTAACACGTGGTTATTGCAGATTTTTGGACAAATTTTGGACCAAAGCAAAGCATTTATGAGCCATATGACAGCCAAGCATGAAGGAACAAGGGTGAGGATTCGTAGGAAGGGTGTCTCCTACACTAAATGGCCCCTTCCTCGAAATCTCCACCCTCAGCTCGGAGTTCAGCAGGCCACTGAAAAGGATTCCCAAGGGCAGCCGAGCAGTTTTGTGTAAAGTGACTGATCACTAGAAATTTGAGCAGCTGAGCCCCTCGAGTTAAGGAGGGATGTTGGAGACCCTCGTAGTGCATAAATAGGAAGGCTTCCAGCCTTCGTAGTTTACTTTTTGAGCAGTTGTATTTTGCACTATAGTGCTGCAAGTTTCTTAGCTCATTTTGTAGTTTCTGCTGTACAACTTTCTTGTGACATGGTTATTTTTGAATAATGGAAAGCAGTTTCATTTGGCATCAGTCCTGAGATTTTTCTTAGGAGCCTGCAGCTCTTGGGGTTGGCCCCAACCCAAGTGCTAAGGCTTCCTTCTTGTACGGTTACATGTTTTGAATGTCTTTATCAAATAATTTCTGTCAGGTAGATTACAGATTTGCTTGATTACATAGGTCATTGTTGATGATTAAAAAGGCTTTTCAGGTTCAGATTGTTTTGATAGGTTAATAACAGAGAAGATCTTCAGAAAAATTCCATCAAGCACCCCTGATCTCATCTCTCCCTCTGTGGGACATGAGCTGAGACCAAGGTGTCCTTGCCGCTACCAAAAACACTATCTTTGCTTCATCATGCAATTGTTAGTGTATATTCTCATCTACAGAAGTTGATACCAGTTGAGGTTACATGTTCAGGTTCATGATTGCTTAGTTTGCATAGCTATTTCACATGATTTCGTTGCAGTAAACTTTTGCTCATTTGCTTTGCTGATATTCAGGTCAGGTTAGGTTAAAGTAGCTAGGTCTTTGGTTTTTCAAGTCTTTGTTTGAATAGTTTGGGAAAATAACTTGCAGAGCACCTGTAAAACCTCTTTGCCTACCCCTACTCCACCAATACCACCTACTCCACCCTCCAACTCTGATTCTTGCCCCACATTTTCTACATCCCCTCACTTTGACCTAATTTCCATATTTTTGTGCAACATTGCTCTACCCCTTGTTGAACAAATCCAACCATCCTTGTCACTCACCCGCTTTTTTCGCCAGGTCCTGGAACATTCCTCATCACCATCAACCTCCATACCCACTTATTCACCTCTTTTCCACCATCAACCCTTCAAAAATCTCCTTTCAGAACATCCTGTAGAAACATCCTGTAGAAGCCACAGAACATCCTGTAGAACCCCTGTAGACTTCCTGTAGAAGCTCACGAAAGCGGTTTCCTGGAATCTGATCACTTGGAAACTCTCTGGAAGGGTGCTAGGGACCCCTTAGGCCCTCTTCTAACCTTCCCAACCTCCTGTAAGCGCCTACTCCATTTCCTTTCGCCAGTTGACCTCTGCACAGTCAGAAACAGTTAAAGCATATGCAAAATAATCTTGACGAAGTACTCAAAAATGCAAAAAGATGTTTTCTTCATATTTCTCTTCAGAAGTAGCTTAGTCACATACATTTTACCTTTCTAGAAGTCAATGGCATCGTTCTTGTAGCTTCATCCTTTTACTTGCACCAGTAGGGTTAGTCTGTAAAACTAGGGTTTGTTAGGGTTTGCATTCCTTTCTAGCTCTCAACTTCTTTTTGCAAGTATATTAGCCTTTGATTGAGTTAGCTTTCATCCATCACCATTAAAAGCTTCTTCTGAGAGATCATAGAAGTTGGCTTAAGCTCCTAGCGGACTTGTGCCAGCTGATCCAGTGACAGCTGTGGCAAGAGCTAGTACTTATGCATATAGCACCGTCGCTTCCAAGTTTGTTACGAACTACCAGGTTGATAAAAGTAAAGAAGGGAGTCCCAGGAGTTGCAGCATTATTGCTGCAATACTGGAACCCACCACTAGTCGTGGAAAGAATAACACAACCCAATAGAAAATCTATCATTGGCAGTTGTCTTTGTTGTCAATAGGTTCCGACATTACATACTGTTGCAACAGACTACTTTCATCGCCTTGGAGAATACCATGAGACACATTTTGTCTCATCAACTAATTGGAGGGAAATATTCAAAATGGATCGGGATCCTCCAACAATTTGATTTGGTTTTCACAGCTACCAAGGCGAAAAATTCCTCAGTCTTCATCAAGCTTTTGCCGGATGTTCCCATTGTCGATCCTAATGAGATAGCCCATGATACTCTTCCAGATGAAGCTATCTATCTTATCGACACAATTGACCCTTGGTATGGTGACACTCTTGTCTACCTCAAAGCGCAATGATTCTGCCCCGAGCTATCATCAAATGACCGTCATCACATCCGCCACCAAGCATGACATTATTTAGTGCTTAAAGATACATTATATCGTCGTGGTGCAGATACAGTTCTTCGATGTTGCCTCACTCATGAAGAGGTGGAATACATTTTAAATGACTGCCATGGTGGGGCATCTGGCGGTCATCTTTCTAGCATATCTACTGCACAAAAAATTTTGCGCGCAGGCTACTACTGGCCAACCTTTTTCAAATATTGTATCAAGGCTATCTGGAAATGCCATCTTTGTCAAGTGTTTACAAAGAAAATGCGTGCTCCTCTGGCCCTACTGCACCGAGCTATCTCTGTTAGCCCCTTTTCCAAATGGGGGATAGACTTCGTAACTTACAACCTGGTTTCCTTTGTTGGACATAACTATATTATTGTAGTTGTGGACTATTTCACGAAATGGGCTAAAGCCCTTCCCACATTCTCGGCCGATGGAGAAACCGCAGCGCTATTACTATTTAATCAATTCATCTGTCACTTCGATGTACCCCACATGATCGTTACAGACCATGGGTCCCATTTTCAGAATCACATGATGTCTGACTTAACATCGCTGCTAGGTTTTCGCCAGGATCAATCATCCTCCTACTACCCCCAAGATAATGGTCAATAGAGACCATCAATGACGTCTCAAAAACCATGATTCGTAGGTTAGTAGGGAACCATAAAACCCACTAGCATAATAAATTATATCCTCCGCTATGGGCATACCGAACATCGGTTAAGACTGCTACAGGCTTCACACCTTTTCAACTGGCTTACGGCCTGGAAGCAATTTTACCAATCGAGTGTTAGATTCCTTCCTTACAAGTCACCGTTGAATTCTTGCCTGACACTACTGCCAAAGAAGAGCACCTGCTATACCTAAATCAACTGTATGAAACCTATTGAGATGTCGAATTGGCACTCGAGGCCCACAAGCATCAGGTCAAATCCCAATACGAAAAAAAGGTCAAGCCTCGTTCTTACCAAGAGGGAGATATTGTTTTACTCTACGATAAAAAACATGACCTCTTGGGGGCAGGAATTCTTCAACCCTTTTGGCTCAGTCCATATCTCGTTAAAAAAGACCTCTCAAAAGGGTCATATGAACTTCAGGACTGGGAAGGAGTCCTGCTCATTGAGCCCCGAAATGCGCTCTATCTGAAAAAGTATTATGCCTAGTACTACACTACGCATGTGCTTTGTCATTTTATGTATTTATAAATTTTTTCTTCTTTTTTGATGTGATTGGATTGTTTTGGTATTTATTGAAGTATTTGTCTCATACATCTTTCTCATAATGCAAATGCCTTCATTACCCTTAGCATACGTAGGATACGCGGATGGTGCCAGTCGTCACACACGGCACATTGCATTAGCTGCTTGGGTCATTTACACACTTCAGTCAGAACTGTTTTGTTTCGGGGGAGTCTTTCTTGGTACTGCCGCCAACAATATTGTTGAGTACATGTCTGTAATTTCACTTCTCACTGAAGCGTCATCAAGGGACATCTCCAATCTGGTGGTCAGGTTAGACTCTCAGCTTGTTGTTAAGTAATTGAAAAATCATTATCACATTCGTAATCCAACCTTGTTGCGTCATTATTTAAGGGTATGAATCTTGGAACGTCAATTTGAAGTTACCACATATGAACACATTCCTAGAGAATTTAATACATTGCTAATTCATTGGAAAACTATGTGTTAGATTGGCATTTGTCTCATTCAATATAGATATATGTATGAAAAGTAAATATTTACGAAGTTAAAAATTTACAAAAAACACTTTAAAAACATTTACATCATAAAATACCAATATATATATATATATATATATATATATATATATGAAACTAGTCTTTTACATCAAAATATTTCAAAACTTGGGTGTTTTAAGTACAAAATGGCTACTAAGCCTAGCTATAAACACCCGCTGGCTATGCCAAAGCACATGCTAAATAGATCCTACTATTCATGAAATGATAACACTGCTCTAGCTATCCTCTGAAGAGGAACCAGAAACCGCTCAGGCACACCGACTATGTGCCACTGCATATGAGCGGGGATCTCCCTCATGGGAAGGGGAGGCACACCCATGCTCAAGCCCTCTAGGTTCCTCAGAACCTCGTGAAGACTGTCAGCATCACCCTCCCCCCCCCCCAATTAGGTAGTTGGACTCCCCACCTCATATGGCGAGGTTCACCTATGAGTCGTACTGGCGCCACATCTGTGTCAAGCAAAAAAATTCACGTCAGTACATGTTCACCCATAAAATCAGCAAAAACATAACATAAATATTCAAAAGCGTAAAAATACTTTAAGTACTCTCAAAAATTATTTTGACCTTGAGGACCTAAGTTGGTCCCCGGAGCCAACATCAAGACAGGGTCATCAGTGAAGTCCATGCCATCATAGGCATAGTCGTCAATCATCACAATCGGGCTATGAAGCCACTCAAATAACTCTTCCTCGAAAAAGTGTCGAATAGGTCCTCCTCCTGTGTGAGGATCAAGTGATGACCATTGCCCCTATCTGAGCTCCCTCAGATCAAAGGGACCTAACCTTATCCTCGGGTGCACAACAAGTACCCTCTCAAGTATGGTTGACATAATGAGAGTGCCATACCCAAAACTCTGTTGGGTTTGAGTCTTGCATGCTGTCAATTCTGCCTTCAACTGGCGAAGCACTGCTTCACACCAGTCGAACATATAAGGCTGGACACATTAAACTGCAAGAAATAGTTGGGCTTTGTTGCAATGTGGGGACTCTTTGACCCCGCCAAATGCAGAATCAACCATAAAATGGCCCTCATAGGTCTGGACCTAATCCTCTCTATGGGGACTCTGTTGCTGATGAGTCCACTCTCAGGGATACAGTAAGATTGAACCAGCTCTAGGGTGGATTGAGGATCAGGCCTACCCCTAGTCAGGTTTGCTTATGCTCCTCGACACGAAAAACCAGTCAAAAAGTAAATATCACCGCAGTCAATGGCCACTCATGATCTCCAATCCTGAACACCTGCTCATGTTCATCCCAACGCTGGATAATCCATCTCAACAAGTCCTCCTACCCTTTCATCAAGTCCAACTTCGCATACTTCATCAAACCACAGTGGTGCAATGCAAGTATGCATGCTGGATCATTTCGCATCAACAATTCCTATCTGGCATGGGCCCGTTCTCTCCATAGGCTAGTCATAATGGATCGAAACCTATGCAAAACAACCCAAAAATAAATCAAAATGGGGCAAAAAAGGTTCTGAAATCATTATCTGAGATTTTCAAATTCATTCTAATGCTTTAACGCTCCCCCTAGTGGTACACAGGGAGGATTAACACCCTCCAGTAGGTCGTAAAGGGCGTTTAACGCTCCCTGCAGGCTTTCTAGAGGGCGTTAATGCACAAATACTAAATAAGGGCTCCCCAGATTTGCAAAAATCCACCCCAGAAACTAATAAAAAGAGGATAAGTAAATAAAATATTAAGGTTTTGGCATCTACCTGTGACTAACGACATGTCGAATGGTCACCCGGATCTCCCGCAATCATCTATGGAAAATCTGCTCCTCTTTGGCTCCAAAACGCTCTCACGGCTCTCAAATAGTGAAAATGGTGAATGTGCAAGCTCAAGAACTCTCTTATATTTATTTTGGAGACATGACTTATCTTAATTGAAGTCATTAAAGAGGAAGTAGTCCATTCCCCATGATTTTTATCATGCATGACCCCATATTGACAGAAATTATTGCTTTTATTTTGTTTTTTGATGAAAGCACTTTCAGGAATGAAGCCGCATGAAATTCTCAATGAGCACTTTCTTTTATGGGATATTTTCTCACTCTTAATTTGAAATATCCCCGAGTTTTCATCATTGGGCTCGTTAAACACCTACAAAGACAGTTTGAGCAACTCTTTTTCGCTCTTTTTCTAGCTCATTAAATTGAAAAATATCATTTGAGCATTCTTTTTAGGTGTTTTTTTCTCGCTCATAAAACTGAAAAAATCCCGAGTTTTTCCTTCAGGCTCGTTAAAAACTTATGAATATGATAGGATCATTCTTTTAGGTACTTTCCTTGCTTGTTAAACTGAAAAATCTTGATTTTTCGTCACCAGGCTCGTTAAAAATATACGACAACAATATGAGAACTTTCTTTTTTGGGACCATTTCTCGCTCTTAAATCGAAAAATCCCCGAGTTTTTCCCTTCTTTAGGCTCATTAAATCTACGAAGAAGTAATGACCATTATTTTACCTCTTTTTCCTTACTCACTAAACTAAAAAAGATACTTTGATTTTTCTTCATTTGACACGTTAAAATTCAATGAAGGTGTTGACTTTGTCATCGCATGACTCATTAAAAATTCACGACGAATATCGAGTTTATTCAATCTTCTCGTACTCTTAACAAAATGAGGTGAACATCTATTGAGCATAGGTTTCTCTTTATTCGAACTCAGTATATTAACTCACAGAAAAGTAACCAATCCAAGTATACTATTAAACCTTTGTCGCGCCCAGTTAACAATTATGACAAAGGGACCACCATGGAGTCATTCTTTATGATCTTTTTATACTCTCTAAATATGAAAATACCATCGAGTTATCTCATCTAGACTCATTAAATTCCACAGATGTGAAGTGGAGTCGCTCTTTTTATGATCCTTTTTTAGACTCTTAAAACATGAAAAGATCGACGAGTTTGCCTCTCTAGACTCATTAAACTAATCAGGTAGGGCATAGAGTCGCTCTTTTTGCAATCCTTTTCAGAATCTTAAAATATGAAAAGATCGATGATTTTACCCGTCTGGACTCACTAAACTAATCAGATGGGGAAAGTGGATAATACAGTTGTGTTCAGTACTTGAAAGCATGTTTTGGCAACAATAGTTCCCTTGAACATGGCACTCCCTCAGATAAACCTTCCTTGTGATGGCCTCTCAATATGAATCTTACCATCCTATGATTTTAGCCTATATACCCTGATGTTCTTGCATCTCTGTATCCTAACACTCTTTAGTATTCATGAGTCTAGTGCTGCACGGTTAAAACCATTGTCGTGCATTCTATTTTTCAAGGGAAAACCCTTTTTTCTTTTGTTTCCTCCATCAAACCATCAAGCATATTCTTTCATCATTCCCTCTATTGTTTTGACCCAATGCTCAAAGATTCCTCAAAAAACAAATCATTCTTGTCCTGTTTCATGTCGATTGATGTAGGACACATTATTGACTATCTTTCGACAGGTCTCTTCCTATCAAATTCAACACTCTGTTAGGGCCTAAATCTGCCTCAGGCTGAGAAAGGTAGGTCTAGGGTAACATCAAACCATGCTTAACCTGGTAGCTAGCCCTACCAGGTCGGCAGAGGGCTCTCTCCTTATCAATCTCAACGAAAATATGGCAAGTAAGGCTTGAGATGACTGATATAAAAACTAATTTTAGGCTAGGTATGTTTGCTCAGAGGAATTTGTTTGATTTTAATGGTTGGTTACTGGATCAGATGGTGAAGGTAGCTTTGTGTCCGGGAAATCAACACAAATTTGCAGAGGTTTCTGTGGGGCGAGGTAGGCAAGCGTTTTAGCACTTTGAAATGAGTGTAATGGTGAGTCTAAAGACTGGTGAGGAGTTGGAGAGGGAATGCAAATGTCATGAGTCCTCTTCAAATAGTAGAAAACATTTAAAACTAAATAAACCCCAAGGTAGAGCACTGAAACACCAATGAATTCCACCTTTTACACTTGATTCATTTAGTTATGCAGAATAAGAGAGATGATGGCACATATAAACATAAGATCAACTGAAATAACAAAGGTAAAAACAATGCTAATTCACATTACCACAAAAACCCCACAAAATGCTGCAAAACCCTGGTTCATTTCCTTGCCAAACTACATAAGTGATGTACAATGTAGCTCAATGCATCCACAAGAGTCCAACCTTGATAAATGACTAAGAAAGTACAAGATATAGGCATCAAACCACCTATGCTAGCCATCAAGGGTTGAATCCATGAGTCAAGGAGCTATTTCAACAAGATCTAAACTAGGAACTAAAAAATAGGCAGTGGAACAGCTTGCCTCTAAAACTATGGAAACTAATTCATTCATCCTCAAACCAACTCTAACTGATGTATCTACCTCCTCAAGTCATTTTTCATCATTTTTACATCATAGTACATCATAATACATCATATTACATCACTAATTTACCAAAGAGAGAAGAAAAAGTCAACTGTCAGCAAACTAGGCGAAATTCTAAGCTTTTAGGCAAAATTGTCAAAATTTTGCTTGATGCGCAGCGCCCTGAGCCTGATGCGCAATGCTTATTCTAGGCCACTTTTGGAAGGCTTCTCGAAGTCCAAATCAGGTGTAGGATAGCTCATTAGAAAGCCCTACCTGTCTAGTTTCTAGAACACTTTGAATTTTCTGATTTGGAGGTCATTTTCCCCTCAAAAGTGGATTCTCCCAAGATTGGTTCCTGTGTGTCCAAAAAGTGGCAGAGAGGGCATCTTTTGAGTGTTTTTTGCCCTTTTGGCGGCCCAAATCTCATCGAAATTTTATGAAACTTTCTGGGTTTCATTTTTTTCCATGGGGAATCCAAAAATGAAAGCTATTTTTCAAAATACCAAGCCAACTCAATGAGCAGCACTGGTGGCGCTGCGCATCAGTTGAAAATTCCCGTGTTGCCTAATTCAAAAAATCAAAATTTACAAAATTTTTCCAAAATCTGTCTAGTTTTGGCTCAAATGTAATTCATTGGTTACTTTTTTGGGCAAGTTTAACATCAGCCATGATCTCAATTTTGTCACCCCTCTTTTTGCCTCTTAAGGCCCTCCTTAATCTTGCCTTACGCTGCTTGATCCTCTTGTTGCATATTCTATTCCGGATTAAATAATGATGTGCCATATGCCTTAGCATCTTGTTGTCTCTGTTGGCTTTCTTTAGAAGACCCTCAAGCTGGATATGTACCCTCTCAAGCCATATTTCTCTCTCATTCACCACTTCTTGTTCAACTGGAGCCAAGGGAACTGGATGCTTCTCTGCCATTTCACAAAAATCAAAACATGACTGATGTCTGAAACATGTTGTTATAGACATTTTTGGGCACTGCAACCCCAATCATAAATGTCCATAAAACAAGGGCTCTTAAGTCCCTAAAAGTGTTGTTCTAACCTCTAAAATAACAAGGTCAACTGATTACATCTTCTCCCAGAAGTTCTCCATGAAAAACTGCTCAGAACTGGTCAAAACTGGACCATCTCACCTGCTCCATGGTCAAAGTGCGCAGCATCCCACCTAAATACTCACGGGAGGTGCGATGCATCTTGAAAAGCCCTTCTATGGGGTGTGATGGGCGAGAGTGGACAAATGGCAGGGTCAATCTGCAAGGTGGAGGATCATGGAATCTTCTAGAAACTTCTCCTCTGACACTTGCCTCTCTACATTCACCCAGGGATGAGTAAGATATCATCAATCTCCAAGTGGATTCAAGAACTATCAGAGAGAGGACACTAATCAAATCTCAAAAGCTGACTCATCCCCCTTGCAAACATCTATATATGGATCCCTCATCCCAGAGATCCAGAGGCTGGAATTTTGTATCTTGTAAGGAAGTGCTGCTGGTTTCTTGGTGCAACATTAGAGTGTTGGGTGATCTAAGCTTTTCATGAGGTGAAGAAGGGCTTTCTTGCTGAGAGGATGATGCTGGGTTAGAACAATTGGTTGTAATCCTCTTTGCTATTTCTTGATTATCAATAAAGCTATTCAAGTTTTCCTCCTCATTCTTGTATGATTGATGGTATATGCATTTGTGTGGTCAATATATATCTGGTCCTATATTGTTTATGATAATAGATCTACATTCTTGGATAGTGTTATGCTGCTTTGATTCTACAGGTGCTCTTTGAAGCTGGGTAGACAAGGAAGCGAGTGGCAAAGATCTATCAGAAGAGAGAGGAATCAAGAAAGGAACCAAGTGCAAGATAGAGGTTGGTCTCCTTTATTCCCCTCTTATCTATTTCTCATAAAGGAAAACGGAAGTAGTTTTAGTTTGTTTGTTTTTAAGGTAGCTACCAGCCTTAGTGGGACTAGCAGCTCTACATAGACACTAGTTTTCCCGATAACAAAATGGCGACTCCGCTGGGGAGCGAATAGAATGTTTGTTTATCTACATTTGTTTACTTTATAAACTTACTGACGGAGCCTGAAGTCAAGCCATCTAGCCTTCGAACTGCATTTGCTATGCAAGTGCAAAGTAGATCAATGTTGCTTCAGTCTATCTCTGGGTTTTGTTTATGAACTGAACAACTGATTTACAAGCTCTCTAATTGCCCTTGTGGTGGCTCTAGTAACCTCTTTAGATCTACCCTGTGATTGATTTACTGATTACCACTTGCTCGGCCTAAATCCCTAAACTGAGCTGCAAACTGTGACCCGGAACCCAGTTAAAGTCTCGTCCCTGGTCCAGCGCACTGTCTCTTCTGTGAATTCTAGATGCATCGCACTTCCCGAGTGTAGTAGGTGCACTTCATCTCTTTTTCACTGTGTTACAGGTGCGCTGATCAGACAAGACCTTTCCTGCTCCTAGATTTTGGTTTCTGTGTTCACTCTTTTCAGCTCGATTCAAGAATTTTGCTGCCTGTAATCAGTACACCTCTGTGGAAACCCCCTTCCTTTCCATTATTCCACCTCCATTGTGCAAATAACTGTAAATTTTTTTATGTATTTTGAGTCATTTTCAGTTCTCTTTTACAAAGAAGTAGCGTAATTGTACTGTCGTTTCTTGATTTGAAAGTGTCGCAAGTGTCGTTTTCAGTCATAAAAGAGAATCCGATTGTTCTTGATAGTTGATTACACTATTACTCTTGTATTTGATTTGAATTAGTAATTTTTCAAGTGTCGAAAGCAAGTTTTCAATTCCAAATTGCAAAGTGTCTTCATTGACTTCATTTTGTCTTGAAAAGAAACTTGTTAGTAATGTCGCTTTGAAAAATAATTCTCATTTGCGCTTAGCTTTATTTTTATCATTCACACATTAAGAAGGCTGAAAACAAATACATGCATGTGCATTTTCATTTAGACTATTTGTTGGTTTGATTTAGGACAGTGCATATAGTGTGTGCTCTCTGCTCTATGTTGAAAGAATGCCATCTCTCTTTAGTTAGTAGCTAGGATTTTCATTGCAAAAAGAAGATTAAACGATTGTTTATCATCTTAGATTGCATTTTAGGAATTGTACATCTACATCACGTGGTGAACCTGAAAGGCAAATTTCTTAAGCAAGATCAACTGTAACATAAATTTAATGAATCTAAAAATGCTTTGGAACCTAACGCACAACATTTAGAAGTCTAGGCTAGAGACGTATTCCGGCGTCGTAAAGCTTGGTAACTGTTGTTTTCATTGCTGGTTGGGTGATTCCTCCACTTTGAGACGATAAGTGCCTGTACAGACTTGTGCTCCCACGTACCCTCGAGTATATATTGGGAGACCACAATAGTCTTTATCCTTTATCCATAGGAAGTCGTGTCTGCTGCCCTATCGATCGCAATGCACTGAACACAACATTCGAGAAGATTGACTGCCGTACCGTAAAAAGTATTCTGCAGTTTTGTGCTTGGTTTGGTAATCCCTCTGTCTAGATTACCAGAGCAGTCTCTTTCATTCCTTTTTAGACTCCTTAAAGGAAAAGGTCCATCTGAGCACTTGTCACTTCAGGCTCAATAAAAATCGAAGGTGACTAGAGTCATCTTTTGTTTTTTCTCGACTCTTAAAAATTGAAAAATCAAGTTGTGTCAAAGCATCTAAAATTTATTTTAATCGGAATAAATATCACCTTTCCTACGTTTGTCTTAGGTTGAGAAAAACGGAGCCCACCAACCAAGGAGTTCCCCTTGGAGGAAATCCTAGTCCCTTCTCCTCTTGGGGAGATGTTGGTGTGCCCCATATGGCCACATTGTCGCTTCCAGGATTGACAATCGGCTTGCCCGTATGGCTCTTCTCAACTTCTGTCGTTCAAAACACCATGATTCCTAAACAATCAAGTCAGTAACTAAACGATACTAGAGTTACCCCCCAACCCTCTACTTCGTCCAATTCTTCCTCTCCTCCTTCCTCTTCGCTTGATGAAGCTGGTAAAGCCAAAAATCAAGTAACCGAGAAGAAGAAGGAGAAGAAGAAGAAGGAGCCAAAGGCGAAAAGGGGCAACCAAGCATCGTCTAGTGAAAATCCACACACTGCACCGTCCAGGCCTAAATCGCCATGTGTCATTTGCAAAGGAGACCACTATCATCGAGATTGTCCTTGCATCCCTCGGATCTTAAGGGACTGGTCTCCTAGTTTGCACAATCTGGTGTCATAAACCTCTGATGATCAGGTTGAAAGTACACCGTCAACTAGTGAAGGTGAAGCCCCTAGACAGAAAGAAAAATGTAAACGTCCTTGTAAACTGTGTGAAGGTGATCACACCGTCCACCGTTGTCCCTTCTTAGACGAGGCTAAAAGAGTTTTGGACGACCGTACGGTTTCACCGTTACGGCTTCCTCTTGGATATAAGAAGCTCTTGCCGAGTCCGTCACTAGTTGAAAATCTGGCTGACATGCCCTTGTGGTCAGCTGAAACATCTATCATTGAAGATAAACCATCTAAATCCACACCAGACGAATGTCAAAAGGTTGAGGCAGTAGTTGACCCGGTCTTGCCTTCAGAGGATCCATCTTCAGATGATACAGTCACCGAAGAGATCAAGAATGACACCGTTCAAATTCTCTTCGTAAGCACAGACTACGATGAACATGGGGGCAGTCTACCCGTTCCTTTACCGCAGGAAGGAAGTTCGTCAGAGTCATATCCGGCCGTCTATTTGGTCCCACCTCCAAGCAACCTGGTTGTTTCCTTCGATTGGAATCTACTAGGAAAACCCCGTTTACTGGCTAGTGTACCATTTCGAATCATTGCTCAAATATATAGAATGGTCATGGCCGGTACCATCATAGATGAAGGGGCTTCTGTGAGTATCCTTTCCTCAACTTCTTGGAAAGCGCTTGGTTTGCCATCGCTTTTGCCTGAGATGAGAAATCTAACAGGCTTTGACAAAGGAACCAGTCGACCGCTAGGGATCCTTCCCAATGTGCCGATAACATTGAGAAGGAAAACTGTTCACATGAATGTAATGGTAGTCCAAGGACCCCTGGATTATAATCTACTCCTTGGACGCGACTATATTTATTTCATGGGAGCCGTTGTCTCCTCACTCTTTAGAGTAATGTGTTTTCCACATGAAGGAAGAGTGGTCAAGCTCGTAGACCAGCTTTCATTCCCCGGTTCACACATAGCAAATAGTCATATACCATCCTTGAATGGTCTTTTCATGCAAGGAATGTCTCATTAATCCCCAGTCTATCCTCCTGATGAGAGCGAGTGATTCAGAGGATATGACTGAAACCCAGGGGGCATGCACCCTGGTCTGCTTCGGCAGGAAAACTTCAGGTATAGGGTAGGTTTTCACGAAGGATATATGACTAGTTTATGAGATTAGACTGGAATAAGATTCCTCCGTCAAATTTATGTGAGTGGAGGTGACTGCGCCACTCACCTTTGTCTATTTCGGTAGACATCACCGAGGAAGTGTTTTATCCGCAGTACGGATAGAACAATCTTTGGTAACTTGGGAATTTTCCACTATACCTGGGGGCATGCAATCCTTTTGGCATGCAAGCGAAGAGCGACCATTTATTATTTAAATTTATAGGTCCTCTAACCCTTTAAACTCGTAGGATTGGTCGTTTCCTAACTTGCATAAAGAAAGGGTTCGGGGCAAAGCTTTGAAAAAATTCCGTTGTTATATGAGACATCCTTATTATATGACTGGATCAAGCAGTTTTAACACGGAATTCAAGCTCGTTAAAAAATAAACATAAGCAGTGAGAAAATGTTCCCCCAAAGTTTAAGCTCATTAAAAAATGAACCATTTTCCAGTAAATAACCATTGGGAATGTATTACCATCAGCCTTTGAAGCCTTGGTCGTGTTCTCATCATCACCTCCACTTTGTTTTGGCCGATCATTCACCTCCATTTGATTGTTTACCCTTTTTGAGGAACAGCTATGAAGAGTGATCTTTCTAGCCATCCTTGTGACACTGCCGTGATTGGAAGATTCCAAGCCTTACCTGGGATCAATTGCTACCCGAATTTATCACTCGTTCCTCAAAAAACGAGTCTCCTTTAAGCTATTTTCAACTGACTCGTAAATTATGAAAAGATTGCTGAGCGAATGGCCTCTCCAGCTTGTTTAAGGGACTGGAAGTGCTATCCCTCCTTTATATTTTAATCTTTTTGGACTTGAGGGATTATTACACAAAAAGATCGAGCGCTTGTTTTGTTCAGCTCATTAAAAGTACCGAAAATTCATCCCTTTTGTATTGTTTTATACTTTTTCGGACTCAAGGGATTATATGACGAAAAAGGATCATCGGATTTTTCTTTACGTCCCTTTTTCAGACTCTCTAAAATTGAAAAGGGCCGAGTTATCCTTGTGGTTAAACTCATTAAAACCGAATAGCGACAAACTTGTCCATACAGACAAGAACGAGTTTCACTATCACTAGGCTCGTTAAAACATAGCGATGGGTTTGCCCAAAGGGCAAATTATAGAACAAGCATATGTTATCCTCCTCAAGCTTGACAAAAATAAGGAGGTACTAGTTAGCAATGACTGGGGAAAATTGGGAAGAAAAAAAAACTTTATTGGTAGCAAGTCGCTCTTGAACATGACACTTTCACTCCGCATCCGAGTCGGGTTGGGTAGTTCCATTCGCTGGTCACATCACCATGGTTCTGTCACACCATCCATATTTGGGGTTAATGCTACCAATCCATCATGCCAGTGTCGCCGATATGTTCAAGAGAAGTCGCTCAGAGAATTCACCTGTGTCTCACCCACTGCAATACATTCACGCTCCATTCTTTCATGACCGCCACCCTGAACCTTATATCACCAGATCGTTTTCACCTCCACTAAAATCATTTGCTCTGCTCCGTGTCAATGATGTGGGATCCACTAAGGCCCTCCTATGACGGATCACTTCTTGTTGACATCAGCTCATTATCCAAGAAGTCGATCTAGGAACAACCCTTTCAGTACTTTGAAGCTTGCATGCCTCAATGGCATGTTTCTCACTTCCGGCGACAGGTTTACATCCATGGCCTTCGACCGAAAGATTTTGCGTGGTGTTCAACGCTAAGTCCCTTATTCACACCACGTGAATTGTACTGTAGTACCTTGAGGGTCATCATCATTATCGGTGATTCCTCTCGCGCCTGTTAATAGCTTACATCATTGGCTGGTAATCAGGTGACGTCTTTCCATGTTCGACTCCAGAACATCTCTCACATGGATCGACTTGTACTTTGAGTGAAGATTGAATGAGATTGAAGACCCCGGATCTAGTTTCATCCATCCAGGCTGCGATATATATTCAGGAAAATAAAGACATCAAATGTACATCATTACTGCACAGATAATCATCCAACCTAAGGAATGATGGCTCTACCAGAATCATCAATCTACACTTAGACGATGTCTGTCTTATGTACATGAAAATGAATTTATAAAGCTGAGCATGGGAATGCCTGCCTCGGCTAGATCATGAAAATATTATGAAGATAATGTATTGTATTGTATCTTATTATAGGTTGCCTTCCAGCTTGAAAAAACTCCAGATCCTCATGATAAAGCATTTCACCCGACATCAACAGATTAACGACCTCATGCCTTAGGGGGCAACTGTTATAGACATTTTTGGGCACTGCAACCCCAATCATAAATGTCCATAAAACAAGGGCTCTTAAGTCCCTAAAAGTGTTGTTCCAACCTCTAAAAGAACAAGGTCAACTGATTACATCTTCTCCCAGACGTTCTCCATGAAATACTGCTCAAAACTGGTCAAAACTGGACCATCTCACCTGCTCCATGGTCAAAGTGCATTGCATCCCACCTAAATACTCATGGGAGGTGTGATGCATCTTGAAAAGCCCTTCTATGGGGTGCGATGGGCGAGAGTGGACAAATGGCAGGGTCAATCTGCAAGGTGGAGGATCATGGAATCTTCTAGAAACTTCTCCTGTGACACTTGCCTCTCTACATTCGCCCAGGGATGAGTAAGAGATCATCAATCTCCAAGTGGATTCAAGAACTATCAGAGAGAGGACACTAATCAAATCTCAAAAGCTGACTCACCCCCCTTGCAAACATCTATATATGGATCCCTCATCCCAGAGATCCATAGGCTGGAATTTTGTATCTTGTAAGGAAGTGCTGCTGGTTTCTTGGTGCAACATCAGAGTGTTCGGTGATCTAAGCTTTTCATGAGGTGAAGAAGGGCTTTCTTGCTGAGAGGATGATGCTAGGTCAAAACAATTGGTTGTAATCCTCTTTGCTGTTTCTTGATTATCAATAAAGCTATTCAAGTTTTCTCCACATTCTTGTATGATTGATGGTATATGCATTTGTGTGGTCAATATATATCTGGTCCTATATTGTTTATGATAATAGATCTACATTCTTGGATAGTGTTATGCTGCTTTGATTCTACAGGTGCTCTTTGAAGCTAGGTAGACAAGGAAGCGAGTGGCAAAGATCTATCAGAAGAGAGAGGAATCAAGCAAGGAACCAAGTGCAAGACAAAGGTTGGTCTCCTTTATTCCCCTCTTATCTATTTCTCATAAAGGAAAACAACAGTAGTTTTAGTTTGTTTGTTTCTAAGGTAGCTACCAGCCTTAGTGGGACTAGCAGCTTTGCATAGACACTAGTTTTCCCGATAACACATGTGATGGCTAATGGGCAAGAAAGAAGTTCACTCATGCTGATAGGTTCCTCCCTGATAATTTTTTCCACCTTTGTGAGGTTTCCTTTGCTGCAAATTTCTTTCTCTTGAGTTATCACTAAGCGTGTCCTCCTCAAAATCTGCTTCACTACCTCTTTCCATTATGCTTGTCTTAATGATGTAATGTGATGATGGTATAGTGAACAATGACAATGGATGGGGAAAAAGAAGATGAGTATGAAGAGATTTTGCAAATGTGAAATGGAGTAGGGGAATGAAGGGATAGGTTTTGGGAAATTAGGGTTTTGTGAAGGGACTTAGGGTTTGATGAAGGGAATGAGTTGTCCTAGGGGAGTGGGATATGGAAAATGTGATTAATGGATTGATTTAGGGCAATGTAAGATAGAAAAGGGGAAAATGATGTTGGTTTTGCTTATGGAGTGAAAGTTGTACAATGAAATGGAAAATGATGAAGACAAGCTAGGGTTTGATTTTCAAAATGCAAAACTCATGAAGAACACATGTAGGATATCAAATTCAGCTCAAGAACAATGATAACTTACTTGTAGGACAGAGATTCGGCATTTTTGAGGGTTATTGAGTGATTTGAAACATTTTGGCAACTTCTGGACTGATGCATAGTGCACTGTGTTAGCTACCTATACCAATAGGTTTCATATTTCATGATTGGCATTGAAAAGGTCCAAATATGCTCTGCTTTGATGATGCAAAGATCACATATTTCCATGAGAATATAATCTGCGCTTATAGCTTGATGGGGACTCAATTTTGATGGATGGTCCAACAGTCTAACCTGGATCATGCCATGTTTTGAATTTTCAGTTGTAGAATAGAGAAGGAAGTCTGTCCAAACTGTTTAATCTTGGCAGACAAGTAGTTCAGGTAGAGAAGAAAAGGCTCCCAACAGCTTAATCTGGGACCTTGGAAGAAATAAGGGTAGAAGTAGATAGAAAAACAAAAGAAAAAGCCAAAGAAAAGAAAAGGCAAGTAAGGGTCTGCAAGCCTAAGTGCACCCTCCAAGAAGAAATAAAAAATGCTAGGCAAATAGATGGGTAGGCAGTTGGGGTTGCAGAAAGGTCATTTCTTATAAGTTGCATGGGTGCTAACTTTGTTCACCAAAGCAAAAGCAATGAATTGAGAAGGTGTTATTCTTCATCAAGTTGTAGCAAGCAAAGAAGCATGTCTAACCTCCCTTCTTCCCCTTTTTCCATTTCATTACTAACACTCCCTCATCAGTTGAGATTCATGGAAGAAATTATGGTTTCATGGTGGTTCTTAATCTTTTTAGAAGCCACATTTCTTGTCTAAAATTCTTTTCATTTTGATCTACTCCCTAAACTAAGTAAGTTTCAAATAAACTTAGTGATTTTCCCCCCCTCATTCACATTTTCCCCCATATTAACTCTAACTCTATTATGTAATTCCCCTATGTTACCCTTTCCCTAGTATTATTAACACCATGGTGTATAAACCCCCAAGCATTCTATAAATATCCTCCTTTTAGCATTATAGCTAAATATTTATGTCTAAAGGGAGACTTTAGTCCACCTGGGACTGTGGTCAACCCTGTCCTGGGGCTGCTCTAACCTCTGGTTATGAGCAACAGCC
Source organism: Pinus tabuliformis (assembly GCA_031772625.1). Lineage (NCBI taxonomy): Eukaryota > Viridiplantae > Streptophyta > Pinopsida > Pinales > Pinaceae > Pinus > Pinus tabuliformis. The sequence continues at coordinate 16,165,793 of CM062819.1, read as the reverse complement.
TTTCCCCTAAGCTCTCACCTTCCCTCTGCTCAGAAAAACCCAAAAAATCCCCAAAAAACCTTGCTAAAAACCCCTTTTGTCCCTTTAACCCGCTTCATTGGCAAAAATACTCTAAAAACCCACTTTTCTCCTTTATCCAAAGTCTAAGCACCGGGCGCATTTTTACAAAAATATTCATAAAAAACCCATTTTTATGTTATCCAATGGTTTGGGCGCTATATTGGTTTTATTGAAAATACGCTAAAAAAACCATCGAAATCCTCCATACCCCAATGGTCTTCCGCTAAGCGCGCATCCCAAAAAATATATTTTTTAAATCCCGCCCCCCTTCCGTATTGCCCGATCACTTCATCAACCCGTCAGCCGTCCGATCGAGCGCCTCTGATCGGACGGCCCTTATACGTATCGGGTTGGTCCCGACGCCCGACAGTTAGTACCCGAGAAACTGACGAAGGGTTACGTCAGTCCTCGGCCACGCGTCACCTTCTCAGTCTCTCGGGTTGCCCTCTGACAAAACCACCGCCGTATCGTAGGCGGTCCGAGAAAACCATTACCGCCTTTGTTGATTACCGCCAGTTTTGCCGGGCTTATGTCATCTCCGCGTCAGGGCCACGTCACTGACACCTCGCCGTCGCGTCAACTCCTTCGTCCGCCCCCGCGCTGATATGGCCGCCACCTCATTAACCCCGTGGACCAATCATAGCGTGCCACATCACCTGGTGACGTCATGCTGACGTCATCCGACTTCGACCCCACCTGATGACGTCATGCTGACGTCATCCCAAAAAGGCGCCAATATGCCAAAAATCCATATATTGGCCAAAATTTCGTGTTTTTTCTACTTTTGCCGAAAGAGACTGTTGTTGTTCCTGCATGTATTTTACGACCATACCAGCGTCAACCTACACAGTTCGACTCTGAAACCGCGGGCCCCTCCGTCGTACCTGCATTTGCAACTGTCATTGGCAATCCGCAAGGTATTTCTCAAAATTATTCTCTGCACCTGGTTTTTATCCAAATTTCTACAAACAAACTGTTTAAGGGAGTGTTAAAACATTGAATTCACCATCTGGTATCCAGTAACCTGTACCTATTTGCCTTTGGCAAGGCAACAAACAGTCTGCAAAACCTGCATTTGACTTAATCAACCTGAATTCACAGGTAGTTTGCGCAATCGTGAGCTAAAAACCTCTGCTGGCTAAATTCACCATAGAAAAGTTCTGGTCAGCCCTGCTATTGTTTTTATCAATCCGTTAAACAGTATTTCAATTGTTGTTTGGTCAATTCACCCTCTGGTCCTTAAAATTCACGCTTCCATTGTAAGGAATCACCTCTGTGTTGTTCTTCTTACTTCAACCAGTTCACCTGCAAGTCAGAAGCTTAGTAAACCATGGAAACTCCAATTGCACTGAGCATCAAGCCTCTCAATACCCCTCATAGGGAGTTAGAATGGAAAGCTCTGGGAGATGTGGATTATCAGATGTTAGGCTATTTCCCATTAGGCTCTAAATATAATATTCAGATGCTAAATGAGTTGAAAGCCCAGCACCTTAGTGGAGCTGATATCCTAGGGATTTGGGACTCAAATTTGCCCATCTACAACCTCCCTCAGGTAAATCCTATGCCAGAATTGATCCACAGATGCCAGGAGTGCTATGATCCATGCCAAAGAGCTATTCTCAGCCCCACAGGCTCAATTCTGTTCCATATCACCCCAGAGAGCATAAATGAGATGCTGCATTTCCACACTGCAAAACCATTGACCCCCCTCTCCATGCAGAACTTGATAAAGAAGGGGACTAAGTTGTCAAATGACCAGATCAGCAAAATCAATCAGCTGTTCATACAACCAAGCTCTGAAGCCATCAGAACTCCTCCTATTGGATATACATACTTAAATGAATTGGGCAGAATGCTAGTGGATTTGATCAGCTATGTCCTAGGGTTCAGGGGAGTGGAGGATGTGGATGATAGTATAATGGCTATGCTGTCTATATTCTCTCCTGGAAAGCCTCCAGCTGTACATTATGACTATGCCACATATATTGCAGATAGGATCCATGACCAGCTAATGAATCTGCAAAGGGAAAGATTGTTTAGATACACTTCATACATTTACCATCTATTCTTGTTTTATCAACCAGACAGCTTCCTCGTTCCCCTGAAGAAAGTTAATGCCCAGGGGAATCCAAGGTCAGTTGTCTTTTGGACCTCAGTTTTTCATTACACCTCTGTGTCACCATACACATACTGTGAGTTCGTAGACTTGTTCATTCATCCAGCTATGACATTATTGTATGGTGTTTCTCCTCCAAGGTTGACTGATGACATGAGGAGAGTTCTCCATCTCTCCAAAACCTACAGCATTGGTAATTGGTACTTTTAACAACACCACACAGTAATCAGAGTATATGGCTGTGAGTTGAAACCTTATAGGCTGCCAAGGTATGTCCCTATGAGACTTTTTGCCCTAGAATACTTCAGGCAATTTGGAAATTCCGACTACCACCACTTCCAAAGCAAGAACAAGAAGGCGCAGCTGAAGGTAAGGAGCCAGCTGGGCCCTTTCCTATATAACAGAAGAGAGGAGGGATGGAAAGAGGCAGATAGGATCCTAGAGGGCCTCAAACTGCAAACTAGTTTTGAATGGATACCCTATAACCCCAATCATTTTGTTTCCCTCAGGAGGATAAAATAAAAATTGGGTACCTATGCACTTATGAGGCTGCCTGAGATTGAACGGTATGCCAATGCATTGAGCTGGAAAAGGGGCACCCTAGAAGAGGAAATTACTAGTGAAGAGCTGCTAGAAAGAGAGGCTAGAAATATTCAAAAAGAAGCTGACTTGGAAACTTGTGGACAGGTTCCCCTCTCATATCAAAGACAACTTGGAGTAGCTGCCTCATCTTCAACAACACATCAGCAAGCTGCCATGAATACTCCACAGACATCCAGCAAAGGCAAAGAAAAGCAGATGGAACAGCCACCTCCTATGACTGAAGAGCAAATGGAAACACTAGTGCAACAACAAGAAGAAATGATGCAGCAGGAAGTGCAGCAACAAACACAACACCAACAGCAAGAAGAACAAAGACAGGAGCAGCTTGTCCAGCAAGAACAAACAGTGGAAGCCCCTAGATCCACTGAACAAACTGTGCCTCCAAGGCAAGAAACTTTAGCTGAGGCATCAATCCTCCACAAAAGGAGGATACAAGCAGGAAAAGGGACAGAGAAACTCCCCTTACAACATCAACAACTCATGGGGAGAAAATACAGAGAATCAATCCCTTCTCAGAGGAAGAAATGCCAATGGGACAGTCTTTTGGTATGGTCCCACCCAGCAGGGAAGCATCAGCAAGTTCCTTTCAACAGGAACAGGACAGAACAATGGGAGGAGAAGTGAGTTCCTCAAGTCAGCAAAGGGAAGGTGAACTCAGCATTAAACAACAGTTCATTGACATTAAGAGGAGAAATGAGCCCATCAAAATACAGCAGTATAACCATTTGTTAAAAATGGCTCCCACCAATCAACAAAGACTTATGTCTGCATATGATGTGCAGGAAGGCAAAATCATCATGAGCCATTTTATGCCAACAGCATTGCAGCCCCAATCCGCCTCTGACTACTTGAGGACCAACCTTGAGGTCCTTGCCAAGGACATCCGCCCAATGGACAAAATAGAACTGCATAAGCAAACGGGTGAGATGGTGTATGCCTCCTTGGCAGACAAAACATTTGATAACTATAGGCTAGAGAATAGCCTTAACAACACAGCTGCTCAGCTTGAGTTGGAGAAAGCATCCTCTCAAGCAAAGGACAACAGAATTAGGTCCTTAGAAGACATCATCATAGAGATTGGGCATGATCCCAAAGATATCAAGGGCATACAAGAGATATTAAAGTTGAGGGATGCAGACATGGCAGCTTTGAGGAGAAAGATCAAACTCCCAGCCACAATTCACCCTCAAACAGATGATGTTGCCCAGCAAAGACATGATCAAGAGGCCACAACCTTGTTGGTATCTCTGTACAATCAGCTAATCCAAACTCAAGAAAAGCTGGGAGAATCGGAGGCTGCAAAGGCAGCATTACAGGCAGCCTTGAAACAAAGAGAAGAAGGTCAAACCTCCCAGCCTCCTCCTGAAGTAATCAACCTTGAGGAAGCTGCTCCAACTACTGCTCCTCCTCCTCAACAAACAGAACCAACAGCACCAACTACATCGACAGCTGCACCAACAACAGAGCAGACTCATAGTCTGGATATGCAGAAGCTTCAAATGTTAGAGCTTAATCAAGCCAAAGAATCTTTGGCTAAAGTAAATGAAAGGTATGATAAGAGAAAACAGAACGTGGCTGAGAAGGAAAGAGATATAAAAGCTCTCAAAAAGAGAATAACTGAGCTTGAGAAAGAGCTCACACTAGATAAGGTGACAGCAGAGCTCAAAACAGTCCTATGGGCCAATATTGGCCAGTCCATTACTGATCAGTGGCATTTCATTGAGACCATAGATGAACAGTCAGCGCTCATTACGAAGGCAAATAGGGAGATACACAGAGCAAGAGCAAGCCTTGGCAACATGCCTGATGCTGCCAATAGGATGATCAACATATTAAATCACAGGACAAGCTCTCAACTGACCACCATGGGAATTGCTAACAGGACTGAGACAATCTCAATGGTTAAAAGGGTCCTGACATTAAGAAACCTGATTGGAACATTAGAAAGGAGAAGCCAAGATATGCAGACCGAAATCAACAGGTTCATGGACAGGTTTTAGGTATTACAAAACAGAGGCCTCCCCAGCATACTAAGCAGTGTGGGAAAACTGCTTACCCATGAAAATTATGCTAAAAGGGTCAATGCCTTTGCTGCAAGTCAAGTTGCAGAACAGGCCAACACTTCAGCAGAATCAGGGCCAGCATCAGGGCAGACTCTCTACAATAGGGTGGAAAACCTGTTCTTCATCATGAACGAAATCAATCATCTATTCGATATGCCTCCAAATTTCTATAAATATACAGAAGCAGATGAAACCATAGAGGCAATTGTGAAGCACCAATTGCCCACACAGGAAGTCTGGAATAGATTGACACAGCTAATATTATCAAGCCAGAACCTGTAATGTCAAGTTTTTGCAAATTTATAAGTGATCATACAGAGGGAAAATTTTGGTAGATCAGCATACAAAGGAAAGATGAAAGGCTGAGCCAACTCAGCAGGGCTATTCGGTCACCACAGCAGCAAGCACAATCACAGGTGGCAGGGCCAGGAAGATACAGCGTAGCAAACGTAAAGGCACATTTTCCAGCATTAAAGCAAAGCGTTCCAACCGACTCAGTGACCTCCAAAGGTCGAAATATCCTCTGACAGACTTAAAGAGCAGCTATGTTGTATTCAAAGCTGTAATAACTTCTTTTCTACTTTTCTGTACGAAGTAATGAAGATATTTCTCTCTCAGATGACTCAATGCCTGAGATATTTTGTATAAGAATTTCTATAAAGTCCCCTTCGCATGAGTTTGCAAAGGGTTGTTGTTGATTTCATTTCTATATTTCTGTTGCTGTACAACTCTCAGAGAAATAATACAAAAGGTGGATGGAATTTCCAAAGCTCTGTGTTCTTTGATGCACTGTGGTGGCTGGCTGAATGTTGCAGGATTCCTGCATGTTTCATAGCACAATAAGTCTTCTTTAAACCTCTGCGTTATATGTTTTCTAGTCTTTCATTTTCTTTCATGTTTGTGAGTTTTACACTTAATGGCAAAGTAAAAGAATAGTTCCAGGATTTAATCACAGATTACCCTGAACTCAATCTAAGTTGTTACAAATGTTTTCTTCCAGATAGAGTAAATAAGGTGTAATTCTTAATTGCTACACTTTCAAGCTATATCTCTCACTGTGATAAATATTTTCAGGAATTCAAGTTTGCTCCTGAGGCATCTATCTCTTTCCCACAACCCAGCTTAGTGGAAAATTCTTAAATGTTTTTCACTGGTTGTTCACATATCACCATCATAATCTAACTTTGTTATATGAAGTATTTAAATGGCCCTGTAAATTTAGTAAATCATCTCAAGATTTCTAAACACTTGTAGCCACAGACTCCATTGCCCAATGAAATAAACTCATCTGCAGAGTTTCACACTTCAAGTACAGAAAGACATCCCTCAACCAATGCATAAAACTAAAAACCCTCATTTCATAGCTAGCCTAAAATCTCCACAGAACATAGACAAATACAAAAGAGAGAGCCCTCTCTGATTACAGTGTGGCTAGGCACTGTAATCCAAAGATTGGTTAGTGGTTACCCTGGCCGTATTCCCTTGGGAGTCATAGGGAACAACCTGGGTGTCAACATAATTGGCGACTCCACTGGGGATCCTTAGGATTTTCCAATTTCTATACATCTCTCAAAGCTACAAATTAAGCCTGAAATTAGTCAGGAGGCCTTCAAAACTGTTTCTGTATCACATTGACAGTTTTAGGGAAGAGCTTTTTCAGGAAGTCTTCATCTCAGTTTTGGAATATATATAGCCATTCCAAAATCTTTATCCAGTCCTTGCAAATATAAAAAATTTCCTATAAAATCCTAAAAAACAGTTAGAAGCTGGCTCCCAAGAAAAATCCACGGCATACTAGGGCAAATCCTGACCCTAATCCACCCATCATTGTTGATAATCCGAATACCATCCCTAGAAACATTAGGAGGCAGCAAAGGCAGGAGCAACCTGCTGATTTAACCTCAGATTCAGATCATCCCAGCCTTATCTCTACTCCATGCAAGGTCCTTTTCCGGTCTACCCCTAGTTCCCCTAGTTCACCATCCACACCTCAAAGTCCTCCTCTCACATCTTCATCCACTGCACATGTCCCCTTGACCAACACTGTAGGTTCACCCTTACCTATTACCCCTGTAGTACCCATTGTTCCTATTATCCCAGCTGCCCCTGTTAATCCTCTAAACCCTGTAAATATGGCTAACAGATATGCACCCTTGCAAATTCCAGCTAATGCTGCAACTCTACCTCAAGATTACCAAACCAAAATCTCATATTTTGACTCCAATGGCCCTCTGACAGCTGTCCAGCATGCTAAGAGGATGCAAGATCATTTTGAGACCTATGAAATAGATGATGACAGTGTCAGAATGAGGATGTTTGTTCAAAGCCTAACTGGGGATGTAAGAACTTGGTTTAGGTCCCTGAATGCAAATTCCATCACTACTCCTGATGAGCTTTATCAAGCCTTTACTAGCAGATGGGAGAAAAAGAAGGATCCTCTGCACATACTTGGTGAATATGACACTATCAAAAGAGGCCCCCAAGAGACTGTTTTGGAGTATTGTGCAAGATTTAACAATGTATATAACGCTATCCCACAAAATCTAAGACCCCCTCCTGATTTAGCTTTGTACAAGTTCCCTGATGGTTTTGACCCTGACATGGCCTATCAGTTGAAGGAAAGAGATCCTCAATCCCTTGCAGAAGCCCAAAGGGTTGCTGTCACAGTGGAAGCTAACCTGATTGCCAAAAGAAACAGAGCAAGGTTGGAAAAGAGGACTGTTTTCAAAGAGGAACCCTCTGCCTTTGATCAAAAGCTGGATGCAATACTCACTGGAATGAAGAGATTAGGTGACAGAGTGGAATCGGTTGAGAGAAAATCATCATGGGAAGCACCACAAAACAACCCTCCTAGGAATCCAAATTTTAGGAGAACTCAAAACCCAAATGTTGGCAAGGCCAGTGCTGACCAAGACATAAGACCCCCTTTCCAAGAAAATTATGCAGAAACTTCCACATCAACAGAGCCCAATGAAGATCCTGAGATTAATTTAATGGGTCTAGATGGTGAAAGTCAAGTTTTCCTAACACAAGAAGATCATGAGGATGATGAAATCAAACTGTTCCAAACTAAATCAGGTGAATCCTTTGACTTTAAACAAGCCTATGACACTGCTGTTTATGAGGTCCATAAACAATACAAGCTGAGGAGCAGAACTGTGAATGTAAACCAGCCTGAAAAGATAAAGGATAATCAGCAGCCTGAAAGAGTCATAGTCACAGAGCCTAATGACAAAACAAATTCACCTGCAGAAGAAGTGATTATTGAAGAGATCACCGAACCACTGTCCTTAAAACAGCAGCCTGTGGCCACTTCACCTTCTCAACCTAATTTAAATGTTACTCCCCAAGAGATGAGTAAAAGAGGCAAGTCCCAAAGTCAAGATAAAAATCAAGAAGAAGATTTAATGAAGAAGGAAAGGACTGTTATCCATAACGCCAAGACCCAATCTGAAAAACCTTTTGACCTAGAAACTGAAATTGGCAAACTAAAAATAGCAATCCCTCTCTCAGAACTAGCCAAGCATGACATCTATAAACTACAGATCAAGAAGTCCCTTCAACTCACTAGCAACAAAGATGATGTCAATGTGCTGGATGACACCCCAGAATTACTGTTCGGCCCAGAAGTGGATGGAAAAACGGTAGTCACAGGGGTGTTACCTTTCTATGTCAGCTTACATATTCATGATAAAATATTACATAATGCAATGTTTGACTCAGGTGCCTCTCACAATCTCATGCCAAAAGCAGTCATGGAGAGATTGAATCTAGACATAACAAGACCATACAAGGACCTGTTTTCCTTTGACTCCAGCCAAGTCAAGTGTCTGGGTCTCATAAAAGATTTATGTGTGTCTCTGGTTCAATACCCAAACAAGACAATCCTAATGGATGTGGTAGTTGCTGATATTCCACCTAAGTATGGGATGCTGTTATCAAGATCATGGGGAGCTAAACTCCAAGGTTCCCTACAATTAGACATGTCATATGCCACCATCTCTGTTTTTGGGCAACCAAAAAGACTGTACAGAGAAACACTCATGAAATACATGGTCAGCAGTGAAGAAAAGCCTCAAAACTTTCCCATATATGCTGTCCATTCAGACATAGACTCATACATTCTCTTCAATGACAGCACAACTCCCTCAAAAGGTGAGGTTGAAACCAAGATACTCATAAAGAAGGAAGACTCAAATAAAAGAATTACCACCCATGAAACAACAGTCAATCAAACACTAAATGCTGCTGCTGCCCTAGTTGTCGAGAATATCCAATCAAATGATGAGACTGTCCTAAAATACAAGCCAGATGAAAAACCACAACTTCAACTTACTTTGCCAGCCCATGAACAGATTGTTAAATCTCCTCCACAACAAGATATTCTATGGTTCCTCGAATTTGATGGCTCAGTCAACAAGTTAGGGGCAGGAGCTGGAGTTTGGGTACACAATAAAGAAAACAGTCATGCAGAAGGCAGAACCTATAGATTAAACTTCAGATGTACTAATAATATGGCAGAATATGAAGCTCTTTTACTAGGCCTCAAGTTAGTAAAGTTCTTACAAGCTGCCAGGGTTTCAATCATGGGTGATTCAGATTTAGTTATCCAACAAGTGAAGGGAAATTTTGTCACCAATGACAAAAGACTAAGGACTTATAGGTTTGCTGTTGCTGAGGTACTAAACTTTTTCTCCGAATTCCAAATCACTAAAATTCCTAGAACCCACAATCTGCATGCTCATAGTTTAGCCACCTTTTCAAGTACCTGCAAGCTACCTTTTGAGCCCCATCATTGTTTTACAGCTGAGGTAAAACACAGACCCTCCATTCCAAACAATGTTAATGATTGGCAAGTATTTGAGGATGACAAGCAAATAAACCATTTTTTAACTCTGCAACAAGAATTTGCAGGATTAAATATTGACACTGATACAGCAAGTCAATCACAAATACTTGATACAGCAAGTCCATCACAAATACAGTTTCAAAAGATTACTCACCCAATATCACCTAGAACAGCAAAACAAATGCTAAATCCAACTATTTTCAACCAGGACAACATTCAGAAAATTCAATCAATCAATTGTGAAGAAGTGGCCAATGCTGAAACTGAAATCATAGAGCTGAAAGACAATTTTCTACCAACAGGCCTAACTCCACTAGAGGACATCTTTGATTCAAATGATATTCCCAGAAAACCAAAAATGCAGCCCTTAAATGCAGCCATTGAAGAATGCAACATAGGTACAATTGACAAACCCAAAATAATTAAACTGTCTGCATCTTTACCTCCTGATCAAAAGCCTAAATACATTGACCTCTTTAAAGAGTTCCAGGATGTTTTTGCATGGATTTATGAGGACCTAAAGTCCTATGACACCTCTGTTATCTAGCATACAATCCCTCTCAAGCCTGATCAAAAGCCCTTTAAACAAAAATTGAGGAGAATCAATCCTATGCTTCTCCCAGCAATGGAACAAGAAGTACAGAAAATGTTTAAGGAAGGCATCATAGCACCAATCAGATTCTCTGAGTGGATCTCAAACTTAGTCCCTACAAGAAAGAAAACTGGTGAAATAAGGCTGTGTGTGGACCTAAGAAATCTGAACCAAGTATCCCTCAAAGACAACTATCCCTTACCCAAGATGGATCATATTCTCCAAAGAGTGGTAGGGGCCTCAAGGATCTCATTACTGGATGGATTTTCAGGCTTCAATCAAATCCTGGTACACCCTGATGATCAAGACAAAACAACATTCACAACCCCATGGGGAACTTTCAAATATGTAAAGATGCCTTTTGGATTGAAAAATGCAGGGGCAACATTTCAAAGAGCAATGGATATTGCTTTTGCTAAGGAGATTCATGACTTTTTAGTCATTTACTTGGATGATCTTACACCTTTCTCAAAATCAGACCAAGAACATATAAAACATTTGAGACAGATTTTCCTAAAATGCAGAAAATATGGAATTTCCTTGAATCCCAAGAAATCCCTGTTTGGTTTAGAGGAAGGTAAACTCTTGGGTCACATCATTTCTAAAGATGGCATTAGAATCGATCCAGACAGGATACAAGCTATCCTACAAATGCCCCACCCAAGAAATATCAAAGAGTTGCAAGGATTCTTGGGAAAAATCAATTTCTTGAGAAGGTTTATCCCAAACTTAGCAGAGCTAATCAGATTATTAAATAACATGCTAAAGAAAGATTCAAAATTCAAATGGACTGTTGAAGCCAATCAGGCCTTTAAAGGTATAAAACTGGCCCTTACCCAAACCCTGGTCTTGACCAATCCTCAATTCGACAGAGAATTTATCATTTTCTCTTTTGCCTCCCAGCATACTATTGCTGCTGTTTTGTTGCAAAAAGATGACCAAGGAAATGAGAAGCCAATTGCTTTCTTTAGCAGAGCTCTTAGAGATGCACCTTTAAAGTATCAAATCATGGAAAAGCAAGCTTATGCTTTGGTCAAAGGCATTAAAGACTTTAGGATTTATATCCTTTATTCCCATGTTATAGCATATGTGCCAAATCCTATTGTCAAAGACATTCTCACCCAAGAAAATTTAGAGGGCAGAAGAGGAAAGTGGATTGCCAACATCTTGGAATTTGATATTGAGATAAAACCTACAAAACTAATAAAAGGGCAAGGTTTGGCCAAACTAATGACAGAAGCAAATTTCCAAGCCTTAGACATCAACCAGCTGGACAGTGAACCGGAGCTGGCGACTCCAAAGATCAATGTAGCCTTTGAACAATCCCCTTGGTACTCTGATATATGTTATATATTGCAAAACCTGTGTGTCCCCCAGGATTGTCCAGAACTAAATGTAGGTTCTTAAAAATGAAAGCTTCTAAATTCTGTGTTATGGATGGAAATCTATTGTGGAAAAACCATGAAGGCATATTGCTAAACTGCCTAGTTGAGAATGAAACTGACAATATCATAAAGGAATTTCATGCAGGTGACTGTGGTGGACACCTGTACTGGAAGTCTACTGTGGATAAAATACTAAGGGCTGGTTACTACTGGCCCACCATGTTCTCTGATGTCAAGAGATTCACTACCTCATGTCATAAATGTCAAGTGTTTGAGGGAAAGAGACAGTTGCTGCCACTTCCCTTGAGGCCTATTGAAACAGAAAGACCTTTTCAACAATGGGGCTTGGATTTCATTGGGGAAATTCATCCCTCATCTTCAGGCCAACATAGATGGATCTTAACAGCCACAGACTACTTCACCAAGTGGATTGAAGCTGTTCCATGCAGACAAGCAAATGATTCCACTATCATTCAGTTCTTGGAGAACAACATATTGGCTAGATTTGGCTGTCCTAACAAAATAATAACAGACAATGCTGCTGCTTTCAGATCCAAGAAAATGGTGAACTTCTGCCACAAATTTCACATTACCTTAGGCCATTCTACTGCATACTATCCCCAAGGTAATGGCCTTGCTGAGTCTTCAAATAAAAGCCTGGTAAACATTATAAAGAAAGTACTAGAGGAGAACAAAAAGAATTGGCATAAGAAGCTTGTGAATGCTCTATGGGCAGATAGACTAACAACCAAGAGATCAATTGGAACCAGCCCATATGAGTTGGTTTATGGATTGGAAGCCAAATTTCCCTCATCACTAGGGGTACCTGTTATGAAACTTCTTCAAGAAAGCCAAGCTGAACCAAATGATATGCAAAGAAGAATCAATCAAATCATATGTTTACAGCAAACTAGAGACCAAGTTTTCAGCAGAGTTCAAGTTCTACAAGAAAAATTAAAGAAGGCTTTTGATAGAAGAACCAAGGCAGAAGATTTCAACATTGGTGACAAAGTCCTCAAGTGGGATTCAAGAAGAGAGGATAAGGGAAAACATGGAAAATTTGATTCCCTTTGGAGAGGACCATTTGTTGTCCAAGCAGTACAAGGAAACAACACTTATTTCCTTAAGAGTCTCAATGAAACTGATTTGGATGAAGGTCCTGTGAATGGCAGGATGCTGAAGCACTATTTTGACTACCATCCATAAGTGCAGCCTAAATTTTCCCTTGTACATATCCAGATGTATATATTATTTTCTGTCAACATGTAAAGATGCAATTTCTCAAAGTTTTCTTAAAACTGCCAGCAAAAGGTGAATAGAATCAGAGGTCTACCAAGAAGAGAAGCACACAATTTTGGCATTTCAAAGCAGCAAACTTCAATATTGGCAAGAGCAGTCAAGGGGCAAGGCAATCTGACCTGATGTTCTTGGTCTTTCGAATGAAAAACCATCCCCATGTGGAGCCACTGTTAGCTACCTATACCAATAGGTTTCATATTTCATGATTGGCATTGAAAAGGTCCAAATATGCTCTGCTTTGATGATGCAAAGATCACATATTTCCATGAGAATATAATCTACGCTTATAGCTTGATGGGGACTCAATTTTGATGGATGGTCCAACAGTCTAACCTGGATCATGCCATGTTTTGAATTTTCAGTTGTAGAATAGAGAAGGAAGTCTGTCCAAACTGTTTAATCTTGGCAGACAAGTAGTTCAGGTAGAGAAGAAAAGGCTCCCAACAGCTTAATCTGGGACCTTGGAAGAAATAAGGGTAGAAGTAGATAGAAAAACAAAAGAAAAATCCAAAGAAAAGAAAAGGCAAGTAAGGGTCTGCAAGCCTAAGTGCACCCTCCAAGAAGAAATAAAAAATGCTAGGCAAATAGATGGGTAGGCAGTTGGGGTTGCAGAAAGGTCATTTCTTATAAGTTGCATGGGTGCTAACTTTGTTCACCAAAGCAAAAGCAATGAATTGAGAAGGTGTTATTCTTCATCAAGTTGCAGCAAGCAAAGAAGCATGTCTAACCTCCCTTCTTCCCCTTTTTCCATTTCATTACTAACACTCCCTCATCAGTTGAGATTCATGGAAGAAATTATGGTTTCATGGTGGTTCTTAATCTTTTTAGAAGCCACATTTCTTATCTAAAATTCTTTTCATTTTGATATACTCCCTAAACTAAGTAAGTTTCAAATAAACTTAGTGATTTTCCCCCCCTCATTCACATTTTCCCCCATATTAACTCTAACTCTATTATGTAATTCCCCTATGTTACCCTTTCCCTAGTATTATTAACACCATGGTGTATAAACCCCCAAGCATTCTATAAATATCCTCCTTTTAGCATTATAGCTAAATATGTCTGTCTAAAGGGAGACTTTAGTCCACCTGGGACTGTGGTCAACCCTGTCCTGGGGCTGCTCTAACCTCTGGTTATGAGCAACAACCTTTCCCCTAAGCTCTCACCTTCCCTCTGCTCAGAAAAACCCAAAAAATCCCCAAAAAACCTTGCTAAAAACCCCTTTTGTCCCTTTAACCCGCTTCATTGGCAAAAATACTCTAAAAACCCACTTTTCTCCTTTATCCAAAGTCTAAGCACCGGGCGCATTTTTACAAAAATATTCATAAAAAACCCATTTTTATGTTATCCAATGGTTCGGGCGCTATATTGGTTTTATTGAAAATACGCTAAAAAAACCATCGAAATCCTCCATACCCCAATGGTCTTCCGCTAAGCGCACATCCCAAAAAATATATTTTTTAAATCCCGCCCCCCTTCCGTATTGCCCGATCACTTCATCAACCCGTCAGCCGTCCGATCGAGCGCCTCTGATCGGACGGCCCTTATACGTATCGGGTTGGTCCCGATGCCCGACAGTTAGTACCCGAGAAACTGACGAAGGGTTACGTCAGTCCTCGGCCATGCGTCACCTTCTCAGTCTCTCGGGTTTCCCTCTGACAAAAACCACCGCTGTATCGTAGGCGGTCCGAGAAAACCATTACCGCCTTTGTTGATTACCGCCAGTTTTGCCGGGCTTATGTCATCTCCGCGTCAGGGCCACGTCACTGACACCTCGCCGTCGCGCCAACTCCTTCGTCCGCACCCGCGCTGATATGGCCGCCACCTCATTAACCCCGTGGACCAATCATACCGTGCCACATCACCTGGTGACGTCATGCTGACGTCATCTGACTTCGACCCCACCTGATGACGTCATGCTGACGTCATCCCAAAAAGGTGCCAATATGCCAAAAATCCATATATTGGCCAAAATTTCGTGTTTTTTCTACTTTTGCCGAAAGAGACTGTTGTTGTTCCTGCATGTATTTTACGACCATACCAGCGTCAACCTGCACAGTTCGACTCTGAAACCGCGGGCGCCTCCGTCGTACCTGCATTTGCAACTGTCATTGGCAATCCGCAAGGTATTTCTCAAAATTATTCTCTGCACCTGGTTTTTATCCAAATTTCTACAAACAAACTGTTTAAGGGAGTGTTAAAACACTGAATTCACCATCTGGTATCCAGTAACCTGTACCTATTTCCCTCTGGCAAGGCAACAAACAGTCTGCAAAACCTGCATTTGACTTAATCAACCTGAATTCACAGGTAGTTCGCGCAATCGTGAGCTAGAAACCTCTGCTGGCTAAATTCACCATAGAAAAGTTCTGGTCAGCCCTGCTATTGTTTTTATCAATCCGTTAAACAGTATTTCAATTGTTGTTTTCTCAATTCACCCTCTGGTCCTTAAAATTCACGCTTCCATTGTAAGGAATCACCTCTGTGTTGTTTTGCTTACTTCAACTAGTTCACCTGCAAGTCAGAAGCTTAGTAAACCATGGAAACTCCAATTGCACTGAGCATCAAGCCTCTCAATACCCCTCATAGGGAGTTAGAATGGAAAGCTCTGGGAGATGTGGATTATCAGATGTTAGACTATTTCCCATTAGGCTCTAAATATAATATTCAGATGCTAAATGAGTTGAAAGCCCAGCACCTTAGTGGAGCTGATATCCTAGGGATTTGGGACTCAAATTTGCCCATCTACAACCTCCCTCAGGTAAATCCTATGCCAGAATTGATCCACAGATGCCAGGAGTGCTATGATCCATGCCAAAGAGCTGTTCTCAGCCCCACAGGCTCAATTCTGTTCCATATCACCCCAGAGAGCATAAATGAGATGCTGCATTTCCACACTGCAAAACCATTGACCCCCCTCTCCATGCAGAACTTGATAAAGAAGGGGACTAAGTTGTCAAATGACCAGATCATCAAAATCAATCAGCTGTTCATACAACCAAGCTCTGAAGCCATCAGAACTCCTCCTATTGGATATACATACTTAAATGAATTGGGCAGAATGCTAGTGGATTTGATCATCTATGTCCTAGGGTTCAGGGGAGTGGAGGATGTGGATGATAGTATAATGGCTATGCTGTCTATATTCTCTCCTGGAAAGCCTCCAGCTGTACATTATGACTATGCCACATATATTGCAGATAGGATCCATGACCAGCTAATGAATCTGCAAAGGGAAAGATTGTTTAGATACACTTCATACATTTACCATCTATTCTTGTTTTATCAACCAGACAGCTTCCTCGTTCCCCTGAAGAAAGTTAATGCCCGGGGGAATCCAAGGTCAGTTGTCTTTTGGACCTCAGTTTTTCATTGCACCTCTATGTCACCATACACATACTGTGAGTTCGTAGACTTGTTCATTCATCCAGCTATGACATTATTGTATGGTGTTTCTCCTCCAAGGTTGACTGATGACATGAGGAGAGTTCTCCATCTCTCCAAAACCTACAGCATTGGTAATTGGTACTTTTACCAACACCACACAGTAATCAGAGTATATGGCTGTGAGTTGAAACCTTATAGGCTGCCAAGGTATGTCCCTATGAGACTTTTTGCCCTAGAATACTTCAGGCAATTTGGAAATGCCGACTACCACCACTTCCAAAGCAAGAACAAGAAGGCGCAGCTGAAGGTAAGGAGCCAGCTGGGCCCTTTCCTATATAACAGAAGAGAGGAGGGATGGAAAGAGGCAGATAGGATCCTAGAGGGCCTCAAACTGCAAACTAGTTTTGAATGGATACCCTATGACCCCAATCATTTTGTTTCCCTCAAGAGGATAAAATACAAATTGGGTACCTATGCACATATGAGGCTGCCTGAGATTGAACGGTATGCCAATGCATTGAGCTGGAAAAGGGGCACCCTAGAAGAGGAAATTACTAGTGAAGAGCTGCTAGAAAGAGAGGCTAGAAATATTCAAAAAGAAGCTGACTTGGAAACTTGTGGACAGGTTCCCCTCTCATATCAAAGACAACTTGGAGCAGCTGCCTCATCTTCAACAACACATCAGCAAGCTGCCATGAATACTCCACAGACATCCAGCAAAGGCAAAGAAAAGCAGACGGAACAGCCACCTCCTATGACTGAAGAGCAAATGGAAACACTAGTGCAACAACAAGAAGAAATGATGCAGCAGGAAGTGCAGCAACAAACACAACACCAACAGCAAGAAGAACAAATACAGGAGCATCCTGTCCAGCAAGAACAAACAGTGGAAGCCCCTAGATCCACTGAACAAACTGTGCCTCCAAGCCAAGAAACTTCAGCTGAGGCATCAATCCTCCAAACTCCACAAAAGGAGGATACAAGCAGGAAAAGGGACAGAGAAACTCCCCTTACAACATCAACAACTCATGGGGAGAAAAGACAGAGAATCAATCCCTTCTCAGAAGAAGAAATGCCAATGGGACAGTCTTTTGGTATGGTCCCACCCAGCAGGGAAGCATCAGCAAGTTCCTTTCAACAGGAACAGGACAGAACAATGGGAGGAGAAGTGAGTTCCTCAAGTCAGCAAAGGGAAGGTGAACTCAGCATTAAATAGCAGTTCATCGACATTAAGAGGAGAAATGAGCCCATCAAAATACAGCTGTATAACCATTTGTTGAAAATGGCTCCCACCAATCAACAAAGACTCATGTCTGCATATGATGTGCAGGAAGGCAAAATGATCATGAGTCATTTTATGCCAACAACATTGCAGCCCCAATCCGCCTCTGACTACTTGAGGACCAACCTTGACGTCCTTGCCAAGGACATCCACCCAATGGACAAAATAGAACTGCATAAGCAAACGGGTGAGATGGTGTATGCCTCCTTGGCAGACAAAACATTTGATAACTATAGGCTAGAGAATAGCCTTAACAACACAGCTGCTTAGCTTGAGTTGGAGAAAGCATCCTCTCAAGCAAAGGACAACAGAATTAGGTCCTTAGAAGACATCATCATAGAGATTGGGCATGATCCCAAAGATATCAAGGGCATACAAGAGATATTAAAGTTGAGGGATGCAGACATGGCAGCTTTGAGGAGAAAGATCAAACTCCCAGCCACAATTCACCCTCAAACAGATGATGTTTCCCAGCAAAGACATGATCAAGAGGCCAAAACCTTGTTGGTATCTCTGTACAATCAGCTAATCCAAACTCAAGAAAAGCTGGGAGAATCGAAGGCTGCAAAGGCAGCATTACAGGCAGCCTTGAAACAAAGAGAAGAAGGTCAAACCTCCCAGCCTCCTCCTGAAGTAATCAACCTTGAGGAAGCTGCTCCAACTACTGCTCCTCCTCCTCAACAAACAGAACCAAGAGCACCAACTACATCGACAGCTGCACCAACAACAGAGCAGACTCATAGTCTGGATATGCAGAAGCTTCAAAATGAGATTCAAGTCCTGGAAGCTCAAATGTTAGAGCTTAATCAAGCCAAAGAATCTTTGGCTAAAGTAAATGAAAGGTATGATAAGAGCAAATAGAATGCGGCTGAGAAGGAAAGAGATATAAAATCTCTCAAAAAGAGAATAACTGAGCTTGAGAAAGAGCTCACACTAGATAAGGTGACAGTAGAGCTCAAAACAGTCCTATGGGCCAATATTGGCCAGTCCATTACTGATCAGTGGCATTTCATTGAGACCATAGATGAACAGTCAGCGCTCATTACGAAGGCAAATAGGGAGATACACAGAGCAAGAGCAAGCCTTGGCAACATGCCTGATGCTGCCAATAGGATGATCAACATATTAAATCACAGGACAAGCTCTCAACTGACCACCATGGGAATTGCTAACAGGACTGAGACAATCTCAATGGTTAAAAGGGTCCTGACATTAAGAAACCTGATTGGAACATTAGAAAGGAGAAGCCAAGATATGCAGACCGAAATCAACAGGTTCATGGACAGGTTTCAGGTATTACAAAACAGAGGCCTCCCCAGCATACTAAGCAGTGTGGGAAAACTGCTTACCCATGAAAATTATGCTAAAAGGGTCAATGCCTTTGCTGCAAGTCAAGTTGCAGAACAGGCCAACACTTCAGCAGAATCAGGGCCAGCATCAGGGCAGACTCTCTACAATAGGGTGGAAAACCTGTTCTTCATCATGAACGAAATCAATCATCTATTCGATATGCCTCCAAATTTCTATAAATATACAGAAGCAGATGAAACCATAGAGGCAATTGTGAAGCACCAATTGCCCACACAGGAAGTCTGGAATAGATTGACACAGCTAATATTATCAAGCCAGAACCTGTAATGTCAAGTTTTTGCAAATTTATAAGTGATCATACACAGGGAAAATTTTGGTAGATCAGCATACAAAGGAAAGATGAAAGGCTGAGCCAACTCAGCAGGGCTATTCGGTCACCACAGCAGCAAGCACAATCACAGGTGGCAGGGCCGGGAAGATACAGCGCAGCAAACGTAAAGGCACATTTTCCAGCATTAAAGCAAAGCATTCCAACCGACTCAGTGACCTCCAAAGGTCGAAATATCCTCTGACAGACTTAAAGAGCAGCTATGTTGTATTCAAAGCTGTAATAAATTCTTTTCTACTTTTCTGTACGAAGTAATGAAGATATTTCTCTCTCAGATGACTCAATGCCTGCGATATTTTGTATAAGCATTTCTATAAAGTCCCCTTCGCATGAGTTTGCAAAGGGTTGTTGTTGATTTCATTTCTATATTTCTGTTGTTGTACAACTCTCAGAGAAATAATACAAAAGGTGGATGGAATTTCCAAAGCTCTGTGTTCTTTGATGCACTGTGGTGGCTGGCTGAATGTTACAGGATTCCTGCATGTTTCATAGCACAATAAGTCTTCTTTAAACCTCTGCATTATATGTTTTCTAGTCTTTCATTTTCTTTCATGTTTGTGAGTTTTACACTTAATGGCAAAGTAAAAGAATAGTTCCAGGATTTAATCACAGATTACCCTGAACTCAATCTAGGTTGTTACAAATGTTTTCTTCTAGATAGAGTAAATAAGGTGTAATTCTTAATTGCTACACTTTCAAGCTATATCTCTCACTGTGATAAATATTTTCAGGAATTCAAGTTTGCTCCTGAGGCATCTATCTCTTTCCCACAACCCAGCTTAGTGGAAAATTCTTAAATGTTTTTCACTGGTTGTTCACATATCACCATCATAATCTAACTTTGTTATATGAAGTATTTAAATGGCCCTGTAAATTCAGTAAATCATCTCAAGATTTCTAAACACTTGTAGCCACAGACTCCATTGCCCAATGAAATAAACTCATCTGCAGAGTTTCACACTTCAAGTACAGAAAGACATCCCTCAACCAATGCATAAAACTAAAAACCCTCATTTCATAGCTAGCCTAAAATCTCCACAGAACATAGACAAATACAAAAGAGAGAGCCCTCTCTGATTACAGTGTGGCTAGGCACTGTAATCCAAAGATTGGTTAGTGGTTACCCCGGCCGTATTCCCTTGGGAGTCATAGGGAACAACCTGGGTGTCAACACACTGGGCCCAATGCGTAGTGCCCTCCTAATGTGCAGTGCTTGTGTAATTTAACACAGGAAAAAACTATCTGATGCGCAGTGCCCACCCTCTGATGCGCAGTGCCCCCATGATGCGTAGTACCTTTTTGCAGACGACTTGGAAAGGCCTTCCTAGTGCCCAAATTGGGTGTGTGATAGCTCGTTGGAAATATTATTGAGTCTAGTTTCCAACATAGCTTGAATGTTTCAATTTCGAGTTCATTTTCCCTACCAAAGTTCAAATCTCCCAAGACTGGTCAAAATGTCCAAAACGAGGTTGCCTAAATGCAGAGTGTTGTTGCAGTCAACTTTTGAAAGTCTTCCTCAACTCCAAATTGAGCTCATGATATCTCATTGAAAAGCTCCCTCTGTTTAGATATCATTTAAGTCATCAAGAAATTCATTTGAACATCCCAGATAGGTGAGATCTTGATTTTTCCAAGGTCGCTCTAGAAGTGCATCAATCCTCCTGAGGCCAATGATGTTTTCAACATTTCTCCCAAACCATGAAACCTGTGTAAAAACTAAAAGTGGTTTTTCTTCCTAAGTCAATGATGGACAAAAACCTCTCTCCCTTTTGTCAAATTCATCTTCTCTTTCTCAGAAACATTATTTGAATAAAACCTATCTCGATGTGTGGAACAGGGTATTTATGGAAATGAAGGGAAATGAAGGGGATGAGGGGCTTCTAAATTATTGAGAAAATTTTGGGAAGTAGGGAGGGATGTTAGAAAGTAGAAGAAAGTGGAATTTCAAAGATTGAGTGAGGGGAAGGAGTCCAAAAAGGCAAAACACAGGCCTAGACTAGAAAATTGTCAAATTGTAGCAATAAACTAGGGTTTGTTGGAAAATGATGAATTTGAAGGATATGAGTGATGGGAATTGTTTAAGAAGGTATATTAGGGATAGGGGAAGGTTTCTGAGCGTCTGGAAAAAAGTTTCATTTATCATTTGGCCATCCAAGAAAAATTACCTTCAAAACCCTAGGAGAGGGAAATGAGGCTTACCCAAGTACAACTGAAGCACGAACAAGGTGTAAAATGACCCATTGGAAACTAAAATGATGATAACTCTTTGAATGATGGTACACTCAGCCAAATGGTGAGACACTTGGAAAACTTTTGAAAACAAATCCTAGACCTAAGACCCAGTGATCAAATTTTACTTGAAGACTCACAGAAATGACAAAATTTGACTTTGACACTAAGACCACTTTGTAAGAGCATGTTTGATCACTGGACGAAGGTTTCAAAGACTGACACTAACATTTCCTCCAATGGGGATGGTAGGTTCTTGGAGGTGCCAAGAACCGTAGATCTTTGGGGAAGCAGACCAGTGCCTTATCCATTGGGCATGGAGTCAAAAACTCAAACTAAAATGCATGACTGAAAATTCAAAGCTTGACGACACAAACTGACTTGAAACTGTCTCAATACTAAAATACAACTGACCAACTGGAAAATATGCTCAAAATGGAGCTTATTCAGTAAAAACTACTCTAGTTGTTCCATTCATCACTTGATCAAGTGAAATGAAACAACCAATGCAACCAAGTAAGAATTCTAGTTATTGTTTGAATTCTCCGCAAGCACTTTCTTCTGAACAACAAAAGAGAACTACTGAAAGGAAACTTCCATGAAAACTTGTAAACAGATCCATTGAATAATATGGATTCTCCATCCAGCTCCAAAAATACTGCATAAGGATCCTGAAATTCACGTGCACTGAGACTTAGCTTAACTGATGGATTACTTTTCTCCTCCTCATGCCATGAGTGCAAACTTTCATCTAAGCTTTGTGACGAGACTCCTGCTGAAAATGACAAAGAAACCGGCTGCCAGATCAATTTTGTATCAATACATGTTTCAATCTCACAGTTAGCTAGTGGAGAAGGACTTTGACTGCAGAAATCATCCAACACATCAGCTATTGGATCGTGAAAAACATGAAAATAATATTGCAACCCATGTTTGATTGGTTCTAATGAGATGGCATGATTTTCTATAGATTTCTCATCCTTTATTGAATATATACTATGCAAATTTCCCTTCAAAAACTGAAATGATTTGAAACAGAATGGTACGGAATCACCTTGCATCATTTGATCATATGGTCCAGCTTCCAAGTCTTCATCTACAACTTGACAATCAATGGCATTTGGGGGCTGCAACTCTGGATATGAAAAGTCTTGAACAAGGTTTTCATTGCCCTCAAGATGGTCCAAATCAAGACTTGTCGACAGTTGACTTCTGATTGCATGAAAGTTGCCTCTGATGAACTTAAACAAAGCAAAACAAAAAGGCAAAGATCCTTCACTTACTTCAAAATGTGTTGCACTTGCCTTCTCAATTCCATGGCTGATATGCATCGGTTGATCACTATATTCGAGCTACTGAAAGTGAACTTCCTCTTTCCACAAACTAGTTGCTAGTTTGTCTACAAGAGTAGATTTTGTTTGGAGAACATAATCATCATCATACTAATCAAATTGAGGAAAACCATCAGTAAAAAAGACATCATCAAGCATACATGTCATATCAACAGATCTCTCTTCTCCAAGATGATCTATAAAACAATCATTATCAAATCTATGACAACTGGGATAGGAAAGAAAATGTTTTGGATCAACAACTTGTTCCTCTTCCATCAGCGAGCCATGGTCTTGAACATTATACTCATTCCTTGTGGTGATTCTTTGCATCATCTCTTCCACTGCACTTATCAAAATGTTGAGATTTTCCCCTAAAGATGTCGATTCCTCTGGATCTATGGTCCTCATCTCTTCTTCCTTCAACTTTTCCCTTCTGATTAGCAAATTAGCCTCTACATCTACTGCACTATTTTGCATCTCTTCAAGTGTTGCAAGGTTCCTTTCTCTCAGCTGAAACTCCATTTCTAGATCAAAGGCATCTAGGTAGCGCAAGAGAGCAGATCCAAGAGGAGGCCTTATATTAACTGGCATCGAAAAATAGACTTGGTTAAACCTGGTAGAAAACTGTTCTACTGTCTCCCCTGGCAATCTTATCAGCTGATTATACTCTTCTATAATCAAGAAAGGGTTTTGTCTGACCACCCACTTGTCGAGGAAAACTCTAACGAACTACTGTAAATCTAAGATGCTCACATCAGGCAAGGTTTTTAACCAACTCTTGACTTTGCCTTGCAAAGAAAGAGCAAAAAGCCTAATACTGACATCCTCTTCATCAACTTCAAAAATATCAAGAAAAGACTCAAAATTCAATACATGGCTCTTAGCAGTGATGTTGTCGCGTTCACCATCAAATCTTGGTAGATATAGGTCATGATTTTTAGGGAAATCATTGGATATAGGAGGCAAAATTAGAGGTTTGTATCGATCTGGAATTTTACAAGGTAGTGGGGTATGTACAGAAGCTGTAGTATCAGTCTTGGTCTCTTGAGCCTCATCAGTTCGAAGACAGTCATCACAAGCTTCAGAAAAAGGGTCTTGATCAAGCTCAAAGGCATGAAAATCTTTGGTATTCACAATCTTCAAAGGGAAGGAATCAATTATAGGTCAAGGATCTTTTCTCGAACACAATATACTTTGCAAAGCCTTCTTGACATTCTCGGGAAAAGAGAAGAAATAATTTATAACCAAGAACATAATGTCTTGGATGAAATTCCAACTTGAATGCCTGATCTTTCCATATTGTCCTTTCATGTTTTTGCTGTTCAGGTTTATCCTCCAGTGGAGTCCTTGGATCTGATCTTGAAATTGATTTGGAATCACCAAGTGAATGATTTCAGCCTTCCAGTGTCTGATTGATGTCCACCATCAACAATCAGATCTGAACTTGATACATTTTGCTGAGGAACATAAAACTATGCTCCCTAGTATGGTCACCACTATGTTATCAACTAAATCTACCTCAGGCTGAGAAAGGCGGGTCTAGGGTAACATCGAACCAGGTCGGGAGAGGGATCTTTCCTTATCAATCTCAATGAAAATATGGCAAGTAAGGCTTGAGATGACTGATATAAAAACTAATTTTAGGCTAGGTATGTTTTCTCAGAGGAATTTATTTTATTTTATTGGTTGGTTACTGGATCAGATAGGGAAGGCAGCTTTGTGTCCGGGAAATCAACACAAATTTGTAGAGGTTTCTGTGGGTTGAGGTAGGCAAGTGTTTTAGCACTTTGAAATGAGTGTAATGGTGAGTCTAAAGACTAGTGAGGAGCTGGAGAGGGCATGCAAGTGTCATGGATCCTCTTCAAATAGTAGAAAACATTTAAAACTAAATAAACCCTAAGGTAGAGCACTGAAACACCAATGAATTCCACCTTTTACACTTGATTCATCTAGTTATGCAGAATAAGAGAGATGATGGCACATAGAAACATAAGATAAACTAAAATAATAGAGGTAAAAACAATTCTAATTCACATTACCACAAGAATCCCACAAAATGTTGCAAAACCCTGGTTCATTTCCTTGCCAAACTGCAGAAGTGATGTACATTGTAGCTCAATGCATCCACAAGAGTCCAACCTTGACAAATGACTAAGAAAGTACAAGATATAGGCATCAAACCACCTATTCTAGCCATCAGGGGTCAAATCCATGAGTCGAGGAGCTGTTTCAACAATATCTAAACTAGGAACTGAAAAATAGGCAGTGGAACAGCTTGCCTCCAAAACTATGGAAACTGATTCATTCATCCTCAAACCAACTCTAACTGATGTATCTACCTCCTAAAGTCATTTTTCATCATTTTTACATCATAGTACATCATATTACATCTATTACATCATTAATTTACCAAAGAGAGAAGAAAAAGTAATCTGTCAACAAACTAGGTGAAATTCTGAGTTTTTAGGCAAAATTGGCAAAATTTTTCCTGATGCACAGCGCCTTGAGCCTAATGCGCAATGCTTTTCTAGGCCACTTTTGGAAGGCTTCCTGAAGTCCAAATTAGGTACAAGATATCTCGTTGGAAAGCCCTACCTATCTAGTTTCTGGAACACTTTGAATTTTTAGATTTGGAGGTCATTTTCCCCCTCAAAAGTGGATTCTTCCAAGACTGGTTCCTGTGTGTCCAAAAAGTGGCAGAGAGGGCATTTTTTGAGTGTTTGTTTCCCTTTTGGTGGTCTAGATCTCATCCAAATTTTATGAAACTTTCTGGGTTTCATTGCTTTTCCATGAGGAATCCAAAAATGCAAGCCATTTTACAAAATACTGAGCCAACTCAATGTGCAACGCCAATGGCGCTGCGCATTCGTTGAAAATTCCTGTGTTGCCTAATTCAAAAATCAAAATTTACAAAATTTTTCCAAAATCTACCCAGTTTTGGCTCAAATGTACTTCATTGGTTACTTTGTTGGGAAAGTATAACATCAGCCATGATCTCAAGTTTGTCACCCCTCTTTTTGCTTCTTAAGGCCCTCCTTAATCTTGCCTTAAGGTGCTTGATCCTCTTGTTGCATATTCTATCCCGGATCAAATAATGATGTGCCGTATGCCTTAGCATCTTGTTGTCTCTGTTGGCTTTCTTTAGAAGACCCTCAAACTAGATATCTACCCTCTCAAGCCATATTTCTTTCTCATTCACCACTTCTTGTTCAACTGGAGTAAAGGGAACTGGATGCTTCTCTACCATTTCACAAAAATCAAAACATGACTGATGTTTGAAACATGTGATGGCTAATGGGCAAGCAAGAAGTTCACTCATGCTGATAAGTTCCTCCCTGATAATTTTTTCTACCTTTGTGAGATTTCCTTCGCTGCAAATTTCTTTCTCTTGAGTTATCACTAAGCGTGTCCTCCTCAAAATCTGCTTCACTGCCTCTTTCCATTATGCTTGTCTTAATGATGTAATGTGATGATTTTATAGTGAACAATGACAATGGGTGGGGACAAAGAAGATGAGTATGAGGAGATTTTGCAAATGTTAAATGGAGTAGGGGAATGAAGGGATAGGTTTTGGAAATTAGGGTTTTGTGAAGGGACTTAGGGTTTGATGAAGGGAATGAGTTGTCTTAGGGGAGTGGGATATGGAAAATGTGATTAATGGATTGATTTAGGGTAATGTAAGATAGAAAAGGGGTAAATGATGTTGGTTTTGCTTATGGAGTGAAATTTGTACAAAGAAATGGAAAATGATGAAGACAAGCTAGGTTTTGATTTTCAAAATGCAAAACTCATGAAGAACACATGTAGGATATCAAATTCAGCTCAAGAACAATGATAACTTACTTGTAGGATAGAGATTCAGGGTTTTTGAGGATTATTGAGTGATTTGGAACATTTTGGCAACTTCTGGACTGATGCGCAACGCACTGGGCCCAATGCGCAGTGCCCTCCTAATGTGCAACACCTGTGTAATTTAACACCGGCAAAAACTATCTGATGCGCAATGCTCCTTTGATGCGCAACGCCAACCCTTTGATGTGCAGTGCCTCCCTGATGTGCAACACCTTTTTGCAGACGACTTTTGAAGGCCTTCCTAGTTTCCAAATTAGGTGTGTGATACTTGTTGGAAAGCTTATTGAGTCTACTTTCCAACAAAACTTGAATTTTTCAATTTGGAGTTCATTTGCCTGTCAAAGGTCAAATCTCTCAAGACTTGTCACAGGGAAAAGTGTCTATGCAGAACTGCTAATCCCACTAAGGCTAGTGGCTACCTTAGAAACAAACAAAGTAAAGACTACTTTCGTTTTCCTTTATGAGAGATAGATGAGAGAAGAATAAAGGAGACCAACCTCTGTCTTGCGCTTGTCTCCTTGCTCAATTCCTCTCTCTTCTGATAGTCCTTTGCTACTTGCTTCCTTGTGTACCCAGCTTCACAGAGTACCTGTAGAATCAAAGAAGCACAATACTATACGAGAACATGGATCTATTATCATAAACATTCTAGGATCAGATGTAAATTGACCATACAAATGCATAAAACATAAATCACACAAGAGTATGGAGGAAAACTTGAATAGCTTTATTGATAATCAAGAAAGAGCCAAGAGAGTTACAACCAGTTGTTCTGACCCAACATCATTCTCTCAGCAAGAAGAAGCCCTTCTTCACCTCATGGCAAGCTTGGATCACCCAACACTATGATGTTGCCTCAAGAAACCAACAACAATTCCTTACAAGATGCAAAATTCCAGCCTTCGGATCTCTGGGATGAGGGATCCATATATAGATATCTGTAAGGGAGATGAGTCAGCTTGTAATTTGATTAGTGTCTTCCCTCTGATAGTTCTTGCTTCCACTTGGATATTGATGATCTCTTACTCATCCCTGGTCGAATTCAGAGAGGCAAGTGTCACAGGAGAAGTTTCTGGAAGATTCCATGCTTTTCCACCTTGCGGATTGACACTGCCATTTGTCTCTTCTCATCCATCGCACCCCATAGAAGGGCTTTTTGAAATGCAACGCACCCATTGAGTGTACTTAGGTGAGATGCAATGCACTTTGCCTATGGAGCAGGTGAAATGATCCTGTTTTGACCAGTTCTGAGTAGTTTTTCATGGAGAACTTCTGGGAGAAGCTGTAATCAGTTGACCTTGTTCCTTTAGGGGTTGGAACAAAACTTTTAGGGACTTAGGAGCCCTTGATTTATGGACATTTTATGCTTGGGGTTGCAGTGCCCAAAAATGTCTATAACAGTTGCCCCCTAAAGCATGAGGTCGTTAATATTTTTTGATGTCGGGTGAAATGCTTTATCATGAGGATCCGAAGTTCTTTCAAGTTGCGAGGAGACCTGTAATAAGATATAATACAATACATTATCTTCATAATATTTTCATGATCTAGCTGAGGCAGGCATTCCCATGCTCAGCTTTATAAATTCATTTTCATGTACATAGGATAGACAATCGTCTGAGTGTAGACTGATGATTCTGATAGAGCCATCATCTCTTTGATTGGATGATTATCTGTGCAACAATGATGTACATTTGATGTATTTATTTTCTGAATATATATCGCAGCCCGGATGGATGAAACTAGATCTGGGGTCTTCAAACTCGTTCGATCTTCACTCAAAGTACAAGTCGATCCATGTGAGAGATGTTCTGGAGTCGAACATGGAAAGACATCGCCTGATTACCAGCCAATGATGTAAGCTGTTAACAGGCGTGAGAGGAATCACCGATAATGATGATGACCCTCAAGGTACTACAGTATAATTCACGTGGTGTGAATAAAGGACTTGGCGTCGAGCACCACGCAAAATCTTTCGGTCGAAGGCCATTGATGTAAACCTGTCGCCGGAAGTGAGAAACTTGCCATTGAGGCATGCAAGCTTCAAAGTACTGAAAGGGGTGTTCCTAGATCGACTTCTTGGATAATGAGCTGATGTCGACAAGAAGCGATCCGTCATAGGAAGGCCTTAATGAATCCCACATCAATGACACGGAACGGAGCAAATGATTTTAATGGAGGTGAAAACGGTCTGGTGATATAAGGTTCAGGGTGGCGGTCATGAAAGAATGGAGTGTAAATGTATTGCAGCGGGTGAGACACAGGTGAATTCTCTGAGTGACTTCTCTTGAACATACCGGCGACACTGACATGATGGATTGGTAGCATTAACCCCAAATGTGGATGGTGTGATGTGACCATGGTGATGTGATCGGTGAACAAAACAACCCAACCCGACTTGGATGCGGAGTGAAAGTGTCATGTTCAAGAGCGACTTGCTACCAACAAAGTTTCTTCAAGTTTTCTTCCCAATTTTTCCCCAGTGATTGCTGACCAGTACCTCTTTATTTTTGTCAATCTTGAGGAGGATAACATATGCTTGTTCTATAATTTTCCCTTCAAGCAAACCCATCGCTATGTTTTAACGAGCCTAGCAATAGTGAAACTCGTTCTTGTCTGCTATGGACAAGTTTGTCGCTATTAGGTTTTAACGAGTTTAACGACAAAGATAACTCGGTCCTTTTCAATTTTAGAGAGTCTGAAAAGGGACGTAAAGGAAATTCCAAAAATCCTTTTTCGTCATCTAATCCCTTAAGTCCGAAAAAGTATAAACTAATACAGAAGGGATGAATTTTCGATACTTTTAACGAGCCGAACAAAAAAAGCACTCGATCTTTTTGTGTAATAATCCCTCAGGTCCAAAAAGATTAAAATCTAGAGGGATAGCACTTCCGGTCCCTTTAACGATCTGGAGAGGCCAATGGCTCAGCAATCTTTTCATATTTTACGAGTCAGTTGAAAAGAGCTTAAAGGAGACTTGTTTTTTGAGGAACGAGTGATAAAATTGGGTAGCAGCTGATTCCAGGTAAGGTTTGGAATTTTCCAATCACGGCAGTGTTACAAGGATGGCTAATAGGATCACTCTTCATAGCTGTTCCTCAAAAGGGGTAAACAAACAAATGGAGGTGAATGATCGGCCAATACAAAGTGGAGGTGATGATGAGAACACGACCAAGACTTCAAAGGCTGAAGTACCACATTCATGATGGTTATTTACCGGGGATTAGTTCATTTTTTAATGAGCTTAAACGCGGGGAGAAACATTTGCTCATGACTTATGTTTATTTTTTAACGAGCTTGAACTATGTGATAAAACTACTCGATCCAGTCATATAATAAGAATGTCTCATATATAAAAAATGGCATTATCTCAAAGCTTTGCCCCACATCCTTTCTTTATGCAAGTTAGGAAACGACCAATCCTACGAGTTTAAGGGTTAGAGGTCCTACAAATTTAAAAAATAAATAGTGGCTCTTCGCTTGCACGGCAAAAGGTTTGCATGCCCCCAGGTATAAAATAGAGTTTCAAGGTCACCTCTTATTCTACCGACAAAACATTTGTTTTATCGGGAAATGTCTACCTCTTTCAGGTTACCAAATATTGTTTTATCTACACTGCAAAACAAAACTCTTCTTCTGTGATGCCTACCGAAATAGACAAAGGTGAGTGGCGCAGACGCCTCCACCCACATAACTTTTACGAAAGTATCTTATTCCAGTCTAATCCCATTTTCCTAAACGGATGGGTGTGTCAGACTAGTCATATATCTCTCGTGGAAACCTATCCTATACCTGAAGTTTTCCTGCCAAAGCAGACCAGGGTGCATGCCCCCTGGGTTTCAGTCACGTCCCCCGAATTACTCGCGCTCATCAGGTGGACAGACTGGGGATGGATGAGACATTCCTTGCATGAAAAGACCATTCAGGGATGGTATATGACTGTTTGCTATGCGTGAACCGAGGAATGAAAGCTGGTCTACGAGCTTGAACACTCTTCCTTCGTGCGGAAAACGCATTACTCTAAAGAGTGATGAGACAATGGCTCCCATGCAATAAATATAGTCTCATCCAAGGAGTAGATTATAATCCAGGGGTCCTTGGACTACCATTACGTTCATGTGAACGATTTTCCCTCTCAATGTTATGGGCACATTGGGAAGGATCACTAACGGTCGACTGGTTCCTTTGTCAAAGCCTGTTAGATTTCTCATCTTAGGAAAAAGCGATGGCGAACCAAGCGCTTTCCAAGCAGTCGAGGAAAGGATACTCACAGAAGCCCTTTCATCTATAATAGTACCGGCCATAACCATTCTATATACTTGAGAAATGATTCGGAATGGTGCACTAGCCGGTAAACGGGGTCTGCCTACCTGATTCCAGTCGAAGGAAACAACTAGGTTGCTTGGAGGTGGGACCAAATAGACGGTCGAGTACGACTCTAACGAACTTCCTTCCTGCGGTAAAGGAATGGGTAAATTGCCCCCATGTTCATCGGAGTTTGTGCTTATGAAAATAATTTGGACGGTGTCATCCTTGTTCTCTTCGGTGACTGTATCATCTGAAGACGAAACCTTTGAAGGCAAGACCGGGTCAACTGCCGCCTCGACCTTTTGACTTTCGTCTGGTATGGGTTCAGATGGTTTATCTTCAATGATAGACACTTCGGCTGAACACCTGGGCGGGTCAGCCGGATTTTCAACTAGTGACGGACTCGGCAAGAGTTTCTTATATCTAGGAGGAAGTCGTAACGGTGAAACTGGACGATCGTCCAAAACTCTTTTAGCCTCATCTAAGAAGGGACAACGGTGGATGGCGTGATCGCCTTCACACAGTTTACAAGGAAATTTGCACTTTCCTTTTTGTCCAGGAGCTTCACTTTCACTAGTCGACGGTCTGTTTTCAACATGATCATCAGAGGTTGATGACACCGGGTTGTGCAAACGAGGAGACCAGTCCCTTAAGATCCGAGGGATGTAGGGACAATCTCTATGATAGTAGTCTCCTTTGCAAATGACACATGGCGATTTAGGCCTGGTCGGTGCAGTGTGTGGATTTTTGCTAGACGACGCTTGGTTGCCGCTTTTCGCCTTTGGCTCCTTCTTCTTCTTCCCTTTCTTCTTCTTTTCCTTCTTCTTCTTAGGTACTTGATTTTTGGTTTTATTAGCCTCATCAAGCGAAGAGGAAGGAGGAGAGGAAGAATTGGACGAAGTAGAGGGTTGGGGGGTAACTCTGGAATTGTCTAGTTGCTGACTCGATTGTTCAGGAATTGCGGTGTTTTGAACAACGGAGGTTGAGAAAATCCATACGGGCAAGCCGATTGTCAATCTTGGAAGTGACAATGTGGCCATATGGGGTGCACCAACATCTCCCCAAGAGGAGAAGGGACTAGGATTTCCTCCAAGGGGAACTCCTTGGTTGGTGGACTCCATTTTCTCAACCTAAGACTAACGTAGGAAAGGGGATGATTATTCCATTTAAAATAAATTTTAGACGCTTTGACACAACTTGTTTTTTCAATTTTAAAGAGTCGAGAAAAAACAAAAGATGACTCTAGTCGCCTTCGATTTTTAATGAGCCTGAAGTGAAAAGTGCTCAGATGGACCTTTTCTGTTAAGGAGTCTGAAAAGGAACGAAAGGGACTGCTCTGGAAATCTAGGCAGAGGGATCACCAAACCAATCGCAAAACTGCAGAATACTTTTTACGGTACGGCAGTCAATCTTCCTGAATGCTGTGTTCAGTGCATTGCGATCGATAGGGTGGCAGACACAGCTTCCTATGGATAAAGGATTAAGCCTATTGTGGTCTCCCAAAATATACTCGACGGTACGTGGGAGCACAAGTCCGTACTGGCACTTATCGTCTCAAAGTGGAGGAATCACCCAACCAACAGTGAGAACAACAGTTACCAGGCTTTACGACGCCGGAATACGTCTCTAGCCTAGACTTCTAGATGTTGAGCGTTAGGTTCCAAAGCGTTGTTAGATTCATTAAATTTATTTTAAGTTGATCTTGCTTAAGAAATTCGCCTTTCAGGGTCACCACGTGATGTATATATACAATTCCTAAAATGCAATCTAAGATGATAAACAATCTTTTTATCTTCTTTGTGCAATGAAAATCCTAGCTACTAAGGAAAGAAAGACAGAATTCTTTCAACAAAGAGCAAAGAGCACACACTATATGCATTGTCCTAAATCAAACCAATCAAACAGTCTAATGCAAATGCACATGCATGTATTTTTTTCAGCCTTCTTAATATGTGAATGATAAAAAGAAAGCTAATGCACAAATCTGAATTATTTTTCAAAGCGACAATTACTAACAAGTTTCTTTTCCAAAATCAAAGATGAAGACAATGACAACACTTTACGATTTGGAAATGAAAACTTGCTTTCGACACTAGGAAAAACTACTAATTCAGACCAAATACATTAGTAATAGGGTAATCAACTATCAAGAGCAATCAGACTCTCTTCTATGACTGAAAACGACACTTGCGACACTTTCAAATCAAGAATCGACAATATGATTACGCTACTTTTTGTAATGGAGAACTGAAAATGAATCAACAAATACATAAAAACATTTACAGTTCTTTGCACAATGGAGGCGGAATAATCAGCGAGGAAAGGGGTTTCAAACAGAGGTGTACTGACTACAGGCCGCAAAACTCTTGAATAGATATGAAAAGAGTGAACATAGAAACCAAAATTTAGGAACAATGCCTAGTCTGATCAGCGCACCTGTAACACAGTGAATTTGAAATGCAGCGCACCTACTACACTCAGGAAGTGCGCTGAAATTGAGATTCACAGAATAGACAATGCGCTGGGCCAGGGACGAGACTTTGCTTGGGTTCCGGGTCACAGTTTGCAGTTCAGTTAAGGGATTTTGGCCGAGCAAGTGGTAATCAGTAAATCAATCACAGGGGTAGATCCAAGGAGGTTACTAGAGCCACCACAAGGGAAATTAGAGAGTTTGTAAATCAGTTGTTTAATTCATAAACAAAACCCAGAGATTGACTGAAGCGGCATTTATCTACTTTGCATTTGCAGAGAAAATGCAGTTCAAAGGCTACCTGGCTCAACTTCAGGCTCCGTCTGTAAGTTTATAAAGTAAACAAATGTAGATAAACAAACAACCTAGTCGCTCCCCAGCGGAGTCGCCATTTTTTTACAGGAAAAAGTTTCTATGCAGAACTGCTAATCCCACTAAGGTTAGTGGCTACCTTAGAAACAAACAAAGTAAAGACTACTTTCGTTTTCCTTTATGAGAGATAGATGAGAGAAGAATAAAGGAGACCAACCTCTGTCTTGCGCTTGTCTCCTTGCTCGATTCCTCTCTCTTCTGATAGTCCTTTGCTACTTGCTTCCTTGTGTACCCAGCTTCACAGAGTACCTGTAGAATCAAAGCAGCACAATACTATACGAGAACATGGATCTATTATCATAAACAATCTAGGATCAGATGTAAATTGACCATACAAATGCATAAAACATAAATCACACAAGAGTATGGAGGAAAACTTGAATAGCTTTATTGATAATCAAGAAAGAGCCAAGAGAGTTACAACCAGTTGTTCTGACCCAACATCATCCTCTCAGCAAGAAGAAGCCCTTCTTCACCTCATGGCAAGCTTGGATCACCCAACACTATGATGTTGCCTCAAGAAACCAACAACAATTCCTTACAAGATGCAAAATTCCAGCCTTCGGATCTCTGGGATGAGGGATCCATATATAGATATCTGTAAGGGAGATGAGTCAGCTTGTAATTTGATTAGTGTCTTTGTTAGGATATTCCGACACATAGGATATAGTTAAGTTCAACTTGGTCTAGCATAGAGTTAGGTTAGAGTTAGGTAAAGTGTGTTTCTTTACCGTTGTACATTTTGTAACTTACAATCCGACGGTCACGATATGTAGTGATCCGACGGTTCACTCTCACCTCGGTATTACCGACACTTGATCCGTGGCTTGACACCCGATTGGTCCATGAGTTCTATTTAAAGCGCATGGAGGGTCATTGTTTGGGTAATCCGTGCATGAGAGAAGCTTATGTAAATTTTCATTCTTTGATTAATAAATTGTCTGTACCCACGTTGGGACAGGCCGTGGACTGTTTCCCTCCTTGCACTCTGAGGGTTTTAACCACGTCAAAAATACTGGTGTATTGATTTGAGATCTGGTTGTGAGCGGTGTCCTTTTGGTATTCTTTCTGAGGAACTTACCCTGTAAATTCCTACATGGTATCAGAGCTATTTGAGGGCCGCGTCCGTTGGTGATCCAAATCTGAAGCCGGTAGAACTGCATGCGGATGTCGTTTCCTAGATCTGCTGTTTCTGACTGCTTTCGGGCCGAGAGGACTGCTCTGTTGCGTTCGGAGCATCTGTTTCAGTGAGGAACCCCTTTCGTTTCACGCGAAAAGGTTTCCGGTAGCCCTAGCTGCGTCATTTTTCAGATCGGGAGGTATACAGTGTTTTTTTTGCAGTTTACTGTCATTTTCTCTCTGCTTATTTCGGTTTCGGTTTATTTAGACTTTTTTTTTCCCGGATCTATACCTTTCATTTCTGCGTATGCTCTTTGCCCTGCGACTCTGTGCGATCTGGGCAAATCAGAAACAGAAAGAAAGGATTCTTCTCATGCGTATGCTCTTTTCCCTGCACCTTAGTGTGATCTTGGAAAATCAGAAACATTGAGAAAAATATTTAGTTTTTCGGTTAAAAGCTAACTTTGAGATTTTTTTTAAAAATTCTAGTTTTTTGGCTAAAGCTAACTTTGAGCCGTAAGGTTCGTTTTTCTTTGCATATTCGTGTTGGGTTTTGTGTTTTGTGTTTTGTAGGGGAAAAGAGCCTTCCCAAGGCAAGCACGCAAATCGAGGCCCCCCCCCCCCCTCTCTCTCTCTCTCTCTCTCTCTCAAATATTTTGTATAGATCAATTGGTTCAAAGACTTTTTAAGAGAGTAGAGGTCTTGGGTTCAAGTCTCCATTTTGTGGGGGCGGATTTTTTCATTCCCGCACATTCGCGCACTTTGCCGGCAACGTCAACAATTTTTTTTCAAAAAGCCATAACTTCTTCATCCGGAAGCCTTTTTCAGAGCCGTTTTTTTTAAAACCGCCTATTTTTTCGAGATCTATCCATTGGACCACTTACTTTCAGCATCTTCAGCTTCAGGTTTTTTTTCAAAAAATGGAAAGTCCATGCCAAGTCATTCTTGACAGCACTAACTACTTCCAATGGGTAGCCTACATGGGAGATTTACTTAGAAGTAAAGGTCTCTTCAGAATAGCCACAGACCAAGAGAAGAAACCCAAAGATGAAGACAAGGCCGAAAAATGGGAAAATAGACAAGATCAAGCCCGTGGTTTGATAGGAATGTCTGTTTCTCCTGATCTTAGATTCCACATTGCAGAAATTGAAACTCCTCATGAAGCATTAGAAAAACTTGCTAAAGTTTTTGGGATTAAAAATGAAATTAGAGCCCATCAACTTGAGAATGAGTTGCTTACTTTGGATCCTAATAATTTTTCTTGCATTGAAGATTTCTTGTCCAAATTCAAGACCCTTAGATATCTCTTGGAAGGTGTTAAAGTTAAGAAAGAAGATGGTAACCTTATTTATTCCATCCTTACTAAGTTGGGACCAGCCTACTCTGTATTTGTTTCCACTTTCCATTCTACAAGGGAAGCTTTCATTTGTCAAGGCAAAGACTACAAACCCCCTTCCTTTGACTCCTTTTGTGATTCCTTAATAAGAGAACAAGAAAAACTCTTACACCTTGGTCTTCTTAATCTTGGAAACTCTTCCTCGAAAGCGTTAGCCGCCCAGCAGCAACCAAATTCAAAGAATCCTAAGAAGTCTTATCCTCAAAGGAATGGTCCTAAACCAACTCAGCCTCAAGATGAAAGATCATTTCAGCAAAATGACAAGACCAATAAAAACAAATGGAAGAGGACTGACAGACATTGTAACTTTTGTAATCGAGATGGCCACTTAGAATCTAAATGTTTTAAGAAGATGGAAGCCTTGGAAGCCGCAATGAAGAAACATAACATCCATCTGGAGCCTACTTCAACTTCAACTTCCGGAACGGCACTTTCTGCATGTCATCGTCAATCATCTCAGTCTGGTTATGCATTAAATGTATCTTCTTCTTCTTCTCATTCTCATGAGTGGCTCATTGATTCTGGAGCCTCTTGTCACATGGCCAAAAACCAAGCCATGTTTTCTTCTTTAAATGATTGTAACACCAAAAATATATATGTTGGTGATGATAGATCTCTTAATGTTGTAGGGACTGGAACTGTTCATCTAGACAATGGTCAGTTCAATGATGTATTATGTGTTCCAAACTTATCCTGCAACCTTCTATCTGTCTATCAGATAACTCATTCAGGTGAAGGTAAAATTGTTGAATTTTCACCTCATGATGTTGTAATCAAGGATCTAAAAGATCCTAAACAGATTCTAGCTACTGGTCTTGCTGATGATTCCAAAAGGTTGTATAAGTTTCACAACTTTGGGTCATCCCATCTTCCCTCAGTGTTTGTTGCTCATAATGATGAAGTGAGCAAACTTTGGCATGAGCGGTTTGGTCACTTAAACTATCGCTCCCTTCAACATCTATGTAAAGAAAATATGGTGACAGGTCTTCCTATGGTATCTTGCAAAGATGGTGTTTGTTCCGGATGTGTACTCGGAAAACATCATCGGGACAGTTTTGACAAACGTGCCTCTTGGCACGCCTCAGCCTCTTTACAGCTTGTGCACAGTGATTTATGTGGTCCTCTTCCTGTTGCTTCATTCTCTGGCTGCAAGTACTTCTTAACTTTCATTGATGATTTCTCTAGACGCACTTGGGTATACTTCTTAAAACTCAAGAGCGAAGTATTTAGCACTTTTTTGGCCTTCAAAGCATTTGTTGAAAAACAATCTGGACATCAAATTCTTAAGCTAAGAACTGATAATGGTGGAGAATATGTTAAAAACGCATTCATCAACTTTTGCACCGAAAATGGAATTCAAATGCAACATACTGTTCCATACACTCCACAACAAAATGGTGTAGCTGAAAGGAAAAATCGCACCTTAAAGGAAATGGCTAATTGTATGCTGCAATCTAAAGGACTCAGTCTTAGTTTTTGGGCCGAAGCAATTAATTGTGCAAATTATATAATCAATCGCACTCCTACTAAGGTTCTAGAGAATATCACTCCAGAAGAAGCTTGGAGTTCCATTAAACCAGATGTAAGTCACTTTTGTGTGTTTGGAAGTGAAGCATGGGCCCATATTCCAGATGAAAAGCATAAAGCTTTAGAACCTAAGAGTGAGAAATGTACTTTTGTTGGATATTCTGAAGATGTAAAAGGTTATAGACTTATTCCATTTAAGTCCAAAAATGTTATCATTAGAAGAGATGTAAAATTTGATGAAAATAAATCGGCCTGCGAGCCTAGTCCGGCGGATGTGCCACCTCTTCCTATCTCTTCTATCTTTGAAAACATTTCTTCTTCTGATGATGAAAGCGAGGATGATAATCCTCCCCCACCTTCTCAGGATCCTCAACTTCCAAGATGGGTCCGTGCTACTCGGGATGCAGCAGGTGATCTTGCCGGTGATCCTACAGATCAGCGACGTACACGTTCTCAGTTTGAAAGAGCCTCTTCTTTACTGGCTCAAGCTCCAGTAAATCATGATCCTGACACTTTTGCAGAAGCTTCAGGCCATCCACATTGGGAAGCAGCTATGAATGAAGAATATCATTCATTGATGACAAATGATACATGGGATCTTGTTCCTCTACCAAAGGGACGCAAACTTGTTAGATGCAAATGGGTTTACAGAACCAAGTATGGACCAGATGGGAAAGTTGATAAACATAAGGCTCGTCTAGTTGCTAAGGGCTTTTCACAGGTTGAAGGCATTGACTACACTGAAACCTTCTCTCCAGTTGCCAAAATGAACTCTATCCGCCTTGTTCTTTCCCTTGCTGCCTCTTTAAAATGGGAAGTCCATCAAATGGATGTTAAATCTGCCTTCTTGCATGGGGACTTGCAGGAAGAAATCTATATGGAACAACCCATTGGCTTCATACAAACAGACTCCAGCCTCGTTTGTCGACTTAAGAAATCCCTTTATGGCCTCAAACAAGCTCCTCGGGCTTGGTATGCCAAAATGGATAGCTTTCTTTTAGAATCTGGCTTTTCTAGGTGTCATTCTGACAATACTGTCTACACCAAGAAAGTGGGCAACTCTCTTATCATCCTTGTTCTTTATGTTGATGATCTTATTCTTACTGGTAGTGATCCCAACCTTATAAACCATGTGAAGTCCAGCCTTAAAAAGAAATTTGAAATGACAGACTTAGGACACTTACACTATTTTCTCGGTCTTCAAGTCTTACAATCCCAAGAAGGTATTTTCCTTTCCCAGTCCAAGTATGCTTGTGATATTCTTCGTAATTTTCACATGGAAGACTGTAAGCCAGCCCCTTCTCCCTTTCAGTCTGGAGTCAAACTTTCAGTCTCTTGTACTTCTCCTGAAGTTGATGCTACCTTATACCGTCAACTTGTCGGAAAACTCTTGTATTTAACCCATACTCGTCCTGATCTTTCCTTTGCTGTTGGCCTTGTTGCTCGTTTTATGCAAAACCCCCGTGAAAGTCATTGGAAAGCAGCTAAAAGAATACTTCGTTATGTTCGAGGTACAGTACAGTTTGGGATTCATTACAGTGCCAAAGCAACTCCTCTGTTAGTTGGTTTCACTGATTCTGATTGGGCTGGTGACCTTGATGATCGGAAGTCTACTGCCGGTTATGTCTTCACTCTTGGTTCAGGACCTATTACATGGGCTTGTAAGAAACAGGCTGCCATTTCTCTTTCGTCAGCAGAAGCAGAGTATCGTGGTGCCGTGGAAGCTAGTAAGGAAGCCTTGTGGCTTCGTCAGATCCTATCAGAATTTGGCTTTGAGCAGCAGCATCCAACCACACTTTGGTGTGATAATCAAAGTGCCATTCAGCTATGCAAAGATCCAGTCCAGCATCAGCGCAGCAAACACATTGAACTACACATGCACTTCATCAGAAAGCTCATTCATGACCATGTTCTTGAAGTGCAATATTGTCCAACGGATGATCAGGTTGCAGACATCTTCACAAAGGCTCTCACAGAGGCGAAGTTCACTAAACTTCGATATATGCTTGGAGTTCAGGAAGTTGTCACTAAGGGGGGATAGGCTCTAGTGCCTCCTTCCTTCTCCTATTGTGTCATATTTGTAAATCCTTCAATCCTATCCCAAGTTGTTCTTAAGGGGGGATGTTAGGATATTCCGACACATAGGATATAGTTAAGTTCAACTTGGTCTAGCATAGAGTTAGGTTAGAGTTAGGTAAAGTGTGTTTCTTTACCGTTGTACATTTTGTAACTTACAATCCGACGGTCACGATATGTAGTGATCCGACGGTTCACTCTCACCTCGGTATTACCGACACTTGATCCGTGGCTTGACACCCGATTGGTCCATGAGTTCTATTTAAAGCGCATGGAGGGTCATTGTTCGGGTAATCCGTGCATGAGAGAAGC
The DNA here is from genome assembly GCA_031772625.1 of Pinus tabuliformis. NCBI lineage: Eukaryota > Viridiplantae > Streptophyta > Pinopsida > Pinales > Pinaceae > Pinus > Pinus tabuliformis. Next base: position 16,125,466 of record CM062819.1, on the reverse strand, counting down.
TTATGTAAATTTTCATTCTTTGATTAATAAATTGTCTGTACCCACGTTGGGACAGGCCATGGACTGTTTCCCTCCTTGCACTCTGAGGGTTTTAACCACGTGAAAAATACTGGTGTATTGATTTGAGATCTGGTTGTGAGCGGTGTCCTTTTGGTATTCTTTCTGAGGAACTTACCCTGTAAATTCCTACAGTCTTCCCTCTGATAGTTCTTGCTTCCACTTGGAGATTTATGATCTCTTACTCATCCCTGGTCAAATTCAGAGAGGCAAGTGTCACAGGAGAAGTTTCTGGAAGATTCCATGCTTTTCCACCTCGCGGATTGACACTGCCATTTGTCTCTTCTCACCCATCGCACCCCATAGAAGGGATTTTTGAAATGCAAAGCACCCACTAAGTGTACTTAGGTGAGATGCAACGCACTTTGCCTATGGAGCAGGTGAAATGATCATGTTTTGACCAGTTCTGAGTAGTTTTTCATGGAGAACTTCTGGGAGAAGCTATAATCAGTTGACCTTGTTCCTTTAGGGGTTGGAACAACACTTTTAGGGACTTAGGAGCCCTTGGTTTATGGACATTTTATGCTTGGGGTTGCAGTGCCCAAAAATGTCTATAACAAGACTGGTCAAAATGTGCAAAATGAGGCTGCCTAAATGCAGAGTGCTATTGCGGTCAACTTTTGAAAGTCTTCCTCAACTCAAAATTGAGCTCATGATAGCTCATTGGAAAGATCACTCTGTCTAGATATCATTTAAATCATCAAGAAAGTAATTTTAACCTCCCAGCTAGGTGAAATCTTGATCTTTCCAAGGTCACTCCAAAAGTCCATCAATCCTCCTGAGGCCAATGATGTTTTCGACATTTCTCCCAAACCATGAAACCTGTGTAAAAAAAAAGAGGTTTTCCTTCCTATGTCAATTATGGAAAAAAACCTCTCTCACTTTTGTCAATTTCATCTTCTCTTTTTCAAAAACATCATTTGAATAAAACTTATCCCGATGTGTGGAACAGGGGATTTGTGGAAATGAAGGGGATAAGGGGCTTCTAAATTATTGAGAAAATTTTTGGAAGTAGGGAGGGATGTTAGGAAGTAGGGGAAAGTGGAATTTCAAAGATTGAGTGAGGGGAAGGGGTCCAAAAGGGAAAAACACAGGCCTAGCCTAGAAAATTGTCAAATTGTAGCAATAAACTAGGGTCTGTGAGAAAACGATGAATTTGAGGGATATGAGTGATGGGAATTGTTTAAGAAGGTATATTAGGGATAAGGGAAGGTGTATGAACATCAAGACACAAGTTTCATTGATCATTTGGCCATCCAATAAAAATTACCTTCAAAACCCTAAGAGAGGGAAATGAGGCTTACCCAAGTACAATTGAAGCACGAACAAGGTGTAAAATGACACATTGGAAACTGAAATGATGATAACTCTTTGAATGATGGTACACTCAGCCAAATGGTGAGACACTTGGAAAAATTTGGAAAACAAATCCTAGACCTAAGACCTAGTGATCAAATTTTACTTGAAGACTCACTGAAATGACAAAATTTGACTTTGACACCCTAAGACCACTTTGTAAGAGCATGTTTGATCACTGGAGGAAGGTTTCAAAGAATGAAACTAACACACTCTATCTAGGAAGATGACCCAGAAACAATTCAGCGCCTCAGTACTTGTAGACATCAGTGGCAGGTTACCTTGTGTTTGGTCAGGGGTTCTCATTATTGGCTCCTGGTTAAACAATTCTATGAGTTTTCGACGACAATTTTTTTTCACACTTGCCAGATTGTACTGTGCATCTTGGAGATGATCACCATTATTGGTGTCCTTCCTCACATTTGTTAATTGTCTCCATTATTGATTGGTAATTAGACGATTTCATGCATGTTCAACATCAACGCATATATTCACATGTACCGATCTATGATATTCGGTGAAGCGGAAATCAAGACCTTGTGTAGAGGCTTGCATCACTCAGCCTTGTTTCCTCTCCCAAGTTGTGTATATTGTTTTTTGGAGACAGCTCATCAGAATGATCCTATTATGACACCAATTCTGCATTGTCCTTATCGGCAGCCAGCGTCATCATATCTCTTTTATGAGAAAATCACTCTGACATAGCTAATGAGTGTGGGAATGCTCGACTCAAGACATGATTTTAGTTGTTATATATATATATATATATATATATATATATATATATATATATATATATATATATATATATATATATATATATATATATATATATATATATATATATCTGTGTGTGTGTGTTTTATCAGGTTTCCCGTACCACCCAAAGCTCTGATCCTCTCTCTCTTTTTGTCAAGAAGGAACATAACAGTTAAGTATAAAGTATTTTGGCCATCATCGCAGCCTCTGATCTCACACTTTAGGGGGCATCTATTATATAGTAAAATGACCTTGTCATCATCTTAGAGGGGAAAGACATGATGACTGAAGCAATGACCAAGTTCACAAGGCTTGTTTCAAGCTAACACTACCTATACACTAACAACTTGCTTTATAAAGCTTCTCAGCAAGCCTAAGGGCGCATTAGTGACATAAGTAACTCTACTTGTTACCTCGGGAACAACGTTAGTAAACCCTAATGAGGATCTAAGGGTCAAAGGAGTGGATTGGCTAAGAAATATCCCTATATTCTCTCCTAAATCAACTTAGAAAAGTAAGGAAACATCAAAGCTCGGCCTATTTGGGGGATTTCTAATCCTAATGGAGTATGCAAATGGGAAAGAGCTCAAAAGAATGGCAACATAATTGCTTTTACCTAGGGAAACTCATGGAGAAACATAGCAATCCTAACCTCACATGCTACATAAGCAGAGCTAGGGCTATTGTGAAAGAGGTCAGATCATTTGAAAGGATAGCTTACTTGATTGCTGAGCAAAGTCTCAGACTTAAGCATAAGAAGTTTGTAAGGAGGGAGAGAGAGAGAGGAGTTGGAGGGGTAAGGGAAGGCTGATGCAATGTTGTAATCACTCTTTCGACATTAATATAGAACTGTAGTTGTATTTTCCACTCCGTGATGCTGGTACTATAATTCATTTATATGTTTATTCAATGTCTTTTAGCATGAGTGGCTTAGTTATGTGCAACTAGATGTCTTTCGTATGTTTATGCATTGACTGTCAAGGTTTTATGTTGTGATTAGGCTCGTCTTTTCTATGTGCAGGACTTGATATGGAGCTGGCTCAGGGGACTTCCACCTAGCTGCATTGTGCTTTCCAGCAACTAGACATGAAGTATCGAGGCAATGAATCCTTCTCACTTTGATAGTTAGTTGTTGAACATGGACATGTATGTATCTTTGTGACAGCTGCAAATAATCTTATAGTTTGCCAAGGGTCCCAGGAAGACCCTTGAGGGTTCCTTCATATTCCATACTTCGTGCATTAATCCCTATAGCAGAATATGGTGTTGCACTATAACCAGAAAAATATAGTGTATGTTCAAGAGCCATACCTATACCTACCTGAGGCCATGATTTCCGTGCTCCCATAGCATGCAATGGCTTAGGTTCCTGATGCTCTCCTTCTGTTAATATTAGATATGTTCTATGCTAGAGCAATTTATTAATTTCTTTTCCATATTAGCACTCACATCAGCATAAAGTAAACTGCAAATAGAACATAAATATAAATTGTAGAAGACAAGCCAAGACAAGAGGACACAGGATGCGGTGCAAGCCAAGGACAAACCCCACAATGTGTGGGGAAACCCTTGATCAATTATTCCTTTATGTTCTTCAAAGTTTAGCAGAGAAAGAGAGAGAGAGAGAGAGAGAATACATTTACAACAGAAGTCAACACTTTGACTTATCTAGATCTGGGCATAGATCATCTCCTATAACGATGAGATCAGTTGAAGACATTCTACTTCAACTGATTCTCCAAGGTGACTCCTTCACCTATCATCGCATTACATTTGGTTCTCTTGCTGTACCACTGCAAACTGCACCATACTACTATCTATGTCCATGATCTTATCCATCATAATGCTGCTCAAACTAATGTGCATCATCATTATGCTGCTACCCCTGCTAATGTATTATGTGCTACCCATGCACATGATCTCATAGTGCTATCCACCATGCTACTGCCTTTGCCTTCTCGTTGCTTCATAACAATGCATCATCATGCTGCTCATGATCACATACATCATGTTGCCCATCATCATGTTGTCCATGATCTCATACATTATGCTGCTCATCGTCATACATCATGTTGTCATCATAGTTGCATCATTGATGCACCTTTACTTGTACCTTTTTTACTGCTGCATCTTCCAATGATGAGATCTATTGAGATCTTCACTGTGCTCTTTTCTTCTTTTATATAATGATAGTTTCATCATATAAACACTAGAATCAGCTAGTAGGAGCACAGATCAACACACACACACACACACACATATATATCTATATCTATATCTATATCTATATCTATATCTATATCTATATCTATATCTATATATATATATATATATATATATATATATATATATATATATATATATATATATATATATATATATATATATATATATATATATATATATATATATATATATATATATATATATATATATATATGTTAATACACATACCTTTTTCATTCATCCGAGATGACATCTGAGATCATACCTTCATTCATGGCAACTGAGATCTGCTCCTTTGATCGAGGGGTTACTGTCAACAAAACTGCAGCTTACTATCCATTTGAATTCTTGTCTATCTGTCATTGAGCAGGAGAATGTCTGAGGCAGGTTTCCTTTGACTGCGTATAAAGGCTTGTCTCCATGACTGCGTAGAAGGTGACTTCCTGACAGCGTAGGAAGGTATCTCCATTACAGCGTGTAAATATTGTTGTGTGTGTGTATTTATATATATATATCTATACATATATATATATATACATATATATATATATATATATATATATATATATATACATACATATATATATATATATATATATATATATATATATATATATATATATATATATATATGCCATTGCTACATTGTATCTCCATTGCCTGTATATATATATATATTGCCATTGCTTGCATGCTTCAGCAGCTTCCATAATTTACTACAGCTTCCATTACGTTAAATGAACCTGCATGCCATTACGTTGTCAATGCGGCTTCTATTAACCTGCGTGTTTCATAGGCTATGAGATATGTCTGGATTTTGACCTGGATTGGATTTCATTACGTTATATGCCTGCGTATATATATATTGCTAAGATGTATTGTCTCCGTGAACTACGTGCGTGTGCATTATATTACTGCTCCCTTAGGTTATTACTGCGGCCCATTCGTTAATAATGCGTATACTATAACATCATACATGTTAGTGCTATGACTGAATTATCTATACATACGTATACTATATTAGTCTCTCTGCAGCTACATAACAATGTGTTAATGCTATGACTACATACGTATACTATATCAGACTTTGCGTTCCTCATTATGTACATCATGGACAGCGTGTGAACTGTGTATAATGAACAATGTATATGGCATCACGTTGAAGGTGTCTCCATTGTTGTGCATTAGAACTAGAGCATCATAGGCCAGTGTATATTCTCATGGTGTCTCTCTCCTACTCCAAAAACCCAAGACGTGGAGAGGAGGAGATCACCTCAAGAATGCATGTTCGAATGACATCAAATCATCTTCTATTTATACCAAAAACGTATAAGTGAATAGACATGACGTTTGGGCTTCTAGACCCTACATAAGAGCTGGTCGGCTTGATAATAATTACATAAACAAAATAAATTCATATCTCCATAAATACTTATCGGAATCAGATGATCTTTGGATCAATCCTATACCTCTCGATGAGAGGGATCCAATAAAATATCAGCTGCCATAAATAAGCCGACCCACATGGAGTTTGGCCCTAGTTGCCAATTTAGCACCTTCGAATGTTGCTTTCAATCCTGGTATAGAAGGGCATTCTTGGGTAGGGTGTTTTCCTGTACATATCACACAATTATTAGCACTCTTAAAATATGTAGGACACTCACATAAAAGATGATTTTTTCTACAATTTAGACAATAAATCTACAATGTCTCTTCCTCTTCTACTAATTTTAGCTGAAATTTTAAAGAATCTATCTATTTTCTAATAGTATTCATAATTTCAATTTTCATATTGTCCATTTTATTTTCCAAACCAATAATCATAGCATCCGTAGATCCAAATCTACTATTTCTAGAATTACTTTGGATTCCTCTACCAATCTAAATTGATTTCGTGAGAAATTTCTGCATAAGTCACAAATCTGATCAAAAGTATTTTGAGCAATATCTCCTTGTCCTAGCAAGTTTAAATTATTTCTTGCATCATGAATAAGTCCTCACAAAAACAAGGTCCTAATAGTACTTAAATCAAATTTATGTTTCGACCTTTGAAGAATATATAAAAATATTTCTAAATAATCTTCCAAGGTCTCATCTTCACCTTGTGCAATAGTGAAAATCTCATCCTGCATCTCTCTCATTTTGCAATATTCCTAATATTTAGTTAAAAATACTCTCTTCATTTGTTCCCAAGAAGCTATAGTATTTCCTCCTAGTCCCATGAACCAGCGTAATGCTAAATCCTTGAGAGTTGTAGGAAATAGTTTTAACTTTTGGGCATCTGAAGAATAGTCGTAACTCCTACACAATATATCAAATTCAAATAAAAATGAATATGGATCTTCATATACCTTACCATGGAAATGGGGGAGAACGGATGGTGGAATGTTCTTCATTTGAACTACTCCATTCGGATCCACAATCGAGAACCCAAAGGTGGACTGTTCCTCCATCGACTGATTTTCACTAGTCCCCTCAACATGATCTTCATTATCTTCCATTCTTCTTCTTCCAATCAGACCACTCTCAACAGAATGTGAAAGTTGACTATGGTTCAAATTAATCCTTTGAGTCCCAGTAGTCTCTTTCTTCCCTCTCGCTCGTTGTGAAAATTCTGAACTACTGTCTCCAGAGTCCAGATGAATACTACTACATGGTGGGTATGTGTTTTCTTGGACATTCTACCTGTAATAGAAGGCCCAATATGAGAATTTTTTGATTTATCACAGTTTCTTCAGCCCTTATTGGACTTTGGAACCCTACCTCTCCTAGTCATGCATTTTAAAGTAACTCAACCAAAAAATAACAAAACTGAAAAAACTTGCTGGAAGAAAACTCAATCAAATGCTACAGTAAAGGAAAAGACAACAAAAAAATTAATTCAAATAAAATATATTCAAACAGTAGAAGCACACCGCGTTGGAAAAAATAAAACAAACTTACCCCTATTGCAGAAAAATCAAAATTTTTACCAGATTTCTTTAAATGCCTCTCGGGTAACGGTGCCAAAATGTTGGGTTCCAGAATTACAATTTAATTTAACTCCTTCAACACTTAATTTGTTAAACTAGGGTTACACAAGATTCAAGGCGTAGCATATTGTGTTCTTAAGTCTACTTCTTGTACCAGAAAGCTCTCATTCCTGTACTAGAATAATTACATTCTTGTACTAGAATGGGTTCGTTCTTGCACCAAAACATTCTGTTCCTGTAATGGAACATTTTGTTTCTGTACTTGAACACTCTATTCCTGCACTGGAACACTTTGTTTCTGTAATGGAACACTCTGTTCCTGCACTTAGAACGCTTTGTTCTTATACTAAGACAGATTCACATTTGACAATCCTTCATTCATAGATTGATGTGCTAAAGTAGTAACCAGAAAATTAACAAATGTGGAAAGGAAACTTTAACTTGAGTGATAATGAAAACTAGCCCGAATCAACTGCAAACTTTCAATAAAACAAATTGTAAAGATTCAGGTAAACTCTAACACTTGCAAAAATGACAAACTCATGCATTACAATAAAAGATTGTTATTCGAAAGATTAAATTTAAAGCCTTTATCAATCTCATTCATAGTGCGATATATATACTCTGCATAAGAATAAATTTAATGTAATCACATGAAGTCTGTAAACTCAAAAAAGATCTTTAACAATTTTTGTACTTAACAATATTTGATTTACCATCATTCATGGATATCATGATAGCTTAAAGTCATACACAGAGAAACCATCACACAGCTACACTTCATGTTCTAACTAGGGTACACTTCACCATAAAGGAAATAAACAAAACTTAAAGCATGAAAATCTGTAACCCTAACTATCTTCCAGAAACGATTCAAGAAACCTTCTCAAAAAAGAAAAGACATGTTGTGATGCTTTAGAAAAAAAAAATGTTGGAACTGAAAGAAAAAACACTCAACACACACAAGGACTCCTCATATCTAAGATCACGCAAAAAAGAAACACAACCACAAGAGATTCACCACACTTGCAATCTCAAACATAAATAAATCAATCGTACACAAAACAATATTATTGTATCTAAGCACACCGAAATAATAATGGGGAGAACGAGCTAGGTTGGATGGGCCCTAGCCAACCAGCTCATTTCCCTTTATGAAAGTTGTAAACTCAAATGAGCAAAGGAATCATTACAAATATCAACAGGAACAACAAATAAGTGAAACCAACATCAACTCCTTCTTTATTCAAAAATCTCTACAAATATACATAGTAAAACCATAGATCCAACCCTAAAGGGTCGAGGTGATACAATATTTCAAAGTTACAACAAAAATATCAAAGTCTCTTCCAGGTATCGCTAACAGAACCTATCTCAGAATCCCTAATTTATACATAAGTATTTGGCTCTTGGCCACAATAGATGACTTAACATGAAAACACAACAAATTGTGACTGACCTCCATCTTTGTCATCTCCGCAATGCTCCAAGCATGATATAGGAAGTGGAACAAGTCCCCAGTGGTAGCTACATGCCATCCCTTAACAACTGTGATAATTTTGGAGTCAATCTATAGTGAATCATCCAATTGTCCATCTGGTGCAAGAATTGCGGTGGGTACAAGAATACTGGATCCTGCACCAAGCAACTCCGACTTTGATTAATGATAATTTTTCATAACAACCTTAAAGAAATGGAAAATAGATAAGTTACAAGGACATATATGCCTATTAAACCTCTTTAATTATTAATAATCTTATGTAATCCATGTCCAAGAAAATCATAACAAGGAAGCAAGAAGCATTTGTAAAAGTCTTAATTTAATTGTAAAACAGGGGTTAGGGTAGCATGATTTAGGGTAAAGGTAGGGTTAAAACAAGACAATTATGGAAACCAACAATTACAATCCAAAAATCAAAAGGAACAAAAACAAATAATTCATGCATTGCATGAAGGAAGGGTGAATATCATTGTGGCAACACAAGTTGTTGAAGAGGGTTTGGGCATTCAAGGTTGCAACGTGGTTATTCATTTTGATTTGTGAGATACTATACACCTAGACAAAGTTTTTTGCTAACATTAATTTTTCCAGTGATGATAAGGGGATATCTACCACTAATACCTCCAATGTTCTCATATTTTTCTATTTGGAATCGATTTGTAGTAGTCCACCCATGTTCTATCTTGTTCTTCTCAGACAAAGCAATGGAGATTTTAGGCGGATCTCTCCATATTTAATCTTGTCGAAGCAATGAATACATTTAAATGTTGAGGATTTAAAAACTCAAGCCCTTGTTTCGGAAGACCAAGCTTCGAAGAATTCAATCCAATTCCATGGGCATCGAATAGCTCCATTCTATCTTCATTTCAACCCTGGTTGTTCTTTTTTACAAAATGGCATTATCTCCTCACGTGGAAGTAGAAGCTGCCAAATTCCTTCATCAATTAATTCAGGATCCAAAAGATGAACATGTCAAATTGGAAACAAAACTCTTTTTGATATGTTGGCATATGAAATTGAGTGGGAAGAATCATTCCTTAACATACCATGTCATATGAAGGGCCATGGAAATATTTTTTTGTCATAATAGCCTTGATCGGAATGCTCTTAGACAATCAAGTCTTGTGATGGCCAGTGGATCCATTTTTGCAAATCTAAATTCATAATCTTCTAAACCTGGGAATGAAAGTAGGTTGTGAGTGGACAAGGGGAATGCTGGCGTGCTTAAATCAAAATATAGAGAAGAAGATGGAAGTTCAGCACCAGTTGAGACAAGGAGCTAGGTTCTAATCGTAAATGATAAGTTCAAGGAAGAAATATCTTCTACTTCTATGACAAATCCATTCAGCTGCGTGGGGATTTCTATAGGTTCTAAAATGGTTTCCTCTGTAGATGATTCTTCCAAGTATGGAACAAAGGAGACAAAGAAATAGTTTGTTACATATTATAAAAATGAATCAATGGCCTTATTGTGCAATGCTGCTCATTTAGAATATTCTTCTATAAAAAATACCAAGCCTATGGATAATGAAAGGGCGAATCTAGAAACTATGGAAGGTATTGTGTCAGTAAACAAAGAATCACATGATCATGCATTTATCCAACAACATATCAATGACATAAATTACATGGGGTTTATACAAAGGTGTGCCCCGGCAAGGTAGTTTTTTCCAGCCACCTATCTAAAAATCGATGGCTATTAATTATTATGGCAAAACCTTTCTCGTCTCCAAAAAATACAATAAGTGGTCTTGTAGGCAGTAACTAGTTTTCCAAGAATCACATGTGATTTTATCAATATATTCATAAGTAAAATAGTGGGACCCAAAACGTGTTAATATTCCTCTTATAAAATGTAAAGGAGGCGGGTGTAGTGTTATTTTAATCAATCCTAATTGACCGAGGCTACAACATTTAATTGTCAACCGAAGGTAGGTCTTATTGTTTCAATGGAGTTTGCATTGTTTGTGCCAATACACTATAGCCAAGAATGAGGAAATGGGGAAAACAGTGAAAGATGTCGCTGAACCAAATTGCTAAATCAAATCATTCATGTAGAAATAAAAATGCTCCATAGAATTGAATCACACTCACAACTATCAAAGTAAGGGCGCACCACACAATGACTAATATCTACTCCAGCTGGTTACTACCATTCTGTTGATTAACTTAGTGTAGCAACGTAATATAAATTAGAACAATAGCAAATGGAATTCACAATTTGTACAGAAACAACAAGAAACCATATAAGAATTAGTGAAACTTGAATGTACACTACCTCTATCACTGTAGTACCTACCAAAGAGGAGGGCCCCTCATCCTTAGAAGGGCGCAAGAATAACACAAAAGTAATTAACAAATCAGATGAAGAGTAGTGACAACATCACCATAATGATTAACATTAAAAAATAATTTAGAGTTACAGAAGCAGAGTAATAATAATCTTCTATATGTCATTTCCTTGTTCATAGGAAATCGAGTTTCTTTTATAGTTATTACATACCCAAAATTAGAAACAGACTAGTCATGAGAATCTCATGATTCTCATGCTGATCAAAAATAAAAGTAGTTACAACCTATTTCTAAATACAAATATACATTAATTAGGATTGCAACCTCTTGGGTCTGTTGCTTCCAAAATAAACAATTCCTAATGCCGACAACTTTTATGTGGAATAGTACCCACACTCGCCAGCTCTAGTGCAACAGTTTCCTATGAGTGAATAGTTGTTCGGGATATCATGACAATCGCTCTCGACAACACCCTTGGTGAAACATCGGACCTTTGTATCAGCGCATAGTGTAACAACATCCTATAACAACATTCAATGTGTAACAACAACCTATAACAACATACAAGGTGTAACAACGAAATACTCTACTCAGCTCTATAGTTAATCAACATTGCCTGTCTACTCCATAAAATTGTTCCCGCAAGCAACACCTGAAAAGGAGAAGAGCTTCCCAAAATAATCCTTAAATTCTCACCCTAGTTAGCCACAAAAAAGAATAAAGTATCGTATTATTTAGTAAAATACCGAAAAACAACATGATAGTAGAATAGGTTATAAAAGTGAGAGAAAGGGGAATTAATCATGTAAAGCTCATAGGTCTGGAGGATAAAAGGATCAAAACTGGGGAAAGAAGGTGCAAAAAAAGGGTAAAATGCCACACCCAACATCTCCCCCTGATTGAAGCAACTACATTTCCCCATGCAGAGTCTCAAATTTTCCTGCTATACCCCCGATGCAAGTTTGTAAAACTATAAGCACCAGTAGTGTCTTCACTTGGAGCTCTATACCCTTGGATGGCCATCAACTAACGTGGCCAGGATTCTTCTTCATAGTCACATAGGTGGTATTCCAACTGATACTCTTCTAGTGGCAATCGAATCAAAGGAAATATAAATATGAGCCCAATCCAGAACACCCCCAATGTCTACACGATCCGAGCATAATCAGGCACTTGTGTAACAGTAGCCACAAAATTTATGTATTCAAAAGGATCCTCTTCTTGTAACTCAGTGCTATAGGCCTCATTTAAGACATCTTGCTAGTGCTCAACTTTTCATATGTGCATACAGGTTGAGGTAGATCCTTACAATCCTTTTCCTATAGATGGCTGACTGTTCCCTGATCTCTGGAGTGCTCAGGAATAGCTTAAACTCACGCCTGAATTCATAAACCATCCCTGGCTCGGCTCCGACCCATAATGATGTCCTTTCTTTGTTAGCTTCTGCTGATTTCATGACCAAATGCTACACAATCTGGTTCCTCATAAACGAAAGGAAGGCCCGTAGCTGCAAATCTCCCATATAGGAGAAGACACTTGCTACCATTTTCTTGTTGACATAATCACACATGATATTATGAAAAAATATCGCGCAAAGCAAGCTATGTGTTAGATTCGGTCTGGTTATCCCTCCATCAGAGATCAAAACTCTTTTTTGCATTTCATGTTTAGGTGTCCCATCAATTTCAATCAATTGCATTTCGTTAGGAGCGTGCCATAAATCTGACAGAAAGGTTTGTGTCACTCATTCCCCTTGTGCTTGGCACTGTTGGCTCAGGTCTATTCATAAAAATCAAGTCTTGAAAAGTCATTTGCAGACATGTTTCAGTTTCTAGGTCATAACAGTGTTTTCGGTCATTAGGTCTAGGGTTAAGTCAATTTGGTTTTTGCAAAGTTTAATAAAGCCAGCAGGCCAGAGGGAGGTCCTTGATATGTTTTTATCTCAAAGATTTTTATCGTCAGACGGATAGATTATGACTTCTCTTCAAAACTCTGTTTTGAAGATAAGTCGACATTTCACTTTTGTAATAATTTTTCAAAAATTTCAGTTCTTGAGTTATTTAGGCGCAGCCCTGGTCTCCTTTGCCAGATCATATCACAGCTATCCCTGCAAAAAAGTATCAAAGAAAATCATTATTTCAACCAAATTTAAGGAGGAAACAAAAAGGTCAAAATTCTATTAATCTTGAAAAAGTGTCAATAGCACAACATAACAAAGTGGGTTATGGAAGAGGCAAAAATAAAATTGGTGTCTATATAAAGGTTTTTCAATGAAGTTTCAAGTCATTGTGCATGCCAAAGGTGGAGAAAGTCATTCCAAGTCGAGTTTGTGCGTTTTGGAGAAGATTGGTCCCCATTTCACCTGCGCGACGCATATAACAAGCAGCGCGGCGCATATAACTTGCGCGGCGCACACAACATTTTCAGCCAGTGCAAAGTTGAACCAGCGCGGCGCACACAACATTTTCAGCCAGTGCAAAGTTGAACCAGCGCGGCGCACTGGGTAATGAGCACGGCGCTTACAGTTTGGAGCCCGAAAATGGTTTGAAAACTCATCAAATCGCCCAATCTTCACATCAATTTGCCAGGTAGGCTCGCCTCCATTATTGTGGCTTTGTTTTTGATGGTGAATGTGGTGGGTTCATGGATGATTGCCGATTGAGACATGATTTTGAAAGCCTCCCTTTGCCAATATAAAAAAAAGTGTTGTAGGTTTTGAAAACAGTTTTGTTACCAAGGTTGTTTCCTTTCCCCATTTCCCTTTGTTCCTCATTCCCAAATCCACTCATGAAACTTCCTCATTAATCCCCTCATTAATCCTACACTACATCCCTAAAATCCTAATCCCTCACCCCTATAAAAACTCCTTAACCCTATTTAATATCCCAAACCCTAAAACCCTAATCCCATATCTACATTTCACCTTCCTTCCCTAATTACATTTTATTTCAAAATTCCTTAATTCCCTGATATTTTCCCCTTCCTAGTATTCCCTTGTACATTTGTTTCCCCTTGGTCACAACATTGTTTAGATCAAAAGAACAGTCCATATTCAGTTGTACACAACAGTTTCACATATCAGCATTCATTCGAGGCAGTTTGTATATCAGCAGTGATGTCATCTGGTCACTCATCTGAATATGAGGCAGAAACCCAAAGTGATTCTCCCTTGGGTGAACTGGAACCCCGGAGGCCTCGTAAAAGTGGCAAACATGTCAGGGAAGAACCAATCCACCTTAGAGAATTGCATGCTTGTCCTCTTTCTATGCAGTGTTTTGAGCATCACTCATGCTATGAGTTTTGTCAAAAGGTGGCTGCGGTCCAGTTTCATTATGAGTTGGCTCGTCTCTTTGTCTTGCATTTGCACGGAGATCAAGCTACCTTGGTTGGGGTCACCTTTACACTTACACCAGAAACTGTTTCACTAGCAATAGGTATACCAAATATTGGTGAACTATGGCACAAAAAACAACAGATTTATAAGCAGCATTATGAGCCATATATCAAACCCAATTGCTTCAGGAAGCTCAAAATAGTGTTCCCGTTCAGGTACCTGAAAGATGAATATGCTCCACTCATGAGATTGATCATGAAATATTTCAGCTGTGAGGGACGATTCTCTCGTCTTTATGCTTATCATATCAGGTTACTCATGCATTTCACCAGGGTGCGGATGATGAACATTCCTTATTTCATCTGCCGGAATATAGAGAGGATGACTACCTTTATACAGCATAGAACCCCTCAGCAGCAACTCAACAGTGTCTATCATTTTGCGCTTATAAAGATTTTGGTGGTTTATCAGCTTGGTTTGCAGGGCATCACTTGGGATGACTTCATCTCACGTGATTTCTTCAGAGCTTCACGAAGAGTATCAGAGGTGAAACACGAGGGTGAACCTTCTCAGCAGTATAACAGAGCGTCATGACACTAGGCTTAGGGGGGATAACAGAGCGTCATGACACTAGGCCTATTTTCATTACATATCAGAGAGGCTATCCCTTTGTTTGCAGCAGCAAAGCGAGTGTTATCTCCACCTGGCGTGGAAGGGGCCTCGCTTCCAACATCAGCACCACAGGCACAGGTACAGGACAAGGGCAAGAAGCCCATGCATGAGAAAGGGCCTTCAGGTGAGCCATCAGGTTTCGTTCTCATTCCTGATGATGAGAGAGCTACAGATTCAGAGAAGGCCAAATATAGAAGGATTATCGAGGAGCAAGAAACAGACATTCAAGCCTTGGAAATCCAGTTGGAGATGGCCAAATGGAACATTAGGTATCTGGAACAGAGAAATAAACAGCTTGAAGACCCGCATGCGATCATGGAGCTACAGAACATCCGTGAGAATCGCCAAGCTGCCCGACATAGGAGGATTCAGTTCACTTCTCTAGAGCGACAGGTCAATGAGGATCGAGAATCTAATCTCGAGAGGGTCAAAATTTACTTAGAGAAGCGGATGAACAAGGCCAATAGAGATAATGCATTGTTGAGACACATGGCTGTTCACTACAGGGCACGGAACCATGTTTGCAAGGCTCGGATTAGAAATCTAAAGGCGAAATTGAAGAAGGCAATCAGCAAGCAAAAGAAGCAAAGGGAGCTCGATCGTCTTCAGATTTTGGCTGAGGCCTCTTTAGCTCATCATCACACTTGACAAGGAAACTCCAGCCCAAATTTCAGGAGATTTGGGGACTTTTTGGTCATTTTGGAATTTTTGTGTTAAAAAACAGGCTTTTTCCCTATATGCGCCGCGCACCTTGCGCGACGCATAGGATTGGGAGCTCCAAATTACAAATGGCTTGCAGTTTTGGATTTTTCACGAGAAATCATGAATTTTGGTACTTGGACAAGAAATTTGGGAAAGTTTTGGGTCCCCAAAAGGTCAGAAAACATACAAAAAATGACCTCACTGCCCCTATTTTGACACACATGAAGCAGTCTTGGGAGAATGCACTTTTGGAGGGGCAAATGGACACCAATTTTGAAAATTCCACTTGGGTTGGATAGTAGACAGGTAGGGCTTTCTAAAAAGACAACCTAATATCAATTTGGACTCCTACAGGTACCTCAAAAGCAGCAGAAAAGTAGCGCAGCGCATATAGAAATCAGCGCGGCGCATATAGATTTTTTGCCTTATTTTTCATCTTTCAGCTCAGAAACTCGGCTAGTTTGACCAGTTTTGATTTGTGATGTAATTTTTCACTTTTCTTGATGTAATTAATTGAACATGATGTAATTTTGACACCTAGTTACTTGTTCTAGAAGATTCATTCACCAAAGAGTGAAAATTTAATGAATGAATCAGTTTCCTACCTTATAGAGGCAAGTTGTTTTGACTGCCTAGATTGTAGTGCTTTGTTTAGAATTGGTTGAAACAGCTCCTAGAATGATGAGCTTGACCCGTAGAGGCAAGGGAATAGGTTGGCTTGCCTATATTATGTAATTTCTAAGTCATTTTCAGGGTTGGACTCTTGGGAAAAGCTTGACACTCTATTGTACATTCACTTCTGCATTTTTGGCAAAGGAAAGACCAGGGTTTTGCAGCACTGTTTGGGATCCTTGTGGCTTTATGTGTTGATGGTGTGCTTCTTTCAGTAATTGTAAGTTGTTATGTGTATCATTTTCCTTCTCTCATCTTCTGCAATTGAACAAATGAAGTGTTAAGGTAGAATCCATAGATTGTTATGCTCTGCCTTTAAGTTTGTTTGATTTTCCATGTTTTCATCTGTTTAAGGAGAACCCTTGAAAGCTTCTTGCTCTCCTTAGCTTCTCACCAATCAGATCTACCCATTCATTCTCTTTAAAAGCATCAAGGCAATCGCCTACCTTGCCCCAAGTAGACCTCTGCAAAAACTGTGTCTCATCCCCGCACCCAAAATTGCCTTTTCCTTTGATACAACAAAAACCTCAAAAATCAACCTCAAACTCCTTGTACTTCATACCTAGCCTAAGATCAATTGAAAATTTAGTCATCTCGAGCCTCATCGATTACCTTTTGACGAGATTGACTCGGAGAGAGCCCTCTCCTGTCCTCGTAGGGCTAGCTACGAGGCTGAGCGTGGTTTGATGTGGACCTAGAACCTTGTCTTTTCAGCCTGAGACAAATCTAGGCTCTAACATTATGTTCATCAAAGTCACAGGAGCAACAAATCTTAAGAAAATTTTGGGTTGAAGAACCCGAGTAAGACCTATTCTCAAAAACAGCGTTTAATAGAAATAAATAATATCGTTCCCAAAGGAACACTGGATACGACGGGGACAATTGCTTGCATGCTAGCAGGTTTAGGACAAGGTCACGGACCTTGGTCTTGTCATTCATCAAGTCCGAGACCTGTTGATGTAACTGATACAGTTGTTCATCCTTCTTCTTCATGGCTTCCTTGTGCCTCCATGCTTCCCATTCTCTCTCCCGTTCTTCCTTTAACCACTTCTCCCTAAGGGAATCCATCATCCTTTTGTGTGCCTTGAATGAGATCACCCCCTCTTGTAGAGAGAGTGCCTACTGCTTCCATTTCTGTAGCTATGGTAATAAGAACATCTTCTCAAAATACCATCCTTCATCAGGACTTGATGTTCTTTGACATGCATCATCAATTGAGGGTGTAAGAGCCTATCGAGGGTGAAACTGCTCCACTTTCTCTACTGGTTCTTGTGTAACACCATCTCTGTCAATGGATTTTATTATAATTTCCTTATCTCCCTAATCAACTTCCATTTCCACTACTGGTTCTTGTGTAACAACAGTGTCATCCACAAACTTTTGTATATTGTCTTCCCCAGGTAGGTTTCTATCTCCACTGCTAGTTCTTGTGTAACAACAGTGTCAACCACAGGCTCGTGGATGTGAGCTTCTCCTTCCTTTCCTTGGCTGACTTTTGTCTCCACTGTCGGTTCTTGTGTAACAGCAGTGTCAGCCAAGCGCTTCTGTGTATCTGCTACCATATCACTTTCTATGGACCATGTCATCTCAGTTGTTGGTTCTTGTTTAACAAAAACATCCTCAATGATTTCTTGTGTGTCAGCCTCCTATATTTCAGTTTTTGTTTCCCTCTAGATGGTGTCTACTACATAGACTCTAAACCCTACTATTAGTAGCTTCTCAGAACAGGTCATGCACACAGTTCCCAGGATATCTCCCCTTCTGGCTCTATCCACGGCCTCAACCAAATTGTCTAACCCTGGGGATCTTTCCTCTACCTTCCCCTCTTCTAGTTGTTCCCATAGCTCTCTATTTTCTTTTTCTAAATTTTCAATTCTTAACAGCAAGGATTGAGTTTCGCTCTTACCAAGTGAAGAAGGTTCCTCTAGCTAAGCTTGCTCCTCATCCTTCTCCTCTGCTGCCTCTTTTTTTTTCTTTGACATGGATGGGGACTCTGGATGCCCGCTAACCCTTATCCTCTGCTTTGGCCACCTATCACCAGTTGGTTTGCCGACTAGCATCTTACCAACCGTTACATTCGAAGGTTGGGGCTATTCCTTTGTCATGCTAGAGCCTCCTCATACATCTTGGTTTGCCTCCCACGGGTGGTCCTAGCCCTATTCCTCATGAATTCTTCCTAATTTCTGCCCTGGTGACTTAAGACATCCAACACAATGAGCTTGATGAGGCCATGGTTGGTGATGCATGTTTCTAGATGCACAACTGTTTTCATGGCTGCGGCCATATGCCTAATGTTTACCAACAGGAAGTAGGGAAGATTGATCAGCTGCCGATGCCGAAGGTGATTTAGAAATGAAAAGTGGTAATTGAACACAATTGCTTCCCTTCCCTCACAAGTAATGTACTTGATAAGGTAGAGGGAAACATCAGCCCATGGCTAAGGAAGTTACAACTTGTCAATCCCCCTCCCTTTCTTTACTAGCGACTCTTCCTCTTGGAGGAAATCCCCCTTTAGGGAGGGGTCATTAACCTTCCTGTTAAACCACCTCTTTCCTTCCACTCATAGTCATGTTACCCAAGTAATCACCTCTTTTGTAACCTATAGCTTCAACCCCCTAGCCTCTGTCTAGTTTCTCTCTAAATTCTTTGCAAATTCCATGGCAACACCACCGTCTGATCTCTCCAACCTCTAGAAGAATTCAAACCAGCCTGCTTCCTTGAAAATTTGGCATGCTTCAAGGCAATTATGCAAGGCTTCTATGGACCCTGGCTCATGTCGAATTGTTTCTACACCCATTTCTATGCAAATTCAGTGTTGTTTCTCTTCCTGCTCCTTTCCTTTAGAAGTTTCAGGGTAGTCGGCACACTACTTGGCCGTTTCAGCATGCACTGTTCTTTTCCCACCTCTCTGAGCACTGTGAATGGGGATGCAATGCTCCAGCAAGGGTAAATGGTAGGGTGGCATAGGTGATGATTTCAAACTAGGATTTTTCAATCATGGTTCGTACTGCATGGTAATATTGCCTTTTTAATGTTGGGTTATGGGAGGTCTCATCGAAGGTACACTTCCCCTTTTTGGTATGATCATACATTAAGTAACAATAATTACCAGGTCACCATGCCTTAATTGCAGGTTTTTTTTGAATAATCAAAGGTCATGTGAAAGTCATGTTGCAATATTATTTTCTCCCCCCCCCCCAGCTTAAATGTGACAGCCATCCTCGACCATCAAAAGTCATGTTAAATTTCCATAATTACTGAATAAAGCGAATAACAATATTACCTTTGTATGATGTACCTAGCTGACGTGGTGAGAATTCATGGGTGGGGAGACGTGCAAACCTAGCTCCGATAACAAGACGCACGAACTTAACTCTGACGACAAGAACCACGATGATGCCTACTATTTATTGCAATAACATATATTATTCCATTTATTTCTAAAAGTCGTCGGTTGTTACAGGTGTAACAACCAAGATGACTAGTATATATATTATTAACTTTTACAAAAATAGAGAAGAAAGATCATGTAATAGCACTATTGTAAGGTATGCTTTGAAATAACAAATGCTATTACAGAGATTTTCTATCTTCACCTGGGAAAGGTTTTCATAGCTAGATTATTTTATTGTTATTATTTTATTTTTTTTAAGTTTGAAGGTGTAACAGCCGCCACCCTAGTTGATTTTTAGCTGTTACACTTATTGGAAAAATTAGAATTTTTGCAGCACAGGGTGGCTTTCCCCTGTTCCTATAATCTAAATATCCGAATTTGTGACAATCTTGATGAATGAATCCATTGAAGCAGGTTTGTGATATAACCGAAGACGGTGCCCATTTTCAAGTAATGGTGTCCTCGCACTATCAATGGTCACCAAATTTATAGTCCCATTGTCAAAGATTGCATCTACCTCATAGGGACCTAGCCATCTAGTACAAATCTTACCCTTGAAGTCTTTAAATCTTGTATCGTATAAGAGAGCCCAATCTCCTTTCTAGAACTTCTTCTTCTTGATGAATTTGTCATTCCACTTAGCTCTTTATTGCTTGATAATATTTGTTTGCTAGATATCATCTAACTGTTTCTCCTCCAATTCATTGAGTTGATTCAATCTCTACTTTTGTGATGTAGCCAGATCCAAATCTACTTGCAATGCTATCCTTAGTGTCTTGATTTCGAACTCAATGGGGAATAAGGGGTTTTTACCATACACAAGTTCATATGGTGAGAATCCCATGGTATTCCTCCATGTAGTCCTGTATGCCCATAACACTTCTGAATTTTGTTGACCCAATTTCTTCGGTGGCTGGCCACAGTCTTAGTAAGGATCCCCTCAATGACTTTGTTAGTTCTTTCCACTTGGCCATTTTATTGTGGATGATAATATGTTGTGATTCTATTATGGATTTTATATTTTTCAACCAACTTCTAAATCATATGAGATGTCAACTGGGGCCCTCCATTTGTGACTATCTCCCTAGGTATGCCAAATCAGACAAAGATGTCTTCAAACAGAAAGTCTAAAACATCCTGTTCTGCGGCTCTCGTTAGTGCCTTTGCCTCAACCCATTTTGTGACATAGTCAGTATAGACCAAGATGTAAGATTTCTGTCTAGATGAAGGATTAATTGGTCCCACAAAATCTAGGTCCCATTTATCAAAAGGTTCTAAGACAATTTGGGGTCGTAACGACATCTCATCTAATTGCAATGGTTGGCCCATCCTTTGGCAACTATCACATCCCTTCACAAACTTCTTGGCATCCTGAAATATTGTTGTCCAATAATACCCCGTTGAAATAACTTTGTATCATGTCCGTTTGTCTACGAAGTGTCCTCCACAAGGTTCCTCATGACAAGCTTTAAGGATGTTAAAGACCTCATCTTATCTAACACAATGTCTGATTTGGAAATCTGGTCTAGTGTGATAGAGGTTCCCATCTATCTAGGTATAGGTAGCACTTTGCTATATAATATTTCTTTTCTCCTTGGAGGACAAATACTTTGGAAACTTCCCTGCAACAAGATAATCGGCTATATCTACATACCAAGGTGAGTAAGTAGAAATAGCAAAGAGATATTCATTAGGGAAAGAATCCTTAGTAGGAATGCAATTGTCATCAGTAGTTAGACTAGAAATAAAATTAGCTACTACCTTATCTTTTCTAGGTTTATCAATAATTGTGATATCAAATTCTTGTAACAAAAATAACCAACGTGTAATCCTACCATTGGTAATTGGCTTGTTCATTAAAAAAAAATGGAAGAATGGTCGATGTGTACAAATACTTGATACCTGGTGATATAATGTTGAAATTTATTGATGGTGTGCATGACTACTAAGAACTCCTTCTCGGTCATTGTGTAGTTGAGCTCAGTCGAGGTTAGATTTTTGTTTATGTAGTAAATAGTATAAGGTTTCTTATCCTCCAGCTGGCCCAAAACATCACCTACAACAATATCAGATGCATTTGTAGCTATGTGAAATGGTAGTTCCCAATTAGGTCTTCGCAAGACCGGAGTTGCTGATACGCAACATTTCAGCTTTAAAAAGGCTTGCTTACACTTCCTTGTCCACAAAAAGTCGACATCCTTCATGAGCAAGGAAGATAATGGTGATGCAATTTTCGAAAAAAAATCTATAAATCTCCTGTAATACCCTGCATGCCCCAAGAAAATACATACCACTTTTTGCATTTTGGGGGTTGGAATTTTCAGAATTACCTCTATTTTTGTAGGGTCTACCTTGATTCCTTCACCAAAAATGTAGTGTCCATGCATGATCCCTTCAGTCATCATCATGTGACATTTTTTGGTGCTCAAAGCAACATTAGTTTGTACACATCGTTCCAACACTTTTTCCAGATTAACTAATGCTGTTTCAAAAGAATCTCCATAAGTGTAAAATCTTCCATGAAAAATTCAAGGCAGTCATTCAACAAATTAGAAAAAATTCCCAATATTTCCCTTTGAAAGGTTGATGGTGCATTACAATGTCCAAAAGGAAGTACTATGTATGCGAAAGTTCCCCAAGGACAAGTAATGGTTGTTTTATCCTAATCCTCTGAAGCAATCTGTATCTGATTGTAGCCACTACATCCGTCCAAAAATGAAAATAATCTCTTTTTGGAAAGGGTATCAAGGACCTGATCTATAAATGCTAAGGGAAAGTGGTCCTTTTGAGTGGCCTTATTGAGTTCTCTGTAATCTGCATAGACTCTCCATTTGCCATTCTTTTTAGGAATGATGACAAGTAGAAACACTAACTCACTGTTAGATATTGGACAAATAAAATTAGCACTCAAGAGTTTTTGTAATTCTTCCTTCACCACCTCTTTCAATGCAAGGTTCATGTGGCGCCGTGGTTGTCTGACTGGTTTGCAACCATCCTTCAAATAAATACGGTGAGTGCATAGGTTAGGGTGGAACCCTTTCATATCTGTATAGCCCCATGAATGCCTTTTTGTATTTTTTTAACAGATATAATAGTAGTTGGTTTTGCTCAGCAGTCAAGTTGCAGTTAATATTCAAGAACTTTCCAGGTTCTATCTCAATTGGACTACTGTCAATATTCAAAGTGGTTCTCATTTGTTCAAAATCTATATCTTCCATCTCTTCTTCCTTATTCTCATTTTTAATAGAAGTGATAGAAAGCAAGTTACTAATAAAATGATTAATGACATCATCCTCTATCTCATCTTTGAAATATTGGGCTTTCCCTAGAGTGAGGAGTGGCAGGCAAAGATCTAACTCACACTAAAACTCATCCCACCAAGGGTTGTATACATCCACATTTTGTTTTGGGGGGTAAATGTTAATGTTCTTGGTTGCCTGACCATCCAAGATCATCATAGATCTAGATGTGCAACCTATAAATGCATCCGTAGTGGCCAGCCAAGGTCTCCCTAAGATCAAAGGATGTCCCCCAAAATTGGATTTGGGCTGTAAGAAAAGAAAATCAGCCGAACACCTCTAGGAAGCTATTGTAACCACTATATCCTCTAACATCCCCTCGAGTTTAACACAGGACCTGTCCGCTAATTCAAGTACAGTAGGAGTATGTTTCAGTCCCTGTAGCCCGAGAGTGGTAAAGAGGTCCTTTGTCATCACATTAATGGCAGCCTCGAGGTCGAGCAACATGTTACCTGTGGGTTGATCATTAATGTAGACAGTAACTGTAGGATTTCCTGGATCATTATACTTAGCTAGAAGAGGCTGAGCAGACATTAATTCAGATAGTTTCCTAGGTTCAGCCAATCTATGAGGATACGGAGGGTCCTGAGTTACGACAGTTGAATTGACTGTTACGGGTGTATCAGCCTTTCATGAGTTTTTTGTTACATATGTAACAACTTCCTCTATATCGGTTGTTATAGGCACAATATCCGCCTCAGAGCCGCTGACATTTCTTCTGGATGGTTAACATTCCTCCTCTGTAATGATAGGGGAGTGACTTGGTTTAATTACCTTGCCCGATCAAAATTGTATTTCGTTAAGCCCCATGGGGGTAATAAGGTAGGTCTGGAAGGTAGTTAGAGCCTCTATGCCCTCAACTACTTTATTATTTGGTTTTGGGCTAGGTTGCATAGGTATTTGGGGTCGCACCGGTGGTGGAGGAGTAGGAGTTTGGAAAGGAGGTAACTGCAGTTGTTGTTGCATGGGTAATCCAGGTAAAGATGAATTCTAGGCATTTCCTCTCTAGTTCTGATTCCAAGGATATGGTTGAGATTGAGGATATTGGATAGAGGGAGATGGATACCACTAGTTCCAAGGTGAAGGAAACTGTGGTGAAGAAGCAGCAGGATGTTGTTGAGTATTATATGCATTGTTCTAGGGATTGAAAGAGGAAAAATCTTAACACGTACTTGAAGGTCGTGGTTGCCATGGCCTCGTTGGTGTGATGAAATAAAAGGATTGCACTTCTGTGCTTGACTTTCTAAGTACTGCCTTCAGTCTAAGAAGCTCTGGAAATTTCCCTGTCGAATGTTCTAGCTCACAAATATTACACAAGCTGATGTTTTTCAATTTGCATTCTCTCAAAGGATGTTTCTTCTGGAAATTCATATAGAACACAACTAGAGGTGTATCAGCTTCTGCTTGTGCCTTCTTAATCTACGCTGTCATTATCTAGGTAGATAGAGTACTGAGGATATCAGTCTTAAAATTCTCAAACAAATTACTGATCTCTACTCTGGTTACTCCTCCTACTGCAGATTTTTGCATTTGGGCAGAGGCATCTCAAATTGTGCTCCTCCCCTTAGATGACCCTCTAGAGCATCTTAGACAGAGCTTTATAATTTCAACGAATTGTTCTTGTGATATATCCCCCTTCCCTAATAGGTTCAAGGTGTCAAGGTAGTCGTCCCTCATTCCTCTGATAAATATAGTCTTCAAGATTTCATGGTTTAAATCATTATGTTTACACCTCTGCATATTAAAGTGGAACCATTCTACATAGTCTTCCAGGCTCTCATCCTCATTCTGTGTCATTCTAAATACCTCCTTCCTTAAGTCCCTGGTTCTGAGATATTCTTGGTACTTTGATAATATTGCCACCTTCATATCGTTCCATGTTCGAATGGAAGTGAAGCCCAGTCCCATGAACCATCTCAAGGCTGCCCCTTTTAAATTAGCAGGAAACAATTTCAATTTCTGAGCATCTGAGGTATAATCATAACTTCTGCATAAGACATCAAACTCAAATAGAAAGGTGTCTGGATCTTCCACAGTCATCCCCTGGAAGGATGGTAAAGATGATAGAGGAATATTATTCATAAGAACTTCACCCCTGATATCCCTGATTGGGAACTCAAAAGTGGTCATAGTAGCATCTATTTTAGTGTTGTTATCATTTTTTCCCCCCATGACTAATCCTTCTAACCCTTGTTGTGATAGGCGTCCTTCAAACTATTCTTGTGATGGTCTTACAGGTGTGATTTATGGCTGAGGTATCCTTGGGGTTGGTTGTTTCACCACACTATATGTATCTAGGTATTGATAAACCAATAGGTGCTCTTCCATCTCAGGTTTTTGATGTTCCCCCTCAGTTTCCCCTTATCCCTTGGTCCTTAAGTTCTGGCTACTAGCTTCCCCCTCCTGCTCCTGAATTGGATTCTTGATCTTGGGGATGTGGGTGCTAGGTTTAGAATCATATGGTCTTGAGATAGAGGAATTAGAGGTTTTTTCCCTTGCTATGGGAGTAACATCTTTTTACAGCCCTATTGGCTTGTAGGGGCCTGACCCAAGTTCAGAGGTGATTTAGCCAAACAAATCCTGGTACTGTTGGCCCTTTCAGCAATAGTCCACGGAGTGCAGACTGAGGTCTCACCCGAAGTAGTATGGGAGGGTGCTAGAACCAGGTTTCTGCACACTAGAGATGTCTGATGATTTTCGGTGCTCCATAGTTTGACCCTGCGTGCATGTCACTACGCACACCTATCAGTACCTAGCAGCCTGCGATGCTACCTTCGCGCATCCCTACTCGAGGCTTGATCCAGGTTATTACCCAAACCCTTACTAGAAACCTAATATTAGTTGATTACTTAGCTTATCCATATGTTGTCATTTATACTTAACAATATTCACCATTCATACAAAAGCACATAGTAAATAAACAACATAATTGCACTTGATATCAAACATGTAATAACATAAGAATAGATACACGAAATTCAGATAAAAATTCTCATTATTCTTCTTCTTCCTTTGTTACAAACTTGACTCCGTCGTGCACACTCAGTTGCAGGGGTTTGCACACTCAGTTGCGAACTCTACTAGGCCTCTGCGCACTCAGCTGCAGAGCCTCTTCCTACTACTATGACCCAAGATACTAGACTCTTGCTCTATGCTCACTATCTTTTTAACTCTATCCGCTTGTCAACTTACTTCTCCATAACTAATTTACAACTTATAGCCTTGCTCTATTTATACAATCCCATGGTCCATGGACCATGGGTAGGCCAACACTACATTCAAAACTTAGGGCATACAACCCTATGACTCTAACATACAATTTGCACTCCGCGCCCACAATTCACAGAGTTTTTACAATAATATTTCTCAAAACCTGGACTTTGAGCCCCAAACCATGTTGTGAGGGGGATTCCATGCCCAATAGGCTCCCAAAACAAACATTGTGACTCACCCTTGAGTCACTCTATGGGTCCGACAATCTTGGTGCGGAGTCCCTCCAACTGTTCTCGTACGGAACTGATTTCTGTCGTGCACTGAGCTGTTGCTTGTTGTACCTGCTGCATTCATTCCTCTATGTCTGAATTGTATCCTTACATCTCTACTAGCATCCGTTGTGTATGTTTATAGTCCCGCGACCTTTTCTGACTCCTCATGTCACGAAGGCTATGCTTTGACTGGTTAGTCAAGTAGATGGCCCACCCATGTAGGGCTTCAAGCGGTTGCCATTTACTTTGCCTGGGAAGGGTTCTCCATTTATTTTGACTAGCTAGACTACATCGCCATCTGTGACCTCCTTAACCACGTATGGTCCCAACCAGTGCATTCTGAATTTTTCCCAAATTTTTTTCAAACTTATTGTCATACAGCAACACTAAGTTGTTTACCTTGAAGGTGCGCAACTTGATATGGTGGTCATGTCAGGCTTTCTCACGCTGATTTTGTACCTGCTGATGAAATCCTACCAAAAATTGTTCTTCCCCGAGTTCTTCTAATTGCGCTAGCCTGTCTTCCAGAGCTTCACAGTCCATCATGCCTGTAATCGCTACTATTCATAGACTAGGTACGATATATTCCATCGGCATGATAGCTTCCATGCCATAAACTAATCAGAAAGGTGTCTGTCTCATGAGTTTCTTGCACATTGTTCTGTAAGCCAATAGCACTGTAGGTATGCGCAGGTCCCAATCGTTTCGTTGTGCGTTGCATACTTTGGTCAGCACAGTCTCCAGTATTTTGTTCAATGCCTCTACTGTCCCATTAGCTTGGGGATGGTATGGTGTACTTTTCTGATGATGGTTTCATTTATGAAATGTGTTCCATGATCACTCATTAAGGTTTTCAGACAACCAAATCAGGTCAACACGTTTTTGAACATAAACTTCGTAGCCATGGCAGCTATGCAATATTTGACCGGTTGCGCTTCTACCCATTGTGTTAGGTACTCTGTCACAATGATGATGTAGCATGCGCCCATCTTTCCCTAAGGTTTGATCAGTCCCACAAAGTCGATTGCCCATTTCTCAAATGGATGTAGTGTCATTTGTGGATGTAATGACATCTCGTCCCTCCGTGATGCTTTTCTCGTCCTTTGACATATATCGCAGGCCTTACAGTACACTTTCGAATCCTGATGCATGGTTGGCCACCATAACCCTGTGTGAAGAATATTCTATGCGGTCTCGTGTCCAGCGTAGTGTCCTCCTGCATTGCCCCCATGTTTTTCCACGAGGATATGGCTTCTTTTGAATTCAGGTACATATCTTCATAATATCTCACCATTGCCAATTTTGTATAGGCATCTCGCGATGACAGAAAAATTTGCCACGCTTACCACCAATTCCTTCTTCTGTTGGATGGAATATTCCTTTGGTGTCATCCCTATTATCAGAAAATGGATTATATCTTCGAAGTGTCCATCCACGATGCACACTACAAAGAGCTGTGCATCAGGTAGGCCCTCCTCCAAATTAGTGGGTTCCTTGCCCATCTCAATTTGCGACAAGTGATCTGGTCCTGCGTTCATGTGTCCCGGCTTGACCATGACCTCAAAATCATCTTCTTGCAATAATAAGAGCCATCTGCATATGCGCCCCCCCAACACAGGCTTATTGACCAACTATTTCAACGCGGAATGGTCGATATACATCTTGAAATGTCCTCCGAGTAAATAGAGGTATTTTTGGAGCCTGTACACCATCACTAACCCCTCGCGCTAAATGGTGGAATAGTTCTTTTTTGCTTTGGACAATATCTGACTTGAAAACATGATCTGGTGATCCACACCCTCTGCACCCTCTTGTGTGAGTACTACTCCAAGCACAATACACGATGCATCCACATGTACATGAAACTCCACGTCCCATTTTGGGAAGACCAAGATTGGAGCGGAGGCCAGTTTCCCCTTCAGGACATCCAAACTCTTCATGCAATCATCATTCTAGCAATATGTAACATTCTTTTTCAATAGCTTTTCCATTGGCACTGTTATTTGCGAATAACTTTTGATGAACTTGATATAGTATCCAGTGTGTCCCAAGGTAGCACGCAGTTGTTGAACACTTCATGATGCTTCTAAATTTAAAATAATGACAATCTTCGTAGGGTCCACCATCAATCCTTGTTTGTAGACCACATGTCCCAGTAGGTTTCCAAAGAGAATGAGGAATGTGCACTTCTTAAGGTTCAGCACAATCTGGTGTCGGCAACAAGTATCCAGCATCAAGCATAAGCTTGCTACATGGTGCCTAGCTAATCCAAAGACAGTCCAATCATCTAGATAGACCTCCATGAACTTATGGATGTATTATTTGAACGTAGCCACAACAATGTGTGAAAAGATGGTTGGCGCATTCTTCAATCAAAATGGCATAACCGTGTATTGAAAGCAGCCTCATTCTATTGCGAAGGTCATTTTGCTCCTATCTTTTGGCGTGATCTTGATCTGATGGTACCTTGAGAACCAATCCATGAATGAGTATGCTTCCTGACCACCAACATTCTCTAGTACTTCATCTATGAACGGTGTTGGGAATGGATAATGTACACAAGCATTGTTCAGCTTCCTGAGGTCCACGCATATTCTTATTTCGCCCTTCTGCTTTTTCTCCTGCACTACCATAGGACTCACCTATTCGGATTCTTCCACTAGCTCAATGATTCAGGTTGCAAGCATTTTGTCTAATTCTTCATGGACCTTTTCCTTATATTTCAGATTCAAGCGGTAAGGTCACTGCTTAACCGGCTTCATGTTGGGTTTCAGGGTGATATTCAGCATCCCTAAATTGCCAACGATCCCTTTTAAGTCCATAATTTTGGTCGGGAACAAGTCTTGGTATTCGCGGAGTAACTCAGTGACCTTATCCATTGTGGCATGATCCCAATAGTCCCCAAGCATTGTTTACTTCGGCTCCGCCTCTGTTCCAATGTTTACCTGCTTCATTTTTAGCAGCGCAGTGATGTCGGGATCCTCAATCGATGGTCCTCAAACCTCTTAAAATCCTTCCATTTCTGGAATGTTTATATTTTGTGGGTCCTCGTCATCCTCCTCAACATCTACGTTGTAACACTCTATCGCGTAGCTCAGTTGTGTTGCCCATTCTGGCTGAAGTAATTCCATTGGTTCCTGGGTTATTTTGAAGATAGCTACTTTTACTGCTTGTAGTGCATCATCAACAGTATCCCACCAACGATCTTCAAACATGAACGTTAACAGAAATCCCTCATGCAATATATCCCATTCGCTCGTACCATGGTGGAGCTCTGTCTCAGTATACCAATTCATGGGTATGACATCCAGGGTATGATAGAATAAATGTACCCATTCAGGCTGTGGCTCTTCCCTGTAGACCTTGGTCCATTTCATGAGGTGTGTATGTGGATCATCCCGTCTGTCATACTTGTCTACTAGCTGCATCTGCGGTTTCCCAAATCGTAGGTGCATCATCCTTCTGCATCCGCGCTAGTCCTCAAAACTTCTCTGATGTGTACCCCACCACCTTATGTGTATTGTGCACAGTGCCCATTTGAGAGCATCAAACAGTTGTTGTTCTAGCACTACACTTTCAAATTTGTTCAGGAATTCATCAACCACTGTCAAACCATCATACATAGGTAGATCCCTTACCTCTATTGTCATGCAACACAGTGATCTAACCATCATGTTGCAATTTAGCATTGTTACCTCATGTAACTGGTTCTACCATCGTTCTATTTCGTCATCCAAATCTGATGTGCAGGAGCTTTCGCGCTCCCATGAAATCTGGCCATCCGCTGTAGGATTCACCCAATCGTTCCCAAGTGGTTATTTTGTAGATATAGTCTAGCTCATCGTCGCTCTTGTCATCGCGCACTGGCTCTGTGTAGCGTACTCCTTCCACAGGGTCTAAAGGCACCACTATGTGTAGTGACTTTTTCTCAAAAATCATTTTGCACTTCTTTAGATTTATTACTCCATTCATATCCGTGGCCCAGTCTATTCCTAGTAGCACGGAATAGGGATTGATGTCATCGATAATCTCTATCACTTCAAAATCCGGCAGTGTGCTTGCACCTTCAATATCCACTGTTACTCCTTGCAATCTTCCCATGGGTAAGATATTTTGTTGGTTTGCCATTCGCAATTGAATAGGAGACCATTGTAGCGTGGGTCTGCCCATGCATTCCCATGTTTTTTTTGGCAGTACATTCGTGTCCGATTTGTTGGAAATAATACTGAGAGGGGGGGTGAATCAGTATTATCAAGTCAATTATTTTTCAATTCAACCACAGATCTGTATACGCTACTTTAGTTAGAGAAACCAGCGTATATACGCAACTTCAGATAAGGAAAACAACGTATAACTCACAGACTTGTAATTTAGTTATTCTTCAGATGTTAATCTTAAATTTGTGTGTCAGAACCATATAGACATCAACCAGGAATAGAAAAATAGTGCAGACAGTCACACACAAGAACACAAGATATAAGGTGGAAACCCAATGTGGGTGAAAACCACCTGCTGCAATTTGTCTCTATCTTCTTTCAATTAGAAACTTCTTTTTACAATGTTTCAGTACTGGTGCAGTCTTATACCAATACGCAGGCTGCAACAGATAAAAAATGATACTTTGAATTAAATGAAGGAGTTTCAGCTCACAGGTGTGTACAACACCTGGAGACTGCACTCAAAACAAGGAGGAGACTCTCACTCACGTTCACTCTACATAACATAAAATGAATATTACAATATTAAATACATCACTGAAAATTAGGTAGTTGTAAACAACCTCCTAGATTCTAGGAACTAATCCTAAACTAAGGAGATGCGTTACAACCATATAACCATTTTTCCATTATTTTTAACTCCCCCCCTTAATGGAGAAAGGGTTATTCTACACTCCTAACATCCCTCTAAATAACTCAAACTTTACTTGCCCTAAAGGCTTAGTAAAAATATAAGCTAAATTATCACAAGTGTTACAATAATCCACACATATTTCTTTGGATTGTATCTTTTCTCGCACAAAATGAAACTGTGTCAATGTGTTTGGTATTTTTATGGAAAACTAGATTGTATGCAAGCTTTATTGTGCTTTGGTTGTCAGTTTTGATTCTGGTTGCTTCTTTCTGTCCTTCGCCTGCATCGCTAAGCAATCTCCTCAACCAGATGGCTTCACATGTCGCTGCACACAACGCCTGGTACTCAGCTTCACATGATGATAATGCTACAGTACTTTGCTTTTTGCTACTCCACGAAATAACCCCGGATCCAATACTAAATTCATAACCTGTGATGGATCTACGATCATCCAGGTCACCTGCCCAATCAGAATCTGAATAACCTGCTAAAGTAACATCAGAAATGTCAGTGTATAAAATACCATAATTACAAGTACCACTAAGGTACCTCAACACACATTTTGCTGCAATCCAGTGACTGTCAAGTGGTTTAGACATGAACTGGCTCAGCACACTAACAGAATATGCCAGATCAGGTCTAGTTGTCGTGAGATATATCAAACTTCCCACTAGCTGTCTGTACAAAGTGGCATCCACCTGTTTTGTGCCATCATTACTGCTTAACTTGAGATTCTGCTGCAATGGTGTTGCTACTGTTTTGCACTGTTCCATTCTGAATCTTTCCAACAGGGTTCTGGCATACTTTCCTTGAGTTAGAAAAGTTTGACCAGAATCTTTCCACACCTCCAAACCTAGGCAATAATGATGATCTCCAAGGTCTTTCATTTCAAATACCTGTGACATTTGCTGCTTGATTTCTTTGATCAAATTATTTGCATTTCCTGTTATAATCATGTCATCCACATACAAAGAAATCAAAATGATTTGCCTCTGTTTATTTATCTTGGTATACAGTTTTGGATTGTTGAGGCTCCTATGAAAACCATGCTGTATAAAAAATGAATCAATTTTCTCATACCATGACCTGGGTGCTTGTTTTAGACCATAAAGTGCCTTATGCAATTTACATAATAAATGCTCTTGCCCCTTTTTGACAAAACCAGGAGGCTGTACAAAATATATTTCTTCCTCTAATTCTCCATTTAGAAATGCAGATTTAACATCTAGCTGGTGTAGCTTCCATTTATGTTTTGTTGCTAAAGAAATTAGCATTCTAATTGTATTTAGTTTAGCTACAGGGGCAAAGGTGTCATCGAAATCTATTCCTTCTTGTTGTGAATAACCCTTTGCTACCAGTCTAGCTTTGAATTTTTCTACACTCCCATCTGCATTTATTTTAGGTTTATACAGCTACTTACATCCTATAGGGGTTTTTCCTTCTGGCAATTCAACTAAATCCCAAGTATGGTTTCTATATATTGATTCCATTTCCTCATGCATTGCAGCCCTCCACTCATCTGATTTACTTGCTTCTTCATAGTTTGAAGGTTCTACAATGTTTAAAATTTTAGACATTAAAGCATAGCCTTGCAATCTTGCAGGTAGTCTAGTCTTCCTACCTGATCTTCTAGGTAGAGGACTTACCTCAACTCTATCTGTTTCAGCACTTTCCAGGCATGCATCATCACTTATTACACTATCTGCCGCTACTTCTTCCTGTTTCTGCTCTTGCTCCTACTCTTCATCTTCTTCACTGTTCATTTCTATCAGCAGTGGAATGTGGCTATCACTGTTAGAGTCTTCCTTTCCATCTTCAGCCTGTTCATGAAAAATAACATCTCTGCCTACAAAAACTTTATGAGTCACAAGATTATATAACTTGTATGCCTTATACTCTGTGCCATATCCAACAAATATACATTTCAAGGCTTTAGGGTCTAACCTTTTTCTATCTGCTTTTGGAATATGAGCATAAGCTTTAGATCCAAATATTCTTAAATGACTAACTGCTGGTTTGAGTCCAAACAATGCTTCAAAGGGGGTTTTGAAGCCTAGACATTTAGTAGGACTCCTATTCTTTAAATAAACAGCAGTGTTAATGGCTTCTGCCCAAAGACCATTCGATAGACCCTTACCTTGAAGCATACTTCTCGCGCACTCCACAAGAGTTCTGTTCTTGCGTTCTGCTACTCCATTCTTCTGTGGAGTGTGTGGCACTGTGAATTGCTGCATAATCCCATGCTGCTTGCAGAAGTTCATGAACTCTCCTAACCTATATTCTCCCCCTTGGTCTGAGCGGAGAATCTTTATCTTCTTTCCTGTTTCGTTCTCTATCATAGATTTAAACTCTTTAAAGTACTGAAAGGCTTGACTCTTCTTACTTAAAAAATACACCCATGAAAACCTAGTGCAATCATCTGTAAACAGCGGAAAGTAATATGCACCTCCTAAAGACCTAGTTTGCATAGGTCCACAAATATCTGTATGCACTAGTTCTAGGATGTCTCTTTCCTTTCTGTTGACATGAAAAGGGAATTATTCTCTATGCATTTTCCCTAATGCACATCCATCACATTCCAGCTTGGCATTATGAAAAACAGGGAGTCCATCGACCATACCTTTCTTCTAAAGTAAGATAAGGTCTTGCAAATTGAGATGTCCAAATCTCTGATGCCAAAGATTTTCGACTATTGATTCGGCTGCAACCATTGCTTGTCATGGCATACTCTTTGCATCCAATCTGTACAAGTTCCGCACGTGCACTCCTGTTGTAACTGTATCCATCTGGTTATCCTTAATGACACAACCATTCTTAAAGATTTGCACCTGCATGTCCTGGTCTGTAATCATTAAGACAAAGATCAGATTCTTCTTAATTCCTGGAACATATAATACATTTTTAAGATGTTTAATGTCGCCACTAGGTAGCTTCACAAGAATATCTCCACATCCTTTGATCTCATACCCACTGTCATCTCCTAGATAAATTTTTGATCCACATGCAGATTCTTCAAGAAATTCAAAACAGTCCTTCTTACCGGTCATATGCGAGGATGCGCCAGAGTCGACATACCATATGTCGTCCTCATCTCCTTTTGATGCTGAAAGAGCACAATCAACTATGAATAGTCGAAGATCATGACTGTGGTCCTCCTCTTCTCCAGCAAAACACCCCTGATGTTTCCTCTGTTTGCTTCTTCTTTCATCTGCCTGCCTCTTATAACATTCTTTAATCTGATGACCAGGTTTCCCACAGTAAAAACATTTCTTAACATAATTATCAGTCATACCTCTGAATGATCTCTTTTGAAAAGAGTTGGCTCCTTTCTGTTGCTGCTGCTGCGGTTGCTGGTGTTGATGTTGGTGCTGGTGCTGGTGCTGGTGCTGCTTTCCTCTGTACTGTCGCCTCTTCGCCATCAGAGCAAGGTCATTTCTTTGAGTCTTTAGATTCTGTCGTTGCTCCTCCTCCTAGAGCAGAATCGCTGTCAGCTCATCAAATGAAGGGGCTTTCTCCCTCGCTGACAGCCCTGAGATGAATGTTTGATATTCATCGGTCATTCTGTTCAATGTGAGTGTGACCAGATCTGAGTCTGATACCTTCTCTCCAATGGCTCCCAATTTGTCTTTCAGTTCCTTGACTCTGGCCATGAATCCATCAACGGACTCATTCTCGTCCATCTTCAATGCAAACAGTTTTCCCTTGAGTGCCAGAACACGACTTGTGTTCTGTGTCTCGTACAAGTTCTTGATTGTTGTCCATATATCTACGGCCGACTTGCAATCTCTGATATGGGGGATAATATTGTCTTTAATAGACATCTTCAGTATGACTTTTGCTTTCGTTTCTCTCTTATCCCAGTCCTGTTCTTGGGTCATTGTTCCAGATCTCTGTTCATTTCCCAAGACAATCGACCATGCATTCGCACTCTCCAGCAAAGTTTGCATTTTGAACTTCCAGTTGGAGAAATTCGTTCCATCGAGCTTTCCAGACTCGTGGAGGTATGATTCTAAACTGTTGTTCATTTTCGCCCAACTGAACACTCCAATCGGCCACCACTGGGCAAGTCCGATCTACTACCACCGAACAGATTAGGAACTTCGTTGTGCCACCACCGGGCAAGTCCGATCTACTACCACCGAAAAAATTAGGGACTTCACTGTGCCACCACCGGGCAAAACCGATCTGCTACCACCGAACAGATCAACAAACAAGCTCCAACATGCCACCACCAGACAAAGGCAATCTGCTTCCACTGAACAGATCAAGGAGCTGCACTGCGCCACCACCGGGCAAAAAATCGTTCTTCTTCCACCGAACAGATCACAGAGCTCTGATTCGCCACCACCGGGCAGGTCCGATCTGCTACTACCGAGCGGATCACGGAACCCCAATTCACCACCACTGGGCAGGTCCGATCTACTACCTCTGAGCGGATCAAGGAAACTCAATTTGCCACCACTGGGCAGAGATCTCCAAGTGCCACCACCGGGCGAGACTGATCTGCAAAACATTGCAGATTTCTCAAAGAAAAAGAGGTTGGCTCCTTGGCGCTCTGAACAGCCACGAATCCACGCCAATTGCGGAAAATAAAAATTCACGATGTGCACGAAAATTGGCGCGTTTAATAGCCATGGATCCACGCTAATTCGGTCGTGATTTCACTGGCGTGCTTATCAGCCTCAAAACCACACCAATGGGCGCGTCTGTTCTAAAAAAAATCGCGTCAATCGCTGCTTCTTCTGAAAAATTGCGCTCCAACCCTTTCTTCGGCTCAGAGATGATCAGATGAGCTCCAGGTGTTACTGCAGTTCCACCTGATCACACAGATACATTTACATGCTCTCCTACCACTACAGATGTGTAACTAATGATACGTTCACTCTACATAACATCAAATGAATATTACAATATTAAATACATCACTGAAAATTAGGTAGTTGTAAACAACCTCCTAGATTCTAGGAACTAATCCTAAACTAAGGAGATGCATTACAACCATATAACCATTTCTCCATTATTTTTAACTGCAACCTACAGAAGGCTCCAACCTTCTCTCATTTTCCAGCTTCACCTGGAAGGGAGCTACAACCCCCTTAGCTCTTGTACTAGCTGAGGTACTAGTATGCAGGCTACTACCTGCAGAAGGCTACAACCTTCTCTTTTCTTCTAGGGACCATGTTTCATAAATTTTTAGACTGGATCCATGAATAACATCAAGAATTTCTGCATCAAACAATCTCCTTTTCACTAAACAAAACTGAATCAAATAGATACTTCTCTGATAGCTGTACCCAGAACACAGTAACAGTAACCATAAACCAATTCTGAACCTAGATCACTACAGTAATGAACAGAATTAGCTAGAACATAATTTAAGAGACGTACGCTACTTCAATATTCAGAAACCTGCATGCATACGCTTCTATGTTAAGACCAACCTGCGTATACGCACTTTTGACTTACAGAAACAGCGTGTATACGCGACTTCGATTTACTGAACCTTCGTACAGATCTATAAAGATAATTCACTCCTTCAAATATTTAGACATTAGTTAACCCAGATTATCAGATTTATAGATCAAGCGTGCGCCACATATAATAGATCAAAATCATACAAAGATACTATTATTCAAGCCTTAAGATTTGACCCATCAATAGAACTTATCCTTTTCCTTGCGCTTAGGTTCCTCATTCGTTCAGATCTAGCTCTGCACCATAACCCAATCACCAGTATTCTAGATCTAGCACTTTATCAGATATTCAATAATTCAGTTCGTGACCTTGCCTAATGATCTCCTTCCTCTTTTATAGTCTTAGGCCTTTCGCAATACCATGGTCCAAAACCATAACAAAGAAATACCATGGACCCAATACTTGGGATCAACACTTCGGGCGAGATACCATGGTCAAAAACCATAGGTTCAAATACCAAGGACTAAATACCACGGACCAAACATAAGTTCTCCCACATGTACCCGCTTTTCCTTGCATGAAAGTACGTGTATATGCATACGGATCTTTGAAACGTCTAACCCGCGTGTATACGCAGCTTGGTCACGATGAAACTACGTATATATATTTTTCCTTCATTCTGAGAGCCTAAACTGATATCTGTCACCAGAGTGAGTTGCCATCAAGGACAAAACCTGTGCCATAGTGCCAAACCTCTGTCATAATGCCAACAATCTTCCCCCTTGGACTTAATGGCAACCCCAAGATCCTCAAAGTCATTCTCCCCCTTTGTCATCAAGGGCAAAGGGTTATGCTCCCCCTGAGTACATGCTGAAATCTTTGCTCTGCTGTGCTGGCCATGCTCCCCCTGACTGTAGGCAAGATCTGCAAAAAGATGTTCTTAAAGAAGAATAATGACTCATACATCATAACTGACCTTCCTATCATCAAAGACTCTATACATACATCTATCACCCAACCAAATGGGGATCATCCACCCAACCAAGTGGGGATACATCAGAAATTGACATATGATAACCAAGTACATTACATCATTCATCCCAGGCATAGTGGGGAAACCAAAATAGGCCGTTACATAACCTTGATAATAATAAAAGATATACATGACATAGAGACGAAATATCTAGAGCAAGACTATGAATGTCAACAATAACTAAAATCAACAACACTATTCAGATTAGCAACCATGTTCTCCTTCTGTTCTCCTTCTGCAGCTGATCCACCTGAACCCAAAATAGCTTGTGTACTCGAACCAAGAGCTTCTAATGAAATGCCAACAATGCATTATTAGAAGTTTATCTGCTCCCCCTGAACCTGTGCCAGATGGTCTCTGTCAGACCCATATCAGACTCTCTTCAACCAAAGTCTGTCCCCACTGATTTCCTTCAAACCACCATATACGCGACTGTATCTGCATAAATCGGCGTATGTACACAGTGTTGGCATTATGATGCATGTGTTGTACTTGATGGCAACCCTCTCATAGAAGATCATCTCACTTGTATACATTCATATGAATCTACAGAAGAAATATCAGATGTGACAGAGTGCATGGGTTACCAGACAGCACAAAGAGATCAGATGACAGTTCACAAGTAAGCTTTGCCATCAAGTCCAAAGCGGGAGATTGTTGGCATTATGGCTAAAGTGTTGTCCTTGATGGCAACCCATTCAGGTGATAGATCACAGTACTTCAAGTCAGCAGCAGAGATTGATGATCAGCTATCAAATATTGAAGAAAATAAGGGGTACGCAGGTACACCTTACAGAAGGTGCGTACACGCAGGCCGGTGTTACATAAAGTGCGTACATACCCGCAGTTATCCCGTTCAGGAGGTGCGTACCCCCAGTGCACTTACTTCAAGGCAGAGAAAAGCACACGTGGGGTTTCTTATGTTTAACCCTTGGTATTTAGCCGACGGTATTGTGTTATTATGGTTTTGGCCCGTGGTATTGATCCATGATTTGAGGAAGAGCTTGCCTATATAAAGCAAAGGAGATCATTTGGCTTGTGTATGCTTTTGGGTTGAACATCTTATGAGAGCTAGATCTGAAATATTATGATCTCTTGGGAGTAATGTCTAGATCTAAATAAGGCGAATCTACTGATGGATTGAGATCTCTTCGGCGCATGATCAGATCTGTAGATCTGACTGTCTGGGTTATTCTTGAAGTCTTGAAATTATCTATACCTGAAGGTACGCAGGTACAGTGAAAGAAAAGAGCGGAGATACGCAGGCACAGAAGCGTCGCAGGTGCACAGATACGCAGGACCAGAAGCGCTGCAGCTGCGGAGGTGCGCAGGCAGTTCATTGGACACAGAGCGCAGGTACGCAGGAAGTCTTTGAGGCACAGTGCGTGGGTACGCAGGTGCTCAGTTGGGAACAGTGCGTACTGTACGCAGGCATTACATGGGTGAAGCTGCGTACTTCTCTTGAAATATATTTAGCTGTCCATGTTTATCATTGCTGTGTTCTGGGTTTTGAAGTGATGTCTGGTTTCTGATATTATGACAGTATTCTGAGAAGTGATAGAGTTTGTTTCAGTTTTTGATAGATGAATGGATCGGGTTCATAATGACTTATCTTCATGTGATCTGATGGACTGGATCTAGTTGATGACTCACTTGTATATGTATGAATCTAGTGCTTGGGTGATTCAGAAGCTTGTTTATGTTGTTGTTGGGTCCAGTATGAAAATTGGATGAAATGTGGCCTTTCAAATTATGTGTTGTGCTTCAGTGTATCCAGTCTGAAAATTGATGAAACGTGGTACCTGGAGGAGAGAAGATTGTAGGTCAGCACCTACGTACTAGTATCTAAGCTAGTACAAGAGCTAAAGGAAATCTTTGGAGCATTGTAGCAGGTAGTAGCCTGCGTACTAGTAAATGGATCGGCTAGTACAAGAGCAAAGGGGGTTGTAGCTCCCGTGCTGGTATAAGACTGCACCAGTACAAAATATTGTAAAAGGATTTTCTTATTAAAGAAGATTGAGATGACTTGCAGCAGGTGGTTTTCTCCCGCATTGGGTTTCCACCTTATATCATGGTGTTCATGTGTGTGCCTTATGTGTGATGATCTATTATATGTTACTGCATTTGTTAACTGATAATATGGTTGATAATGTTCTAATGCACTCATTGAAGATCAATTAACATAATCATAAGAAGTTGTGGAAGTAGCATATATGAATCTGATTATGGAAATGAAAAAGTTTTATTAATGTGATAATACTGATTCACCCCCCCTCTCAATATTATTTCCAACACGCGGATCCTCCTCATGCAACTCGCGTACAACCACATTTCTCTGAAATAGAGAAGTTTCAACAGCAAGATGATGCATCAACTACTCCCAGCTTCTGTCTGAGGTATTCAAATGTTTCCATGGGCAGTGGTTTGGTGAGTATATCAGCAACTTGTTCCTTAGAGGGAACATACTCCAACTTGACCTTTTGTTCAAGCACTTGTTCTTGAAGAAAATGATATTTGATAGGTATGTGCTTGGTCTTTGAATGCATGACAGGATTCTTTGAGATACTGATAGCACTTGTATTATCACAAAAAATGGAGATAGGTGGAGTACAAGTGATTTGAAGATCTTGCAATGTTTGCATCATCCAAAGGAGCTGTGTGCAGCAAGATGCAGCAGCTACATATTCTGCTTCAGCTGTAGATAAAGCAATAGAACTTTGTTTCTTGCTGAACCAAGATACTAATCTAGGACCCATGAAGAATGCACCACCACTAGTGCTTTTTCTATCATCCATGCTTCCTGCCCAATCCGCATCTGTATATGCATGAAGTGTGAGATCTATATCTCTAGGATACCATAAGCCATAGTTTTGAGTTCCTTGAAGATACTTGAAAATTCTCTTAACTGCCTGAAGATGAGTTTCCTTTGGATTTTCCTGAAACCTTCCAACTATTCCCATTGCATGCATAATGTCTGGCCGCGTACCTGTTAGATAGAGTAGACTACCAATCATGGATCTATAGTTTGGTTGATGTACTGCTGCCGATTCATCATTTGCGCTGAGGCTGCATCCTGTCACCATAGGGGTACATACTAG
The DNA here is from genome assembly GCA_031772625.1 of Pinus tabuliformis. Classification (NCBI taxonomy): domain Eukaryota; kingdom Viridiplantae; phylum Streptophyta; class Pinopsida; order Pinales; family Pinaceae; genus Pinus; species Pinus tabuliformis. The sequence continues at coordinate 16,084,348 of CM062819.1, read as the reverse complement.
TTTCGAATCCTCCATCCCATATTTCTTCAAGATCTGCTTGAGATACTTGGTTTGTGATGGAAAGATGCCATCTTTGTTTTGTTGGACTTGTAAACCAAGAAAATATGTGAGCTCACCAAGCATAGACATTTCAAACTCTTTCTGCATTACTAAGGCAAAATTTTGACTCATGTCTTCTTCATTGCTACCAAAGATGATATCATCAACATACACAACAAGTATTAGCAACTTATCATTGTCAATTTCTATATAAAGATTGTTATCAGTTGATCCTTTTATGAAACCTTGTTGACGGAGGTATTTATCCAAGCGATAATACCAAGCCCTTGGAGCCTGTTTAAGGCCATAGAGAGCCTTTTTGAGTCTGCATACAAGCTTTGGATCATTTCCAAGGATAAACCCATCTGGTTGCTCAATATACACTTCTTCATCCAAGTCTCCATTTAGAAAAGCAGATTTCACGTCCATTTGAAATACTTTGAACTTTTGAAAACTAGAGAGAGCAAGGAACATTCTGATGGCCTCAAGTCTAGCAATGGGAGCAAAAGTTTCTTCAAAGTCGATTCCTTCTTGTTGAGCATACACTTTACAAATAAGTCTGGCTTTGTTTCTAATAACTTCCCCATTTTCATTCAACTTGTTTTTGAATATCCATTTTGTCCCTATGACATTCTTATCTTTAGGTCTAGGAACCAACTCCCAAGTGTTATTCTTTTCAATCTGCTCAATTTCTTCATCCATTGCCTTGACCCAGCATTCATCTTTGCATGCCTCTCTTACATTTTTGTGGTTTAGTGGAGGAGAGCAATGCCAAATAGCTTGAAGCTTCTGCAATTGTTCTTCTTGTTTGTATACCTGCCTCTTTCTGCCCAAGAATTTGAGTTTCTGTATGATTCTTTTAAACGTATCTAAATGGATTCTTATCTTCTATCCTTATCTGTTCTTCTGGTGCCTCTTGAGCTTCTTCTTCATCATAAGTCTGACTTGATGTTGAAGGATAGTCCTCATCATCTTTGAAAACTTCAGATCTTTCCTACCTAGGGGTATTTCCTTCTTCATCAATCACTACATCAATACTTTCAATAATTTTTCCAAGTCTTTTATTGTAACACTTATATGCTTTGCTGTGGGGAGAGTAACCAAGGAGAATGCCTTCATCTGCTCTAGGTTGAAACTTGCCAAGATTTTCATCAGTCCTTTTAATGTAGCATTTACTTCCAAAAATTTTGAAGTATTTTACCATGGGAGTCTTACCATACCAAAGTTCATGAGGAGTCTGAGTGTTGTTTACCCGGACATTTGTCTTGTTAAGAATAGCTACTACAGCAAATGCAGCTTCACCCTAGAAGGTTGCGAGAGTTCCAGATTCATTGAGCATAGCACGAGCCATTTGTTGAACCGTTCTGTTCATCCTTTCCACTACTCCATTTTGTTGAGGTGTCCTTGCAGCAGAAAATTACCTTCTTATGCCATGTTCTTCAAAAAAATCAAAAAATTCATCTGAGGTAAATTCTCCTCCTCGATCAGATCTAAGGCATTTGATTCGGCAATCTGATTTGTTTTCAACCAAGGCTTTGAATGATTTGAACTTTTCGAAAGCTTCATCTTTATACTTCATGAGTCCTATCCAACACATCCTTGAAAAGTCATCAATGAACAATATGAAGTACTCTTCACCTCGAGATGACCTCTTCCTAGTTGGACCACATATATCAGTATGGACAAGTTCAAGTGGCCTGCTAGCTGATCCTTCCTTCTCAGGGAAATTAGTTCTGGTTTGCTTACCAAACTGACATGATTTGCATATTGTATTGTCTGGAATTCTGATGTCACGAAGATCACAAACCGCCTGATATTTGCATGCTTTCCTTATCTGAGAGAAGCTAAGATTCCCCAATCTTCTGTGCCATAGCCAGTGTTCATCATTCTTGCTTAGATAGCATTAATGTTTTCCTTCTTTGAATATGTATAAATTATTTGAAGTTCTTATGCCTTTGATCACTATTTTTCCTATATCAAGATCACGAACACTACATCCATTTGATCGAAATATTACCTCAGTTCCTTGATCACACATCTGACAGACACTCAATAGATTATGCTTTAAGCCATCAACATACATAACATTTCTAGCTTTGCCCTTTTCTTTCAACTGAACAGAACCTTTACCTTTTATGAACACAGGGGTGTCCTTTCCAAATGAGACCTTCTTTTCCTTTTCTAAGGCACTATATGATTGAAGTTTTTCTTTATCACCTGTCATATGTTTCGAACATCCACTGTCGATGTACCATTTATTTTCCTGTCCTTCTGCATATAAGGCTATCCCACAACTTTCTGGTTGTGGTTCTTTCTTTCTCCATATTTTGGGGTTCAAGGAAGCTTGCTCATTCTGAGTTGTTTGTTGGAACCTGCTCTTGCATTCAGACTCTACATGACCAAAGTTGTTGCAAATAGAACATTATATTTCATTTTCAAGAGTAGTAAAGTTATTGTAGGTCCTTTTCATGTTCCCAGTCATACTCCTTTGTTTTTGAGCTTTCGTAGACATGATGGTCTTGTAGTCAACACATTGAGCGGCTTTATGACCAAAGTTATGACAAGAAAAACATTGCCCATTGAAGAAATTCCTACGATTATCAAACCTACCAACCACTTGATTGTAGTTTCTATTGACATCCATTCTTGAGCCAAATTGAGAATGATTTACCTGTGGTTGATTGAAGCTTCTATTCATCCTTGAAGTAGATTGCCCCCGACTTACTTGGTAATCTTTGTTCATTCATGAAGCTAATGGTCCCTGATTTACCTGGTAGTCTGCATTATGCTTTTGCTGTCGATTATCATCCTGTTCACTTCTCCTTGCTGCATCAAGATAACTTTTGGAGGTGGATGGCTTCTGTGCTTGCTTCCCTGTGTAAGCCGTTTCTTCAGAATATCCGAGACCTGTCTTGATTAGAGGAGAATGTTGTACTTTGATAATCTCATCTAAAGTTTTAGATCCTTTAGAAAATCTAAGATTAAGAGCTTTTGTTTTCTCAATTTCTTTTCTAAGTCCCACAATTTCACATTCTAACTCTTCATTGTGTTTATCTCTTTCAGCAAGTTGGAATGTCAAAGTGTCTATAATCATGTTCTTTTCTTCTAAACAAATTTTGAGTTTAGAAATTTCTTCACAAAGATCTTCTTCATTAATAGCATCCAAGAAGTCATCATCTTCAAAAGCCATCAAAAGTCTATTATCATTACCTTGTTCATCTTCATCACTATTTGAAAATCCATCACTATCTTCATGTGTATAATAGCTCTTCTTACTTACATTCTGTTTTCTGTTCCATCTGACACGTTCCTTTCCTTTATCTAGTCTATCTTTATGAGGACACTTTGCAGCATAGTGACCGACTCTTCCACAAGCAAAGCATTTGAAAGGAAACTTACCTCTAAATCTTCCAGTTCCCCATTGAAGGTTCTTGACAAAATTTGATTCTTCATCTTCTTCTGACATATGTCCTGTCTCATAGTAATCTCCTTTTCCTGAGGCCTTGAATGTAGCTTCTCTCCTATCTGATGGTCCCCCTTTCCTCATCTTGTAAGAAGTTATAATTCCGTGCAGCTGTGACATGGTAAGACTCTGTAGATTCTGCTTTTCTTCTATGGCAGAAACTTTTGAATCAAACTTAGGAGACAAAGATCTTAGTACCTTTTCAACCAAAACAACTTATTTTATTTCTTCACCCAAGTTTTTCATACAGTTTACGATCTCATCTATAAGTAGGAAATAGTTAGCCATGCTTTCATCATTGTGCATTCTGAGACTCTCATATTGAATTCTAAGAGTTTGTAGTTTTGCTCGTTTTACCTGTTCATCTCCTTCATAGCTCAGAACGATCTTGTCCCATATTTCTTTTGCGGTTTTAAGCTGCATAACCTTGACAAATTCTGATTGAGATAGACTCCCTAATAGAGTATTGACAACCATTGCATTTGTTTCATATTGCTTCTTACCAGCTCGATCTGTAGGAGTTTCTGATGGAAATGTATATCATGTTTCCACAATATCCCAAACTTCTGTACCAAGAGACTGAAGATAGGCTGTGATTCTTACCTTCCAATAGACGAAGTTGCTCCCATCAAAAATTGGTGGCCTGATGGATGCCTCTCTCTCGTAGTTGCTCATGATGATAGATCTTCCTTCAAGCGGTCAAGCTTCTTCTGAAGGACCTGCTCTGATACCAATTGTTGGAAATAATACTGAGAGGGGGGGTGAATCAGTATTATCAAGTCAATTATTTTTCAATTCAACCACAGATTTGTATACGCTACTTTAGTTAGAGAAACCAGCGTATATATGCAACTTCAGATAAGGAAAACAACGTATAACTCACAGAATTGTAATTTAGTTATTCTTCAGATGTTAATCTTAAATTTGTGTGTCAGAACCATATAGACATCAACCAGGAATAGAAAAATAGTGCAGACAGTCACACACAAGAACAAAAGATATAAGGTGGAAACCCAATGTGGGTGAAAACCACCTGCTGTAATTCGTCTCTATCTTCTTTCAATTAGAAACTTCTTTTTACAATGTTTCAACACTGGTGCAGTCTTATACCAGTACGCAGGCTGCAACCTGCAGAAGGCTCCAACCTTCTCTCGTTCTCCAGCTTCACTTGGAAGGGAGCTACAACCCCCTTAGCTCTTGTACTAGCTGAGGTACTAGTATGCAGGCTACTACCTGCAGAAGGCTACAACCTTCTCTTTTCTTCCAGGGACCACGTTTCATAAATTTTCAGACTGGATCCATGAATAACATCAATCAAACATCAAGAATTTCTGCATCAAACAATCTCCTTTTCACCAATCAAAACTGAATCAAATAGATACTTCTCTAACAGCTATACCCAGAACACAGTAACAGTAACCATACACCAATTCTGAACCTAGATCACTGCAGTAATCAACAGAAGCATCTAGAGCATAATTTAAGAGATGTACGCTACTTCAATATTCAGAAACCTACGTGCATACGCTTCTGTGTTAAGACCAACCTGCGTATACGCACTTTTGACTTACAGAAACAGCATGTATATGTTCCTTCGCTTTACTGAACCTGTGTACAGATCTATAAAGATAATTCACTCCTTCAAATATTCAGACATTAGTTAACCCAGATTATCAAATTTATAGATCAAGCATGTGCCACATATAACAGATCAAAATTATACAAAGATACTATTATTCAAGCCATAAGATTTGACCCATCAATAGAACTTATCCTTTTCCTTGCGCTTAGGTTCCTCCTTCGTTTAGATCTAGCTTTGCACCATAATCCAATCACCAGTATTCCAGATCTAGCACTTTATCAGATATTCAATAATTTAGTTCGTGACCTTGCCTAATGATCTCCTTCCTCTTTTATAGTCTTAGGCCTTTCACAATACCATGGTCCAAAACCATAACAAATCAATACCATGGACCAAATACTTGGGATCAACACTTCAGACGAGATACCATGGTCCAAAACCATAGGTTCAAATACCAAGGACTAAATACCGTGGACCAAACATAAGTTCTCCCACATGTACGTGCTTTTCCTTGTGTGAAAGTGCGTGTATATGCATACGCGTCTTTAAAACATCTAACCCGCGTGTATACGTGGCTTGATCACGATGAAACTACGTATATATATTTTTCCTTCATTTTGAGAGCCTGAACTGAGATCTGTCACCAGAGTGAGTTGCCATCAAGGACAACACCTGTGCCATAGTGCCAAACCTGTGTCATAATGCCAACACGATCAGAGATCCAGAATTACCTAATCCATTTCATACTCTCCAATTTTTGTAGTCAATCTCATTTCCCTTCCTGTGCACAATGCATGCTTTCCAAGTTTCCAGATCACACACGGTTCTCCTAACCCCATGCACCTAGTGATAAGTTCCTGTAGCCCTTTTATAGCCTTGATGTCACATAGCAGTTTCATGCATGTCTCCAGAAAGGTAGTGAGCATTGAAGGACCCATCCCTGGTTCTAGTTGATCCTTACTGCCCGAAGTGGAGGCCTCCGTGAATCTCTTCTTAGCTTCCATGAATGTCTCCTTGGACCACTCCAAATCAAATTCAGGTTCCTTTGTAGGAGCCTTGCCAACCCATGCACTTTCTTCTGACTGCTTACCTTTATCATTGCTAGTGGTGATACTGAGCACTATGGTTAAATTTAGGTCTTCTTCACACGGCTCTGACCTCATCATTTGTAAATTCTGAGTCAGGGTAGGCTGGAGTACCCCTTTTTTGCACAACCTCACTATCAATGTAGGGCAGTCTTCTACCTCATGATCAAACTAAGTACAATATAAACATGATGTTCTTGTCGAATTCATACAATCACAGGCATAGTGTCCTGGCCCTCTGCAATTGTAACAAATTAGTTGTCCGTGACCCCTTACTGGTCCCATTGCACCTCGACCTCGTCTGCACCTGTGAAATCTAGCATGTGCCATTCCTGCATTTGGGTCGAGGGCTCGCGTTTCAATCTATACCCTATAGGTAGGAGTCTGATCTATCATTAGTTCGTAGCTTCTGCAGGTGCATTCATCATGGCCTATTGACCTGCAGAAATTACAAAACAATTACTAAGACGTTTGTGTATACTTCTGCAATAGATGACAATTATCCATAGTGTGTTTTCCTATTATCTGACAAATTGCACACCATAGTGCAGGAGTTGTGCTTGGTACTGTTTGTACCACAGGTCTTAATGGCATCGGCCCTCCTCCCGCCAAGTAATTCATGAAAACTAGACAATGGTCCTTATCATGCCCCTGGCCTTTTCATTTTATGCACCATACCTCCTCGCACCCCTCTAGACAAGGTGTCATGTCCTGTTTCAAATTTTGCATTTCTAGACACAAATTTTGTAGTTTCCTGTGGATTTGTTGGACTCCCAAACCAGGACCTTGTATAGGGGTCTCATGCAATCTCATTGCCATCTCCAAAGCTTCAGCCTGGGTGGAAAGCTTTTGTTGTGACAACGCCATCCTTAAATGTGGTGTTAGTGACGCTACAAACCATGCGTGGTGCTGCCCACCTGTCAAAGTCATTTTGGCTTCGTGAATCATACTCTTAATTATCTGGTCCAAATCCCAGGGGGTCTCACCCAAGAGCGTCACGATATCCTTAAACCTGATAATTGATTGTGTCTCCTACTTTGGCCTGCTAAATTCCCTGTTCAACGCGCATGGATTTTTGTGATTCCTGCATTTGGATGGTCATTAGAATGTTTAATGTACCATGTTAATACGTGATCCTACAATGCACTTACCAATGTAGCCTTCTTTATATTGTCATCCACGACTCCTTGTGCTTCCCATACCACCCTTACCATGAACCAAAATTGGTCCGGACCTTCATTCCCTACTCCTCTGAATACCGGTAGTTTGATCGCACTCACCATACTGAACTGTGGTGGTGGTGGAGGTGGGATGGGTGGAGGTGGAGGTGAAGATGGTGAGATAGGTGGTGGTGTAGGTGGAGGTGGTAAGCATGGAATTCTCTGCCTTATCAGACTAACCACTCTTCTCGAAGAAACTTTCACGAGCTCTTCCTCGCTTTCCCGCGAGGGTGAAATTAAGGGACTAGTTTCTAATTCTTCACTACTTCCATTTCTATAGATCTTCCCACTTTGCTTAGTCCCAAACATTAATTTATTCACATAACCTTCTTTTCACACAATAGCATCTTAATCCAAGTGTTCAACGATTTAATATACTTACCTCACAGTCCTTTGAGGAAGCGTCATTCTGCCTCGCTGTATCTGATGGTCGTATCTACCACAAACTCAATGATAAATCCACCTATAATTCGATCAAGCCAATGGTCCACAGCTCACATGATCTTATCTTCTGATGCTTCCAATATGCGCACTAATTCTGGAGTCCACAAGACTGGTTTATTGAGCATGCACCTTCCTTGACTATTTACTAGCTTCAAGATCCACTCATACAGCTCAGAAGGAAAGGATGCAAAGAAAATTTTGTGGATTTGCATATATAAGCAGCACTCCAACCATTGTTCCTTAGATACTAGCAGATTCCTATTTTCCTATGTCTTGAACTCGTGAATCTTCTTGTCCAACCACCCTTCAATTTCTTTCTTGGTTGGATTCCAGTGACACGACATCAAACATCCCTTATGCAGATCCTAGTCCTGGCAATGGAACCATTTGTTGGCTTGTAGGGGCCTGACCCAGGTTCGGAGGTGATTTAGCCAAATAAATCCCAGTACTACTGGTCCTTTTAGCAACAGTCCACAGAGTGTGGACTGAGGTCTCACCCAAAGTAGTATGGGAGGGTGCTAGAACTAGGTTTCTGCACCTTAGAGATGTCTGATGATTTTCAGTGGTCCACGGTTTGACCTTGCGTGCACGTCGCTATGCACACCTATCAGTACCTCACAGCCTGCGATGCTGCCTTCGCGCAACCCTACTCGGGGCTCGATCTCCATTATCACCCAAACCCTTACTAGAAACATGATATTAGTTTATTACTTAGCTTATTTGTATGCTATCATTTATACTTAACAATATTCACCATTCATACAAAAGCGTGCAGTAAATAAACAGTATAATTGCACTTGATATCAAACATGTAATAACATAACAACAGATACACGAAATTCATATAAAACTTCTCTTTATTATTCTTCTTCCTTCGTTACAGACTTGAGTCCGCCTTGCGCACTCAGCTGCAGGGGTCTGCGCACTCAGCTGCAGACTCTACTAGGCCTCTACGCACTCAACTGCAGAGCCTCTTCCTACTACTATGACCCAAGATACTAGAATCTTGCTATATGCTCGCTATCTTCTTGACTCCATCCATTTGTCAACTTACTTCTCCCTAACTACTTTACAACTTAGATCCTTGCTCTATTTATATAGTCCCAAGGTCTATGGACTGTGGGTAGGCCGACAATACATTCAAAACTTAGGGCGGATAGCCCTATGACTCTAACATACAATTCGCACTCCACGCCCATAATTCGCGAAGTTTTTACAATAATATTACTCAAAACTTGGGATTTGAGCTCCAAACCATGCTGTGTTGGGGGGGGGATTCCATGCCCAACAAGCCCTATTTTCCTTGCATCTCTTTGAGAGCTGGATTGTTCTATTTCTTCCTTAGAGATTAGTTCTTGGATAAATGTTTTCCTTCCCAAATATACACTCATCCTTTCCTTTTTACAACCTATTTTTCCCGTGACTAATTAGAGTGGGGGTGGTTTTGGTATCTCTGTAATTCCTACAGCTGCATGCATGGACCCTATGTGTATCAATTCACACCCTAAGTGTCTCAGTCTTCGACAGTGGTTATCCCACCCAGGTATGTTAGAGTGATCCGCAGGTTCACACCTCTCGTCTTTAACCTCTCAACGAATGAAGAGCTGAAGACATGCTAAACAAAAAACCAAAATACCCTAAGTGCCCTAGTGATCACAATGGTGAGACCACCTAGGTATGTTAGGGTGATGCACAGGTTCTTACCTCTCATCTTACCACCCAATGATTGTGAACTAGGAACACTCTATCATCAAATAAACAACATGGCTGACTGTATCTTCAACTGCCATCCTCGAAAACTATCCCAAAATTTAGTGTTGTTTTAGTCAATCCTAATTGACCGAGACTACAACATTTAATTCTCAACCCATGGTAGGTCTTGCTATTTCAATGGAGTTCGCACTGTTTGTGCCGATAAACTACAACCAAGAATGAGGAAATGGAGAAAACAGTAAAAGATGTCGTTGAACCAAATTTCTAAATCAAATCATTCATGTAGAAATAAAAACACTCCACATAATTGAATCACACTTGTAACTATCAAAGTAAGGGTGCGCCACACAGTGACTAATATCTACTCCATCTAGTTACTACCATTCTGTTGATTGACTCAGTGTAACATCATAATATAAATTGGAACAACAACGAATGGAATCCACAATTTATACAACAACAACAAGAAACCATATAACAATTAGTGAAACTAGAATGTACACTACCTTTATCACTATAGTCCCTACCAAAGAGGAGGGTCCTTCCTCCTTAGCAGGGCGTAGGAATAACACAAAAGTAATTAATGAATCAGCTGAAGAGCAGTAACAACATCACCATAATGATTAACATTAAAAATAATTCAGAGTTATAGAAGCAGAGTAACAATACTCTTCTATATGATGTGTCCTTGTTCATAGGAAATCGAGTTTCTTTTATAGTTATTACATACCCAAAATTAGAAACAGATCAGTCATGAGAATCTCATGATTCTCATGCTGATAAAAAATAAAATTAGTTACAACATATTTTTAAATACAAATATACATTAATTAGGATTGCAACCACTTGGGTCTGTTGCTTCAAAAATAAACAATTCCTAATGCTGACAGCTGTTATGTGGAATAGTACCCACACTCACTAGCTCCGACGCAACAGTGTCCTGTGAGTGAATAGCAGTTCGGGATGTCACAGCAATCGCTGGTGACAACACCCTTGGTGTAATAGAAGACCTTTGTATCTGTGTGTAGTGTAACAGTATCATGTAACAACATTCAATGTGTAACAACAACGTGTAACAGCATACAGGGTGTAACAACAAACTGCTCTACCTAGCTATGTAGTTAACCAATGCTACCTCTCTACTCCATAACCTTGTTCCCGCGAGAAACACCTAAAAAGGAGAAGAGCTTCCCAAAATACTCCTTAAATGCTCACCCTAGTTAACCACAAAAGGGAATAAAGTATCATATTATTCAGTAAAATACGACAAAACAACATGACAGTAGAATAGGTTATAAAAGTGAGAAAAAGAGGAATTAATCATGTAAAGCTCAGAGGCCTGGAGGATAAAAGGATCAAAACTGGGGAAAGAATGTGTAAGAAATAGGTAAAAAGACACACCCAACAGCGAGGTTTTATTTGTAAGAGTTTTTGTTTTTTTGTTTAACATTCTATATATATATATATATATATATATATATATATATATATATATATATATATATATAGAGAGAGAGAGAGAGAGAGAGAGAGAGAGAGAGAGAGAGAGAGAGAGAGAGAGATGGATAGATATAATGTAAAAATTAATTTTTTTAATTTAAAATTGTTTTGAAAACCTTTTTCAACAACAGAGACAAGCAGTTCCTTAAACTGTTTCAAGAATCAATTAGTTCAGTTAGGTTAGGAGGTAGAAATAAAAGCCCAGGAATCATGTTTTGAGGGCGTTCAGAGTTCAGTATTCAAGACTTAGTATTATAATCCAAAATATTTTGAACACTGAATAATATATTACAATTTGATTCCAGCATTGGGAAGTTGCAATGGTTGTTTTTCTCTTGAGTTTCAGCATTCAAATTTATGTATTTTCCTCTCTTGGATAGTGTAATATGTAGTTGGTGCTTTGGTTTAGTTTTTGATGAATTTAATTAACTGTACTCATTAAAATTAATCTTGATGCCCTTAATGAAGTGTTCCACATCCAGGAATTTCATTATATTTTCTTAGTCTTACATTATTATTTCTACAGAGTTAAAGCAAAGATTCTTAATTTCCTATGCCAAAACTTTGTCTCTTCTATTTTCTGCTTTACACCTACACCCTGAAACTCTCATAGCCTCTATGGCCATTTTGCTTTGCAAGGCTATGGTTTCAAAACTAGAACTTTTGGTAAGCCTTCATGACCTGTACTTCCAGCCATTAATTTTAATCTTTTTATCCAATCTCAAAATGTCTCGGGCACTGGTTCCTCCATAGCTAGTAACTATCTTCTAAGGTACAACATTACCTATGGAGGAGGTTAGTTCCTCGTTACCCTATACATCTGCAATTTTTGTTTCCATTCCGTCATTGCCACCATTGAGCGTGGTAGGACCCGCGCCTCGATCTACACCTCTCACATCTACTTGTGGAATTCCACGAGTCTCATATATGGCTCCTATGAATTTACCTAGTGTTTCTATGCCTACTCCTTCGTTTATGCCATATATGGCCATTAATCCTAGTCAACCAATAGGGTTAGAAATATTTACCCCTAGTTTCTCCCAACCTAGAGTTCCTGTTCCTCGAATAGGCACTGTAACCTATGGAAATGTGTGGGGAGGATCATCAGTTACTCATAGATATCCTTGGGCAATGTCACTTCAAATATGTCTCAAACCTGGTATAGTTCGTTATTTGGAGGGACACCAACCTCTAGTACTTTTTGTGGAGAAGTTAATTTACCCGGGGGCAACCCTACCACTAGCACCATCACTTACACGAGTTACCCTCTTTATGTTTATGGTACTGTACAAGTTGGTCCTTCCATCCCTACTGGGTACAACCTTGTTAGAAATCATTATCTTTAGGTCCTACACCCTATGGGGTCATTTACCGTGGGAGGAGAAAACTCCTTTCACTAGTCATGCTAGCCCACATGATTTATATGTTGGGATGAATTCTTACCAGAGTCGATAACCGTTATTTCATAATCCTTATATGGGGGGACCTCATGGTTAGTTAGGTGGTTCTCCTACCTATGACCCATTTAATCATCTACATAATCCATTTTTATCTTCACTTGATTTACCATATTTAGCAAAGCTGACAAATGATGCCATCCGACATGATCCTTGGTGGCCACCTATGCCTACAAAGTTACTATTTGATATCCTAAATTTTGAAGGAAATCCTAGAAAGAATCCATCCAACCATATTACCACTTATCATTTGTGGTGCTCATCCAATTCCTTAGTGGATGATTCGATCAAATTATGCATGTTCCAACATACATTAACTAGAGATGCTGCCAAATGGTACATTGAATTGGACACCACATCTTATAATTATTTTGCATCCTTGGCCCAAACTTTCTTGAACCATTTGCAGTTACCTAGGAGGTATGACATCTATTTCTTCCTTTTGTCAAACTTTAAACAACATGATGCTACATTGATTTCTTATCATATCCGTGGGTGGTGACATTGCAAGAGGTTGGTTAGAACCAAACTTCCTGATGAAATATTACACAAATGGTTCATCCAGTCATTGCGACCTCAGATTTCCAAAAATGTGTTTATGTTTAGAGTTGTTACTGAGGAACATGTCATCTTAGCTACCAAACAACTGGACTTTATTATTCCCAATTAGGTGCGCTTTATGAAGTACTCCCCAATGCTCCACGACCTTCCATTGACCCACCTAAATCTACTCCTCACCCACATGTTGATGGTGTGATTGGGTTTGTTTCTGATTCCATGAGCCAATTTGCTGCCCAACTTGGGAAGTTGATCGTTACATCATAAGCCCCAACAAGTGCATTTGGATTTACAAAATAACCTTATTCTAAGTAGTCCATCGATGTTCTTACGGTAAAGTACATAACAAAAAAGAATAATAAAAAAAGTTGGTACTAAAAATAATAAGAAGAATAAGAAAAAGAATCAAACTACTCAGGAGCCTCAACCGAACCCACCTAATCAGAGAGGGGGGACACTTGAGCATCGTCATAAGATTAAGTTCCCTTTCAATATTTGTCAAGGAAAGAATTTGAGTCATGAGGTCCCTTAGATGGATGAAATTGATAGGGTTCTTTCACTGCCACCTGCTACCCAATAACCTGATGTTTTAACTCATCCATTAACTACAAAACCTCAACAACAAATGGTTGCACAACTTCCTCCACATCGACAAGGGGGAAATGGGGGACCATATTTCACTTCTGTTCATAATTCATCCATCCTTATTTTCCATGAGAACATCAATGTGACCATGTGAGCTAAATTCTATGATGTTGCTGAGTCGATTTCTTGTTCTAAGGACTCACCCATTCCACCTCCTTCCACTAGACCTCTCACGTTAGATAAACCTATGGAACTTGTTTATCACCCACCTAAGGGTGTCATTCATAAGAAACGATACAGTCCATCTGCGTGGGTTACACACCTTGAGGACTTAGCCCAAGATCCCTGTGTCATGTCTGCCTTGGAGGTTTTGCAATGTTGCCCTTAGTAACATAAAGCCTTGTTGTCTGTGAATGGCTTGGTCGATCTCGCAGACAAAACCTTATCACCTTTAATGTTGGAAAGGCTGACATTTGACTTTCTCACCAGATCTCCTTTCATATCACTGTGCATATATTTCATAAAAATATTCATTGCAATTTGGTGGATGAAGGCTCTTCCACTTGTGTCATGTCAAGATCATGCTAGAAATCTCTTGGCTCTCCAGCACTCGCCAAGTCCACTACCACTCTATTGGAATTTGATGGACATAATTTTGTACCTAAGAGGGTTCTTCCAAATTTTTTCATTGAGCTAGGAGGTAAAGTAGTTTATGTCGATGTTGAATTCATTGATGCTACTTTGGATTATTACCTGCTCCTTGGTCGTAGTTGGTTTTATGCCATGACCATAGTTGTCTCATATTTTTTCTTTGTACTTTGCTTTCCTTATGAAGGTAATATTTTTATTACTGATCATCTTGACTGTTGCATTATGTCGATCCAATTATCCACTACAGGGACCTCAGTCCCACTTGTGGGAGACAACCCTAGTTCCTATCAGAGTCTTGGTGCAGGCTTGTTTAAAAGCTTATCTCTTATCGGGGTATTTCTTCAATTAGCATCGCTTGAGATTTCTTCATCCTTTTTTAAAGATTTTATGCATATAATCTCTTCCGACACTTATGGACCCCATAGATCTCCTGATCCTTGGGTGTTGTCACCTACTCCTATGGAATTTGATCAAGCTAGTGACCATCCTTTTCCATTTATTGTGGAAGAGATTACCTCTCCAACAATCCCGTCAGTCCCTCTTGACGCTGGTCATAAACTCCATTGTAATATGTAATATTCCCAGGTTACTTTTCCCACAATGGTCTTCACTCCACCTATTACACATCACTCCCTCGATGACAAAAACCCCTAGATAATCACCTTGGGAGTCATGGATCTACCCATTGATAACATTAGGGAGATTATGCCTCTTTCTGCCTCTAGTCTCCCCGATTCAGAACAAGTAGAATTTGGAAACATAAATCTTGGAACGATTCATGGGGAACCTCCTCAACCCTCCTTGGAAGTGCCACCCTTGGACGGAGTCAAGCCTTAGGCTTCTACTACCCAACTTGTCAACAAATTTTCCAACTCCTTATCACCTGTTGACGAGTGTCTTGTACCTATTTTATGTCTTTATCCTCCCTTATGTGCTCAAGTTAATTTTCAGTGCATGATTATGTCACAATATCTCTAGCATGTTCAACCTTTTTGGATTGGGGAGTTTGAATTCCTTTGCAATGGCCCCACATTAGTAATACATATGGTTCCCTCACCCTCCATAAGTTTGAGTATAGAAACCTTTGGCATGTGCCCGACTATGGGCACCATTTAGCATGACCTATTGGACTGTGTCACGCTTGTACATATTGTGCATAGAAGTGTGACACTTTATCTATTTTTTGGTTTGGTGTGTGATACAAGTGTTTGTCATGCCTTATTTATGCCAAAAATCCATAAAAATATTATAAAATTCAAAAAGCCAAAAAAGATATGGTCCTATTTTTACCTCATCCATGTTTATTTCATTCATTATGTGATTTAACCATTAGTTTAGTCTCATTGGAATATTTTTACATGAAAGGGTGGAATTTTTATTGTGACATCCTTGCAACTTAGATGTGTTTCTCTTGAACCTGGCATATAGTGGTAGGCCATTTTTGTCCTCTTCATTGCTACATTATTGACTATCAATGCCATCATTAGGCCTTACATCTGACCCCATCAAGTTATGACATTAGGCACTCTTATTTATACATGTCATAGCTTGGCGATAGAGCCTACCTGATCATGGATACCATAGTATATGTAGAGCCTCTATTCTACACCTACTTGTCTACCATTTTCCTCAGTTCTTCCTTATCTTTCCTTCACTTTTGCCTCATTTTCACCATGAAACCTCTCAGATCATTACATTAGGTGTCAATAAGCATGATCAAGCAAGTTTTGCTACTGGATGACTATTTGTTTAGATTTTGACTTACTTGCAGGAATCCCGCAGCTATCTGATGATCCCGCAGCTATCTGAAGATCCTGCAGCCTTTTTGTTAAACACAATGATCCACATGTCGGTTTGCTAGATGAGCCACATGGGCACTCAGGTATCAACGTGCTCGAGGTTCCTGTCCCATTGTTCCAGCCATCCACGTCATCTTCACCCATGGTCAAAGCTGGTTAAGTTACGGTCAACTCAAGGCTGTTTAAACGGTGATTGAGAGCTGCTTGGTCACGTCATCTTAAATGGTGATTTGTCCATGTTCTACAGGTGGCAGGGGACGCAATCCAACATGGGATTTATTATCCATGACGACAGAACCACTAAACTCGTCCACGCAGCCGTGATGTGTCAAGGGACCATAAATACGCATGACTGTTTATTGTTTTTCTGTTAATTAGCTGTACGAGTAGGCTATCTTAGAAACTCCTATAAATTGATGCGTCTGCGTACGCTCAAGAAACTTTTTATTAGTTGTAATTTTTTGAACTTGTGTGGAATTTAAGAGCTTTGTGAACTCTGTTTTCTAGTGCTATTCCAGCACTCTGTTTTGTATACTTTTTGCAAATGGAGGAATAGACATAGCACCGTTTTGAAGTTTCCAGATCTCTGAGTTTTCTTGTGGCTGAATGAACAGAGGGCCCCTGCTCATCTCAGCCTTTGTAAAGTATTTTATGTGCAGTATTTCGTTATTTTCTCATTTATTTCCTTAAGCATGTATAGTTTCATTTACTTGTTTTCCTTTCTTTCAAGCTGATCAGTGTTATTTCTTTGCAGGTTTCTTTTAGCCCGGGATTTATTTTTATATGTGTGTGTTTGCTTTACAGCTAATGGTATTTGAAGTTGACAATTCAAGTGCTGCTTTTGTTTTTATAGTTGATTTTTAATCTTATTTCTCAAAGAGCTGTTAACATACATGAATGATCTTCATCATAAACTATTATCTTTTAAGATCAAAATATCACTAATTTGCAGCTAGTTTGGGTGCTTTTTGGACTGTTCTTTCACTACTCTCTATCCGTGCTTTACACAGTACATGTGCTTTGAAGCATCGAGTTAGAAAGAGTAAATCATTACCACTAGTCTTTAAAGTAGAAGTTTTGATTTTAAAGTGCTTCCTAGACTATTTCCTCACTACTTTCTAATCATGCTTTCCATAGTACATATGGCTGAAGTAGAGAATTAGAAATAGCAAATCATTATCATTAGTCTTTCAAGCATATTTTTCTCACTTTTCTAATTCCACTTAAGCTACTTTCTTTCCGTGCTTTACACAGTACATGTGCTTTGAAGCATCGAGTTAGAGAGAGATAATCTTTATTCTTGGGTTCTAAAAGTGACTCTCTTTTCTTTTATTAGCAACAACTTGAACGGTGTCTAGTGCCATTGGTAGTGGTCATTTGCTTTCAAGTTTATTTCAAGTCATTTCAGTTCACTTCTTCTTTTCAAGCATTTCCTTTCAAGCAAATAGTTAGAGATCACTCAACACACACTTTCACTCATTTAGGATTCACTCTACACACACACCATCACTCACTTGTTTATAAATTCTCACTCCATATTAGGAACATAATTAACCACAACAACACCCCCAACGATAAGAAAAACTCTAAGAGGTTACTTAAGTACATATAGTACACCCTCACTTCATCAGCTTACGAGCCCCGGGTTGACAATAAATACTAGCAATTTAGATAACACTAAATTGACTAAACATTTTGGCGCCGTTGCCGGGGAAGTGAAATTAAGTAGCCATATTCTTAGGAGAAAAAAATATAAAAAATTTCAAGGAAAGAAGTTAATAGCCTATCTAAGTATGCTCTCCTCTTGCACTTTAGAGTGATCTGGAGGATCAGAAAGGAGAAAGTTATTAATTTAGTAGTCTCTTGAGTATGCTCTCTTCTTGCACCTAGAGTGAACTGGAAGATCAGAAAAAGAACTATTAACTTGACTTGAAGATAAAATAAAAAAATGACATGCATAGAGCTAGAGATTCTAGGGGAAGGTTTTTAGCTAGAGCTCGAAGTTCAATTTTTACAAGTCCATCTGCTTCAAGAGATAGACAAGAGACACCTCCCTTATCTCCAACCGAAACTCCTAGTCCTGAAATTCAAGAGCCAAGAGTTGACTCTCCTATACCTTCTATTGAGTTTGAACTAGGAAGAGACTCTTCTCTTTCTCCTACCAGAAAACCAATTGTAATTGAGGAAATAGACTCACCTGAAGAGGAAGGAGAAATCTCTTCTCATTCACCCTTTGTAGAAGAACCAGAAGATTTTGAAATCCCTAGGAGAATCATCATGGCAGAGGAAGAAGGAGGTGGTAGAGGTAGAGGTAGAGGAGGAGGAGGAAATAACAATAATAATGGAGGAGGTAGAGGTCCCATAGGAGGAAATAGAGACGGGGATAATTCATTTGGGTTTCCCATTGTTAATGAGGATTCCCGAGCCACCATGAAAAACATATCACCATCCGTCCTCCCAAATTTTCATGGATTAAGAACTGAGGACCCTGAAACATTCTTGTTTGAATTTGAAGTTGTGTGTCGAACTTATGACTATCTGGATGATACTCAGAAACTCAAACTGTTCCCATCAACATTAAAAGATCAAGCTTTGAAATGGTTCATGGGGTTACTTACTCAATCCATTAGGACCTGGGATGAAATGAAACAGACCTTTTTGGATAGGTATTTGGACTATTGTATGCCTACTAATCATAAGGATGAGGTTTTTAAAATGATGCAAAAAGAAGATGAGAGCTTAGAAGATTAGCTTGAAAGGTTTCAATATAACTTAAAAAGAGCAAAGATGAGCAGCCTGGATGAAGAGACCTTAAAAGCCCTCTTATTAAAATCCATTAGGGATGAATGGATAGATATCTTAAACATGATGGGGAAAGGGGATATTTCTCAACTTTCTCTCAATGGTATAGCAGAACTTTGTATCCATCTCTCAAGGGGCAAATCAAAAACTCAAAAAGGGCCTAGAGATCCTTCTCTCCTTAGGGCGAATAAATCTGCAACAGGATCAGTGAGTAGGGCTGAAATCGGTAATATGCTAGATGAATTTAAAACTGACATCTTAGGGAGTCTTAGTGAACAAATTGATACCCTTAAGATTCAGAATAAACAAAAAGCAGAAGCTGAGGCTATGACCATCTTTTGCCCGAAGTGTAGAAAGAAGCATGCTTTAAGGGAATGTCCCTTGGAAGCACAAGTTGTGGAAACCTGTGTAATTTGCTCAGAAACCCATGAGACCAAGGAATGTCCTTCAATCCCTGGCCTCAAAGCAGTCTTTCAAGAAGATCCAAGTACGCTTGAATCCCTTTGTTTCGTTGCAAGAAGACCTTGGCAGGGGCAGCAAAATCAAGGGTTTAATAACTCTATGAATTTTCAGCCCCCACCAAATTGGAATCCTTGGCAACAACCTTGGTCACAACCACAAAATCCTTTCCAAGCATGGTTGCAAAGCATGCAAATGCAAAATCCTTATGGGAGATTTGCCCAATTCTATCAATATCCTCAATCCTTTCAGAATCAGCAAGCTCCCCAACTTCCAAATCAAGGTCAACAATTGTCATTACCATTCCCTCAACAACAACAACCTCTTCCACAAAATCAAAATTCTCAACTCTTGTTACAATCTCAGCAGAGGCCAAATCAACTTCCCTCTCAACCTCAACCAAACCCCAATAATAGGAACCCTCAAAGTGCTTATGTGATGGAAGGTCAACCACTTATGGAAGGTCAACCATTCCCTACCTATATGGTTGTCCCTCTCAATGAGGTCCAACTCAGATCAGGTAGAATCTTAGACCAACCTTCTACAAGTGCTCAACAACCAAGCATTTCTGAGGAAGAATCTCTCAAGGCCAATAAGGGTTCTGAAGTATCCCTTCAAAACCCAAGCATTAAAGAAAAAGAAAAAGAATCAACTCCCTTAGTAGAGCAACCCACATCTTCAGCTATTCCTCCTTTTCCTGAAAGATTGCAAATTGATAAAGGAGTGGAGAAGCAGATTTGGTTGCCTGACTATAGCTTTCTAGATGAATTGAAAAATGTCTGTATCAAGATTCCCTTGTTAACAGCCATTAAAGAGATTCCCATTCTAGCAAAGACAATAAAGGAGATGAGTTTGAAAAAAACAATAAAAAGAACCAGAGACACCAAAAGGATACATCTAGTTGGAAAAATTGCAGACATTATGATGGGTAAAATTACCATGCAAAAATATGTAGATCCCGGTAGCCCTATTGTTAAAACTCATATTAATGGGGTTGAAATCCCAAATACCTTGATTGACTTAGGAGCCGCTATCAACATTATGAGTAGACAGACCATGGATCAGTTAAAACTTCCTAACCTTCTCTTTACACCTACTTTGTTGCAACTTGCAGATAGATCAATCATTAAACCTGATGGTGTATTGGAAGACATTCCAGTCTCACTAGACTCTTGGGAATATCCAGTTGATTTTATGATTTTAACTCCCAAGAACAATCTAGGAGGACATCCTCTTATTTTAGGAAGACCTTGGCTGGCCACAGCTGATACTTTCATAAGTTGTAGGTCGGGAGACATGTATATATCAGATGGTAATTCTACCAAGAAATTCAACTTGTATCCTCCCGCAAAGGCAATAACAGAAATAGGAGAAGATGAGTGGATTAATGATGAGGATACTCTTCAACCTGTTCTAACCATCTCTGAAATCAGTGAGGACAGTCAAATTCTAAATACATTAGAAAATTTTGAGGTATCCTCAGAATATGACTCTTCACAGTTCCAGTTAGATGCAGATATTGAATATCTCTCCTCTAGACAGATGTCTCTCTTCTCAATGGAAGAGTTTGGTAGTTCTACAGTTGAAATCTTTCCAGGAAAAACATTAAACATTAACAAAAACTTGGAAAGACTACAACAAGAAGAATTAACTAAACTGTTGCAAAAACATTCCACTGCCTTTGCATGGGAATATACTGACATGAAAGGAATCGACCCTAAGACTTGTATTCATCATATTTATATTGAAGAAAACAACAGACCTATTAGGCAGCCACAAAGACGGATGAATCCAAATCTTAGGGAAATTGTGAAAGAAGAACTTCAGAAATTGCTCAAGGTAAACTTCATTTACCCCATTTCAGATAGCCAATGGGTTTCTCCCTTGGTTATAGTGCCCAAAAAGAATGGTAAATGGAGAGTTTGCATTGATTATCGAGAATTGAACAAGGCAACCTTAAAGGATCATTTTCCTCTACCTTTTATTGATCAGGTATTAGACACTTTAGCAGGTAAAAAGTATTTCTCATTCTTGGATGGTTTTAGTGGTTACAATCAGATTCAGGTAGCACCTGAAGATCAAGACAAAACCACCTTTACTTGTCCTTGGGGGACTTTTGCCTATCGAGTACTCCCTTTTGGTTTGTGCAATGCACCAGCCACATTTCAAAGGGCTGTACTAGGAATCTTCTCAGATCTGATTCATGATTGTGTAGAGGTATACATGGACGATTTCACAGTCTATGGTAATACATTTGAAGAAGCTTTGGCAAATTTGGAAAAAGTACTGGTAAGATGTAAGGAAACAAATCTTTCTTTAAGTCATGAAAAGTGTTTTATGATGTTTACTGAAGGGATTGTTTTAGGACATCATATTTCAGGAGATGGAATCAAAGTTGATAGATCTAAAGTAGAAGTCATCTCTAAGTTACCTGTTCCAAATTGCCAAAGAGATGTTAGAAGTTTTCTTGGGTTTACTGGTTATTACAGGAGATTTATTGAAAACTTCACTAAGATAGCATCCCCTCTTTTCAAACTACTTACTAAAGATTGTGAATTTAAGTGGGATCCTGAATGTCAATCTGCCTTTGAAGCTTTAAAGACTAGAATATCTGAAGCACCCATTTTAAGGGGTCCAAATTGGAAACTCCCTTTCCACATTTCTACTGATGCTTCAGATACAGCTTTAGGAGCTGTTTTGGGACAAAAGGATTTGATCCCTTATGCCATTTATTACACGAGTAAGAATTTGACTCCTACTGAGTTAAATTATACTGTTACTGAAAAGGAGTTTCTAGCCGTTGTTCATGCTATAAACAAGTTTAGACACTATATAACCGGCTATGAAACCTTTGTCCACACTGATCACTCTGCCATTAGATACCTCATGAACAAACCAGTCACTAATGGTAGAGTTACAAGATGGCTTTTGCTTTTACAAGAATTCAACATAACTGTGTTAGATCGACCAGGTAAACAGAACACAGTAGCTGACTTCTTGTCTAGAATCCAAAACACTAATGAGGACTCTCCTGTAGAGGATAAATTTCCAGATGAGTATTTGTTTGCAGTAACTACCAAAACTCCTTGGTATGCTGATATTGCTAATTATTTAGTTACTGGAAAATTACCTTTGCATTTATTTCCTAATGAGAAAAGGAAAATCATTCAGGATAGTTCACTTTATTCTTGGATTTCTAATGAATTGTTCAGAACAGGGCCAGATTTGATGATCAGAAGATGTGTACGGGAGGAGGAGATGCCTGACATCCTTAAGGCATGTCATGACGAACCTTGTGGCGGACATTTTTCTGATAAGAGGACTGCCTATAAAATCCTTTCATCAGGATATTATTGGCCTTCTCTCTTTAAGGATGCAAAGCAATATGTTAAAAGGTGTGACAGTTGTCAAAGAACTGGGAGACCAACTCTTTCAAATGAAATGCCACTACAGCCACAGGTATGCATCGAACCTTTCGAGAAATGGGCTCTAGATTTTGTTGGACCAATTAATCCGCCATCCAAGCAAAATAGATATATACTGGTTTGTACTGATTATGTTACCAAGTGGGTAGAAGCTATAGCATTAACTTCTGCTACTGAAAATTCAGTTGTTCAATTTCTTTTCAAGGATATTTTCACTCGTTTTGGTGTCCCAAGAGAAATTGTAACAGATCAGGGAAGCCAATTTACATCAAGGATGGTGGAAAAGCTGATGGAGGAATATAAGATTAAGCATAGAACATCTACTCCATACCATCCGCAAGCGAATGGTCAAGTAGAATCTACAAATAAAGTTCTTGAAAGCATCATCACAAAGACTGTTCATCTTCATAGAAGAGATTGGGCAGAAAGGCTTCCTGAAGCCTTATGGGCCTATAGAACCACATGGAGGAACACCACAGGACATTCTCCCTATGAACTTGTTTATGGGAAGGAAGTCCTGTTCCCCATTGAGTTCCAAATCAAGACCTTCAAGACAACAGTTCAATTGGGGATGAGCTTATCAGAAGTCCAAAAGCACGGATTGGACCAGTTAAATGAACTAGATGAAATGAGACAAGATGCAATTCTAAGAACCGATCTAGTTCAGCACCAAAGAAGCAAATGGCATGATCGACATATCAAAGAAAAGAAGTTTCAAAAGGGTGATTGGACACTCTTGTTTGATTCAAAATTTAAGGACTTCAAAGGAAAATTTCAAACTCATTGGCTTGGGCCATATGAGATTGATGAAGTCTTTAATAATGGAGCAGTTAGAGTGAAGACTATTGATGAACTTCAAACTCCCTTTATTGTGAATGGCCACCGGTCAAAAGTCTACCACAAGCCACTCTCAAAAGAGGAGTTTGTTAAGTTATTCCAAGGCGATTCTGAAATGAGGCTGGTGGAGAAGAATTCTTCTCCTCCATCAGCCTAATCTCTGTTTCTTTCAATTTCAATAAAAAAAAAAAAAAAAAAAAAAAAAAAAAAAAAAAGAAGAAAAAAAAAGAGAAAAAAAAAAAAAGAAAAAAAATGAATAAATGTATGAGCCTGAAAACCAATCTCTGATTGGCAGTCTCATGCAGAAAACATGAGGTGAAAATCAGGATCACCTGACACCTCATGTTTTCCAAAAAAATCTCTCTCTTTCATTTTCATCTCATTTATTCCATCTCACCATTTCCTTCCATCTTACCATCCTCACTTCACCTCACTGTTTCCCACTCACTCATTCATTCATTCCTTCATTCCATTTCACTTCATTAATAAAGTTTTTTTTAGGCAACTAAAGTATTTTATGCAGGTGGAAGACTTCATTACAGTTCCTGCAGCTATTTAACAATTCTGCAGCTGTTTAGCCTTCCTGCAGCCTTCTGCACCTGCACAAGAAACACAGTTTGTCTGAAGAAAATATTTACAGTTCAAAATCATCAAAGACAAGGAGGAAAGATCATGTGCTAGCAATAAAGTTAACAAAAGGTTAGTAGAAAATCATCAGAAGCCAAATCAAATGCGGATCCGAGGTATGTTTAAAACTCTAAACCTATGGTTATTTCATTATGCGGAATTTTCTGGGTCATGTTTTGTTGGCCACTAATCGTAATGATTACCCATTTTCTTTTCCCATGCGACCACAAATCTATGAATCCTCCACGTCTACCAGCTCATAATAACCACGATTTTTGAAATCACATATGGGTGTTTCTGTCATTAAGGTCTTGTACCCTAATGACGTAACCTACCGTATTACGTCTCTCAGTTCTCGTCCCGCAGCCATGTGTCAATTCACAGCCGAAATCGGAGAATATAGCCGTTCCATTTATCATTTCGAAACCCTCTGTGCTCATAATACTCCATTCCTCGCTATCATCTCCCTTATTCCGTTTCACTCACTACGATTACCTCCATAAACCATCCTCTGTTTTCCCTCTGCCGTATAGCCAGTAAACCTGTGATACAGTCGTATTACGACTGTTAGTCACCGTTTCACTATGTCCACGCTGTTATCCTCCGCTTAACTCTAATTCAAGCCGTGAATTCTCGGTGTCTGAGGCTGTTGATGCACCGTATACCCTCTGTTCCACAAAGTCTGAACAGGAACCAAGGAGTTACTGTGTAAAGTGACGGGGTTACTGTGTAAGGTCACCATCAAATTCGTGTTTTAAACAGAGCTGAGGAGTCGATGGGAAAGCTTTTAAGGGCTGAACCAGAAGGTTCGAAATTCTTGGAGGCATACCCTCAGGTTGAGGAAGCATTACAAAAAGCTAATTGGCTACAGTGCTTCAGGAAGTTTAAGGGCTACCACAAAGAAGTAACAAAAGCCTTTGCAAGATCATTTAAGGACAAAGACAGTCAAGCAGAAGTGGGTGATTTAACATTTACAGTCAGCGAAGGAAGCATAGCAAGGGCTACCTCTCTTCCACAAACCGGTGAACGTTGGTTCAAAAACCGGGCAGTCCAGGATCAACAATGGAAGCGGATTTTTAAAAACCCAGGTATGGACACAAGTGTTTTCACCAAAGGAATTCCAATCTCCCATGTTAAAGAAGAATGGAAAATTCTATTGTTGTTAGTGCAAAAAATTTTCACGTGTGAAGGGAGATTTGGAGTGTTGTACGTTTATCATGGTAAAATCATGCTGCAATTTCAAGGAGAACATGATATAAATCTTCCTTACTTTCTATTCCAAAGCCTTAGGAAAATGTGTTCCATGGCTCAACGAAATCCACGAAATGTAGAAGCTTACCTCTGTCACCATGGTCTTGTAAAGTTATTGATAGAAGAACAGTTAAAAGAAAAACAAGACACATGGGAGAAATTCCTTGTAAGGAATCATTTTGCAGAACCTGGAGAATCTTCTATACCTAGAAAAAGCAGAAGGAAGAGAAAAGAAAGTATCTCTGAGACTGATATCTTAGAGGAAACTGTTCAAGGATAAACTGTAGAGGAAATAGAAGTCCATCATCCTGAACCTGAGATTGAACCCACTGAAGACAGTGCTCAAGAGGTCATCTCAGAAACCCTCGCTGAACTTGCCAAGGAAGCTACCAAAAAGAAAAGAGAAGACAAAAAGAAACAAAAACAAGACAAGGGAAAATCTATAATCCAAGAAACTGATCAGACCCCAGAGCATTCTAGTGATGAAGAAAGGGATAACCAGCCCTTAGCACAAAGGGTAGCTAAACTCCATGAGAAAACTGCCCTCTCTGAGAAAGTAAAAGTTCAAAAACCAAGGGAAAAGGCACAAAAAGAAACACAGAGTGCTGCCACTGTAAGAAGGAGTAGTAGATTGCAGAATAAAAGGAAAGCCACAAGGACACTCTTCGTTGATCTTAGCACACCTGAGAAGGGTGCTACAAAAGCAGACCTTGAGGATAGTCCATCACATGAGGCAGCTACTCCTCCAAGAGAAGACAGTCCATTTCAGCCGGAGTTTGAAACTGAAATTGAGCATGAATATAGTCCAAGGAAGTCACCAATTGTTGACCCAATTCAACAAGAGGTGTACAACTATTTTGAAACATTGGAGCAAAACACTGCTGGCCCAAGTAATGTCATACCTCATGAGCAGCAAATAGATTTACTTAAACAAGAAATCTATGAACTTGAAGTGCTAAACCGTCACATTAAACAGAGAAATGAAGAAATGAAGCAGCAAGCTGAAATTGCCAAAGCAATCCAAGATAACACCTTTCTTCACATGAGCATGTGGCAGAAGAAACACAGCAGACTCAAGAAGAGATGTAGAAGGCTGAACAGAGCCTTAATCAATTTGAAATTCAGATGCATGTTCAAGAGGCCAAAGGTTAATGTTTCTACACAAAGGAAGAGAAGGAGATTGGATGTCCTAGCTGAGGCATCCCAGCAGATGGACTGAATTGTGTTTTCATTGCATGAGGACATGCAATACCCTCGGAGTGGGGGTATGTAGAGCCTCTATTCTACACCTACTTGTCTACCATTTTCCTTAGTTCTTCCTTATCTTTCCTTCACTTTTGCCTCATTTTCACCATGAAACCTCTCAGATCATTACATTAGGTGTCAATAAGCATGATCAAGCAAGTTTTGCTAATGGATGACTATTTGTTTAGATTTTGACTTACTTGCAGGAATCTCGCAGCTATCTGATGATCCCGCAGCTATCTGAAGATCCTGCAGCCTTTTTGTTAAACACAATGATCCACGTGTCGGTTTGCTAGATGAGCCACATGGGCACTCAGGTATCAACGTGCTCGAGGTTCCTGTCCCATTGTTCCAGCCATCCACGTCATCTTCACCCATGGTCAAAGCTGGTTAAGTTACGGTCAACTCAAGGCTGTTTAAACGGTGATTGAGAGCTGCTTGGTCACGTCATCTTAAATGGTGATTTGTCCATGTTCTACAGGTGGCAGGGGATGCAATCCAACATGGGATTTATTATCCATGACGACAGAACCACTAAACTCGTCCACGCAGCCGTGATGTGTCAAGGGACCATAAATACGCATGATTGTTTATTGTTTTTCTGTTAATTAGCTGTACGAGTAGGCTATCTTAGAAACTCCTATAAATTGCTGCGTCTGCGTACGCTCAAGAAACTTTTTATTAGTTGTAATTTTCTGAACTTGTGTGGAATTTAAGAGCTTTGTGAACTCTGTTTTCTAGTGCTATTCCAGCACTCTGTTTTGTATACTTTTTGCAAATGGAGGAATAGACATAGCACCGTTTTGAAGTTTCCAGATCTCTGAGTTTTCTTGTGGCTGAATGAACAGAGGGCCCCTGCTCATCTCAGCCTTTGTAAAGTATTTTATGTGCAGTATTTCGTTATTTTCTCATTTATTTCCTTAAGCATGTATAGTTTCATTTACTTGTTTTCCTTTCTTTCAAGCTGATCAGTGTTATTTCTTTGCAGGTTTCTTTTAGCCCGGGATTTATTTTTATATGTGTGTGTTTGCTTTACAGCTAATGGTATTTGAAGTTGACAATTCAAGTGCTGCTTTTGTTTTTATAGTTGATTTTTAATCTTATTTCTCAAAGAGCTGTTAACATACATGAATGATCTTCATCATAAACTATTATCTTTTAAGATCAAAATATCACTAATTTGCAGCTAGTTTGGGTGCTTTTTGGACTGTTCTTTCACTACTTTCTATCTGTGCTTTACACAGTACATGTGCTTTGAAGCATCGAGTTAGAAAGAGTAAATCATTACCACTAGTCTTTAAAGTAGAAGTTTTGATTTTAAAGTGCTTCCTAGACTATTTCCTCACTACTTTCTAATCATGCTTTCCATAGTACATATGGCTGAAGTAGAGAATTAGAAATAGCAAATCATTATCATTAGTCTTTCAAGCATATTTTTCTCACTTTTCTAATTCCACTTAAGCTACTTTCTTTCCGTGCTTTACACAGTACATGTGCTTTGAAGCATCGAGTTAGAGAGAGATAATCTTTATTCTTGGGTTCTAAAAGTGACTCTCTTTTCTTTTATTAGCAGCAACTTGAACGGTGTCTAGTGCCATTGGTAGTGGTCATTTGCTTTCAAGTTTATTTCAAGTCATTTCAGTTCACTTCTTCTTTTCAAGCATTTCCTTTCAAGCAAATAGTTAGAGATCACTCAACACACACTTTCACTCATTTAGGATTCACTCTACACACACACCATCACTCACTTGTTTATAAATTCTCACTCCATCTTAGGAACATAATTAACCACAACAACACCCCCAACGATAAGAAAAACTCTAAGAGGTTACTTAAGTACATATAGTACACCCTCACTTCATCAGCTTACGAGCCCCGGGTTGACAATAAATACTAGCAATTTAGATAACACTAAATTGACTAAACAGTATAGCACCTCCCTATTGTTTTGGTGTCCATGCAGTCATTTTATCCTCTTTTGGGAATCCCTCGTTCTGACCCGCCATGACCTAGAAGTTGAGCCTCATATCCTATTCTTTATCATACTTCTAGCTATACCCAAGGAGGAGTCCACAACTTTATCCCCTGTGATTGCCACTTTTATTTTACTTCTGGCTATACCCGAGGAGTATTCCACAACTTTATCCCCTGTTATTGCCACTTTTTACCAACTTATTTTTGCAAGATGAGCCTTAATTTCTTCACTCCATCATCATCATCTTCATGGCATATCATTCATTTTCACTTGGTATTTTACCCTTTATTGGAGGAACCACTGTGATGAGTGGTCCTATTAGCCCACTTCTTGAAATCTACATGTTTTAATTAGTTCTGCCATGAACGAAACCAGTTGCTATCCCTTATACTACTTGTTCCTCCATTAGGAGTTTCCTTTAAGCTCTTTTTAGACTCCTTAAATAAGAAAAGATTGTTGAGTGAACTTGTCTCCTTCATGCTAATTAACATACTTGAAGGGATGTCTATTCAGTATAAGTTTAAACCTTTTCTAGACTGAGTATACTAGTTATGAAAAATGAATACTATAGTCAACTATGGCTAGAAGGTTCTCCCTTGTATTGTTTTATCTCCTTTCCAGGATTGGGGGACTAAATTTATGAAAAGGGAACTTAAAAAGACAAAGGGAAGGGAACATTCATCTCCATTAGTCATCAAAATTGAAACATTAGTCAAGTTTCCCTTAAACATGGCATATATCTACATCATTATCACAGATTTGGGTTTTAGCTTTCCTAGGATATGTACCATCCATATGAGTCTATTTACTCTTCCAAGTGGTTACTCTTTTAGTCACATGGAGCTTTGATGCCTCCTATGTTGTTGCAAGATATCACATGGTGCTCATTATTCATGCTACCAAGTCACTATTGTGTCATTCCTCTGTAGAATATTAAACAAAATTAACACACATAAAAAATATCAGAGACATAGAAATGGCAGAAAAGGCTTCATCCTTACTGTATTCCTCTCTCATAATTTAATGTACAAATAATGATAATAATACAAATGAATACATGAGGAAGTTTGTCTCAATATAGTACGTCTATCTTGGACACTATGGTTGAGTAAATTTCTCAACCAAACACTAATCTAGGAGCCTAACTAGTTGGAGAGAATCTCTCAACCAACTAGGCCTAAACTGTCTCCTAACCATGAGGGACAAAATCAATCTAGAAAAGTTTGAATAAATCCTAACTTTCATGATTTTAATTAATTTAATTATTTTGGACTTAGATTGTTTTTAGCACATGAGAGTGAGGCTAACATTCCCCCCCTCAATGATAAGTCCAAAATAAGAACTAGGAACCATCTTCCAAGTTCTCATGCTGAAACTGTTGATCCTCAAAAACACTGCTTGAAAAACCACCAAATATGGATGCTGAAAAAACTCCAATCTGAAGAGAACATGAATCAATTGCAAGTCTGATTCATCTATGAACTTTTCTTGATGACTCCATCATGTGCCAAGCTACGAAAGGATCCATCTGTCCTTTTCTTTCAATCAACATCCTTTGTACACTGACAAAATGTTGATGACGCCCACTGGTGAACTTTCTTTGTCCACTGACAAAATATTGAGAACGACATTGGCGAATTTGTTGATGCAAAACTAACCACTGGCTATTTGATGTTGATGAAGGCAAAAATTGTTTATCACCCACTGGTGAATTTCTTAATGATGCCCAGTGGATGCTTTATCGATTCCCATTGGTTGACGAGGATGCCCACTAAATGCTTTATCGATTCCCACTAGCTGATGAGGATGCCCACTGGCTGATTTGATGAAGACTTCCCATTGGCTATTTTTTCTAGTGTTGTGAAGACTTTCATTCTGACAACCACCTTCAATTCCATTATCATTTCCCCCCTTTGTTAGCTGAAAGGAGAGACAATCATTTGCACTTGATTTTGAACTCTCCCCCTTCAAGTGTAGGAGAGTTTCTTCATTTTACTGTAGAATTGGTCTTCATGTGAGACTGAATCCTTCGGTAACACATAAACAATTGTTTAACTATAGATGACCATTTCCAAGGATCAATCCATGTGTAATTGATCTTCAATCTGGTTGGTTGATTTCTCTTGTAGCATCTTTCGGATGAATGGTTTTTCTTGCCACAATGGTGACAAGGATGGAGGTCAAAGCATTTACTCTCCATAAGGCCATTTCGTTTAAAATGGTTACACTTAATCATATTCTGATCACTGTCTAGAAAACTAGCACTTGCAAACTGAACTAGTTTTGAGAAATATGGAACAAAGAAAGTGTTTTCTTTGTTGTATCCTAGGCCATGTCAATCTTTGTTGAAGGAGATTCCCTCCCAACGTCTGATCACCTTCTTGGAAAGACTATCCTATTGTTGTTCTTCATACTTGGTGCTACTACTAACATCTTGTCCTTGATTTATTAAATCTTATGTGTCACAGTGGGCATCAAGCATTAACAGTTCATTTGTTTCACATGTTGCATCAAACTGGTCAATTTGATCTTTGATAATACTTGTTGCATCATTTAGTAGTACAAATAGTTGGATGAAATCACTTTTGTCACAACTGACATCAACCTATTTGATTAGTTCATCTGTGTCACAAATTATATCGACTTGCTTGATTAGATCATCTGTGTTGCAACCTTCATTAATATGTTGAATAATATCACTTGTATCACAACTTTCATTTGTTGTTGTGATGAGGTCTTCTATGTCACAACTTGCATTTGCCTTCTCTACACATTGTGCATCAAGTAAATCTTGTTTTTCACTTAACTTAATTTGGAGTGCATGAATGATTTTTTCTTTCATTTCAAGCTCAATTTGAAAGTCTTTCGTTGCTTCTAATGTACTGGTCATTTGATTGATTAAGGTTTGATTCTGCTTCAACTTCCATTCCAATATTTCAACTTTGTTCTATAACTCATGATTGCAATCTTGCAAATCTTTAATCTCCAGTTCTGCACTTTGAAGACGTTTTCCTCCTTTACCCATTATGACTTTTGACATGCTCGCTTGTATTGGCTCGCTTGCTTGCTTGATCTTTCTTGATGCTTTCTTGTAAGATTTGCAAGATTTGAAGATCTCGCTCACTTGATTTCTTCAACTTGTGTGCCTAATTTAATTTATCAATGGAATGGTTTAACTCACGCTCGCTTGAATTTGGTACTAGGATGAGGGTGTCAGATACCACCGAAAATGCACCCAATGTTTACAATGACAAGTTCAAATGATATTGACTCACTTGAAGAGAACTGACTCACTTAATTGACTTAGTTGAGGAGAATCGATTCACTTAATTGACTCAGTTGAGGAGAATTGACTCACTTTACCGCCTATAAATTCACAATTTGGGTGTTGATTTCTACAGAGAATGCACCTTTACAATTCAACTCAATTTTATTTGAATTTGTTTACAAGTTAACTTACAAATTATGATTTTCCAAGTTACACAATGACCAATTGTCATGGAATGTTGATGTAGTCTTTTGAAATGCATGAGTTTGTAGTTGAATTAACTTGATTGCCTTGCGTGAATTTTCGTGTTGATGTAGAATGTTGATGTTGCCAACTTTGATTATGTTTTGCAGTTACGCAAATGCATGTGATTGTTTGTGCTTGATTGAATGCTCGTTGCAACTTCTTAATTTTAGGTGCTTTGATTAATGTGCTTGTTTCATTCACTTGCTTTAGAATCCTTGTGTATGTTAGATAAGATAATTGTAGTGTCAAAACAAGACACAAAACATGCACAATCAATCACTACACAAAGTGTACCTAAGATCCCCTTATTCCATTTTGGGCAGATCTAGGGCCCATCAACACTGCAAAAAAATATGTCTTTATTAAATATTAAAGTACTTCAAACTTCACCTTCACAACATCGTGATTGAAATTTCTCAAACAATAAAAATTCCAAGTTGACAAATTCTTAAGGCAACTTGTCTTCAAAATTAAATGGAACTTTTCAAACCATGAGTTACAACCTTATCATTCCAAAGATTTATAAAACTCACACCTTATGACTCCAAATTTCAAAATCACATCTTATCTCTCCATTAAAATAATTAAATTTTTTACATACATCCCTTTTAAAACAATTAATACAATTTGTAGGTCCCTCTTTTTCCTTATTCCTCCAAAAGATTAATATCACTTTATATAAAAAATCACTTTATGATGTAAATTAAAAAAGTGAAATAACGTGTATGAAGTCACTTTATGAAAGTGAAACGAATTCAAAAACTAAAATTTTGTGCACATTCCCTCCTCCAAAAAATAGCGCACACCTTATAGAGTGATTTCGTTGGAGTGACTTTTCAACACAAAGCCAATGCTTTACACGCATCCTTCAAATAGGCTCACGCTGGAACTCTTGTACAAGTTGGCTCCTCCACGGTTTTGGCTCCTTTTTGACAGGCTCAGGCTGGCTGCAAACTAGATGTTATGGCAATTTCATATGACAACACTAGCCCATAATCTCAATGCTGCACCATGATTAATGTCCTCTAACACGTTCCAACTCAAATTCTAAGGTCCTGGCACACAACTTTAAAGAAGAGTTCAAAATCTCCTCAAGGCCTCAAATTTAACACCCTCGATGTTGAAACTTATACCAGGGTAAAAGAAAAATGGAGGAATTGATAAAAGTCATGACAAAAACATCGCCTGTGCAAGATGCATTTACCAAAGATACAGAGACCTTTACATACGTAAACATGACTACGGCCATGTTTTCTTGGACAATCATGGAAAATAGGATTCTACATACATCAGCAAATATAATGGAAGGAATGAAAAAGAAAATCAATTCCAGGAAGCAACTCTAGCAATTCCAAATTTACTCATAAACACAGCTAATTAACAGAACTAATCGTCCCCAGACAATGACACGAAATAAATGACAAATATTAAACAACCTGCAAAGTATTTATTGAGGCCTAGTACTTGAACACACTGTTACACTATGTTAGTTGTACTTCATCATCTCATGAATTTATCCATACATCACATCATCCCAATTTGTTTCGTGTCGATTAATGGGGGATAAATCAAGGCCCTCCTTCAACATATATTCTCCTATAGACTTCATCTTATTATCCAGGATCTTGATCTAGGAACCAATAGTACCTTGGAGCTTGAAGACCTTAGTGGCGATATTCCTTGCAATCAAGAGTGGGTTTACATCTGTCTCCTGATCGTCAAATTCAAACTTGTTTAACGTAAACTCGTATATTCAGACTTAGTGGACTATGTTAGGTACCTTGGGGTCCATTTTCCTCATTGGTGGGTTCCCTCGTGTTTGTTACTCATTCACCTCATTGGCTAATAATCAGGTGATTTCTGCCATGCTCTACCTCAAAACATCTATTCACATGTTATAGATTTGTACCATTGGGGTTATGACGAAGACCCTAGGTTAGGGATATCTCACTCTTATATGACACCCTTCCCAGATTATGTTGGAGTTATGTATAATTTATGTACTTTGAGGGCTATTATGGGACACCTTCCTTTATATTATGTGTCCATAGTCCTACTTATGTATATTATGATATATATCGATATTGTATTTGTTGTTGGCTATGATGTGTTTGACTAGTCACATGGATCCACTGTGTATTCTTCATGGCCATGTTTTAGCATTTCATGTCATGGAACTGCAATGTATGTTTTGGTGGCCATGTTGAGCATTTCTTTATGATCGACATGAGTATGCCTGCCTTGAGGATGTTATCAGTAGATTTGATACTTCAGCACTTGAGTTCCTCTAATCTAGCTTTGCAGTCTTGGCTCCTTCCTTCCATTTTGAGCTTCGAGTTTTGTTGTAATGCAATTTTTCCATCAGTTTGTCTTATGGCCTCATGCATTAAGGGGAATTTATTATAACCCTATTTTCCACTCCATTATAGTGAGAGAAACCAAAGTTCAACTTACCTCAATTGTTTGCTAGAATGCATCCCCTTTTCACCTTTTCTTTTACTTATATATGATTTATCCCATGTTAAAAGAGAAAAAATACATAATTGATAAATTTCTCATAATTATTTTTCCAATATATTATAATCATGAGATAATCATTATTTCATAATTGAGATAATTGAGAAAAATCTCATAATTGTGAAAAAGGTTTCTAGAGTTTTCCATTTCCAAGGAGATAAACTTGATCCACTTGTGTATAAGTTGGCTAGGGGTCCATTATTGTAGAATTTTCCTAACTTCTCAAGCCCCTAAGTGTATCAAGACATTCTCCCAAAGGATAGAATGATCCTATATAATCTCACCAAGAGGAAAGGGGGTTAGATCTAGTATCCACATTATAGTGCGAGAGCTCTATTTTATTGGGAGAGGATACCATGCTACATGCTTGAGGAGAGGATCTCATTTGTTGAAGGTATAGTTGTACCATTTGATTCATGATTAATCAAACTACATGTTCATTTCCTATAAATCTATGCTTATGGTTGATTATGCATGTTAATGGTTATTTCAACTAATGGTATTGTGCAGAAGGCTATTTGTGGTATTTGTTTGGTGGTGCATGTGTGTAGGTAGTATATTTATTGGAAGAGACAAGATCTCTTGGTTACAACATAGAATTTCTGCATCGAACCCAACACCCTTTACCAATTTACGAGGGCTACAAGTTTGATCTCAAACCCTTAGTGTAGGGGCTACATGAAATATTGAATGCTTGAGTATATAGATCAAGATTTATATCTGTGATTACATTAGTCCTTTGCTTTTTTGTATGGTAAGGGCCATGGAGTTACAAAGAAATAGCTCATGTTTGAAATTATTGTTATGAAACCAGCTCACAAAATAGAAGAAAAGAGAGATAAATGTCTTCAAAATAAGCCTCTTCGAGGGGGAAACCTCCTTTACATTACACAAATGAACAATTCTTGGATGATACAAATGACAAGACCTCCTTTCTATATATAGGAGTCTAAGGGGTCATAATATAATCAAAGCCAACATAACAATAATTATGTAAGGGAACAATATTT
The DNA here is from genome assembly GCA_031772625.1 of Pinus tabuliformis. Taxonomy (NCBI): domain Eukaryota; kingdom Viridiplantae; phylum Streptophyta; class Pinopsida; order Pinales; family Pinaceae; genus Pinus; species Pinus tabuliformis. Next base: position 16,048,590 of record CM062819.1, on the reverse strand, counting down.
ACAATAGTCGGCTTCTATGGGGCACAATCATAACAATATGGGGACTACATGAGCACACCAATATAATAAGGGAGTTGTACTAATAACAATAAGGGGTTACACTAGAAGTATAGGCTTCAAAAACCGTTGTCCTCAATGCTTGAGTAGTTCTTGATGCTTTTGTATAAAATTATTGTCCTCCCATGTGGAATCTTCAGCAGGTAAGTTCTTCCACTTGATGAGATACTCTAAAATTGGTCGATTTCGTAGCTGTCGGGTTCTTGTGTTTGTGACTACTCCAGGCTCCAATATGATTTTTCCTTCCTCGTCAAGTTCTGGCAATATTGTTTGAACTGAGATTTTCTACAACTTTTGAATGAGTGGCCACACTTCTTCGTCCTTTTTCCATTCATTCCTTACTTTGTTTATCCAATTTGGTTGGATAATAGAGATAGCACAAAACAATGCTTCAACATCCTCATCCTTTCTTGAGAGTGCGTCTGCAACAACATTTTGCTTCCCTTTTTTGTAGATGATTTCAAAGTCATAAACCTTTGTATAAACAATATTATAATGAAAATTCAATGATGACCTTTTTGAGATGAAATGTTGGAGCTTGCAGAAACCCTAACTTCCTTAGATCATATCTCCAAAACTAGAGCGAGACAAGATCTGAAATTTCGACACGAGGTTTATATAGATCTCTTCTCAAATGGGTTTTTTTTTAGCTTCTAACAATTTGTAGCGAAAAATTTATAGTGACAATTCCATGATGACCTATTTGGAGCAACAAAACCCTAGAATCCAAAGCTCTGATACCAAATGTTATGAAACCAGCTCACAAAATAGAAGAAAGAGAGATAAACATCTTCAAAATAAGCCTCTTTGAGGGGGAAACCTCCTTTACATTACACAAATGAAAAATTCTTGGATGATATAAATAACAAGACCTCCTTTATATATATAGTAGTCTAAGGGGTCATAATATAATTAGAGCTGACATAACAATAATAATGTAAGGGAACAATAATTACAATAGTGGGCTTCTATGGGGAACAATAATCACAATATGGGGACTACATGGACACAAAATCATAATAAGGGGGTTGTACTAAGAAAAATACGGGGTTACACTAGTAGTATAGGGACCTAACAATTATCCACAATAGCCTCAACACATAAGATCTTGCACTCGAGACTGTGGTGGGCAACCTTACACAACAATGCCAAATAATTTTGTAAAGCCTAAGATATATGTCAACAATTGTGGAAACCATATAGGAGAGACTACATGCCCTTGGTTCCCTAGACCATCCTACAATCATTTGATAAATGAAAAATTGATTTTGTCTCACCGCGAAACAATACAGCTCCACCTTTTTAGGTACCCTATGACACAAAGTATGAGTTGGAGTTACTGCCTAGTTTGAATTGAAGGGAACATGAGAGGTGACATTGATAAAATGCGGTTTATGGACCATAATATTCGTGATGATTCCAAGTTTCCAAACCTGCAGGATTATATTTAGCACATGGATACAACCAATCCAATGGTGATCAAAGTGGAGACAAAAAAGTTGGCTCGTAAGCTAGGGATCGTAAGCTCGAGTAGAGTGACATACTAAATCTGTTCCTTATTCCCCACTTTAGGAGGGGAACTAAGATTAATGCTATCATGAAGTGCCTACTCACTTGTGTCCATGGGGACTACCTCTCACTGGACATGTCAATGGGACTAACCCCTGACCTCATTCATAGAATTATCAGCTTGCCCATTGAGGGAGAAGAATTGGAGCTGTTGATCAAAGATAAAAATTGTACCTTTGGCAAGCAGGTGATGGAAAAAATTGGCATGATGAGGAGGGGAAGAGCTTATAAAGTTTCCCATATTAATGACAAAGTTACTAGATTTTCTACAAAATATTAGTCTGCAAAGTGTTTTAGAAGTGCCATAAGGATGAAGTGTTGGAAGGAATATTATTGTAGCAAGCAAGTGCATAAAAGGAGAGAAGTTGAGCTAGGCATTGTGTCTAGTCAATCAATTTCAGTAAGATTGTTTGGATGTGCATAAAAGTAGTGTGGTGTTCCATTATGCCTAGCTCCTGATACTAATTTCTATGGTGGAGTGAGAATTCCTATAAACATTTCATCTAATAGAGAATCCATCACAACCGATAGAAGTAACTCATTTCCAGAATCTCTGGGCCTCCAATGATTCGGATAGAAAATTAGGTAATAGTATTATGTTTTACTTGTATGGTGACATGTTGTGAAACACCATTCGAAATATGCCATACCTTACTGTAGAAGTGGTGGCACAATTTAGAGGCATTGTCACATTCAAGGTTGATGGACATTATATTTGGATTCATCCACACAAGATTGAGCACCAGAAATGGCTACAAATGAATTAAATGATGAATGCACAAGATGTTTAGGACATTATAGAAAAATGGGATGCAACCTAGAAGGTGCTTATGGACACAAAGTAAGATGTAGAAGAAATATAGAGCACTTAGGAAATAGAGGAGTCATAGTCAGACCAACTAGAATAGGAGGCTCACTCATCTCTCATTCCAAAGCAAGAGAAGGAAGGTGAACAAATAGTACATCCAAAAGAAGTACCACTTGGTAGAGAAAGAACATTAAGGAGTAGTGCAGGGAGTGCATCTACAACTCGGGCTAGAAAGAAGAAAAATGTGATGCGTGCTTCTTTGGTTCAGATGGTATTATTGAAGAATGATTTCAAGAGAATCAACGAGCAGGTGGAAGAAGCCACCAAGGAAAAGTTAGACAAAGTGCAACAAATATTAGGCAGATTGTGCCAGATGCTACAAGAGCAACAACTTCCATCAAAGCCAATGCTACATACCACATTAAAATTCCAACCAAAACTACTCGAGACGATGTAGATATCTTCATCAATATTGGAAAACAGGAGGACATTACAAATATCCATCGAGGTTGTGGAATCTCTTAGCAAAGAAATGTAGTAGCATGCAACAATTAGCACACAAGTCAAGTTGGTGCTTTCTTAGTTAACTGTGGACAGTCTAGACCAGTTGCAACAAAGTGTCACACAAGAGTTGCAAGTAAGGCTAGTGATGATCTTTGAAGAATTGATCGAGGTGAAAGCAACAAAAGAGTAGCTATAAAATACATAGATATTAGCAGCAAACAATAAGGTGAAATGGTGTGCACCACGGGAGCATGTTTATAGGGAGGTGATAGCTGATCCTACCAATATTATTGTATTGACTGAGGGGCTGGTCAGAAAATTTAACGAGGCCATTCAAGGCCTAAAAGCACAAGTGACAGAGTTCCTAACACAATAGAAGCCATTTAAACCACTAGATGAGAGAGAACGCAAAGACCCAGAGCAACGTGCCAAAGAAAAATACCCCAAGTTGACCAAGTATAAGGGTAGATGTCAAGATATGATGGAAGAAGGATCAAAATTATGGTATGCTTTATTGGAAACCCTGGGAGAAGTATAAGTAATAGATAAGATACAAATTCAGAAGAAAGAGTTTGACAAATTTCCACACGGGAGAAGGTACAAATTAGTTGCTATATTGATCAACTTTTGGAGGAACAAAAGCAGTGGGAAAACCTCTAGGGTGAGGTAATAAAATTGACTCACAATTGGAGTTAAATGTAGCAGGTAGTGTAGAAGGAAAGAAGTGAGGATGTCAGTGAAGTCACATGGGATCCAACCACTAGAATAACACAAGACCTAATTAGAAAAGTGTAGGGGATAAGGAATAGAGTGGAGATAGTGCACTAGGCACTGCGAACTTTGAAGGAATTACCTAAGGCTAAGGTTTCGCTTCTAAACAAGGATTAAGTGGCTTGGTATGTGCCACAATTTTGGTTTGGGGGCCTAATGGAGCCCAAAATTTTTGAAATTTTGTAGTAGTATAAGAGGTTGTGCACAAAGAAGGATGACATGAAAGTAGAGGAACCAACATGTAGTGGAGAATACAACACATGATAGGAAGGTGTAACACGGAAGAGCATTGCGTGTAGTTTAACACCATGTCGTCTAGATGAGGATGCGTGCAAGGCAAATCTTGGTAGTTACCATTTGAATACATCTGGTGAAGGTGGTAAGGATCTTCGTGATGAGATCCATGGAAGATATTCGCAGGAAGAGACAACTTGGTGAAGTGGAGGAGAGGCCATTAGAAGATATTCTGAGCAAGGGCCAACTGTCAGTTAGAGAGTGTGGGACAACTGGGCAAGGTTGTCATAAAATATCAGGGCAACTAAGCTAATGTGGATACGGGCCAAACTAGATAATTATGAAAAAGGAATCACCGAGGGGCATTAAGCAGGCATGATATCCCCAGGTGAGGATTTCTTAGTTAGTTTGAGAATCAACAATGCTAAAATTCACTAATGTGTGTGTTGTTAGCCAATTTCATGTTGTTCTATTATTAGTTTTGTATGTTAATGGTTGGTCATTCAACTCATAGTGGGTTGAGTCTTTTTTATGAGTCCGTTCATGAGTATATAGTCTACATGGAGTCCCTGACTCTATGTGATAGGGAAGAATGTAATATATTGTGTTTACAAATACAAGGTTGATGAGCCAGTTTGAAGACATTGTTGTAATGTGTTGTGCATTTTTCTTTTATAAAGTAATGGAGAATAAAGAGATTTCTGCCATACTTGTTTATGAATGTTTGTGTTGTCTTTACTATTATTGTTGTTTTAACTAGATAATGTAAGGATGGAATTCTATAATAACTTGCACATCATAGGAGTTTAGTACGTCTGTTATGCTTCTATTTTATTAATGTCATGGACTCTGTTATACTCCTATAGTAATAGGTGTCATATTTCATGATTGACTAATTGAGATCTGTAATATGTTCATCCTTTCCTTGCTGTAAAGGTTTCCATATTATCAAAAATAAAAAATAAAAAATAAAATGTAAAGAGGGTATACCCTAAAAAAAAATCAAAGGGTGAAAAAAAATAAATGGTCAAAAGAAAAAATGAAAGGAAATGAACCCCAAATAAAAAAGACCAGGAAAGTGTGTAAGTCCAAATGCCACTACTATTTCATTTTTTGTAAATAAAGCATCATGTATAGCTTGTTGAAACTTTTTTCCACCATTGATGAATGGCCAAACAGCTTAATCTTGGCCAGCTCATGTTTAAATTTCATGTTTTAGAGATAGAGAATAAAAATCTGTCCAAACTGTTTAATCTTGGCAGATAAGTAGATAGGTAGAGAAGCAAAGGAGCTCAACTGTTTAATCTGAGCCCTTGGAAGAAATAAGTGCAGACTTAGGTAGGCTTACAATGAAAATAAAAGAAGATTTATGAGGGTTTGCCAGTCTAAGTGCACCCAAGTGAAAGAAGGAAAAAATGTTAGGCAAAATAGGCAGGGTAGGCAGTTTTGGTGTTGCAGAATGAGACTTGTGATTGATTTTGTCTCTCAAAGTGTTAATTTTACCTCTATCACAAGTGCCATGGCAAATATTTCTCTTGGAGCAGCTCAAGTGAGGCATGACTAACTCCCTTCATACTGTTTCCCCAATCACTTACTAATTTCCCCCAATGATATTGAGATCTGCTTAATATCACTGAGTCACTCATCTCATTCCATAATGTTTGCCTAAGTAAGAATCTGTTTTACTTAGGGATTAGCCATATTTCTTGTATAAACTCTTTTTCCCCTTTAAGCCTAAGTTTCCTAACATTATACTTAGCGCTTTCATATTCAAATTTCATATTAACCCTAACTTTACTATATAACTCCTGTATAAACATTCCCAACCCCATATTATGTAAATATATAATAAAATCCCCATATTTTAATATCCTGCCTCCAGTCGATTACGACCATATTACTGTTTTAAAGGGGATTAATAGTTCATTTGGATCTTATTAATAACCCACCGCACACAACCATGGGATTAATTAACCTCTTGTTAATTCATAACCGAACTAATCACCCTGAAAACCAATGAAATCAGCCCCGTTTTGATTTATTAAACGTTAAATATGATCGGGCCCACCACCTTAACCATCTGCCATCTCTATGTAGCGCCCACCATCCGATCGGCGCCCTCGCATCAGACAGCTGATAACCATTTCGCGACCCCCCTTGTCCGAACGTTAAGCTGTGGGGAATCGGTGGTATTTCTCCCGTACAGGTGTCGCGTGTCAACCGCTCGCCGTGTTCGCTGCCCCTCCGCCCAAAACTGTCGAAGCCCCAAGGCAGTGCGGGCAAAACAGCTTACCACCTTCTTGCTGACCCTCACTGATGTCACCCTGCCACATCACCCTTTACTGACGTCATTGTTGACGTCACTGGCATGTCATCTGTCCTGTATGTCATGCTAACATCATCCATCCTTTGAACCAAAAATTCCTGCCAAAATTCATTTTTGTCCATTAAAGGGGAAAAAGTTAGTTTTGCTATGTTTTTTTGCATATTGCGATCTAGGCATAAGAGCCGCTAATGTTCATAGTTCCAGTTTTCGACTACCTTCGGACCATAGCTAAGTTGCCAGTTACAGTTTCCTTCCTTCATGCACAATTCAAAACAAACAGAGGGACTTCTAGGCTCGAGAAACATGAATTTCCAGAGTAAAGGTGGTGAAGACACGTTATCAAGTTCCATTTTGCTAGACAGCAGTGAGCCGGAGTCGGTTCATTATTAAAGAGTATCAGATCAAAGTCAAAGTGTATCAGACGAGCATTAAAGTGTATCAGGCAAAGCAGATCAGAATTAAAGGCAAGAGATAAGAGTTAAAGACTATCAGATTAGAATTAATGCAACAATTTACACAAACAATCAGCACAGAGCTACTACAGGACAGCTGGAAGCTGAACCCTAAAGAGCCACCCTCCAGCACAACATAAGTTAGCCGCTTCTATGTTACTTGTAAATTATGTTAGGTTAAAAACTTGATATTATCTCATAGCCTTTATGAGATATTTGTTGTACATATTTTGTTGTATAAGTACCCCCTTCATCAGAGTTTTGGAGAGGTTGGGTCTATGTAGATTTTCTAGACTTTGCCGTAATACTGAACCTTTGGAATAAAAAGTTGTTGGGAACATTGTTGTCTGGCCTACTAGATGAAGAATTGAAGCAGAGGACCTGTCACAGAATTCTTGAATCAACCTTCGGATCAATAAGTCCCTTATAACTTGTGTTTTATAGTTTTCATGTTTACTATATCATCTATGTTTCATGATCTGAATGGTAAAGAAAATGATTAATTTAGAATTTTCTTAACTACACTCTATTTTCAGTCTTTATTATTCTTTGTGTTTTCTTCAAGAATTAGTATAAACAGTGAATTCTTAATTGCTCCTTAACAGTAATCATCCATTTTCCCTCTGTCAATATGTTGAAGGATTCTTAATTTCCCTTCATCCATTTGAGTTCATTCCATCTGATTCCAGCCTTTAATTGTTCCATGTTTGACTACCTTGCTCTGTGATGCCATCCTCTATTAGAAACCAAATCCATAAAGCCTGTTTCTTTTGACTCCATCATGCCCAATGGACTGAAACTATTCTATTTCACCTCACTATTCTATTGAATCTCACCACCCAAACTCAAAACAAAACCCTTGAACTTCATAACTAGCCTAATACCATTAAAAACAAAGATAAATCATAAAGAGAGAACCCTCTCTAGATGCAGATTGGCTAGAATTTGTATCTAAAAGATTGGTCTGTGGTTACCTCGGCCGTATTCCCTTTCTTACAACTTTTGGGAACAACCTGAGTGATAACATCATTGGCGACTCCACTGGGGAACTAAAATCTATCCAAACTGTTTAATCTTGGCAGATAAGTAGATAGGTAGAGAAGCAAAGGAGCTCAACTATTTAATCTGAGCCCTTGGAAGAAATAAGTGCAGACTTAGGTAGGCCTACAATGAAAAGAAAATAAGATTTATGAGGGTTTGCCATTCTAAGTGCACCCAAGTGAAAGAAGGAAAAAATGTTAGGAAAAATAGGCAAGGTAGGCAGTTTTGGTGTTGCAGAATGAGACTTGTGATTGATTTTGTCTCTCAAAGTGTTAATTTTACCTCTATCACAACTGCCATGGCAAATATATCTCTTGGAGCAGCTCAAGCGAGGCATGACTGACTCCCTTCATACTGTTTCCCCAATCACTTACTAATTTCCCCCAATGATATTGAGATCTGCTTAATATCACTGAGTCTCTCATCTCATTCCATAACGTTTGCCTAAGTAAGAATATGTTTTACTTAGGGATTAGCCATATTTCTTGTATAAATTCTTTTTCCCCTTTAAGCCTAAGTTTCCTAACATTATACTTAGTGCTTTCATATTCAAATTTCACATTAACCCTAACTTTACTATATAACTCCCGTATAAACATTCCCAACCCCATATTATGTAAATATATAATAAAATCCCCAGATTTTAATATCCCACCCCCGGTCGATTACGACCATATTACTGTTTTAAAGGGGATTAATAGTTCATTTGGAGCTAATTAATAATCCACCGCGTGCAACCATGGGATTAATTAACCTCTTGTTAATTAATAACCAAAGCAATCACCCTGCAAACCAATGAAATCAACCCCGATTTGATTTATTAAAAATTAAATATGATCGGGCCCATCACCTTAACCATCCACCATCTCCATGTAGCGCCCACCGTCCGATCGGAACCCTCACGTCAGATGGCTAATACCCATTTCACGACCCCCCTTGCCGCCGAATGTTAAGCCGCGGGGAAACGGTGGTATTTCTCCCATACAGGTGCCACGTGTCGACCACCCGCCGTGTTCGTTGCCCCTCCACCCAAAACCGCCCAAGCCCAAAATCGGTGCGGACAAAACAGCTTACCACCTTCTCGCTGATCCTCACTGACGTCACCCTACCACATCACCCTTCACTAACGTCATTGTTAACGTCACTGCCATGACATCTGTCCCGTATATCATGCTGATGTCATCCATCCATTGAAACAAAAATTCCTGCCAAAATTCATTTTTGTCCATTAAAGGGGAAAAAGTTAGTTTTGCTATGATTTTTTCATATTGTGCTCCAGGCATAAGAGTCGCTAATGTTCATAGTTCCAGTTTTCGACTGCCTTCGGACCATAAAGGCTCCATCAATGAGCTCGCGGCCTCAACTAAGCTGCCAGTTACAATTTCCTTCCTTCAAGCACAGTTCAAAACAAACAGATAGACTTCTAGGCTCGCAGAAACATGAATTTCCAGAGTAAAGGTAGTGAAGACACATTACCAAGTTCCATTTTGCCAGATAGTGGTGAGCCGGAGTCGGTTCAGCATTAAAGAGTATCAGATCAAAGTCAAAGTGTATCAGACGAGCATTAAAGTGTATCAGGCAAAGTAGATTAGAATTAAAGGCAGGAGATAAGAGTTAAAGACTATCATATCAGAATTAATGTAGCAATTAACACAAACAGTCAATGCAGAGCTACCACAAGACAGCTGCAAGCCGAACCCTAAAGAGCCAGCCTCCAGCACAGCATAAGTTAGCCGCTTCTATGTTACTTGTAAATTACGTTAGGTTAAAAACTAGATATTATCTCACAGCCTTTATGAGATATTTTTTGTACATATTTTGTTGTATAAGTACCCCCTTCATCAGTGTTTTGGAGAGGTTGGCTCTGCATAGATTTTCTAGACTTTGCTGTAATACTGAACCTTTGGAATAAAAAGCTATTGGAAACATTGTTGTCTCGCCTACTGGATGAAGAATTGAAGCAGAGTACCTGTCACAAAACTCTTGAATCAACCTCCTGGTGGGCTCTAGTATTACAGCAATAATGCTACAACTCTTGGGACTCCCTTCTTTACTTTTATCAACTCAGTAGTTCGTAACAAACTTGGAAGCGACGGTGCTATATGCACAAGTACTAGCTCTTGCCGCAACTGTCACTGGATCAGCTGGCACAAGTTTGCTAGAAGCTTAAGCCAACTTCTATGAGCTCTCAGAAGAAGCTTTTAATGGTGATGGATGAAAGCTAACTCAAATGAAGCTAGTCTTCTTGCAGAAAGAAGCTGAAAGTGGGAAAGGAATGCAAACCCTAGTTTTACAGACTAACCCTACCGGTGCAAGGAAAGAGATGAAAGCAGAACAAATGGATGCCATTGACTTCTAGAAATGTAGAATGCATGTAACTAAGCTCCTCTTGTAGTGAAATATGAAAAGGAATGTCTTTTTGTATTTTTGAGTAATCTTGTAGAATTATTGTGCATGTACCTAACTGTTTTGACTCTGCAAAGGTTGACTGATGGAAGGAAATGGTGATGGAATTTGCAAGAGGTTGGGAAGGTGAGAAGAGGGCCTAAGGGGTCCCTAACACCCTTGCAGAGAGTTTCATAGTGATCGGATCTCGAAAAACTGCTCTCGTGATCTTCTATAGGAAGTCTGCAGTGGTTCTACAGGATGTTCCGAAAGGAGATTTTGGAGGGTTGCTGGTGGAAGAAAGGTGGAGAAGTGGAAATGGAGGTTGGATGAGGGTGTGAAGAGGTTCAAAACCTGGAAAATGAAGCTAAGAAGTGATGAGGATGGCTAGATTTTTTCAAGGGTGAATAGAGCAATGTTGCACAAAAATATGAAAATTAGGTCAAAGTGAGGAAATGTGGCAAACGAAGGGCAAGAATCTGAGCTAGGGGATGGAGCAGGTTGCGCTGATGGAGGAAGGGTAGGCAAGGAGGTTTCTCAAGTGTTCTGCACACTACTTCTTGAAACTGACCAAACAAAGATCATGCAAACCGAGTATCTAGCTATTCTAACCTAATCTAACCTAGGAATTATCAACCATGATGAACATAAATCCCTTGGTAGAAAATCATGTGAAATAACTTATGAAAACCAAGCAAGAATGGATCTAAGCATGTAATCACATCTGGTATCAACTTTTGCAACTGAGAAACTAACACTAGCAATTGCATGAAGAAGCAAGAACAATGCTTTTGTGGCAGCAAGGACACCGTGGTCTCAGCTCATAGTCCCGAGGAGGGAGAGGTGAGATCCAAGTTTTCTTGATGGCCTTTTTCGAAGATCTTTTCTGTTATCAACCTATCACATCGCTCTGAAACATGAAAGATTTTTCAATCATTAAAACTGACCTAGATAACCAAGCAAGATTTTAATCTACTAACAGAAACTATTTTATGAAGATAGTAAAAAACATATAACAGTACATAGAGGAAGACCTGGCACTTGGGTTGGGCCCAACCCCAAGAGCTACAAGCTCCTGAAAGAAGCTCAGAACTGATGCAACATAAAACTGTTTTCCATTACTCAAAAAACAACCATGTCCAAAATGTGTTACATCAAAAGCTCCAAAATGGGCTCAGAAAAAAAGCAACACTATAGTGCGAAATAAAAATGTTCAACAAGTCCTACGAAGGTTGGAAGCCTTCCTACTTATGCACTACGAGGACCTCCAACAATCCTCCTTAATTCAAGGGGCTTGGCTGCTCAAAATTGCAGTACTCAGCCACTTCATAAAAGCTGCTTGGCTGCCTTTGGAAATCAACTTTGGTGGGCTGCTGAACTCCGAGCTGATGGTGGAGAACTCGAGGAAGGGGTCATTTAGTGTAGGAGACACCATTCCTATGAATCCTCAGCCTTTTCCCCTCGTATTTGGCTGTAAAATTGTCCATAAATGCTTAAAGTTGGTCTAAAAGTTGTCCAAAAATCTGCAACAAACACGTATTAGCCTTCATGGTCAAGTGACTATTCCCATTCATTCAATTAACATAAAAATACTTCAAAAGCATACATAAACTATGAAGAGTGGTGGATAAATGGAGAACAATAGGAAAAATGAGCCCAATAAGTTACCCATTTTTGGGGCTCATCATCACCCCCCTGCTAAATGGGTTGTTCATCCTTTGAGCAACTAATCTAGCTCATCATCCTTGATAGCTTTGACTACCTCCCTCACGTCCCAAGCCTCGAAGGTGATGTCTTCTTCCCGGTCATGAAATCCTGCTTTCCTTTCCACTTCCTCCCACTGCCTGTTTTCTTCTTCTTCCTTGACTCCTTCCATCAATCCCAAAAGCAAGGGAGGACTGAACTTTAGGCAAATCCAATTGCCCTGCAGATTTTGCATTGACTATTTATAGAGGGGTACCCTTGCCAAGGCCTCCCTCATCCTGGTTGGGGAGTGGTATTCTCTTATTTTCAAACTGTGGGGTAGTGTGTTCCACCTCCTTGTGCAAGCATGAATGCAGTTATCCCCCAACAGTCTTTCCATGTCCTCAAAGTGGGCAATGGCTTGAGCTTGTCATTCAATGTAATCTGGTAAAACCTGAGGGTTGTTGGCCAGGTGCTGATGGGCACATATTAGAGCTGATGTATCCTTTGGTTCTGCCCTGATCATGAGTGGTTCACTCAGCTCCCTGTTCATAATATCCTGAATCTCTGCTGCCCTCTTTTCCTCATGATTTAACCAAGAGGCCATGGCCATAAGTTGCACATCTCCCAATGTAGCATTGGGGTCCCAAAGAGTCATGTTTGGAAGGGCCAAGTTGTGTAAATAGAATTCGGATAACTTAGCCTTATCTTCTGCTGAGCTGCTGTCACACAAGGTCATGAATTGATGGTAGCTTTGAAATGGAATGGTGCCCCTTTGGGCCAAGGTGTTAATCTGGAATTGTAACCATTGATCTTTAAGATATAGGGCATATGACTTGGCAGGTTACCTACACTGCAAGGCCTCTGTTGCCCAGCTGGCCATGCAGGCCAGTTGGGCTTCCTTTTCTTGTACCTGTTTCTTTAGAGACTGCATTTCCTCAGCTGCCTGTGCTTCCTTCTCCTGTAGCTGTTTTTTTAGCGCCTCAACCTCGGCCTGCAGTCTGTCCACTTTCTGATGTTCGTTAGAGGTTTCTTTGTCTGCCAAAGGCTTTTCCTGTTGTTGGTGTTCTCCTAGAATGGAGGGCCTATCTTCCTTATGAATTCCCTGTAGCTGTAGCTGCTGTTTCAGTAGCTCGTTCTCTTCCTGTAGTATGGCCCTCTGACTGCTTTCCACGTGCTTCACCATGGCCAACTATCTCCTTGACTCCTTGAGTTGTTCTTCTAGGGGACCTATGTCTGCCACACCCTTGGACTTGGCAATCCTCATCCAACTGTGAGTCCTAATTCTTTCTTCTTCCAGTGCAAAGAATAGTGGCACCACAAATTTCTGGGGAATTATTTTCTTGGCTTCTAACAGGTTATAGTATGAGCCCAAGCTGGGCTGAGGGCTTGGTTCCAATATTTCCTCTATCTTTTCTTCCTCCTGTGATTGTTTTGCCACCTTTTCCTCCAATTTCTCGATCTCTTTTAGCTTAGCCCGAGTTTCCTGTAGAGATTTCTCAGCTTCCTGTAGAGCTTTCTTTGAGCCCATTGTCTTCATTCTCTCTCTCCAGGTGGAAGTTTTTGGGCTTCCTCGTTCATAAGTGATGGATATCTTTGAAGGAGACCCTTATTTTGGTTTAGGTGTTGTGTCCTCAATGATAATTGGCTCCTTTGACTGTGGCTGAGGTCTGCCTACTTTGATCCGTGTGATCCTTCTTGCTTTAAAGTACATGGGATTTGCCTCTTTCGCTTCCCTTTTTGTTTTGGAGGTGTTTTTAAGGTGGCAAGCACAGCTGCTGCCTCCCTTGCCAATATTTCAGGTGATTTCCCCCTTTGCTGTTCTTTTTCCATGATTCCTGTAGAAGTCCCTGTGTCAACTATTCCTATCTGCATTGTGGCCATTTCAGGATCTGTCTTTCCCTTTTGTTTCGGTGTGATTGCTTTGGCTATGACAGCCTTCACTTGGGGTTTTCCTACCTTCTCTGCTCTCCTCTGCATTCTCTTTTCCCTTGGGGTTTGTGCTATTGTTCCTTGCTCTATTTTAGGCTCAGAAATTTGGCCCTCTCCCCCTTTTTCTTTCTGTCCTTGTTGTGTTTGAATATCTTGTGTTTCTTCACCATTGGTTGTCTTACCTTCTTTAGTGTGTTCTCCCTCCTCACTACTAGATGAGGTGATGTCTTCGGCCAGGATCCCAATATCGTCATCCCGGGACATGTTTCGGAAGATTTACCAAGATATGGGGAAAGTGTAGGTATGCAGGGCATCTTCCACTATTAGCTTAATGAGCCCATGATGGGCCAGCTTATCTGGGGTCCCTTCATTCAATTTTGTACCACATTCAATTAGTGACTGAAGAAGAAAATAGGGAATGCTCAGCTTTTGGGCTAGAGGTGAATCAATCCCATGCCTTAGTTCACACAGCAACCTGAAATGATATCCATAGACAATGCTAAACCTCCCCTCACATGCAATGTAATTCATAATTTGGACACTGACCTCACTCCATAGAGGAGGCAAGCTGGTTCTCCTAACCCTGTTTTTGTCTTCTACAGGATGTTCCTCTGGTAGGAAGAATGTTTTCTTGGCAACCTGGCCCAATGACCTCTCTTCTTTGCTCCAAGGGAGCCCTAATGGCAGACCAGTAACACGACTGATGAGCTCAAGGGTAAGTTCTAGGGTAAAACCCCTAAAACTTATTGTGGCCTGTGTCTTTGATTGAGGTCTCAGGGACATCAAAAATTCCTCTGTTATCTCCTCCTCATGACCCCTAATTTTGTCAAAAAATGTCATCCAATTGGCCCGGGTGAAAAGGTCCACCACCTCAAGATGCTCGTGTAGTTTGCTGGTGTCTGAGGGTTCTTTCCTTATGAATCCCCCTGGCATGGTGACAATGCTTTTCTTTTTGCTTTGATCAGAAAGAGGAATGCTGCTTATGGTTTTCCCCCATAACTCAAGAAGGGATTTCTCGGGTATCAATATTAAGTAACAGCTATTCCCTAGTTTTCAAGATTGCTGTTGCCTAGAACTCGGCTGCTGGTTTATGAAAGGAAGAGTTTCATTTTTACAGGCAGAGAACAAAGCTCAAGTTTTCTCCCCAGAACATATACAGATATACAAATTCAAAATTTTCATACACAGGCTAACCTCCGCAGTTGCATATCTTCCTACAGGAGAATTTAAAAAAAAATAGGAACGTGGAGGAGAATTTGGATGTAGAAACAACTGAGAAATCCAGTGCAACACACAGGAAAATGTTCTACTTCCAATCCACAGGCCTATTTTTCTTTGGTTCCCCACCCTGAAATCGTTCAATTCACCACCTTTTCAAATCATATCATGCATAGAAGAGTTTTTTCGAGCCTATCTCGGTTAGAGCTCCAAATTCGATGAACAGAAATCCAGGTTTTTCTGCTCCAGAAGGCTGTGTAGGCTTTCCTGTAGAATCCTTTCCTGTAGAAGACCCCCTTAGTTCCTGTAGAATATCTCTGTGCTTCTGAGCGAGCCTGATACGCGGGAGATTCTCGAAAGCAGGTAGAAAAACTGGTGGTGAATGACTGGTTAACAGTTTCTGGAGTGGAGGACGCATACTTTAGTCGAGGACGTTGCAAGTGCAAATGAACAGAGGGTGGTGTGAGTCTCAGCTGAACATCTTTTAACTGTGGCGTAATTTGTGGCAAGGGGATGAGGTGGCTGGACTGAACTATTGATCCAACGTCACGGCCATAATTTCCTTGCATGTCTCTAGCCACCATCACCTCCCCTTTGCCGTTAACTGCTGCCACCACTGCCAGTCCCGACGATTTCTCCCTGAGTGGACACTCCACACGTGTTGGCTGCGCGTCTCGTCATAAATTTGAATGTAACTGAGCTTGTTTAGATCCCACGAGGCTATGTAACTGGCTGAGGGTGGCGAGTTGACTGGCCACTGATCCCATTCTCTCCAACCATTTCCATAGGCATGCAGCTCTTTAAAATATAGTTTATGTAATTGACGAATGAGTTTAGACACTTACCTACGTGGTCACGGCCGCGTTATGTAGATTTTGGGTCTCAGAACCATTTCTTCGTTTGCTATTGCTCCCTGCACGGGTTTTGGAACCCAATCCTTCAATCATTGACGCTACATGCACGTGTTTCGGCATTCATTCCATTGGTTGCTGCCGCTGCATGCCCAGGTTTTGCTAGGTTTCGACTGCTGATGATGTTTTCGCATTCAAGACGAGCTCTTTGCATGTCTTCTTTACTATTTTCCAACTGTCCTCATCTCCAGAGTATGTCTTCCAGAGGGATTAGCTGCTACAGGATTCCTGTAGGATGTCTTGTAGCTACTTTTCCTCCTGGGATGCAAGCTACGTGAGCAGGGCTATACTACTGACGAGGGATGCAACTAATGAGGAGTCTAGATGGGGATTGACAAGTAGGGAGAGCGAAACACCACTTCTAGATTTGTCGCTCAAAATTCTTGCTGGCAGTATGAGGAAAACCTGGATTTTTTTATTATATATATATATATATATATATATTTTGTGGCAGTGCAGGCATAAATAACAGAATGGATGCAATAGAGGTGTGAAGAGATGAAACTGGGTGATGTATGGCGATGGACGTAAACAAGGGTGGTTGTAGGCTTAGCAGGTAGATTCCAACCTTCGGAGTCCCTTCCACGATCAGTTTTTGCCTGTCTTGAGGTTCTACAGAATCTTCGTGTAAAAGATATAGAACTTCCTATAGAAGGTGAAATCTTAGCCTGAATGTGATCAAATCCTAGGAAAGGGGAGTGGTCATGGAGGAGGTGTGTGTGAGGGATGTTTGCAGTCTGGTGTTGACCACTGTCCTTGTTTTGTGTGCACCAACCCCCCCCCCCAAACCGGCAATGTCTTCCCTGCAACCTGCAATTATTCAACATAAATTAGGGCTATTTCCTTTTTTTTTTTTTTTTGGTGAGACAGCTGGGGCACCTCCAGGAGGTTTTCACCCTCACTGTCTTCCTCGGGTGCCTCTAAGAGGTTTTCACCCAAGGAGCTTTTTATTCTTTTCTGTTTTTTTCCCTTTTTTCCTTTTTTTTTTTTGATGATCAAGGTGTGGGTGGAGTAGAGACAAGGCCCTGCTCCATTACCAGCATTGACTTATCCAGAGTTTCAATGAACTCCTTGGAAAGGGGCTTCCTGTAGATTTTCAATCGGTGCCCGTTGATGAGCATGGGTATGGCTTCTTCATCAATGGTCCTAATAAGGAGTGAACCATCGTCGTTGCATTTCTCCACTTCATATGGTCCCAGCCACCTTGTCCTCAGTTTCCCTTTGAAATCCTTGTATCTTGAGTCATATAACAGTGCCCAATCTCCTAGCTGAAATTGCTTTTCATTAAGGTGTCAGTCATGCCATATCTTTCTCTGGATTTGAACTACTTCTGAGTGGAGGAGGGCCTACATTCTCTGTTCATCTAATCCATTCAGTTGTAGTAACCTTTCTTGTTGCGCATGGCTGAGATCTAGGTCCAACTGAGCTTCCAAACTTAATGTGTTGTACTCGAACTCTATGGACAACAGAGACTTCTTCCTGTAGACCAGCTCATAAGGTGTGAAAGCTGTTGTGGTTTTCCAAGTGGTGTTGTAGGCCTAGGTGGCCTAAACCAAGTGATCTGCCCAATCCTTTCTGCTGCTGCTCACTACCTTAGTCAAAATTTCTTCTAGAGCCCTATTAGTGACTTCCACCTGCCCATTTGCTTGCGGATGATAAGGGGTGGAAGTTTTGTGCTTTATCTTGTGATGAGCGAGCAGGTTTTCAATCAAGTTAGAGGTGAACTGACTTACTTGATCTGTGACTAATTCTCTTGGATAGCCAAATTTGTAGAAGATATTTTCCATTAAAAACTCAGCCACTTTTTCTTCTATCACTGCCTTGATTTCCTTTATTTCTGCCCACTTTGTCAAGTAGTTTGTGCACAGAATGATGTAAGAATTTTGCTTTGAAGGAGGGTTGATAGGACCCACAAAATCCATGCCCCACTTCTCAAATGGCTCGAAAGCCACTTGAGGTTGGAAGGGAATTTCATCCCTCGGAGTCAGTTTTCCCATCCTTTGACATCGGTCACATTGTCTGATGTATCTTCTGACATCTTGACGAAGAGTTGGCCAATAGTAGCCTGCCTATAGAATTTTGAAGGCATTCCTTTTTGCTGCAAAGTGGCCTCCACAGGGTCCATCGTGATAGGTTAGGAGAATGTCAAAAACTTCCTCTTCCCTAACACAACACCTTAGGATCTGATCTAGGCTGAGTTTGAACAAGTTGCCTCCAATCCAAGTAAAGGGGGTGCTTTTCCTCACAATTCTGCTCTTTTCATTCGAGGATAGGTGTGGAAGGAACTGTGCTGAGACCAAGTAGTTCGCTATATCAACAAACCATGGAGAGAGTACTGAAATAGAAAGCAGGTGTTCGTCTAACATCTGGTCATCCACCATCCCTTCTTCATCTGCAGGCAAATCTAATCTAGATAGAAAATCAGCAACGACATTTTCCTTTCCTGGCTTGTCAACAATGGTTAAGTCAAATTGTTGCAATAAAAGTAACCATCTAATGATACGATCATTCACATCAGGTTTATTCATCAAATACCTTATCGCAGCATGATCAGTGTGTACAAATGTTTGATAACCAGTGATGTAGTGTCTGAACTTATTTAGGGAATGGACTACAACTAGGAGCTCTTTCTCAGTCACAGTATAGTTTAATTCTGCCTTGGACAGGTTTTTGCTGACAAAGTATATGGCATATGGTAGATTCTCTTCAATTTGTCCTAAATCTGCCCCTATGGCTTTGTTCGAGGCATCACTGTGGATGTGGAAAGGTATGGCCCAGTTTGGACCTCTCAGGATTGGGGCAGTTACCAGTTTATCTTTTAACTCATTCAGAGCCTCTTGGTATTTGTCAGTCCATTCAAAACTCAACATCTTTCCCCAAAAGACCAAACAATGGCAAGGCTAGCTTACTAAAATCTTTGATGAATCTTCTATAATATCCTGCTAATCCTAGAAAACTCTGAACATCTCTTACCTTCTGAGGAGGTGGAACCTTTTGGATGATAGCAATTTTGTTAGGATCCACCTGTAATCCTTGCCGAGAGATTGTATGGCCTAGCACGGTCCCTTCAATCATCAGGAATTCACATTTTCAGGACTGAGGGACAGGTTCATCTCAATACACTTGGTTAAAACTTTTCCCAGGTTAGTCAATGCTTTTTGGAAGTTGGACCCATAAGGGGTAAAGTCATCCATATAGATTTCCACCGAATCATGAACTAGCTCAGCAAATATGCTCAGTACTGCTCTCTGGAAAGTGGCAGAAGCATTGCATAGCCCAAAGGAAAGGACTCGGTAGGCAAAGGTACCCCATGGACAAGTGAAGGTGGTCTTATCTTGGTCCTCCGGGCTGATTTGGATCTGATTATACCCGCTGAACCCATCTAGGAAAGAAAAGAACTTCTTCCCTGCCAGCCCATCTAGCACTTGATCTATGAAAGGCAAAGGGAAATGGTCCTTCTTGGTGGCTTTGTTAAGTTCTCGATAATCTACACAGATTCTCCACTTCCCATTTTTCTTAGGCACAAGCACCAGAGGGGAAACCCATTTGTTGTCCGATATGGGGTAGATGAATCCTGCATCCAACAACTTTTGAAATTCTTCTTTAACAATGTCCTTAAGGGCTGGGTTCATTCTCCTCTAAGGCTGCCTGACTGGTTTACAATCCTCTTTAATGTAAATGTGATGGGTACAGACCGACAGATGGACTCCTTTCATCTCCTTATAGCTCCAAGCGAAGGCCTCTAAATGGCGGTTCAATAAGCTACATAGTTCCTTCTCCTGAGAGGGAGATAAGGATGAGCTAATCTTCAAGGTTCTTTCAGGGCCAAATTCCACATTCTTAACTCTGGGAGAGGTCGAATCAGCCACACAGAGGTCCACTAAAGCGCAGGCTTGGGTACTTTCCACCAACTTCTCTAATGGCAGCACACCGAGAGGTGGATCTTGAATCAAATTCTCAATTAGGTCGTCCTCGGTTTGAGGAATTCCCTGGGTGGCTACCATTATGCACACTGGTGCAGAGTAGACTTCATCCTCATCTTCCTCCTCCAACCAGAGAGGTAAGTCATGTTCTAGCAGAGGTTGGGAAGGAGGGTATAGGACTAGCTGTTTGGACATAAGCCCATTTTTGATGGTCATGCTCCCAGCTCGACAATTGATATAAGCATCTGCAGTAGCTAACTAAGGTCTTCCCAAGATGAGGGGGTATCCAGTGAGTTTTTCCTTTGGATGAAGGACCTAAAATTCTGCAGGGTACTCCCAAGAATCAACAGAGACCAGGACATCCTCCACAATCCCTTCGGGAGTCACGGTGGAGCGGTCTACTAACTGCAGTACTATCGAGGTCTTTCTTAAGGAAATCTGAAGGTTGAGTTTAAGCATAGTGTCCCTGGTCATCACATTGATGGCAGCCCCTAGATTGATTAGGGTGTGGTGGATTATGGTGCCATTTATGTGGACATCTACTACAGGACTCCCAAGATCCAAATATTTTGGACAGATTATTTGCCCCAACATCAGATCAGACTGTTGTCCTATGACATTGATAGTCGGGGCATCTCTCTTGCGCCTGCCTGGGTGCCTGAAACACTTCTCCTTGATCAATTTTTTGTAGATTTGTACATCTTTTATGGCCTGGAGAAGTGGGATTTTCACACACAACTGTTTAAGTTCTCCCAGAAGTTCAGTCTCCTCTGGGTTTGGTTGCGTGGCTACCGTTAGTTTCTCAGGAAAGGGTGGAATGGCTTTGGGTTCACTTTCTTGTTTCCCTTGCTCATCCTCCAGGGGAGGAGTTTGGAAATTTGGAAGGACCTTTCCATATTGTAGGTTGATCTCCTGAATCTCCACAGCATAGGTAGGGCATGTCGTCTCTCCAGTGTATACTTTCTAGGCCTATCTATTGTTGGGGTTCATGTTCGGTTGAGCAGGCATCTGGGGTTGTCTTGGAGGAGCAGGAGGTAATGGTTGTGGTTGAGTAGGAGGTGGAGGCAAAATAAAGGGAGGAGAGTTGTATTGGGGCCTCCACCCTGGTTGAGGTGCATTCCACTGAGGTTGTGGTTGACCATGAGAGTGAAACGAATGAGCAGCAGGTTGAGTATGGTATTGAGATGGATAAGACCAAGGAGGAGGTGTGGACCAGTGAGGATGAGCAGGGGGGGGCAAGAAGGCATGTGAGCAGATTGGTTGGGGTTGTAATAAGTTTGGTATGTTCCTTGCATCCCTTGTTGGTAAGGTCTGGATCCATGCGGCCTCCTTTGGTTAAGGAAGTAGAGTGGCTCAATGGCCCCTTCAGCCCCTTGGTACATGGCTTTAAGTCTAGGTAAGGTTGGGCACTGGTTTGTGGGGTGGTCTTCCTCACAAACGAAACATACCTCCACTGAGTGCAATGGACACTCATTCTTAGGATGCTTCCTTCTACATCTAGGACAAAAGATGGCCAAAGTCTTCTCAGCTTCCTCTTTCTTCTGTTGGATTCGGAAGGTATCCAGTTGCATGGCAATGGTCTATCTCATCTCACTTTTGAGGTCTTCCATCTGATTTTCAAACTCATGGTTGGAGAAGGTGGCACTAGCTAAAAGTGGATTCGTCCTACCTCTTTTCCGGGCTGCCCTAGAGTGGTTTCTAAACATAGTCTTTATGTCCTCATAAGGTGGTTGGTAGATGTCTCCTCTAGCTAGTAGATGGAGGGTATCTAGAAGGTCTTCAGGGACTCCTCGGAGCAGGACCAGCTTCAGAGGTTCGGGGTCCAGTGTACACCTGGCCCTCTTATAACTAAGTTGGAACCTTTCTTCATAGTCTTCTAAAGACTCATCACTTCCCATGGTCATTTGAAAAATCTCTCCCTTCATTTCGTTTGACCTACAGTAGTCCCAATATTTGTTGCTAAAGGCTTGCTGCATTTGAGCCTAAGTTGTGATACTGTTTCCAGGTAACCCCATGAACCAGTGTAGTACTGCATCCTTGAGGGTAGAGGGAAAGAGTTTCAACTTTTGCTCGTCTTCTGCATAGTCATAAGTTCGACAAAGCACAAAAAACTCAAACATGAAGGTATCAGGGTCTTCAATGGTCAATCCATGGAAATGAGGTAAGGCTGAGGGACTTATGTTTTTCATTTTCATGTCCCCGTTGGTCTCTCGGATGGGAAAGGCACCTTCTATTCTCTCCTCATCTTCTCTACCATTTCTGTGTTCAGCCATGGTCTCAAGAAGAATGTTTTCTTGCTCTTATTCTGTTATAGGATCTTTGTATATCTTTGGAGGTTCACCTATAGGTTCTTCTAGATCACTGCCACCGAAGAAGAGAGAAGGGTGACTCAGTGATGTGGTGGGGGTGTTGGGTAAGAATTTCCCTGTACTGTCTCTGTTCCTACGAGTCATGAAATGGAATATTTTTGGTGGAGATTTGGCGTTTTTTCTTCTTGTACTTGCAAAACTGAAAGTGATTGAATTGCAACTAACTAAAATCTATCTTGTTTAAATGAAAATGCGGAATTGAAATGAAAGCAGGAAAGGACTAATCTATTTTGCTGAAATGAAATTGTGGAATTGAAATGCTAATCTACGCTTGCATAATTGAAATTGCAGAATTGAAATGCTAATCTAAGCTTGCAGAAATGAAATTGCGGAATTGAAATGCTAATCTATGAAAGCAGGAAATGTCTAATCTACTTTTGCGGAAATGAAATTGCAGAATGGAAATGAAACAATCTACTATATGCTTGGTGAAATAAACTACTTATTAGAAGGTTGCAGTAGAAAATAGAAGAAAAGTAGCAATCACCAATACTCTGACGCTTCCCTGACAATGGCACCAAAAAGATGGTGGGCTCCAGTATTGCAGCAATAATGCTGTAACTCTTGGGACTCCCTTCTTTACTTTTATCAACTCGGTAGTTCGTAACAAACTTGGAAGCAATGGTGCTATATGCACAAGTACTAGCTCTTGCCATAACTGTCACTGGATCAGCTGGCACAAGTTTGCTAGGAGCTTAAGCCAACTTCTATGATCTCTCAGAAGAAGCTTTTAATGGTGATGGATGAAAGCTAACTCAAAGGAAGTTATTCTACTTGCAGAAAGAAGCTGAAAGTGGAAAAGGAATGCAAACCCTAGCAAACCCTACCGGTGCAAGGAAAGAGATGAAAGCAGTGGAAATGGATGCCATTGACTTCTAGAAATGTAGAATGCATGTGACTAAGCTACTCTTGTAGTGAAATATGAAAAGGAATTTCTTTTTGTATTTTTGAGTAATCTTGTAGAATTATTGTGCATGTACCTAACTGTTTTGACTGTGCAGAGGTTGATTGATGGAAGGAAATGGTGATGGAATTTGCAGGAGGTTGGGAAGGTGAGAAGAGGGCCTAAGGGGTCCCTAACACCCTTCCAAGGAATTTCACAGTGACGGATCTCGAAAAACCGCTCTCGTGATCTTCTACAGGAAGTCTGCAGGGGTTCTACAGGATGTTTCGAAAGGAGATTTTGGAGGGTTGATGGTGGAAGAAAGGTGGAGAAGTGGAAATGGAGGTTGGATGATGGTGTGAGGAGGTTCAGAACCTGGCAAATGAAGTTGAGAAGTGATGAGGATGGCTGGATTTGTTCAAGGGTGAATAGAGCATTGTTGCACAAAAATATAGAAATTAGGTCAAAGTGAGGAAATGTGGCAAATAAAGGGCAAGAATCTGAGCTAGGGGATGGAGCAGATTGCGCTGATGGAGGAAGGGTAGGGAGGGAGGTTTCTCAGGTGTTCTGCACACTACTTCTTGAAACTGACCAAATGAAGATCATGCAAACCAAGTATCTAGCTATTTTAACCTAATATGACCTAGGAACTAGCAACCATGATGAACAGAAATCCCTTGGTAGAAAATCATGTGAAATAACTTATGAAAAACCAAGCAAGAATGGATCTAAGCATGTAATCACATTTGGTATCAACTTTTGTAATTGAGAAACTAACACTAGCAATTGCATGAAGAAGCAAGAACAATGTTTTTGTGGCAGCAAGGACACCGTGGTCTCAGCTCATAGTCCCGAGGAGGGAGAGGTGAGATCCAAGGTTGCTTGATGGCCTTTTTCGAAGATCTTTTTTGCTATCAACCTGTCACATCACTCTGAAACATGAAAGATTTTTCAGTCATCAAAACTGACCTAGATAACCAAGCAAGATTTTAATCTACTAATGGAAACTACTTTATGAAGATAGTAAAAAACATATAACAGTACATATAGGAAGACCTGGCACTTGGGTTAGGCCCAATCCCAAGAGCTACAGGCTCCTGAAAGAAGCTCAGAACTGATGCAACATAAAACTGGTTTCCATTACTCAGAAAGCAACCATGTCCAAAATGTATTACAGCAGAAGCTCCAAAATGGGCTCAGAAACAAAGCAACACTATAGTGTGAAATACAAATGTTCAACAAGTCCTATGAAGGCAGGAAGCCTTCCTACTTATGCGCTACGAGGACCTCCAGTAGTCCTCCTTAATTCAAGGGGCTTGGCTGCTCAAAACTGCAGTACCCAGCCACTTCATAAACGCTGCTTGGCTGCCTTTGGAAATCAACTTTGGTGGGTTGCTGAACTCCGAGCTCATGGTGGAGAACTCGAGGAAGGGGCCATTTAGTGTAGGAGACACCCTTCCTGTGAATCCTCAGCCTTGTCCCCTCGTATTTGGCTGTAAAATGGTCCATAAATGCTTGACCTTGGTCCAAAATTTGTCCAAAAATCTGCAACAAACACGTATTAGTCTTCATGGTCAAGTGACTATTCTCATTCATTCAATTAACATAAACATACTTCAAAAGCATACATAAACTATGAAGAATGGTGGATAAATAGAGAACAATAGGAAAAATGAGCCCCATAAGTTACCCATTTTTGGGGCTCATCACCTCTGGATCAATAAGTCCCTTATAACTTGTGTTTTACAGTTTTCATATTTATTATATCAATTTTGTTTCCTGATATGAATGGTAAAGAAAATGATTAATTCAGAATTTGCTTAATTGCACTTTGTTTTCAGTCTTTATTATTCTCTGTGTTTTCTTCAAGAATTAGTATAAACAGTGAATTCTTAATTGCTCTTGTTTTTCCTAATTCTTTCATGTGTTTATTTGCTAAGGAATTCTTAATGGCTCCTTAACAGTAATCATCCATTTTCCCTCTGTCAATATGTTGAAGGATTCTTATTTGCCCTTCATCCATTTGAGTCCATTCCATCTGAATCCAGCCTTTAATTGTTCCATGTTTGACTACCTTGCTCTGTGATGCCATCCTTTGTTAGAAACCAAATCCAGAAAGCCTATTTCTTTTGACTCCATCATGTCCAATGGACTAAAACTATACAATTTTACGTCACTGTTCTATTGAATCTCACCATCCAAACTCAAAACAAAACCCTTGAACTTCATAACTAGCCTAATACCATTAAAAAAAAAGCTAAATCATAAAGAAAGAGCCCTCTCTGGATGCAGATTGGCTAGAATCCATATTTAAAAGATTGGTCTGTGGTTACCTTGACCATATTCCCTTTCTTACAACTTTTGGGAACAACCTGAGTGATAACAGACTCTAAACGTTAAGTTAGGGAATTACCACCACTCACACAACAATTCCATCTAATAAAAAAAACTTGGTTCTAGCAGTCCCCCATGGCATCTCGGTTGAGATGTCATCCACTATGTGGGTGATGCCAAAAGGGTCAGTGCTAGAGTGGGTTTGTTGGCCCAGTCAATCTAAACTCCCAGGCCAACATGGCCTCAAAACACATATATAATGAGAAACATGTGCACTCCAACATACTAACACCAAAATACAAACACCCATAATGACCCTCAAATGTTATGGCTCATGAGCCTAAGTTTCACATATACATGCTATTTACATTCTAAGGGTCGAGTAGGGGTGTTACAAGTGGACTTTCCAATCTATATTGTGGTCTTCCACAAATTGCAAGGTTGTTACCTATAACAATCACATGAATGATTAGAAACAATAAGAAATCAAAGGACTAATTATAGTACATTTATTCATTGATGTATGAACAAGCAAGTACAAAACACACATAAAAAAATACAAAAGCTATGGGAAGTAAGGACTCCTTTATTTCCAATTTAATGAAGATAAAATAGTTTGCTAAGGGACACAAACAACGATATTCAACAATTTGAGCCTTCTACAATCTCCGGATGGAAGGTCTCTTTCTCCTTCCCTTTGCAAGATATGTCTCTCCCTTAAGAGGAAATGGACAATTCCAATGGTGAAAGTCCACAACAGGAAAAATGGATGCTATCAAGCGTTTGGATTTCAAGGAATTTTTGACACCATGACTTTGCAATGTTCCTCCTCCTTCAAATGGTTCTTAAGACTGGAATTTATATAATTTTTCCAAGCTCTCATGGTGTTTGGGTCATTGAATGAAGGTGGTTGGTTTTTTATATTTGGAATGAATGTGATGGAGCCTTGTATTCTCTAAGTATCCCTCCATAAATTGGCTTTAGTGCTCAACCTTCCCATTGGTAGCCTATACTTGCCATTGCACATATTTGATGAGATTTAACATGTTATTCAATGTAGATATGTAGACTTTATGGATCCACAAGAGTGTTCGCCCAAATTTGATGAGATTTAACATGTTTTTCAATGCAAATTTATCTTGTCTATAAATCCACCCTATGGCTGAAAAAATAGTTACGTGGTCCAACAAAATGCCCCTTAAAAAACCACTTTATAAAATTAATCTCTTGTTTTTTAAGTTAATAACTAACCATTTTTTCCCAGTAATAAACATCCCTATTATTACTAATTTTTTTTCCTACATTTAATAAGGACCATCTATAGAGTGTTGCCACTAGAATTTGTATAACTAAAAGAGTGTTTATCATCCAAAATAACTACCGCCTTCAATCCCTATGCCCGAGATTTAACCAAAACCCCATTCCTCATAACTATGTGTCCTACGTAACCAAAACCCCATTCCTCATGGTGATGTGTCCTATGTTTAATCACCATTGCTCATACTTGTGTGCAAAGCATGGTGAAACGTGGACCCCATTTTTATTGCTTGTTTAATGGATGAGCCAGGGCCCATCACAAGTGCTTGTATAGGCATACGCTGGTCAAAACTGAGGAATCTCATCACTGGTACCAGAACCCCACTCGTACTTTTGTGATCTGTCGACAGAAAACTGAGTTGGGCCAAAACCCTAAACTCTGGTTACAGAAATGGGTCTGTGCTTATTTATGCTTGTGCTTAACAACCATTGCTCATACTTGTGTGCGAAGAGGGTGGAGCATGGATCTCACTTTTAGTGCTTGTTGAATAGGTGGGCCAGGGCCCATTACCAGTGTTGTGTCCGAATACAGTCAAGGACAGTGGGGTGGTTAATATTAGTTAAATAGAGATAGTCTAAGTCTATTTGTTATAGGGTTTGGAAGCTTTTTTTGGTTTATTTTACTCATAATTTAGTAACGATTGGTTAGAATTAAATTGTGAACTCTCTACTATATAAATACTTCAAATTATTTCAAAATGCTAAATACTAACCAAGATAATATTAATAATAAAAACCAGAAACTAAATATTAACTAAAAACTCCAAACCTTACCAGGTTTAGTGTCAAAGTGGCGATTAATGTTTATTTAATAAAAATACTGTCATTGTCAAAGTTGTAGTTAAAGAGCTCAACATTATCCAGCTTGCTATGCGTTATTGAATGATGTTCAGGGGCGATGGTTAAAGAGTGCCAACATTATCCAGCTTGCTATGCGTTATTGAATGATATTCAGGGGTGTTGTTTAAAGAGAGTCAACATTATCCAGCTTGCTAACCAGTATTGAATGATGTTCAGGAGTGGATATGCATCACCAAATTATTGAATGTGAAAAGAGTACTTGGGTGAGATATATCAGTGAATGTTAAAAACGTACAAGATAGTTTTCCATTGAGAAGATGAACCAGCGTTTCATAGTGTCTTCTTTTCATTATTAATGCTTATTACATATTTTTTTATAAGTTGGGTAGAATTTTCCGATTTTCATGTCCATTACATATTCCCTATGGGAAGGGTAGTCCAAGATTTGACTTCGTGAGACTTCATTTCCAAGGCCACTGCCATTGCCACTTGAGTTACCCCATATGGACTTTAATACTTATCACATGAACCAGCCTTTCAGTATCTTATTTTCATTATTAATGCTTATCACATGAACCAGCCTTTCAGTGTCTTATTTTCATTATTAATGCTTATAACTCTGATAGAATCTTTCAACCAAATCTTTTCGACTCAATATTATTGTGTTGTACTAAATATTTTTGACCCAATGCAATTCCCTTAGTCCAAGGAGAACATATTATGAAAATTCTGGTAAAATTTCTAAAAAGAAATCAAGCGAGAACTCTTGAGAAATCTGAGTTAACCGCCTCATTTCAGTAGGTAGTCCAGGGATGACGATATTCTTAATGGCAGAATTACTTCCATGATCCATCCTTTTATCACAAGAATTAAATGATAATAGGCGTCCATCAAATTGAATGCTGAAAATATGTTCTTAGTTCTGTGTGTTTAACGAAGTGACTGCTGTCTTCAAATCCCATGTTTGATGTGTTGTAGTAATTACCTAATACAACCATGTTAGTTGACAAGATGCGTACGTTACTACAATGACTTTTTCTGGGTCATAATGCCACTCGCAAGAAAAAATCTGTATGCATAAAAATCATTTACTTTGAGAATTTAGGCTAACTTCTCATCACCTAGTAGCTGAAATACGGAGATAACTTCTTATGTGATGATACATTATCCTCCGTATAAACAAGTACGGTGGAAGCACATTTGTGAAGATTTAATTAGTCGACATCGCTAGCTGGATTTGCCAACCAAAAACAGGTTGTTTTATTAAGGATGTTTTAGTAGTATATTGTATCTGAGATCCTTGAGATAAAAGACATGAAAGCTATAAAGGTAATTTTTTATAATTCTTAGTTCCATAAATTTAACATGGTCTTTCATTGCCCCAAGGGTTAGCTCAATCGGTCAAGCCGGGGCCTGGCCAATGGGAGGTCACAGGGTCGAAACCCGAAAGCTCTTGGGGTTAGGTCTGTGATGGCCGAGGGGTGTGACCCCCTTCGGGTGGGGTCCACCCTAGAGACTTCCGATCCTGGACGTAGCGGACCACTGACCATGGTATCCGTGAACCAGAAGTGAAAAAAAAAAAAAAAAAACAACATGGTCTTTCATGGAGTTAAGAAAAATATTTATTCTATTGTATTAAAATTTACAAGAGGTTAAGGAAAGAGTAAGAACTATATAAAGCACTTTGTAATATATTATAGCTATATGAATATATTACATCCATTGTTAAATTTGAGCACTTTTTTGAAATGAAGAAAGGTAGGGCCTACGTAGTTGATGCAAATTATGACTAGTTGCTCACGGTTGTTCTTTTGTAGAATAAGGGTGCAGCAATAAGGATCTTGTTATCTAGAATTTCCAATCCAATGATATCCAATCCAATGATAGTTTTAAAGAGAATTTCAAAAAAACTTTTATAGTAGGGTTTACCATCTTTGACCAAGGTTGATGGAAAATTATCAATGTTTACTTTTAAACAAGGTTTATGTGGCTCGCAATTTTTTCTACAATATGAACTTTTTATTAGAGAACAACAAGAGCATTATTGATTTACTTAATAAGAAGTATTGGTTAGAATGTTAGTGAGGAACAATCTTAAACTCTAAGATTTTCAATATCTTTATTAAATAAGGTAGGGTTTTGGTAGAGTGAGAAGATTCTCTTTCATAGATACTTTAGGTATAGATGTTGTGAATTACAAACTAAAAATTAAGACTACTTACTGAATGTTTGCTGAAAATGCTTGCTTCATTCAAATGCAAGTGTTTAAAAAAATGTTTGTTTAGTAAATGTTTAATGAAATGATTGGTAAACAAATATTTGTTAAAACTATTATTACAAATTGTAGATTTATGGTTGGAACCTTGTGTTGCTTTAGTGAGTCTTGACTGAGGTTCAGAGTTAAGTTTGCCAAACAAATCCCTACACTACTGACCCTTTGGGCATCAATCCACGGAGTGCGGACTGAGGTCTCACCGGAACCAGTATGGGGGGATGATGGAACCAAGTTTCTGCACCTAGAGGTGGTCATGATGTCGTTTTGTGCCCTAACCCTACCTTCACGCAGATAGATAAGCCTTTATGGCTTATCGATATAACTTCCTCTTACGAGCCTCTAGAACTTCGCGAAGGTCTAAGATTGTCTTTTGCGAACCCTAAATAGGTGAACCAACCACTTACGCGCCTTTGTAATGACTCCTACTTTTGTATTTACCTAGATCGACTTAAGTGTCTCATAACTTTACCATGCATTAAGATATTCTTCGGGTAAATAGATATTATTACTTGCGTTCATATAACAATGCAAACCATGCAAAATCATGCATCAATACAGTATTAATTAATGAACCCAATATTTATCATAACATAGTCTCATTCATACATAACAGAAGTAAATAGGCAAAACACAGATATTTCTATAATAATCTCTTTATTGTTACTTTAGTTCTGCTTATAGATGTTTGGTTGTGTTATATTATTTCTACCACTAGCTCCCTTAGTTAATTGGGGGGTTAGAGACCCCCTTTCGTTGCTCTGATTACGCAACGGGGGGTTTGAGGGGTGCGGCTCCCCCTGAGGAAATTTGTTTTGGACCCTATATTAGGTGGGCGAACCTACCTATGGTTTTGTGCATGGTTTTGGGCGCGATGGTTTTCGGTCCATGGTATTGGATGCTTCGGTATGTATATATATGTATTGTAACATTGAAAGGAACATAATGAAAAATTAAGCTAGTAGTCCCGGTTTTGGGATCCAAGGGAAAATCTTTGTGTATATGTGTTTTATGTGTTATGCTCTCGCATTGTTTATTTTCTATGTTTCAGAATTCATATGCAGGTAATTTATGTACGGAGTTAAAATCTACATTTTGTATCGGAGTTGTTTTGGCTTCAAGGGGTCGCCTTTATTGTTGAGGGGTTTCGCTCAGGCCTGTGGAAGACACCATTTAGTGGGAAATCTACGGGATTGATTCTAGTGGTGAAAGAAGATGACAAGCAGAGGAAAGATAGAGATCGAGAAATTTAATGGTCAGAGTTTTGAGTTATGGAAACTCAAGATGGAGGATCTGTTGGTAGATAAAGATTAGTGGATCATGATAGATCTGGGTACTAAACCAATGGGGAGTGTCCGATCAAGAATGGAAGAAGTTGGATCGGAAGGCAAAGAGCACAATACAATTGTGCGTCTTAGATTCAGTATTGTTGAATGTATCAGGGGAAGCTACAACTAAGGCTTTGTGGGACAAGTTAGGGACTTTGTACCAATCTAAGTCTCTGGTGAATAAACTATTCCTATGGAAAAAGTTGTATAACCTAAGGATACAAGATGGAGACTCGGTGATAGATCATCTGAACACATTTAATATTGTGCTAAGTCAGTTATTATTTTTTGATATTAAAATTTCAGATGAGGATAAGTGCATCAGTTTATTGTGTTCTCTACCAGATTCGTGGGATAGTCAAGTTATTGCTATAGGTACTAATGCAACTGATTTGCAGTTTGATGAAATAGTCTCATCCTTATTGACGGAGGAGATGAGACAGAAAAATATGGAGAGCCAAAATGGTGACGCCTTGTTTGTACAAGGAAGGTCCCAGAACAGAAAAAAAAAAAAAAAAAAAAAGTCATCGAGTGGGAGATCTAAATCTCCAGGAAAACTTGTAAAGGTATGTTGGAAATGCGAAAAGGAAGGGAACTACAAAAGGGACTGTAAATCTAAAGCTCCTAACAAAGGAGAGGGATTTGATGATGCTCCTTCTGCAGAGGAAAAAACCACCTCAAATGAAGGTGGGGATGTGTACTTGGCTTCTTCAAGTACACATGTAGATCATAAGGCATGGTTGATTGACTCAGGTGCATCCTTTCACTTCACTCCCCATAAAGATTGGTTCTACGAGTATGAGAAATATGATGGTGGTGATGTCTTCTTGGGGGATGATAGGAAGGCTAAAATCGTTGGCCATGGAAAATTCAAGTTGAAGTTGCAAGGTGGAAGGATTAGAACACTTCCGGGAGTTCTTCATATTCCTGCATTAACCAGAAATATGATTTTTGTAAGCAAGCTAGATGATGCAGGTGTAAAAACAATGTTCGAGAAAGATACCTACAAGATGGTTCGGGGAGCACTAGTATTGATGCGGGGAGTTCGGATTGGAACTTTGTACAAGTTTCAAGGTAGCATTGTTGTTGATAGGTGAAACAATTCTGTGGCTCCTGAAAGTGGAGTAGAAAATATAGTGGTATCTGAGAAAATACCATGCTGTGGCATCAAAGGCTTAGATATATTGGAGAGAAAGGCCTTCGAATACTTCATGGTAAATGTATGGTAGAAGGTATGACTAATAGCTCTTTGGATTTTGATTTATGTGAAAATTGTGTATATGGGAAGCAAAATCAAGTGAGTTTCCCCTCTAGTGGTAAGAGGGCGAAACAGATATTCGAGCCTATGCACAGTGATGTTTTTGGACCTGTGAAGGTTCCATCACTAGGTAAGTGTGTGTACCATGTATCATTTATAGATGACTTCTCAAGGAATAGATGGATATATTTCCTTAAGAAGAAATCTGAAGTCTTTGACAAATTTAAAGAATTTAAGGCTCTGGTGGTAAACTAGATAGAGAAGAAGATAAAGTTGCTGAGGACAGATAATGGTGGAGAGTTTTGCAAGAAGGAATTTGAAGAATTCTGTAAGAAGTGTGGTATAGCATGGCAGAAGACTACTCCATAGACACCTAAGCAAAATGGAGTTGCAAAAAGAATGAACAAGACGTTGATGGAAAGAGAAAGAAACATGCTCAGTGGTGTCGGGTTAGGACAGGAATTCTGGGTAGAGGTGGTGGACACTGCATGTTACCTGGTCAATAGATAACCTTCATCAGCGTTGGAGGATAATACTCCACAAGAGGTATGGACTCGTAAGAAACCCTCTCTTTCACATATGAGGGTATTTGGATGTGATGCATATGTACATGTTCTAAAGGAGAAAAGAACAAAGTTGGATAGTAAATCTGAAAAGTGCATCTTTATTGGGTATAAGGATGGTTTAAAGGGTTGTAAGCTTTGGAACCCAGTAACAAGGAAGGTTGTGTACAACTGAGATGTGGTGTTCAGAGAGGTGAAATATGTTATTGAACATGAAGTCCAACCAAAGGAACCTGAGAAGATGGAGTTTGAGCTAAAGGAGGAAGACTCTAACTCTACAACAAAAGAGAAATCAAAAGATCAAGAGGCACAAAAACTGGTTGTGAGAAGATCAATTCGAGAAAGAAGGAATCCAGAAAGGTATAGTCCATCTGCTTTGTGTTCAAATTTTGCTTTATCTATTATTGATGATGATTCCATAACTTTAACAGGAGCCAGGACATTATGCACGTGGTGCAGTTTTCGTCCCTTTGGAAGAGGAACATCCCATGTATCATTTTCCAATAATGCACGATATTTTGCATTCATAGCTGCATCCCAATCTGGATGGCTTGAAGCTTATGCAAAGGTGTCGGGATCGTAATTCATTGAAGCTTGATCTAGTAAAGAAGAGGCTCTATTGAACTGAGAATGTGTATGTCTCTAATCTATAGGATCACCAACAAGAGCACTTGCTGCATCCCAAGTAGCACGAACCCATTTTGGAAGCTGAGGAGCTGAAGGAGAATCCTGAGAAGGGGGGGGGAGGATTGTCATCCTCACTGTCATCATCTGAAGAAGAAATATTTTCAGAAGTAGAAGGGATAGAGAGAGGTGGCACATCTGCCGAACCAGGCTCGTAGATCGATATAATTTCAGCAAACTTTACATCTCTTCTAATAATAACATTTTTGGACTTAAGTGGAATAAGTCTATATCCTTTGACATCTTCAGAATATCCAACAAAAATACATTTTTCACTCTTAGGTTCTAAAGCTTTATGTTTCTCATCTAGAATATGGGCCCATGATTCACTTCCAAAAACAAGAAAGTGACTTACATCTTGTTTAATTGAGCTCCATGCTTCTTCTGGAGTGATATTCTTTAAAACCTTAGTAGGAGTGCGATTTACTATGTAATTTGCACAGTTATTTTCTTCCACCCAAAACTTAAGACTATGTCCTTTAGATTGAAGCATACAATTAGCCATTTCCTTTAAGGTGTGATTCTTCCTTTCAGCTACACCATTTTGTTGTGGAGTATATGGAACAATATGTTGCATTTGAATTCCATGCTCAATGCAAAAGTTGATGAATTTGTTGTTAACATATTCTCCGCCATTATCAAATCTTAGCTAAAGAATTTGATGTCCAAATTGTTTCTCAATAAAGGCCTTAAAGGCCAAGAACATGTTAAATACTGCACTCTTGAGTTTTAAGAAGTATACCCAAGTGCGTTTGGAGAAATCATCAATGAAAGTTAAGAAATACTTGTATCCAGAGAATGAAACAACTGGAAGTGGACCACATAAATAACTATGCACAAGTTGTAAAGGGGCTAAGGTGTTATGCTCTTCACCTATGAGAAGATGCCAGAATACCAAATATACGAAGAAATACAACCCAGAACACAGAACAATATGAGAAAAAAAACAAGTATTTTATTATTCAGAGATGAAAGCAATGTTCACTTGCCTCTTCGAGGGGGCAACCTCCAGCAAAGCAGAGCTCAATTACAAAATAAGACACGACGCTCCTCAATGGGAAGTCTTTATACTTTATATAGGATTCATACACGCAATACCATGGGTCAGTACCATGGTTCTCTCAATACCATCTATCTAATACCATGACCTGTTTGCAACTAACTGTGGTCCCTTTCTTAAATGCGGGTGAACCACTTACAATTATTAATACGGTCTTTATTGACTCGTTAACTAACTATTACTATGAATCGACCCTATTACATAAATAAAGGGGTTAGGGTTGGACCCTATCATGCCCTCACCCATAAAAAATAGCCTTGTGCTCAAGGCTGAAGCTGCGGAAACTGTTGAAGAATAGTGGCTGGTTCCCAGGTTGCATCTTCTGGAGAGATGTCTTTCCACTTGATGAGGACTTCCTTGATCGGGCGGTTACGTAGATGTCATTCTCGTGTGTCGAGGTCCTGTTCAAGTCGGAGCCAGATTGAACCTTCTTCATCCAATTCAGGTAGACAGGTTTGAATGCTGCAATTGTTCCCCACCACTTTCTTGAGGCATGATACATGGAAGACGGGATGGATTTTTGAAGTTGGTGGCAATGCTAGCTTGTAGGATACTTCTCCAATGCGCTGAAGTATTTGATAAGGTCTGTAGAATTTTGGAGCTAATTTCTGATAGCCCTTATCTTTGAGTGATATTTGCTTGTATGGTTGCAACCTTAGGAATACGTGATCCCCTTCTTCAAATGTGCGCTCTAAACGATGTTGGTCTACTTGTTGCTTCATGTGATTCTGAGCTTGATGGAGATTATCTTTGAGATGGGCTAGCATGGTTGCATGGTTCTGTAGGAGTTGATCCATTGCTTACACCTTAGAGGATCCAGGGAGATAAGAAGTAGGTGAAGGTGGGAGTTGACCATACACTGCTTCATATGGAGTCATCTTGGTGGTTGCATGATAGTTAGTATTATACCACCATTCAGCTAGAGGTAACCACTGTACCCATTGATGTTTCTTTTCTAAAGTGAAGCACCTTAGGTAAGTCTCCAAACATTTGTTGACTACTTCAGTTTGACCATCAGTTTGGGGATGATAGGAAGTGCTTAGTTGGAGTTGGGTGCCTTGTAGCTTGAAAATTTCTTGCCAAAAGTTACTGGTGAAGGTCGGGTCATGATCAGACACAATGGAGGTGGGCATGGCATGCAGTTTGAATATCTAGTCCTTGAAAGCTTGAGAAACCAAAGTGGGGATAAATGGGTGGGGTAGGGCACAAAAATTAGTATATTTAGAAAGTCTATCCACAACCACCATGATGACTGACTTGTTGCCTGACTTTAGAAGACTAGTAATGAAATCCATAGAAACATTTGTCCAGATTGAGGTAGGGATGGGAAATGGTTGTAAGGTGCCTGGGGACTTGACTGTTTTTCCTTTGTGGTGTTGACACACATCACATTCAACTACAAAAGTAAGAATGACAGTTTTCATGCCTTTCCAAAAGAAATAATGACGAGTGCGAGCAGAAGTCTTCTGAAAACCTGCATGGCCTATAGTGAGAGATGAGTGCAACTATTCCAAACTGCACATTTTGAGGGTGGATGTCGGCAATATCACTACTCTATCCTTGTAGCGAAGAATCTCATCCTTCCAAGAGTAGCCCACTGTGGAATTAGGATGTGCTCTCAAGTTATTAATGAGTTGGGAGAGAGAGGGATGTGAAAGCCATTCCTTCCGGGCTTCTTCTATCCAATCTAGTATCGAGAGAGAAATTGATAGCAGGGTGCTTTCCTCCTCAAATTAGCATGATAAAGCATCCGCAACTACATTTTCGTGTCATTTCTTGTAAATTATCTCATAATCATATCCCAACATTTTGGTCAGCCATTTATTTTGTTGGGGCGAGGATAGACATTGCTCCAAAAAATATTTGAGGCTTTGATGGTCTGTTCGGATTTGGAAGTGCCACCCCAATAAGTATGGTTGCAAGGTATCTACTACATGTAAGATGGCCATCATCTCCTTCTCATAGGTAGATTGTCCCAGATGTTTCCCACTTAGTTGATGGCTAGTGAAAGCCAAGGGTTGACCTTCTTGCATCAAGACAACACCAATACCAGTACCTGAAGCATCACATTCAACCACAAAATATTTGGTGAAGGCGGGTAGTTCCAATACGGGAGTGGAACACATGGCCTGTTTGAGAGCCATAAACACCTGTTGTGCTTCATCAGTCAAAGTAATGAATTTTTATTAAGAATATTAGTGAGGGGTCTAGCAATGCGACCATAATTGTGGACAAATTTGCGATAGTAGTCTGTGAGACACAAGAATCCCCTCAAACTCTTTAAGGTCTTTGGTTTGGGCCAATCCTGCATTGCAAGGATCTTTTGGGGATCCAGCCAGACACCTTCACGTCCCACAATGTGGCCCAAATATTCAACTTCTTCCATGCCGAAAGAGCACTTGGAAAATTTGACAAATAATTTATGTTTCTGGAGTAGTTGAAAGGGTAGGTCTACATGCTGAAGATGTTTTTCCCAGGTGAGGTTGCAGATGAAAATGTCATGAAAGAAAATGAGGGCAATTTTTCTGAGATATGGTTTTAGCAGGTGATTCATGAGGCTTTGAAAAGTGGATGGGGCATTACAGAGACCAAATGGCATGACCAAGAATTCATAATGGCCTTCATGAGTTCGGAAAGTAGTCTTGGGAATGTCTACTTCTTTCATGCATATTTGGTGATAGGCCGAGCAAAGATCTAGCTTAGTAAAGAATTGAGCACCATGTAGTTCATCCATGAAATCATCAACAACCGAGATAGGGAATTTGTCTTTGACCATGAGTTTGTTGAGGGCCCTGAAGTCTGGACACATGTGCCATTCCCCATCTTTCTTGAGCACCATGACCACTGGTGATGAGTAAGGACTGATGCTAGGATGAATGACACCATCTTCTAGGAGTTCCTTGATTATTTTTTCAATTTCATTCTTTTGGGCGAAAGGATATTGTTGGCTTAATGGGGTCTGACCTAGGTTCAACATTAATTAGCCAAACAAATCCCTACACTACTGGCCCTTTCGGTATCAGCTCGCAGAGCGCAAACTGATGTCTCACTGGAAGTAGTATGGGGGGATGCTGGAAACAAGTTTTCACACCCTAAGATGGTCATGATGTTGTTTAATTCCCCCTATCCCTAGCTTCATGCAGGTTGCTTCACTCTAGGGCTTGCAAGACAAACCCTCTATTCCATCCTTCAATACCTCGGTGAAAGGATACGATCATCCTTTGTGTAGCTTGAGCCTGCTGCTCAGATACTTTCACGCTACTATGGCAGCATGCCGTACAAATTCCCCAATTAATCTAAGTGCCTTGCGTATCTTATCCAACAATTATAGTTATCCCCGCATAAACAGATATTTGTGATTGCGTTCAATTATTCAATGTAATTGCATTCATTCGTGCATCATATAATCATAATAAAGGAAATTCATGCATAATATATCCAAACCCAACAACAGAACAAAGACACAAAAATTGCAGAATAAATCCTTTTATTAATATCTCCAAGTGTTACAGACTTTGTCCACCTTGCGCACACAGTTGCAGGGGTCCGCGCACTCAGCTGCAGACTTCTACCCTAGGCCTCTGCGCACTCAACTACCACTACAAGAAAAAAGGTCATTGGTGAGGGTCATGCTTATGACAGACCTTTAAGGTCAATCGCCAATGTGACATATGGTGAAGATCTTTAAAAAAATGTTGTTGTAAGTGTATATAGTGATGGTCCTTTAAGGTTTGTCACCAAAGCCATTTTCAATGACACTTTTGGTGAGGGTCATTAAAGGCTCATCACTAATTCTCTCTTTGGTGACACTTTTGGTGAGGGTTGTTAAATTCCCATCACTAATTCTCTCTTTGGTGACACTTCTAGTGACGATATTTTATTGGTCGTCACCAATGATCTTTTTGGTTACTTTTGGTGATGGTCAATAAATGTTCGTCATCATTGATCATTCCAATGAGTTTTTTTATGGCGCTTCATGCCTGTGATGGACCATTAAGGTCCGTCACCAATGTCTCATATGGTGACGGTCTTTAAAAAATTGTTGTTGTAAGTGTATATAGTGATGGTCTTTTAAGGTTTGTCCCCAAATCCATTTTCAATGACACTTTTGGTGAGGGTCATTAAGGGCCCGTCACTAATTTTCTCTTTGGTGACACTTTTGGTGAGGGTCATTAAAAGCCCATCACTAATTCTCTTTTTGGTGACACTTCTAGTGATGATATTTTATTGACCCTCACCAATGCTCTTTTTGGTTACTTTTGGTGACGGTCAAAAAATGTTCGTCATCATTGATTATTCCAATAAGTTTTTGATAAAGCTATGTACTTGTTACTATATTTTTTGTCAAAAGATAACAATTTAAGACCATTTTTGTGGAGTCTCTTTTATTATGTGTCCAAGGTCATAGTGGTTATAATAGTCAGTAAATTTGTTAAGAATTAATTAGTGTGTAGCATTTCTCCTCAAGTCATAAGAATATAGTTTTCCTATGAGTCAACACAAGATTCATCTCTAATAGGTTTATAATATAGCAAATTTCCTTTAAATAAAGTTCCACTAGTGTGTGTAGGAACTATATTATTTAATACATAATCAAGCTTTATCAATTCTATTAATGAGAGAAAACAAGCACTCCTCAACACTCATGGCACACCTTAACATGCTTTGGAACAATACACTAAGATTCCTTGGCACCTTGCATGTCTTCGAACATCTTTGTACCTAGAACATCTTGCCATGAGTAGGATGCCCAAGCACATGTTGGCATGCCCTAGCATAGCATAGCACTCCCCTGTCATGTGTTGGCATGCTCTGGAACACCTTGGCAAAATATTGCATTGAAAAACATTAGAACTTGGCACACATTGGCACTTAGCATGTATTGGAACATATTATAAGTGTGCCTAGCATGCCCCTTTTGAAAAATATAAAGTCATGACTTATTAACCCTCTTATGTGTTCATTTCCTTGCATTTTAGCTTGTTTATTCCTTTTGTTGTCTTGAAACTTCTTGACTCATATTGGCATACTATGGCACCATGCACATCCTAGCATGTCTTAGCACTTGGAATGCCTTGGAACTATTTGGCACATGTTAGCACACTCTAGCACTTCTTGAAATTCCTTGATATTACCTAGCATGCCTTACCTGTGCTTAGCATACATTGTCACTCCCTCCTTGGCATAATAGCTAGCACTCATTAACACTCCTTGATGCACCTTTATATTCATTCACTTCCATGAATTTTGACCTAGCGCTCCCTTGTGTTGTCCTAGTACTCCTAACACTCCTCAGCATGCATTGGCACTCTCTAGCATACCTTAGCACTCTTCGATATGCTCTTCCACTTCATAGCATGCATCACAGTCCCTGATGCACATTGGCACTTGGCACATGTTAACACTTGGAAAGTATTAGCATGTTTGGAATGTGTTGAGATGACTTGGTATGATTTGGCATGGTTTAATATTAAAATTATTTGAGATCAATTATTGGAAAATAGATGAGAAGAAACGGAGGAAGATTTGGCACTTAGAATGCATTGACACTTGGCACTTGGTAACTGTTGGCACCTAGTGTTGGTTTTCCTAGCCTAACCCTCATGGAAAAGGTAAATTGATGACTTATTAACCCTATTATGTACTCATTTACTTGTAGTTTAACTTGCTCCTCCCTTTTGTTCCCTTGACAGTCCTTGGCATGCATTGTCACACCCTTGTACATCTTTTCATGCCTTCACACTTGGCACGTCTTATCTTGTTTAACATGTCTTCATACTATTTGGCACATGTTAGCATGCCCAAGCATTCCCTAACACACCTTGGTAGTCATGGCCTTACAACTAGCATTACATTTTTCCATGACTTAGGAACATTACATTCACTAGAACACCTTGGCACTCCCTAGTTTTCATGCCCTCTATTATCCTCCACAATGTCCCAGACTGATGAGGAGATTGACGGAGGTAATCAAAGACCAAGATTTTAGTTTGGTAGCTAGTCCTACCAAACCAGAGAGGGCTCTCTCTATGAAATCACAACAAAGATATGACTCGAATGTAAAGGATTTTAGGCTAGATAGCTAGGTTCAAGTGGGTTTTGGAAAATTTAGGGTTTTGTTGCTGGATAAGGGAGAAAAACCAGGTAGCTAGGTCAGAGGATCAAAGGGTTACAACAAAAAATACAAAAAGGAGAAAGGTAGCATTACTCTTGCGATGTATCTTAGGGTTTTTC
Source organism: Pinus tabuliformis (assembly GCA_031772625.1). Classification (NCBI taxonomy): domain Eukaryota; kingdom Viridiplantae; phylum Streptophyta; class Pinopsida; order Pinales; family Pinaceae; genus Pinus; species Pinus tabuliformis. The sequence goes on along the minus strand of CM062819.1, from coordinate 16,007,673 downwards.
GATGTAGTGTAGTGTTTAGAAGAAGCAAAAGGTATTAATGAGCATGAAACATGAATTCATTAAGCAAGAAATAAAGTAACACGATGACTTTTCCATCAAAACAGAGCTTTATGCAAAGAATTTTGTTTATAAAATGTAAGGAAAACCATTGAATAATTGATGAATGGAAAGAGAAGATTAATATCTTTCATATAAAGCTATAATGGAAAAAAACTAGCATCACAAACTTACTGCACATGAATTCCTAGATAATAGTTGCAAATTGTGTCCTTTGATTTCCAGAAAATGTCCAAGTACAAGCTATAATAGTTCTCTCGTCTGAAATCCAACCCATTCTTTCACTGAGAAACTGATACATAAATACCAAAACAACATCTCCCCACTCTTGGGGGTTAAATTAATGACTCTAGGAACTGTTCCATGAGGTGTTCTAACCAAACCCTAATGTCTAGGGAAGTTAAAAACAACTTCTACAATTAACTTTGACTCCAACCTCTCTCATAAATGAGGTCAAATTTACATCAAAACAGCTTATAAATGCTAACCACCCATTATTTACATTTAATTTTACCCCTCACATTCATCTACTTCACCCTTTTGACTTTTACCAGAGTCAAACTAGGAATTACAAAAAATTACACAGTGAAAACTTTACAAAAATCTCAGAAATTTCCAGGTGTACAACGAGCTGTTGGAGGCCATTTTTGAGTGTCTTTCTGAAGTCAAAATCCAGATCGGAAGCTTTTTCTAGAAATTTTGGAGAGTATATATGTCTTTAGAGTATTGTTTCACTCAAAATGACCAATTTTTGACTGAGATATGGCCATTCTCCCAAGGTATCTCTAGGTGTGCAACGAAATGGAAAGAGAGGGGCAGAAAGGTGATTTTTGGCCTCTTTTTGCAAATTTTTCAAAACCTAAGCCCCAGACCAGGAAAGTGGGCAAATTGGGTCTAATATGGGGTCATAATCTTTCCAAAAATTCTGATTTTACGTCATTTGGAGCCCTGAGGTGGAAGCCAAGCGTGAGCTCGTTGTGCTCCTAGACAAAAAGTTGCCAAAAAATTGCAAGTCTGCACCAAAACACAAAATTTTCTCCAAACGCTCCCAAAATTTGTCCAAATATGCCTCCTTAGCACACCTAGAACTTTCTAACACTCCCTATCATACACTATTATTCATTCATTTCCATGCAATTGAAACTAGTCCTTCCTTGTGTTTCCCTGACACTACCTAACATACCTTGTCAATGCCTCCTTAGCACACCCAGAACTTGCTAACACTCCCTCTCACACACTCTTATTCATTTATTTACATGAAATTGAAACTAATCCTCCCTTGTGTTTCCTTGGCACTCCCTGGCATGCTTTGGTACCACACCCTAGCACCTAACACCTCTTAACATGCCTTGGCACTTGGCACATCTTGGAGTGACTAACATGCCTTGGAACTTTCTAGCATGTGTTATCACTTCCTGGAATTCCTTGCACACCTTGGCACTCCCTAGTTGTCATGCCCTCATAGATAGCCTCACTTTTTTTGTGACTTTGGAACCCTACCAAGTCATTGAAAAATAATGTTGTCCCTAGACAAAAGTCTCCCTTTGTCTAAAATTGCTTTTTCCATCCCCTTATCGTAATCGTAGGCTTACCTATTGCAAATCCTATTATGAAATTATCCTAATACACATCATCCTTGGGACACTTGGAAGACACTCTTATTCATTTGTTTCCATGCACTTTGACCTAGTTCTCCCTTCTGATGCCCTCACACTCCCCAACACTCCTCAACATGCATTGACATTGTCTGGTATGTGTTATCACAACTTTTCATTCCTTGGCATGCCCTGGCACTCCTTAGCTATCATGCCCTCATAACTACCCTCATTGGTTTTAAGACTTGGGAACCAACCAAGTCCTACCTCGACTACAACATCTTGACCAAGTTACAGTTACTACAACTATACTATCCCTTGTTCACCTAAGAATGGCCTATAACTCATCTTAGGCTACTCATGCCCAATCTTAGCTCATCTCACTTAAGAAGTTACCAAGTCAAGGCTCACGTCTAACCATGGCCATAAAACAACTAAGCAACATAGTTTACATCTTGACATGGCATAGCACCTGGCATGTCTAACAATCCCTTGGCACTATGTGGCACATGTTGGCATTCCCTGCATGCCATGGCATGTTTTAGCACTCCCTATCATACCGTACCACTCCTTGACATGTCATGACACTCTTGCATGCCTTGGAACTACCAAGCATATAACTTTGTCACTCCCTCCTGAGCACACTTGGAATTCACTAACACTCCTTATCATACACTCTTATTCATTCATTTCCATGCATTTTGAACAAGTTTTCCTTTGTGTTTATGTCACACTCCCTCACACGCATTGGCACACCTTGACACGCGTTGGTGCACCCTGACACACATTGGCATACCCTGGCATGTCGCCCTAACACTCTAGCATTTCTTAGCACCACCTAACATACCTTGTCGTCCCCTCCTTAACACACCTAGAACTCGCTGACACTCCTTGTCACACACTCTTAGTCATTCATTTCCATGCATTTGAAACTAGTGCTCCATTATGTTTCCCTAGCACTCCGTAACACTATGTGGCATGCATTGGCACACCCTAGCACCCGACACATCTTGGCATGTTTCCCTGGCTTCTAATATGCCTTAACACTGCCTAGCATACCTTAGCACACTTGGAACTCACTAACACTTCCTGTCACAAAATCTTAATCGTTCATTTGCATGCATTATTTTCACCTATTGCTCCCTTGTGTTCCCCTAGCACTCCTTAATGCTTCCTAGCACGTGTTTTTGATGCACAAAACACTATATATAGGGTAGCTCATCCTCCATTTGTGGACAAGAATTTTTTTTTAAGTAAGTTTGTAATAAGAAGTGCGAAGATAACCAACCAAGAGAAGGAAACGAAAAGAGAAGATATTGGTGTTGTTTATGGATCTGTTTTAGGGCTAATAGATCCACACGTGTGAAGGAACGAAGAAATATATACTACAGAAAAGGTCGAAGATCTTGTTGTTGTCCAAGAAATCGAATCAAGGAAGAAGATAAGCAAGGTTACATGCCGAATTATAATAAGAGTTCATACCATCCAAGCGAAGAAGATCAAGGTTCAAAAGCTTGGTCAACCGCACATTCTAGGGTTTATGCAAGAGGGCCAAGAACTACAGATCTGATCCATGGAACTGGAATTTGAAGGATAGTCGAGTTATTGAAGCAAGAAGCCTGATCATCATTGACTCAAGGAAAAATATGGAAGTTGAATCAAGGAGGCTTGTGACTTGGTCTTGGAGAGGTCATTGAGTCAAGGGTCTAGGCCATGGTCTTGGTATTCGTCAATTGAAGTCTATATAAGAAGAAGATCTCGTTTGGGTTTTCCTCTCATTTTGGAGAGGTTTTGGCCCTGGTTGATTGCATATTCTACGTGTCTCTTGTCTCCTCATTGTTTATGCATTGGTATATGTTTTATGAAGGATATTGTTTTTAGCATTGTTTGTTATTGTGGATTAGTCTTGAATGTGTTTGTGTATGAAAAATTGGTTGGGTTTGTAAACTACGAGTAGAGCAGTGTTTGATTGAAGCATGCTTCCTACAATAGAATGTGTCTCTTACTTAAACAATTAAACTAGTGGAAACATGGGTATTTGGACAATTATTTTTGAATTTATGCACCTTACAAGTACATCAACTCATATAATGCATAAATATAATGGAAAGTTGTAACGTGTTGCATCATAGAAAGGATGTTGATAAAATATGATAGCTTAAATGTACATGATAGTTTGGAAAGGTGGGGAATAAATCTTATTTAGTCATAGGTAGCCTAATTAATTCCTTTTTTAATATTTAAATGTCCATGATGATTTTGAAAGTAGGTGGGTAGGAATTCTTACTCATGTCATAGATAGCCTAATGAGTACTTTTCTCTATCTAGAATGACACTAGATACAATTTTTTTTTTTTTGTATTGTGTGCTTCTTCAATTTTTTTTATAATATATCATGTTATAAAAACTTTAAAATAATCTTCTCACTTTCGTTCTTTCATTTGTGGTAAAATCTGAACCCAGCTTCTGAAAGTAGTGTTATTCTAGAGGAGACCAACAATATTTTTCACTCGATAAAGGTTTTAACCTATCTTTAGTCTTTGATGAGTTTTTTGGATGATTGTACTTTAAAAATAAAGATGCATCTGCAGTTTTCTCACTTGCTAATTTAGAATCAATGAAAAAATCAAAATAATTACTTACATTTATTTGTAGAGTTTACCTGAAATTGATGGAACATGGTGATTACATCAAATGAGTGTGAAATTGAATTTTGAAATTTTATTAATGTCCTCAATTCTTGGAAAATGTAATGGGATCAGATGATAAGTTAACATGTAAGGTATTTAGTGAGACATATCTTCTCTTCTAAGAAAAGTATATCTAAACCAAGTGCAATACCAGGGAGAGAGAGGATTCTGTAGTGTGCAAAGCTTAGCTGTGTGGGTTTGGTGCTAAGGCATAGTTGCTCCATTTAACTGAAGTAAAATGAGAGGAAATGAGGCGATGCATACTTTGTAAATATTAGCTATGAGGATTTGGGGTTCAAGGCTTAGTCACTTCACAATTGAAATAAAATGAGATCAGATTAGACAGGGACTTGCAAATTATTAGTTATATGTAATGACATTAAAATGAGTAAACACAAAGTATCAAAATTCGAAGTAGAATCAACCCTTGTGTATGAAAATTCAGTCAAGTGTTTTTTTATGGCTGAATTCCCCCTAAAATATACATTTGATTAATGAAAAAGCTTAGAAAACCACATCTATGTAATTGAGGTATCCCACTTAGATGCACAAACCTTCCCCCTTGGCTTCCCATTGACTTTGAGGTTGTGTTCCCCTACACTCCTATATGCTTACTAGGGATACTACACTCCAACATGACGGATTCTAAGATATATTATGATAGGGGGATGAGGGTTTCGGAAATTCTTGTTGCCACAGGAAAGTCTTGCCATGTTTAGCTCAACAATATGGAAGCAAAATGCTCATGTAGAAGGATTTATGGTTCTTTTTCAATTGTGGGTGTTATCACTCCAGGAAACTCTCCTAGATTGTAGCTCAGAGATGCCTGGTAACATATAATCTTCAATATTGTTCTCTGAACTATTGCAATGAATGATGGTTTGGATGAAGCCAGATAACCATTTCAACTATGTTTTTACTCAAGACATGCATGAACACCCTCAACTTTCTAAGGCTTTAGATCACTAATGTTTAATAGTTTGTAGATTCAATGGATAGATGGAGAATACCGACTGTACCAGTAGATGCATATATAAAAACATATGAATGGCCAACTATAGGAAGTAAAAGAAGCTTGCAAATATAATTTATCAACGTAGAGATAAGATGATAGTTATCTAGCATTAGACACAAAAGAAACATGAATAACCTATTCAATTGCAAATCCAATTTATCAATGCAGAGATAAGATGACAGTTATCTGGAATTAGACATAGAAGAAATCATGAATAGACTATCTAAGTGCAGCTTAGAATAGAAGAGAAATCGATATTGAACATATAACAAAAAAAGAAGCTTATATTGCTAATGAATGAAGATGAGAAGCTGGAGTAGCAAAGTCTCAATAGTCTCCAGAAGTTGAACCCTTATTACGTCTTACTTTCAGATATTTATAGCTCTTTACAATGCTCTCAAGCCTTCTGAGGCTCGAAAGATCTTAATCTATCCCTCTGTCTCTTCAACAACTTTAATTCCTTGACTAGGCAAGCATGGGCTCGGAGGTTTCTTCTTCTGACAGAAGAGTAACCGCATTTGGGTAGTTTGATGCGCTGGCAGGGAGCTCTCTCATGCCAGAGATGCTCCATGATCATTCTATTTGTTTGGTTGAGCTGCGCTGTCAATGCTCCATGATGTTTGATTCAGGCTATCGTGCTATGATGCTCCATGATCACTTTCTGGCCTATGTCTCCCGGAAATTTGTTTCTTGGCCTCTGTTCTGTGATGGAAAGGGTCTTCGGGCCTCTATTATTCTTTTAAAATGCAAACAATGATTGTTTTCTGTTTAATATAGGAAATGCTGCCAAACTGTAAAATCCCACCCATTTTTGTTTCTTTCGGACTTCAACAGTCCTCAAATATGGTTTATTCATCTATCGGGTCCGCCCTTACGGTCGCTATCGCAAGTTGCACACGGCCTATCCTTGTGTTGCCTTTGTATTTTGAAATACTTAAAAAATAACGGGAAATACATTAAAAATGGCTCCCTTCGGACTTCAAAAATCATATATTTCCCTTTCCGAACCCTTTTGGGTCTAGGTATTATCGCATATTGCAAGTCCAAGGTTCCCTTTATATTTCGTTAAATAATGAAATATACGAAAAATGCATTGAAAAAGGCTTTCCTGCAGACGTCAAATATTATGAAATTTTATTCAAAACTCTGTCGGGTCCGGCTCATTGGGTCGCACATGTATATGTGTAAAGGGCTCACCCCTTAAGGTTTCTCTTATGCGATATAGTGATGTAACGTGGGTCGTCGATCTATGCACTTGATCGATGGTCCATGTTGAATCGCTGTCGCAAGTTCCATACTATCTACGTCAATATCCGCCTGTTTCCTCCGCCGATTGCGACCTACTGTTATAGACGTATTTGGGCACTTCAACCCCAGTCATATATGTTGATAAACCAAGGGCTCTTTAACCCCTAAAAGTTTTGTTTCATACCCTAAAGGATCATGGTCAACTGATTACATCATTCCCCAGAAGTTCCACCTAAAAAACCACTCAGAACTGGCCAAAACTAGACCATATTGACTGCTCCACTGGAAAGGTGCAATGCATACTGACTGCTACACCAGCCAGGTGTGATGCATATTGAAGAGGCCTTATATAGGGTGTGATGAGTGAGGATGGACAAATTTCTGAGACTGTTTGCTAAGTGGACGCCCATGGAATCTTCTAGAAACTTCTCCTATGACACTTGCCTCTCTGAATTCGCCCAGGGATGAGTAAGAGATCAATGAAATCTCCAAGTGGAACCAAGAACTATGAGTGGAATGACACTAATCAAAAAACTAGATTTGACTCACACCCTTACAAGACATCTATAAATGGATCCCTCATCGGAGAGATCTAGAGGCTGGAATTTTGTAATTTGTAAGGACGTGCTATTAGTTTGTCTTTAAGAAGAAGCATTGTATTGTTGGGTGATCTTGCTTTTCATGAGGTGAAGAGGGCTTTGATGTTGGGAGGATGATGGTGGATTAGACAGTTGGGTTGTAATTCTCCCTTCTATTTTAATAAAGTTCTTTGAGTTTTCCTCCATACAATTGTGTACTTGTGAATCTTGTTATTTGTGAATGCCATTGTATGTTCAATGTATTTCTGATTCTGCATTGTTTATGATATTATAGATCGAGATCCTTTGATGGTGTTTTGTTACTTTGTCTCTATAGGTATTCTCTAAGCGAGACAAGTAGGAGAGGAGTTGCAAGTTCTATCAAAGGGGGAGAGAAATCAAGCAAGGAGTCAAGCGGAAGATCCAAGTTGGTCCCTTTGCTTCTCTCTTATCTATCATACATAGAGGAAATCACAAATTGCTTTGATTGTTTGTTTCTAAGATAGCTGCCAATCTTAGTGGGACTAGCAGATCGAAAAGACACTAGTTTTCCCAAAAACAAAATGGCGACTCCACTGGGGAGCGAATAGTTTGTTTGTTTGTTATTGTTGTTTTCTTTATAAACTATAGACAGAGCCTGAAGTTAGCCAGATAGCCTTCGAACTGCTCTTGCTCTGCAATTGCAAAGTAGATGAATGCTGCTTCAGTCAATCTCCAGTTTAGTTTATGATTTGAACATATGACTTCAAGAATTATATATTCCCTTGTGATAGCTCAATAACCTCCCAAGATCATACCCCTGTACTTTGCTTTGAATTTTCACAACAGCTTAGCTTAAATCACTGAACTCAGCTGCAAAATTTGACCAAAAACCCACCTCAGTTTCACTCCCTAGCCCATTGCACTGTCTATCACTGGAAGCCAGTATGCATTGCACCTCCCGTGTGTAGCAGGTGAGATGCATCCCTATTTCTATGAAGCACAGGTGCGATGACTGGGTAATCCTATTTCTCTCCTTGAAATTTGGGTTTTTTGTCCTTGTTTTCAGCTGTGTTTGATTGTATTGCTGCTTATGATCAGTATCTCATTGCTGAAGCCTATTTGCTTTACATAGTTCAGCCTCCATTGATTAGGATTAGTAAATGTTTTTATGTATTTGTCCATCATTTACGATCCTTTGGCAAAAGGTAGCTTAAATCGAACTGTCGTCTTGATGCAAAAAGTGTCGTAACTATCATTTTGAGTCAAAAAGAAGAGTGTCATAAAGTCTTCCTCTTCTAGATAGTTGATTGTAATTTTTTCATTGTATTTGATTTGAATTGTTAATATTTGAAGTGTCGAAAGAAGTTTTCTATTTGAAATCAAAATGTGTCGTATATTCTTCCTTACATTTTGAAAAGAAATTGTCGAAATGTCGCTTTGAAGAAAATATTTCAGATCTATACTTAGTTTTCCTTTTTTGGCATTCTTCACATTAAAAGGAAAGAAAAACAAATACATGCATTTGCATTTGCATTTAGACTGTGTGCGGAAAATGATTTAGGAAAAGTGCATTTAGTGTGTGCTCTTTGCTCTCTGTTTGAAAAAATCGCACTCTTATTTCCTTAGTAGCTAGGATTTTCATTGCTAAAAGAAAACAATGATTGTTTATCATTTTAGATTGCATATTTAGGAATTTTACATCTACATCATGCAGTGAACCTTGAAAGGAAAACTTATAAGCAAGATCAACTCTAAAATAAATTTCAATGAACTTAACAATGCTTTGGAACCTAATGCAACACATCTAGGAGTCTAGGCTAGAAACGTGTTCCGGCGTTGTAAAATCTAGTAACTATCATTTTCATTGAAGGTTGGGTGATTCCTCCTCTTTGATACGACAAGTGCTAGCATAGACTTGTGCTCCCCGTACCATCGAGTATATATTGGGAGACAATAATAGGATGATATCTTTTATCCATAATAAGCCGTGTTTGCCACCCTATCGATCACAATGCACTGAACACAACATTCGGGAAGATTAACTGTCGTACATAAGTCCTTGGTAATTTCTCTTTAATTTACCACCAAGGTGTATATTGTAGTTTTGCGATTGATTTGGTAATCCCTCTGTCTAGATTTCCAGAGTAGTCACTTTCATTCCTTTTCAACTCTTTAAAAGAAAAGGTCCATCTGAGCACTTGTCACTTCAGGCTCATTAAAAATCGAAGGCAACTAGATTCATCTTTAGCTTTTTCTCGACTCTTAAAAATTGAAAAAGCAAGGTTGTGTCAAAGCGTCATTAAAATTTATTTAATTTGGAATAACATCCCTGTTCCTTCATTGATCTTAGGTTGAGATAATGGAGTCCACTAATCAAGGAATCCCAGTCCATTTTCTTCTTGGGGAAATATTGGTGCTCTGTATATGGCCACTTTGTCCCTTCCAAGAATCAAAATTGGTCTGCCGATATGGCTATTCTCAACCTCTGTCGTTCAAAATACCATAATTCCTCAGCAATCAAATCAGAAACCAGTTGATACCGAAAGTCACCCTTCACCTTCTACTTCATTTGTTTCTCCCTCACCTTCTTCCTCTTCGCTTGGTGAAAATAGTGATACTAGTAACCAAATGGCTGAGAAGAAGAATAAAGGGAAGGAGAAGAAGAAGAAGAAGTCAGTTAAGCAATGGGGAAACAATGAATCATCTGGTGAAAATATACACATTAAATCTCCTAAATATCCTTGTCTAATTTGCAAAGGAAACCATTTTCATCAAGATTGTCCTTGCATTCTGCGGATCTTGAGAGAATGGTCTCCCTGTTCACAGCATCCGGTGTCATCAACCTCTGGCGATCATGTTGACAGTACACCATCAACTAGTGAAAATGAAATTCCTGGACAGAAAGGTCATAATTCCATGTCAATTATGTGAAGGAGACCATCGCCTTCCCCATTGTCCTTTTCTAGATGAGGCCAAAAGAATCTTGCATAACCGTCTTGCTTCACCGTAGCGACTTCCATCTGGATACAAGAAACTCTCACCAAGTCCTTCACTAATTGAAAATCTAACCGACATGACTCAACCGTCAGTCGAAACACCTATCATTGAGAGTGAACCTTCTGAATCCATACCGGACCAAAGTCAGTAGGTCGAGATGGTAGTCGACCTAGTCTTGCCTTCAAAAAGTCCACCTTCAGATGGTACAATTTCCAAAGAGAAGGAGAATGATACTGTTCAAATTATTTTTGTTAATACAGAATCTGATGAACTTGGGGGCAATTCACTCATTCCTTTACAACAGGAGGAAAATTCCCCAGTTCAAGGGGTTCATTCAACCGTTTATCCGGTACCCCCTCCAAGCAGTCTAGTTGATTCCAATCACATAGTGGAATCGTGCAATGTGGAACTGTGAGCTAAAGTTAGAACCTTGGCCAATGGAACCCTGACACAGAGAATCTTTTGATGATGTGAGGAATCTTATAGATTCCCTAGAGGCCTAGATTTGCAGGTGTCAGAATGAGGTCAACTTTATACTCAAATTTCATGATTTTTCACAAGGATCACGATGACACTCACAATTTTAGCATTTGAGTTGCTGATTTTCAGGTCATTATCAGATTGGGGGATATAATAATGCATTTTAGCCACTTGCTTGTTTTTATTTTAGCGAAAGGAAAAATGTATGTTGCAGGTTTTGGTGATCTCTGTATGTTGTAGTAGGAAAACGAGATCTAAATTTTTGTAGGGAATTCATCATTTTAGGCGTTGTGATGGGCCTCTAAACTAAACATAAATTAGGCCCATGTCTCTAATTTAAAACATAAATTAAGGCTTATGACCATATTTCAACACATTAAACCTCTCTTTTTGCACTATATAATTTATTTTTAACTTTAATATGTTCATTAGGGAGGTTTATGAACAATTGAATATTTGTGCCTAATATTATTTATTTTTTGTGGAATATTATGAGAATATTGGGCAGACTATGAAGATTTGGAGGAGGAGAAAATTTAGGGACTTGTTCCCTACTATTGCAGGATCAATAATAAATAATAATTCAACAAGATATTATGGAATTATGTCACAAATTGTGGAACTCCAATCATTGAGAAAATATAGGAATGTGTTCCACTAATCAAGGGAGAAGATCCACCGATCAAGGGAGCAGATCCACTAATCAAGGGATTTCGGTGGGGAAAGATTTCTCCATCCATGGGGAATGATTATTAATCATTTTTTATAAATACCAAGTCGAATTTTCCTCTAGGGAATGATTGAGAAAATCTAGGAATGTGTTCCCTACCATTTAATGCAAATTCCTATTATTGGGGACTAGATCCACTAATTAAGGGATTTTGCTAGGGAAATCTTCCTCCATTCATGGGGAATGATTCCTAATCATTTTTCATAAGTACCAAGTCGAATTTTCCTCTAAGGGGATATTTTTCATTAGTGTTATTGTGGAGAGAGCTTGTATTATTGTAGCTCCATTGTATTTTCTTACAGGGATGTAATTATATTGATGAAAATAATGAAGATTGGTGTCATGTTCAACTTATAAATCTTGTTCTCCTCCATAGGTATCTGAGTTTCCTTGGACTTGGTAATCCCAAGAGCCTCAGATCCCTTTTGTATCATTTTCTTTCCTTCTTTTCATTGCTTATTCACATGCATCTCTAGTTTTTATGTCTTTCTATTTCTGCATTTAGGATTAATAATTTCTTATTGTAAGATTGAGTTAAATGTTTGATGTAAGTTATTTTATAGGATCAAAAGCATTATTTCATCCTTGGAAAAGCTTTTGAAATTCATAATAATCATTGATTTTCTTGGATTAGTCTTTTTATTCCCAAATCTAGATTGTTGGACCTCCTTTTTAGCAAAGAACAATAAATTTCTGCTATTTTTTAGAGCATGCTAATGAGCTTCAATAGAATTGGTTCAACTTGCATTAGATAAAAAAAAAATAAAAAAATAAAAAAAAAATAAAAAATAAAAAAATAAAAAAAAAAACATTTTAGTTCATAACAAAAATTACCCCATTTCATGTTCACTTGTTTTGGTTAGACATTTCTTATATTTACTAGCTCACTAGTTCTCAAATTTCTAGATTTTCGACTAGTAATGTTTTTTTTTTATTATTTTTTTTGCATGGGTTAACATAGGTCTTTTTGAGTGATTCCACTTGGAATATGGGCCTAAGAAATCCTAGTTAATAACAAAATTTGTCCCATCCAATTTGAACTTGATTTTCTTGGTCATTAAACCCTCACCAATTTCATCATTTCACAAGGAAACTTCTCCATTATGTTTTAAGCGAATCCATCCATCTCCCGACTTTGGTTTTGAGTTCTGAGTGATCCTAGGAATTTTCCCACTCCATTCCACCCATCCCTCACCTTTCCTAGGCCTCCCATCACCTCCAATACCTCATATTTTTCTCTCGACTATATCCTATAGGTTTCCTGTAATTGTTACCGGATCATCCTGTAGGTTTCTAGAACATCCTGTAAGTTTTCCTGAAACAACCTGTTTTGAGGCCAAATTGATGGAAAACCTCTAGGAAGTCACCAAAAGCCTCCCAAGGGTCTCCCACACCATCCAAACATCTCCTAACCCTTCCATCCAACCTCCAACATCCTTAATTCACCTTCCACATCACCAAAAGACATTAGTTTGCATACTTGATTTTGCATGAAAAGACAAAAAGACAAAAACAGATTTACTTTAGTCCCTTTACTTGCACATTAGTGATGTTTGATGCTTCTTACTTCCATTATTAGATAGTATCATTTGGTTCATGATAATTTAGCACTATTGCAAAGCATAGTTTCTTGGAAATTAATTAGGACATGGTGTGATTTAGCATTGAATTTTCGCTCTTTCCTTGTACTTTCTTTCTTGCAATAGTTTAAGGTTCCATTTCAAACATTTCATTTTCCACAATTCGTTTAGGTTTTGACTTTAATACATGCACTCTATTACATCATGACAACAAAGGAAGGACACATTGTATGCTGCACATATAGTGCCAACACCCCTTAAGTTTGTACGAACCCTGGGATGATAATTAAAGTCGGTAGCCTTGGGAGTTGCAGCATTCTTGTTGCAATAATGAGGCTCATCACTTTTTGGCGCCATTGCTGGGGAGGTGTCAAAGTATGCATTATTTTCTTCCCTAGTTGATTAATTTATTTTTACTTTTTTCAAAAACAAAGAATATTTGCATTAGACATATTTAATTTCAAAAGTAGAAAATTGCATTGCATTATAGTTTTCATTCAATCATAAAAACAAAAACAAAAAAATTCTCCAACACCAACCCACCCCCCATTTGATCACATGGCACAGTAAGAGCCATATCACCATTCAATTTTGCAAGTAGAAGAAGAAGATGGCAAAGAATGTAGAAGAAATGGATGGAGATGATGACAATGAGGAAGATCCTCTCGGATTTCCCATTCAAGATATTGATGGTGTTGAAAATAGAAGTGCTAAAAATAGCACCGCTATAAATCGCAGTTTGGGTATCAGTGCTGGATTGAGAAACAGGGAATGAAAAATGGAAGTGATAAAAATAGAATTTCTATTTTTAGTAGTTCAGGATCGATTCCTATATTAGTTAGTCCCTAGACTAAAATAGGAAGTAAAATTCGAATTTGATATTAACAAAAATTTGAAAATTAATTAATTAATTCATCTTGAGTTAATTAGTTAAGGAAAATCAAACTTGAAGTCTATGTGAGGACATGCAACAGTTTATCTATTAATTGAGGAATTTATCCATCAGTTAAAGAGATAAGGATGAGTTCTAATTTGAGTTGTAATTAGTTAGCTCAATTAACTGAGTCAAGTCCAGTTAGATTGATTTAAACAGTTTGTTTAAATTAATGTGAGTTTAGTTAGTTAATGCTTGCATGCATGTAACGACTGTTCTTCAGATAACTGAATATTCTCTCATGAATAACTCATGCATGTCAGTTCAGACAGAGACCCAGTTGAGATCAGAGGAGGGACAATGTATTATCAGTTGGATGGATTTTTCCTATTAAAGAAAGTCATCCATGGAGAAGGATTTATCTTCTTCAGGAATGCGCAGTTAGATCAGAGGTTAGTGAGTGTGTGAAGAGGCCAATTCACACAAGTGGCTGCACTGGACCCCAAGGAAAATTACGCAAAGAAATAGGAGGCTTGGAGGGCAGAGGAGAAGGTTTGAGAGAGGCCTTTGACTGTCTATGAGCAGCAGAGGTATTGCAGAGAGAGTAGGATAGCTTTTGAGCTGATTCTTTTTGTAATACTAGTTATATTTCCACTTGTATGATAATACAGAGTTGGGGTTTTAGGCTGAGGCTTTCCTCGGGTAACTTCTTATGTGTTATGTGTGATTGGTTCCTTCTTATTAGTTATATGTGTTCGTGCTTGATGTTTCTCATGGTTGATTAGCTTCCACAAAGTTTATGGTAGATGTAGATCTAGTATTATGCTTTAGTGCATTGCATATATCAGCTTGATCTGTAGGTGAAATTTCCACATGATATCAGTGAGCTAGCTGATTTGTAGAGAAAATTATACATGGTATCAGAGCACAGGTGATCAAGGAAGAACAATATACAAGAAGGAATTCAAAGTTTATTATTCGGGATATAGATCTCAAGTTCTTATCACATCTATTTCACCGATGGCATTCTATGGTTTGAGGCTTGAGTATGCCCTTGATGGCAGCTCAAACTATATAGCTTGGAAGGATTGCATGGAGGTAGTATTGGAAGATAACGACCTTAAGGACTTCATTGATCAAGAAGTCCCTAAGCCTACTGATGCTACTCAACTGGCGGAATGGAAGAAGTGTGTGGCTAGAGCTAGGAGAATTCTCTTGGAGGGAGTGCGAGATCACATTGTCTCAAGCCTCCATGGGAAGGAGACTCCATTTGCAATGTGGAAAACATTGAAAGATTTATATCAGAATAACAGTGATCAAAGGAAGCTGGCATTGAAGGACAAACTTCGAAAGATCAAGTGTGAAAAGGATGAGATGATCTCTATGTATCTGACCAAGCTCATCACATGCAGGGATGAGCTTGCAAGTGTAGGGGTCGTGACAGCTGATGATGATATGGTGAGTCTAGCACTCCTTCGCCCTCCTAAGAGCTAGCATAGCTACCAGGACTTGGTTAATGGAAGGGAGAAACTCCCAGATTGGGAATGACTATGGTCAGATTTGATGCAGGAGGAGATCAGACAGAGCACTAGAGACAGTTCTTCATCCATGGAGGATGAGGAGAACTGTGCCTTAGCAAGTAAGGCAAAGAAGGGGAAGGAGAAGGTTTCTCTTTCCAAATCCAGTTCTTCCAATGGTGGGAAGAAGGTTGACAAATCGAAAGTGTGATGCTTTTTTTTTCATGAGGTGGGCCATTATGCTGCAAATTGTCCACAGAGGAAATCTAAGAAGGTATCTGGGGAAGGATCTAAAGGTGAGGCACTTGCTTCACAGTTTGAGTTGGATTTCACACTCTTCGCATGCATGGTTTCATCCATGGTGGGAAGTGTTTGGTTTCTTGACAGTGGAGCTTCTTTCCACATGACCGACGACAAGAGTTTGTTTAGTACTTTAGAGGAGAAAGATCTCCATATACTCATAGCGATGGGTAATGATGAGAAGTATAGTGTCTTAGGTGTAGGCATGGTTATTTTTCAGAGGGAGCATGGAGCTCACCTTACCTTAACTGGTGTCAAATATGTACCAGGACTGAAGAGAAACTTGGTGTCGACCGCAATGCTAGAAGATAAAGGCTATGATGTAGCCTTCAGTAAGGGAAAGGTTTTCCTTAGACACATAATCACTAGACAGGTGAAGCAGATTAGTTCATGGGTTAAAAACCTGTATGCTCTTGAGGTTCAAGATGCATGCAAAGCCTTGAGCAGCAAGGCAACTGATGGAGACTTGGTGGTTGAGAGGGAGGGTATGTTACCTCTCAACATGCAGTGCTAGAAGAAGCCTCAGACGATTGTGGAGGAGCCATGATTGGTGTAGCAGCTTCAGGAGGTTGTAGAGCAGCCACAACTAGGGAAGCTAAGAGGAGATCGAGTAGAGACATCTACTCATGCAGATACCTCCAGTAGGGGGAAATTTTAAGCCAGGTGGGTAGAGGGATCACATGCATCCATACCTCCAGGTAGGAGGTGGGGCGATGTGGAGTGATCATCCCAAGAAGGCTGGAATAGGGGAAGGATCCTTGAGGTACCAAACTTCTTTGATTCGACTTTGCTATAGGAGTCCCGACGAGGAGTAGCAAGACTGGCTAATTGGGTAGAGACAGATGCAGATGGAGTGGCAGAGAGAGATACAGTGAAGGAGTCCCAGGACTATGTAGAGCTAGCAGGCTGTAACAATGCGAGAGGCACAGGAGTGTTGCACCAGTGTAGGATGGCACAAAGAGGTGTGCAACGGTGCAAGATGCATGGAGTGTTGCAGCAACTTAGAGGTCAGAGAGGGAGCACTTATCAGCAGTAGGTAGAGCTTCAACATCAAAGTATGTTTCTAGCCCAACAGAGAGGTCAGTAGGGAGTTTTTTGTTCCGAGAGTTGCTGGAGCAACCACACTTGGTAGAAGTGTTGCATGCAGAACATTCCAAAGGTACAGGATTGGGTTCGAGTTGAAGTCTTTCTTGTTGAGAGGGAAAGTTGAAAATAGAAACAAGAAATGCTAAAAATAGAAGTGCTAAAAATAGCACTGCTATAAATAGCAATTTGGGTATCAGTGCTGGATTGAGCAATAGGGAATGAAAAATGGAAGTGCTAAAAATAGAATTTCTATTTTTAGCAGTTCAGGATGGATTCCTATTTTAGTCAGTCCCTGGACTAAAATAGGAAGTAAAATTCGAATTTGATATTAACAACAGTTTGAAAATTAATTAATTAATTCATCTTGAGTTAATTAGATAAGGAAAATCAAACTTGAAGTCTATGTGAGGACATGCAACAATTTATCTATTAATTGAGGAATTTATCCATTAGTTAAAGAGATAAGGATGAGTTATAATTTGAGTTGTAATTAGTTGGCTCAGTTAATTGAGTCAACTCCAGTTAGATTGATTTAAACAGTTTGTTTAAATTAATGTGAGTTCAGTTAGTTAATGCTTGCATGCATGTAATTGTTGTTCTTCAGATAACTAAATATTCTCTCATGAATAAATCATGCATGTCAGTTCAGATAGAGACCCAGTTGAGATCAGAGGAGGGACAGTGTACTATTAGTTGGATGGATTTTTCCTCTAAATGAAACTCATCCATGGAGAAGGATTTATCTCCTTCAGGACTGCGTAGTTAGATCAAAGGTTAGTGAGTGCGTGAAGAGGCCAATTCACACAAGTGGCTACACTGGACCCCAAGGAAAATTGCGCAAAGAAATAGGAGGCTTGGAGGGCAGAGGAGAAGGTTTGAGAGAGGCCTTTGACTGTCTATGGGCAGCAGAGGTGTTATAGAGAGAGCGAGATAGCTTTTGAGTTGATTCTTTTTGTAATACTGGTTATATTTCCACTTGCATGATAATACAGAGTTGGGGTTTTAGGCTGAGGTTTTCCCTGGGTAAATTCTTCTGTGTTATGTGTGATTGATTCCTTCTTATCAGTTATATGTGTTCATGCTTGATGCTACTCATGGTTGATTAGCTTCCGCAAAGTTTATGGTAGATGTAGATCTAGTATTATGCTTTAGCACATTGCATATATCAGTTTGATCTGCAGGTGAAATTTCTACATGATATCAGTGAGCTAGCTGATTTGTAGAAAAAATTCTACAGATGGTTGTGTGCACATGAAGAACATTCCTCCATTTTTTCTTCCTAAATTTCATGGTCTAAGGTCAGAGGATCTGGAAACCTTTCTCTTTGAATTTGAGATTGTTTCTAGATCTTATGGTTACTTATTAAGAACTGCTTCTGGCAACTTTGAATGATAGAGCTCTTAAATGGTTCATGAGTTTAGGGACTAATTCAATAAGATCATGGAATGATATGCAAAATATATTCCTAGAAAAATATAAAGATTATGATCTTAAAGAAGAAATCTTTAGAATGAATCAAAGAGAAGATTAGAGTCTGGAGGATCTAATAGAGAGGTTCATGTATAATCTTAAGAGGAAAAAACTACATCATTTAGGATCTAACACACTAAAAACCCTCTTACTTAGAATAATTAGGGATGAGTGGATTGATCTCCTTAATATCATGAGTAGAGGTGATGTATATGAACTATCATTTGAGGAACTTTGTGAAACATGCAAACACATATCAAGAGGAAATACAAGAGTAAGTAAATCAGCATCAAGGTCGGTAAGTCAAGCTAAACTTGGAAATTTGTTTGATGATTTTAAAGTAGAAATTCTTAGCAGTCTAACCAAACAAGTAGAAATGTTAAGAATAAAAAATGAGCAAAAAGAAGATGTTTGTGTTGTCCATGCAGAATCACATGATGTTAAATGTTGCTCCTCATTACCAAGGTTGAAGGAAGTTCACCAAGAGGACAATGGAGCAAGTCAATTTCAAATGCAGCAATGTTATGTAGCTCTAAGAGGACCATGGTAGCCTATTCAGTCTTATATGATGCAAGAGCCTAATTCACAATTTCAAGGTTATGCATATCCACCTCAAAGTAATTGGAACACATCCTTTCCTTGGCAACATTGGTCATCTCAATCACAAAACCAATCTTGGCAACAAAGTTGGAAATGAACTTATGGGAGCCGTCCACAATATCCTCAATAGTTTCCTCAATATCCTCCATACCCAACTCCATGTTATCCCTATCATTCACCTCCACCACAACCACAACCCCATCCACATCCATCTCAAATATATACTCCCACTCGACTACCTGTACCACCATTTCCAAACCCGCACATTGAAGTAGCTCAGTCCACTCACAATGCTGAGGTACAACACTTCCAAACATCTCCTCTTGAGCTCAATGGTATTCACCATAGCTCAGGAAGGGTATTGCAAAAAATAGATTCTCTTAATATCATTGAAGGACTACATCTAGAAGAAGAAGATTCAAATGAGAAGACCACAGAATCATGGGCTACACTTGATGAAGAGTAGACATCAAAATCAGAGATCGAGAGAGCTCCCTCATGTATTCAAGAGAATAATCAGAAAAAAGAGGAAGATTTGAAGGTCATGGCAGAAGAAGACATGAAGAATGATCTAGATCAACAAAAGGACTAGGGACATCACAACTATATTGAAATATGGTTTCAGATAGTCACTAAGTTGTAGCATCATTCTCTTCCTCAACTATACTTGATCCTTTCAAAGTCAAATCATTTGGTCTCTGAAATCCAGGTACATGTCAAAGCATACATTTCAAGCCTACAAATCATTTTGTTTGTCATCTTGATGTGCACATGGCTCCATTGGAAGTATTCTTATACTTGAAAATAAATTTGTTTATCAAGTAGGGTATGGTAGAAGAAAAAAATAAAAATTGAGAAAAAAAAAATCTCAGGTGAAACCCTCCTTGCAGGCACCTGATATTGGCTCATTGATTGAAAACCTCCATGAGGCGGACAATGGGTTGAAAAAAAAAAAGATAAAAAAGAAAAGGTCATAGGTGAAAACCTCCTTTGAGGTGCTTAGGCAGACCTATTAGTTGAAAACCTCATTGACGTGGCTAGTAGGCCTAGAAGAAAAAAAGAATAAAAAATAAAAGAAATGTTTGCTCCATGCATCTCTTTGATGAATGCATGTACTCTCCAACATTTGCAAGCAACAAGAACAAGTTGGTACCAAAAGGAAAATTGGTCAAGCCTATTAAAAAGAAGTCAAATTTTGACTTTCTCCTCCTTTGCTCAAATTCTTCAACAAACCCAAGGCCATGCCAATCCATCATCCTCATCTGTTTTCACCATTCACCCGTCATTCTCAGCCTCCTACCATTCATTTTCTCTGTTTTCCTAAAAAACTACAAGATGCTCTGTTTTACTATAGGATACAAAAATACATAGAGCAGAAATTTGTTTTTGCCATAACTTGAAAACCATGGATATATTTGCCAATCTGTTTCAAGTGGAGATGCATATGGATGATGGTAACATGCTCAAGTAATTTCAGCAAATTCCAGTGCACGGTTTCCAAGAAATTGGCTTCCATCACCTTCAGCCATTTTTGCATTTTCTCAATATTCGTGCATCCATTTAAAAATCTGTTTCATGGGGAGATGCATATGAATAATGGTAACATGCCCAAGCAATTTCAGAAAATTCCAGTGCATGGTTTCCAAGAAATTGACCTCCATCACCTTCAACCATTTTTAGTTTTTCTCGAGATCCATGCATCCATTAACCAAAATTTTTCTATGGGGAATTGCGTAATGATGATGGCAACATGCTCACAAAGTTTCAGCTCAATTCAGTCTACCATTTGGGAGATAGGGACAAAAACATTGTTGTCCTTTAAACCTACATGATACAGAATAACATGTACAGGATTAGCAGTGAGCAGTTTTAAAGGAGACCCAGAGGTCAAAGAAGCTCCTCCTGAGCTTAGTAGCATCATCAGGATCATCAGCATCACCATCCAACACCTACACATCAACATCAACTCAGCAGCGGCATGCATGCCTCTCTAACAACCATCAGGTAGGTACAGGTATGCAATATTCTTGACCTCTTCTCTTGAGCATATTATAGTTAGAATTTTGTTGTCAATGGATGAGAGATGAGGTTTTATAAGATAAGGATGAGTCAAAAGTCTCATCTTCCTTCAACTAGTTGATTGCACTTCACTCCTCCACTCATGCAATGTTGAAAAGTCAAATTATGAAGGGTGATGATTTCAAGGAATGAGGACAACAGTTAAAAGAAGAAATTTTTGCAAAGGCCAAGGTCATCACAACACTCCAAGCCCTCCATCCAATTCATATTCACTATCTATTCATCATTCATCCATCCCATTTCATTCTTGAAAAAAAAAAACAAAGAGAGCATCCTCTCCATTTTCATGAAATTTCCATTTGCAAGTCAGCGAGAAGGATAGTCAAATAGAAAAGGAGGATCACAAACAGAGGCCTGTCACTCACATTTTTATTTTACCACTCATTACCATTTATTCATCCACCATTTATGTCATTTTTTTCACTCCTTTACTTCAGTTTACAAAGGGACTGTGTTTTCGACGGGATGATCCTGTAGGAATTACAGCGACCCAGAAATCGTACAGGAGGTAGTCCTAAGGCAAATAAATGGTGGAACAAGGGAGTAGAATGTTGATAAGAGTGTGGAAGACCTTGCCAAACTGAAAAAACAATCAAGAACCATCTTGAATAAGGGGAAGAAAGAAAGCTAATGGTCTCAAGAAACAATGATTTTTCTTTGAACAAATATGTTTTTGGGCTTGTCCTTGTAGAGCTTACAGCCAAAATTCTTAATGCACAAGAGAGAGGCCACCGGGGCCATGGATGAGGCACAATGAGGTCACTAAGTTGCTCAGAAGATGAGAAACACTTTCAGTAGGGGGGTATGATGGGCCTCCAAATTCGACATAAATTAAGCCCCATGTCTGTAATTGAAAACATAAATTAAGGCCTATGACCATCTTTCAACACATTAAACCTCTCTTTTTGCATTACATAATTTATTTTTAACTTTGATATATTCATTAGGGAGGTTTATGAATAATTGAATATTTGTGCCTAATATTATTTATTTTTTGTGGAATATTATGAGAATATTGGGCAGACTATGAAGAATTGGAGGAGAAGAAAATTTAGGGACTTGTTCCCTACTATTGCAGGATCAATAATAAATAATAAGTCAACAAGATATTATGGAATTATGGCACAAATTGTGGAACTCCAATGATTGATAAAATCTAGGAATGTGTTCCACTAATCAAGGGAGCAGATCCACCAATCAAGGGAGAAGATCCACTAATCAAGGGATTTTGGTGGGGAAAGCTTCCTCCATCCATGGGGAATGATTCTTAATCATTTTGTATAAGTACCAAGTCGAATTTTCCTCTAGGGAATGATTGAGAAAATCTAGGAATGTGTTCCCTGCCATTTAATGCAAATTCCTAGTATTGGGGACTAGATCCACTAATCAAGGGATTTTGGTGGGGAAATCTTCCTCCATTCATGGGGAATGATTCCTAATCATTTTTTATAAGTACCAAGTCGAATTTTCCTCTAAGGGGAGATTTTTCATTAGTGTTATTGTGGAGAGATCTTGTATTCTTGCATCTCCATTGTATTTTCTTGCAGGGATGTAATCCTATTGATGAAAATAATGAAGATTGGTGTCATGTTCAGCTTCTAAATCTTTTTCTCCTCCATAGGTCTCTGAGTTTCTAATGCAAGAGCATTTAGCCCAAGGAAAATCATTGTAAATAGTAGACATAGGGGGTCATGCATTTTAGGAATTAGTTTCCTAAGTTCCAAGTCAAAGTAATAATTAGGCCTTTAAGTGTGATTTAATTAGATGCTCTCAAAATAAATAAATGAGAACATGAGTAGTTCCATGATCCTAGGAACAAGGGAGAGCTTTTAGGCATAAAAGAATAGATGTGGACCATTAAGCAAAACAAGGGGCTTTTCTGTTTTAAAACAAAGAAAAGCTAGGGTGGATAAAGTCTGCCACATATGCATGCATGTAAAGCTTTAGGCTTTTGTTAAATGATGGGATCAGGTCCTTCATAGTAATCCAATCCCAGTTTCCATATTAAAACATATGTAAGCCTACGGGCAGAGAGGATGCCACCAATAATGGGAAATCGGGCCTATGCATGTGTGTGAGCGAGAGCGAGGAGTCTTGAATGTAATCTTGCTTTTACATTAATATATATTCTGAGTTATTTCCTATCTGTGTCAGTATATTTAAGAAGTATTTCGTGAATGAATTACTATGAATTCATAGGCTCTGCAGGTTGCAGGCAGAATTCTGCAGGACGTAGAGGGACAGAGTGATTCAGAGGAATCACAATGGATTCCAAATCCAAGTGAAGAATAAGTAGAGGAAGAGTTGCACGATTCAAAAGAATCGAAGTGGATCATTGAATCCATTAGAGCTCTGCAAGAAGGGCAGAGATCAAAGGAAGAGCGAGCTGCGAATGAGCAGAAGGCCAGAACCTTTAAAGAAGCCAAATTACCGATAAATTTAAGAAACAACGTAACTTTCTAAGTGAAAGGAATTGCAGAGAAGTGAAGTATTAACAATCAGCAGCCGTTGGATCAGTTAGATCAACGACTGAGAATTAATTGCATCGGTGGGAGTCCCTTTTTATGTTATCGAAATGAGCCTAGGATATTTGCATGGAGCAATTAGCGATTAATCATGGACCATTGGATCGTGGCCAGATCAACGGTCATGATTAAATCACATATTGGCAATCAGAGCTGCCAAGGGTAAGTAGTGTATGATTGTTGTGATATCGCCGATAGCAATATATCGGCGATCGGCGTCGAGGCTTATCGGCGAGTGGGCATCGGCGCTGGCGGACATCAGAGAAGTAGTCTGGGAACAATGGTGAATGGACCTGATGATATTATAGTCATGGTTCTAGAGAATTTGAAATCCAGCGTATCGGTTCGGAGGGGAATTTCCTTTATATTCCCAAATATTAATATTTTCGATAGTTTATATAATGCGGCCCTTTTAACAAGAGAGCATGTGTTAATCGATCTGATAGTCATATCGGAGTTGGAGGAGGGGTTGGCATATATGTGTATGACCCGTTGAACATGCGATGGTTGATTGCGATAAGGTTTTAGCCTTAGAAACTGTGTGATTCTATCTGGGAAGGCGGAAAAGGTAAGAAATTTGGAGTTTTCCTTTGTAAAGGTATCTTTCCTTTATAAATGGTTTTTATAAAGGAAAAAGCATCGATATATGGTCTTATGTGTTTTATATATATATGATCCCATGTTATAGGATTATAAAGGTTAAGAATGGTTTTTAAAGTCCCGATATGAATGATTTGAGTGAAGACTTTGATAAAGTCTTCAATGAAGGTTGAAGGGTGATTTATGAGTTACAATAAGAGGTAAAGGTGGGGTGATTGAAGTTTCATCGCAAAGGAACTTATAAGAGGGCCATTTGACCATTTAAGGTCTGAATATTATACTTCATTGTAGGGTAAAATCACCTGGGACAGGTGTAGATGCGTTATCGTGTGAAATGCATACTGTGGGTATATGTGCGGGTGGTAGCCTTGCACCATTAGTGGTATTAGAGAAAATTTGTAATCTAAAAAAGGAGAAATTTTGAAGTTCTTGGAAGATTGTAGCAGTCCCAATAGAGGTTTGGAGTAGCAAGAACAGAAGATTCCTTGAAGGAAGGAGAGAGCAAGATTGCTTAATGAAAGTTATGAAGAAAAGAGGACTTGGAAATGTTGGAAATACTGAGAGGGGGGGGTGAATCAGTATTTATTATTTTTTGTTCTAGTGATTGCTAAAAGCCTATATAGATATGTATATGTATACACAGAAACAGAAATCAACAGCTGGAATAAATGCTTTTATTAAAACTCAAGACAGTGCAATGAAATAAATACAATATAAGTATATTTGACTGTGAGTAGTTTCCAAGCTCCAACTTGGACTTCAGTGAGGCTCCAACCTCCAGAGCACCAACTATGTTTTGCCAAGACACCAATCTTGGACTTAGGAGCACCAACTCCCAAGGACTTCAATCCTGTTCAATTCTGAGGCTCCAACCTCTTGGGGTCCAACCCAACTCTAGTATACACTGGTATGCTGCTGCACTCTGTTCAGCTTCCGCTGCTTCTGCTGCCCCCTTCTTTTTTTTTCTGCTTCCACTATCTCATACTTAGGTTATACCATACACCAACAACAACATCAGTTCTCTATTTTTACTGCTTTTATACATTCCATGCCTCTTTCCATTCATTTCCTCTTTCTCGCTGGCTCTTTGGCTTCCTTTCTCCGCAGGCTCTTCGGCTTCCTCAACGATTGCTTACCCTGTCAGCTACCTCCTCTCTTGCTTGCTTCTTCGGCTTCCCAGACTTCAATTCCCTCTATCTATCCAACCGTTCCAAGATTCACAGGATACATATATCAAAATTGTAACAACACTCCTGTTTTCCTCATGATCGCAGGCATACACTAGAGCCGCTTCATTTAACAGACAGCCACATCTTATCCCAATCATAATCGCCATGATTCGGTCTCTCGCACTATCAAGACTGTTCCTTACATTATTTTTGCCTCAGAACCCAGCGCACGGAATTTTTGAGTTACATAGGAAATATATGAAAAAACAGGCGAAAAAGCGCTAAAGGCGGACTTCAAATTTTAATTCACCCGCATCTATTCCTGTATCGGGTCCGCTCCTCATGACATCGCTAATGACCAATGGGCTGATCCGATGGACCATATGCGATATGGTATTAACCATAATTTATATGCCCGTCGGGTCCACATACTTATCGCAATCGGCGATCGTAAGTCGGACAACCCTCTGTGTAGCATAGCGATGGGCGGATGCGATATGGTGTTTAACCATGCTTTATATTCCTGTCGGGTCCGCATGCTTATTGAAATCGGCGATCGGGAGAGTGTCATGCCTTTGTGTATTGTTGCGATGGGCGGATTCGATATAGTATTTAACCATGCTTTATATTCATGTCGGGTCCGCATGCTTATCGCAATCGACGATTGGGAGAGTGTCATGCCTTTGTGTATATAAAGTTCTCCGCCGATAGTGTGATTGTAATATGTGCCCGCCGATAGTGTTAAGGCATATGTATATTGGTTTTCTCCTCCGATAGTTGTGAATGCATATATAACCAAGTCTTAGCCTCCGTTTGCCCTCCGATAGTGTTAAACACATATATGCATAGTTTTTCTCCCGATAGTTGTGAATGCATATATATATGGTTTTTAACTGCCGATAATGTTAAAGCATGCATACATGGGTTTTACAAGCCCGATAACATACCTGGATATATCTATATGAGTTCTACTCCCGATGGCTGTGTATGCTCCCGATAGGCTCCACTGGCTTGTTGAAATATTAATTTCACCTGCGCATTTATTTTTACAAAACAGCTGAAGAAAACCACCAAGCTCATCGGACCGCTTTTGCTATGAAAGTGGTATTCTGTAAATCTCACCCGATGCAATAAAATTTTGCCACACGTCAACTATACTTTTCACAAAACCACTTTTTATCGGGACGTAACATTCATTCTGTTTGGGCGAGCGATGATCGTTGGATTAGTATGAAGACTGTTCACCATCGGATCGAAGTCAAAGCTAGGTACGGTTAGAAAAATTCCCAACATGGCTTGGTCTGCTCCTATGTGGCTCCTCTTTCTCCTCTTGGCTCCGTCTGCTCCTCTGATGGCTCTGTCTCCTCCTCTTGAATATTGCCATATTGACATCAATGACAATCTGTGTCCAACAATCTCCCCCTTTGTTATTGATGGCAATATTCTTCTGCTCTCTCCCCCTTTGACATCAATGGAAAAGGAATGCATACGAACTCCCCCTGTCAAACTGGTCCCCCTGTCCTACTACGCCTTTATGAATGAACTTGAGTGATGATAACGAAATAACCCCCATCTTTTGACGTAGATGTTCGAATGCTTCCCGAGGAAGAGGTTTTGTGAAAATATCAGCTATCTGCTCCTTAGTACTGATATATTCCAGAGCGATGTTTTGTTCAGCTACTTGCTCACGGAGGAAATGATACTTGATTGGTATGTGTTTGGTTCTTGAGTGCATCACTGGATTTTTGCTGAGACTAAGAGCTCTGGTGTTGTCACAATAGACGATAATCGGTTGATCTGTACATATGTCGAGATCTTTTAGAGCTTCCTTCATCCATAGTATCTGAGAGCAACAGTCTGCTACAGCAATATACTCGGCTTCGGCTGTGGATAATGATATGGATGACTATTTTTTGCTGAGCAAGGATACTAAACAGTCTCCTAGGAAGAATGCATTTCCACTAGTACTTTTCCAATCATCTATACTTCCAGCCCAATCAGCATCGGTGTATGCATTTACCATCAGTGTTGAGTCCTTTGGGTACCAAAGACCAAAATCAGAAGTTCCCTTCAAATATCTGAGAATTCTTTTTACAGCTAATAAATGAGATTGTTTGGGAGTAGATTGAAATCTTCCCACCATTCCTACTACTTGCATTATGTCTCGTCGTGTAGCTGTTAAGTATAGAAGGGCTCCAATTATTGACTTGTAATGAGTTGCATCTACTAGAGGGGAGTCATCATCTTTGCTCAATTTGTAGTTTGTGGTCATAGGTGTACTCACGGGTGCACAGTCCATTCCATATTTTTTGAGCATGTCTTTTAGATATTTGGCTTGAGATATACACAATCCTGCTTTGGTTTGAGATACTTGAAGTCCAAGGAAGTGGGATAGCTCTCCTATCATTGACATCTCAAACTCTTTTGCCATGCTTTGAGAAAATTCATGGCTCATTTCATCATTATTACTAGCAAAAATCAGATCATCGACATAAACAAGAGCAACTAATAACTTACCTTGATCTATCTTTATGTATAGATTGCTTCCAGCCACTCCCTTTTTCAAGCCTTGTTGTTGGAGATAGTTATCCACTCTTGCATACCAAGCTCTAGGAGCTTGTTTCAATCCATACAAAGCCTTTTTCAACTTACAGACTAGGTCCTTTCCTGCTGTCAGATCAAAACATTCTGGCTGCTCCATATATACTTCCTCTTTGAGTTCCCCATTTAGGAATGGGGAAAACTGATTTCACATCCATTTGATAGATTTTGAATCCTTTTGAGCAAGAAAATGCTAAGAACATCCTGATAGCTTCCATACGGGCCACTAGTGCAAATGTCTCTTCAAAGTCAACTCCTTCAATTTGTGAATAGCCTTTGTAGACAAGTCTTGCCTTGTTTCTGATAACCTGTCCTTCCTCATTCATTTTATTTTTGAACACCCATTTGGTTCCTATTATGTTTTTGTCTTTTGGGCGAGGTACCAGCTCCCATGTCTTGTTCTTCTCAATTTGGGACATTTCTTCTTCCATGGCTTTTACCCAATGAGGATCCTTACTTGCTTCTGCAAATGTTTCTGGTTCTATCATAAATAGGAGGGCAATGACTTTTCTATTGGGTGTGATTAATATCCTTCTTCGGGTCTGCACACCTTCATCTCTATCGCCAATGATTTGCTCTTCTGGACGATGTTTTTGGACATACTTCATCTTCGAAGGGGTATTAGGTGGTTCTCTTTCCTCTTCTTCTTCTCCTTCTTTCTCATCTATTTATTCTTCTTTAGGTTCTTCTTCTTCAATGAGAAAGTCATCTTCATGTTCTTCAATTTCCTTTTCTAGAAGATCTTCATCAACCTTTACATCAATGCTTTCCACTATTTTCTTCAGTCGATAATTGTAGCACTTGTAGGCCTTGCTCCGTGTAGAGTAACCAAGAAATATCCCTTCATCGACCCGAGAATCAAACTTTCCAGGTGAGCCATCATTTATTTTTATGAAGCACTTGCTTCCAAAGATCTTGAAGTACTTCACCGAAGCAGGTCTTCCTTTCCATAGCTCATAAGGATTTTTATCACAGTTTGGGCTTAATTGAGTTCGATTCAGTGTGTAGACAGTTGTCCCTACTGCTTCTCTCCAGAATCTAGGCTGTAAGTCTGCTGCTAATAGCATGGTTCTTGCCATCTCTTGGACTGTTCGGTTTCGTCTTTCAACTACCCCATTTTGCTGAGGTGTTCTGGCAGCCGAGAATTCCCTTTTAATTCCATGAATATTACTGAACTTACTGAACTCATTCGATGTGAATTCTCCTCCTCTGTCTATTCTGAGGCACTTAATTTTTGAATCTTTTTCATTTTCTACAAGTGCTTTTAGATTCTTAAAACACTCAAAAGTTTCAGATTTATACTTTATGAAATATATCCACATCATTCTAGTATAATCATCAACAAATAACACAAAGTACCTTTCTCCTTGGAGTTCTTGATTTCTAGTTGGCCCACACCCATCAGCATGGATGATCTCCAAGGGCTTCGATGTACAGTGTTCCTTTGTCTTGTGGCTGGTTCTGGTTTGCTTTCCATGTTGACGTGGACCACACACTTCTTGATTTGGTTTGAACAACCTTGGGATGTCTTGTACAACTTTGATCTTGCTGATATTGATCAGATTTTCGAAGCTTGTATGTCCAAGTTGCTTGTGCCACAACCAACTTTCATCTGTCTGACTTAAGTAGCATTTATTTTCCTGAATCTTGTTCAGAATGTAAATGTTGTCTGGTGTTCTCACCCCTTTTACCACAAGTTTCCCTGAGGTAGAGTTACTTATTTCACAGTATTTGGTGCTGAAAACAACCTTATGTCCTTGATCACAGATTTGGCTGACACTCAGAATGTTGTGTTTGAGTCTGTCAACCAAAAAAGCATCTTGAGCTTTTCCTTTTCCATTGATCAGAGTAACTATTCCTCTTCCTGCAATTTCGCCAGTTCCGCTTCCAAAGGACACATTCCCTTACTTTTTGCTCAGTGAGACAAACTTCCTTCTGTCTCTTGTCATGTGTCTGGAGCACCCACTATCCACAAACCACTGGTTTCCATTATTTTGAGCAAATAGAGCCAGGCCACATTTGTCCATGCCAGAGTTCTTGCTACTCGTCTTTCTTCCTTTGAGTGGGCAGTCTTGTTCATAGTGTCCATTATTGTAGCAGAAAGAGCAAATCAAATCAAATTTGGTCAAGGGATCAAATGAATTGAAGGTTTTGATTTGACCCTGCCTTTTGGGGGCATGTGAGTTGATTACTCGGTCCTTTACTGTTGTCTTTTCACTTCTACGAGCCATACAATGTCTGGCTTAATGACTGAAGCTTTTACAGTGAAAGCAGTGTCCAAGAAAGATAGTTTTTAAGCAACCATGGTTTGAGTCGATTTCCTTCTTGGGAATTACTCCTCCCTCGTCCTTTGGATTTTTGATGGGCCCTTGGTGGAGTACAGGTTTGTATTTGCTATAGTGTCCATGATTCGACTCCACATTCTTCTTTGGAGTAATTCTTTCTTCATTCTTGGAATCTAGGATGCACTTTTGATAACATACTTTTTCATCTTTTGGATTGCAAGAAAGTGCATCGGCATAGCTTTTCTCACTTTTCTTAGTGCTTGAGGATTCTCCTTTGAAACCTATTCTAGACTTATCATGTTGAGGTTTTTGATTTTTCAGAATAGTCTCAAGTATTTGAGAGCTTTTACAACCCTTTTTAATTTGCTCCAACTCCTTTCACAAAGACACTATTTCGGCCTCACGTTCTTCACAAGTCTCTTCTTTTTCTTTAAGCTTTGCTTCCAAGAGATCTTCTCTCCTTCTTATTTCCTCGTTTTCCACTTTGAGAGAAATGATTTTGTTCCGTAGTTTCTCATTCTCTTCAATGGCGCTTATTAACAGTTCATCTACATTTCCTTCTAGCCCCGAGTCATCATCATCTATGAGTGCCATGAATAATGCTTCTTGGCTTTCATCATGATCACTTTCCTCATCTGATTTCTTTTTGATGACCATAAACTCATCCTCATCAGACTCATCTTTCTTGTAGAAGAAGTTTTTCTTATTGAACCCTTTCTTTTTATGTGCCATTCTTTTAGAATTTCCTTCATCATCACTGTCATGTTTATGAGGACATTTTGCTGCGTAATGACCTATTTTACCACATTTAAAACAGATAAGAGGATACTTGCCTTTAAGCTTAGATCCTCTCTTCAGCTTTTGTACATATTGAGCCAATTCGGATTCCACATCTGACTCATCACTACAGTCATTCCTTTCTTTCCCTTCCTTTGACTTTGAGGCCTTCAACACTGCATCTTTGGAGCTTGGGCCACCTTTCCTCATTTCATAGGCAGTAAGAATTCCATGGAGTTCATCCATTTTGAGGGCATCTAGATCCTTTGCTTCTTCTATAACGCTTATTTTGGAGTCAAATCTGTCTGGAAGAGACCTTAATACCTTTTGAACAATGGTACTTTCTTCCACTTTTTCGTCCAATCCTTTTAGGGAATTTACCACTTCAGCTACTCGGAGGAGGTATGCTGCAATATCTTCTTCATCTTCCATCCTCAAACTTTCAAATTTTCTTCTGTGAGTTTGAAGCTTTTCCTTTTTGAATTTTGAGTCTCCATCGTACAAGCCAACCAGCTTCTCCCACATTTCTTTGGCAGAGGTACAGTGCATGATTTTTGTAAACTCGGAATCAGTCATTCCACTAGTGATGGAGTTCATGGCCTTTGCATTTGCGATGTAGGCTTTCCTGTCATTTTGGTCTGTTGGATGAGTGGAAGTAGTTTGGTATTCATTTTGACAAAAATGCCAGACTTCAGGTCCAAGGGACATCAAGTAGTAGGTCATTCTTTTCTTCCAGAAACCAAGGTTAGTGCCATCGAACAAAGGAGGTCTTCCTGATGCTTCGTGATTTCTCATCATGGCTGCGGATCCTTCTTCAAGCTGTCAAGCTAGAATGAAGACGCTGGCTCTGATACCAATTGTTGGAAATACTGAGGGGGGGGTGAATCAGTATTTCTTATTTTATGTTCTAGTGATTGCTAAAAGCCTATATAGATATGTATATGTATACACAGAGATAGAAATCAACAGCTGGAATAAATGCATTTATTAAAACTCAAGACAGTGCAATGAAATAAATACAATATAAGTATATCTGACTGTGAGTAGTTGCTAAGCTCCAACTTGGACTTTAGTGAGGCTCCAACCTCCAGAGCACCAACTCTGTTTTGCCAAGACACCAATCTTGGACTTAGGAGCACCAACTCCCAAGGACTTCAATCCTGTTCAATTCTGAGGCTCCAACCTCTTGGGGTCCAACCCAACTCTGGTATACACTGGTATGCTGCTGCACTCTGTTCAGCTTCCGCTGCTTCTGCTGCCCCCTTTTTTTTTCTGCTTCCACTATCTCATACTCAGGTTATACCATACACCAACAACAACATCAGTTCTCTATTTTTGCTGCTTTTATACATTCCATGCCTCTGTCCATTCATTTCTTCTTTCTCGCTGGCTCTTTGGCTTCCTTTCTCTGTAGGCTCTTCGGCTTCCTCAACGCTTGCTTACCCTGTCAGTTACCTCCTCTCTTGCTTGCTTCTTCGGCTTCCCGGACTTCAGTTCCCTCTGTCTATCTAATCGTTCCAATATTCACAGGATACATATATCAAAATTGTAACAACACTCCTGTTTTGCTCATGATCGCAAGCATACACTGGAGCCGCTTCATTTAACAGACAGCCACATCTTATCCCAATCATAATTTCCATGATTCGGTCTCCCACACTATCGGGACTGTTCCTTACAATATTTTTGCCTCAAAACCCAGCGCACGACATTTTTGAGTTACATAGGAAATATATGAAAAAACAGGCGAAAAAGCGCTAAAGGCGGACTTCAAATTTTAATTCACCCGCATCTATTCATGTATCGGGTCCGCTCCTCATGACATCACTGATGGCCGAGGGGCCGTTCCGATGGACCGGATGCGATATGGTATTAACCATAATTTATATGCCCGTCGGGTCCACATACTTATCGCAATCGGCGATCGTAAGTCGGACAACCCTCTGTGTAGCATAGCGATGGGCGGATGCGATATGGTGTTTAACCATGCTTTATATTCCTGTCGGGTCCACATGCTTATCGCAATCGGCGATCGAAAGAGTGTCATGCCTTTGTGTATTGTTGCGATGGGCGGATGCGATATAGGATTTAACCATGCTTTATATTCCTGTCGGGTCCGCATGCTTATCGCAATCGGCGATTGGGAGAGTGTCATGCCTTTGTGTATATAAAATTCTCCGCCGATAGTGTGATTGTAATATGTGCCCGCCGATAGTGTTAAGGCATATGTATATGGGTTTTCTCCTCCGATAGTTGTGAATGCATATATAACCAAGTCTTAGCCTCCATTTTCCCTCCGATAGTGTTAAACACATATATGCATAGTTTTTCTCCCGATAGTTGTGAATGCATATATATATGGTTTTTAACCACCGATAATGTTAAAGCATGCATACATGGGTTTTACAAGCCCGATAACGTACCTGGATATATCTATATGAGTTCTGCTCCCGATGGATGTGTATGCTCCCAATAGGCTCCACTGGCTTGTTGAAATATTAATTTCACCTGCGCATTTATTTTTACAAAACAACTGAAGAAAACCACCAAGCTCATTGGACCGCTTTTGCTGTGAAAGTGGTATTCCATAAATCTCACCCGATGCAATAAAATTTTGCCACGCATCAACTGTACTTTTCACAAAACCACTTTCTATCGGGACGTAACATTCGTTCTGTTTGAGCGAGCGATGATCGTTGGATTAGTATGAAGACTGTTCGCCGTCGGATCGAAGTCAAAGCTGGGTACAGTTAGAAAAATTCCCAACAGGGCTTGGTCTGCTCCTATGTGGCTCCTCTTGCTCCTCTTGGCTCCGTCTGCTCCTCTGATGGCTCTGTCTCCTCCTCTTGAATATTGCCATATTGACATCAATGACAATCTGTGTCCAACAGGAAACCAACTAGATGACAATCCATTCAAAGTGCAAAAGAATGGGTGAAACAAGATCATGCTGAGATCTTGAAGGAGAGGTAATATGTTATGTTCTATTTTAAATTAAGAATGTGTGTTTTTATACTAATGCACAGGTGATAGCAAGAGAAGCTATGAGAGAAGAACATATGAGTTCTTGAAGACAAAGTAAGGAGAATGCTCTAAAAAGAAGAAGTGGCAGTGAACCTGAAGAATCCAACAAGAAATTGGACAGAGAGGAAAGCTGAAGTGTTCTCAAGAGAGAGTGAGAGATTGCAGAAGCCTAGAAGGAGAAAAGGTGTTGCTCAAGAGAAGGTCCCAGACAGAGGACCGTGCTTACCAAAAGACTGAGTGAGGAGAGCTTAGTGAGGTAAGATTTCAACTAGGAGGACTGGTTGTTGCAGAGGCTTGTTGCAAAAGAGCTCATGAAGAAAGAAGAGAATAAGATGACTACTAAGAGTCATAGCATAGGTTTGGAGAGAAGACACAGCAGAAGATATGAGAAGAAGGATGCCAAGGAAAATGGCAAGAAGATGAGTCAAGAGGAAATTGACAAAGAGGTTGCTGAATTAAAAGAACAGCTCAATGCATTGAGGAGAATGCTTGAAGAAAGCCAAAGACTAGGTTGGGTCTTGAGGAAGAAGCCAGTAGAATGGCATGAGATGCAGAGAAGGCTGCAACAAAAGAAAGCGAAGTGGTTAAAGGGAAAACTCAAGGAAGTTGAGTTAGAAATGGAAGAATCCATTTGTGAACCAGAACAAGGAAAATTTCTGGGAGATAGTGAAGATGAAGACTTGAAGACTGAAACCTTAAGTAAGGCCAAAAGGTCACATGGTTTTAAATCTAACAATTTGTGTATGTTTGCAAGTGAAGGAAAATTGGATAATATTGTCATGAAGAAGGAAAAAGACCAGCAGAATCAAAATTCTGTTTTGGAAGAAGATGAGGTAGATAGATCTCATATACAGCTAGTGGAAGATGTCAAGCAACTAAGTGAAGGGCTTGAGGAGATTGAAGAAGAGACCATCCAAGAATTTTTGAATCCTATGAATGATTTAGAATAGCAAGGAGATATGATGGCTAAACCATCAAGTGAGACCATAGGGTCTTATATTTTTAAAACTGATAGTTTGTGTATGATGGCAGAATATTTGTTATCGGGAAATCTAGTGTCCACTCGGAGCTGGTAGTCCCACTAAGACTAGTAGCTATCTTAGAAACAAACAAACTAAAACTACTTTCGCTTTCCTTTATGAGAAGTAGATAAGAGGGGAATGAAGGACACCAACCTCAGTCTTGCGCTTGGTTCCTTTCTTGGTTCCTCTCCCTTCTGACAGATCCTTGCCGCTTTTCTTTCATCTACCCAGCTTCAAAGAGAACCTGTGGAATCAAAGCAGCATAATACTATCGAAGAACAGAGATCTACAATCATAAACAATATAGGACCAGATATATATTGACTACACAAATGCATATATCATCAGACATACAATAATGTGGAGGAAAACTTGAATAGCTTTATTAATATCAAGAATAGCAAAGAGGATTACAACCAATTGTTCTAACCCAGTGTCATCCTCCCAGCATGAAAGCCCTTCTTCACCTCATGAAAAGCTTAGATCACCCAACACTATGACGTTCCACCAAGAAACCAACAGCACTTCCTTACAAGATACAAAAATTCCAGCCTCTGGATCTCTGGGATGAGGGATCCATATATAGATGATTGCAAGGGGGTGAGTCAGCTTCTGGGACTTTGATTAGTGTCCTCTCTCTGATAGTTCTTGATTCCACTTGGAGATTGATGATCTCCTACTCATCCCTAGGCAAATTCAAAGAGGCAAGTGTCATAGGAGAAGTTTCTGAAAGATTCTATGATCATCTACCTCGCAAATTGTCTCTGCCATTTGTCCACTCTCGCTCATCACACCCTACAAAAGGGCTTTTCAGTATGCATCGCACCCTTTACACTAGGCAGGTGGGATGCATCGCACCCTTAGCACTGAGCAACCTGTATGGTCTAGTTTTGACCAGTTCTGAGCATTTTCCTGTGGAGAACTTCTGGGAGATGATGTAATCAGCTGACCTTGTTCTTTTAGGGTATGAAGCAACACTTTTAGGGACTTAGGAGCCCTTGATTTATGGACATGTATGATTAGGGTTGCAGTGCCCAAAAATTTCTATAATAGTTGCCGCCTAAAGCATGAGGTCGTTAATCTTTTGATGTCGGGTGAAATGCATTATCATGAGGATCCAATGTTTTTTCGAGCTGGAAGGCAACTTGTAATAAGATACAATACAATACATTGTCTTCATAATATTTTTCATGATCTAGCTGAGGCGGGCATTCCCATGCTCAAATTTATAAATTCATTTTCATGTACATAAGACAGACAACCGTCCGTGCGGAAGACTGATGATTCTAATAGAGCCATCATCCTTTGGTTCAGATGATCATCTGTGCAGCAATGATGTACATTTGATGTCTTTATTTTCCTGAATATATCGCAGCCCGGATGGATGAAACTAGATCCGGGGTCTTCAAACTCGTCCAATCTTCACTCGTAGTACAAGTCGATCCATGTGAAAGATGTTCTGGAGTCGAACATGGAAAGACATCGCCTGATTACCAGCCAATGATGTAAGCTGTTAACAAGCGTGAGAGGAATCACCAATAATGATGATGATCCTCAAGGTACTACAATACAGTTCGCATGGTGTGAAAATGGACTTGGTGTCGAACACCATACAAAATCTTTCGGTCGAAGGCCATTGATGTAAACCTGTCGCCAGAAGTGAGAAACTTGCCATTGAGGCATGCAAGCTTCAAAGTACTGAGAGGGTTATTCCTAAGTCAACTTCTTGGATAATGAGCTGATGTCGACAAGAAGCGACCCGTCGTAGGAGGGCCTTAATGAATCCCACATCTACGACATGGAATGGAGTAAATGATTTTGGAGGTGAAAACGATCTGATGATACAGGGTTCAGGGTGGCGGTCATGAAAGAATGGAGCGTGAATGAATTGCAGCAGATGAGACACAGGTGAATTCTCTGAGCGACTTCTCTTGAAGATACCAGTGACACTGACATAGATTCGTAGCATTAACCCCAAATATGGATGGTATGATGGACCAATGGTGATATGACTGGTGAACGGAATAACCCAACCCGACTCGGACATGGAGTAAAAGTGTCATGTTCAAGAGCGACTTGCTACCAATAAAGTTTCTTCAAGTTTTCTTCCCAATTTTTCCCCAGTCATTACTAACCAGTACCTCTTTATTTTTTTCAAGCTTGAGGAGGATAACATATGCTTGTT
Organism: Pinus tabuliformis; assembly: GCA_031772625.1. Taxonomy (NCBI): domain Eukaryota; kingdom Viridiplantae; phylum Streptophyta; class Pinopsida; order Pinales; family Pinaceae; genus Pinus; species Pinus tabuliformis. Next base: position 15,970,607 of record CM062819.1, on the reverse strand, counting down.
TTATAATTTTCCCTTCGGGCAAACCTGGCGCTATGTTTTAATGAGCCTAGCGACAGTGAAACTCGTTCTTGTCTATATGGACAAGTTTGTCGCTATTTCGTTTTAACGAGTTTAACGACAAAGATAACTCGGTCCTTTTCAATTTTAGAGAGTCTGAAAGGGACGTAAAGGAAACTCCAATAATCCTTTTTCGTCATATAATCCCTTAAGTCTGAAAAAAGTATAAAATAATACAAAAGGGATGAATTTTCGGTAATTTTAACGAGCCGAACAAAACAAGCACTCGATCTTTTTGTGTAATAATCCCTCAGGTCCAAAAAAAATAAAATCTAGAGGAGGGATAGCACTTCCAGTAGCTTTAATGAGTTGGAGAGTCCAATTGTTCGGCAATCTTTTCATATTTTATGAGTCACACAAAAAGAGCTTAAAGGAGACTCGTATTTTGAGGAACGAGTGATAATTTCAGGTAGTAGTTGATTCCAAGTAAGGTTTGGAATTTTCCAATCATGGCAGTGTCACAAGGATGGCTAACAGGATCACTCTTCGCAGCTGTTCCTCAAAAGGGGTAAACAATCAAATGGAGGTGAATGATCGGCTAAAACAGAGTGGAGGTGATGGTAAGAACACGACCAGGGCTCAAAAACTAATGATAATGCATTCACAATGGTTATTTACCGGGGATTGGTTCATTTTTTAATGAGCTTAAACTCTGGGGGAAACATTTGCTCATTGCTTAGGTTTAATTTTTAACGAGCTTGAACTCCACATAAAAACTGCTCGCGATAATGGCCATTGATCATTTGATTTCACCACTAACCACTTTGTTCCTTCAAAGTTTGTACTGCCTATTCAATTGCTTCATCAAACCGATTAGAAATGAACAATATATGTTTGAAAAATGAGTTAAAACACTAATATTTTACTCGAATTACGTAAAAAGTAATTTAAAAGTGGTTTTTACCCCTCATTTTACCATTCCATTTGAACTTTGGTTTGTTGGAGCTCTTGAGGTGCTTTCCCTCATTGATTTTCACTAGCTGATTCCGAGAGATTTTGTGGACGATTCTTGGCACCGTTTGGACCAGGTAGGAGCTAAACCTGAGCTCTTCAGTTGCATTCCTTCCATTTTGAATTATGTGCATGTTTCCTTGTTTTTCTGAGCTCTGGGGTTTGAAAAATTTTCCCTGGCTCCATCGCACCCTTCCTATATCAAAAGGTGTGATGCATACTGGCTTGGCCATTGGCCAGTCAGTATGCATCTCACCCAGTACACTGCTGGGGTGCAATGGGCGCGACAAGGGAAATTTTTGCACTATTTTCTCATGGAATTTTTGCCTTTTTTTTGTCAAATCAAGACCATGACTTTTCTCTTGCTTGTTTTGCAGAGATTCATCGAAGCAAAATGGTTGTTACATGGCGAGAACGTGAGCATGAAGAAGAGGACATGGTTGCTTTACATGATCCGGTTACGGTAACTGCACTGCGGAACTGTGGCATGTTCATGTTTTTACGCATCTCTAGCATGAGGCAACAAATCAACTTGTTGCAATATCTTCTCGATGCATGGGATCCTACCAACCAGGTGTTTCAGATCAGAGGCAAATCTATCCCCTTGACTGTCGTGGACATCTATTTTTTGACCGGTTTATCGAGGCGTGGTGCCCCTCTTTCATTATCAGGTTCCACCCGTGGGGGCGAATCCGTGAGAGATTATATTCGCCGGTATTGCAGAGAGGGATCTCAGCTGAGTAGGGATGGCAAGATCAACATCTGAGATGTCAATGACCGGTCCTTGAGGACCATTCTGTTCACTTTTGCTAGACTGGCTAGTAGTGTGGCTCTTCACGTGGCTAACAGGTCCTATATGCAGTACGCCTTGGAATGCCTTGAACCAAAGGTGTTCAACTGGTGTGATGCAGTACTCCCTGTGATGAAAGAATAACTGACCAAGGTAAAAAGTAGAAAATCCAAGAACTTCGGCTATGGTTCTATTTTGACTGCTTTCGCCTTGGAAAAGATCCCACTGATGCAGCTGCAATACATTTCACTTGGCTTACCTCCACCGACTGAGCCACGGATGCAGAGATAGGTCGACTTTATGGCCCGACATGCTGGTCAGTCCTAGGTTTCCTTCTCTGATACCTTCTTCGAGTGGTTCAACTGTCAGGAGATGGTTTTTTCCAAGTATCCATATGCTGGTATGTATTTCCGGGGTGACCCAGATTTGGTGTTGCCGGCTGGTGAGCAGTGGGGTGTTATCAGTAAATTATCTGACCATATCTCTGTTTATAATTTCTTTTTATAATGTTCTTGTGCTTTCTTCTATCATGACTAATCAAAACTCATGTGTTCATGCAGATATTGGACCATTTCAGCTAGCAGTACGTCTGAGAGCACCAGCCGTCGTTCCAGCAGGAGAGGCTATGGGGAGGGTTATCCTTCGTGACCTTGATGTGTTCGAGATTCTTTCAGCATTGTAGGATCAGGTCGAGGGTCTCACTCTTGGTATTCCGGATGTGAGGACCGACGAGCTACCTCTGAGGTTGCAGCGACATACTACTAGTGTGCCAAGTCAATGGACTAGGCTTTTATGCATGATTGCACAGGCGGTGACTTGTTATCACCAGCATCATTAGACTAGGGTGCCCCCTAGCATTTTGAGTTCTAGGTCATTTGACCAATTTTGTCTTGGTTACAGAACATTATGTATAAACCATAAATAGCTATATATATATTTTTGATTTTCGGAGCTTTATTTTGGTTAAGTTATATGATCTTTATGCAAATGTTGATGAAATGCTTCTTTTATAAATGTTACAAATGTCTATCTAACACATAATTTTCCAATGAGTCTGTTAAAGTGTTTAAGTTTCTGGAAATATGTTGATATTGAATAGAATCAAACTGCCTTTCCAGAATCTTGACCCTTAGGAACATGCGATAGATAGCTAGATTCCGCATGGAGTAGATACTGGTGAGCTATAGGATGATGAGTTGTGAGTCTAGCCTGATGACGAGTCGACATATGCCACGTGTAATGGCATCAGAGAGGAGCTCTATCAATGCGTTGTATTCAGCAATATTGTTTGTTGACCGACCAATACATACCCCTCTGAAACTCACTAACTCGTTGCTTGGATCGAAGATGGCCCAAGCCGCAGAAGATAGGTTCCGCGAACTACGACTTGCTCCGTCGACATATCCAACAAATGATTTTGGTAGGTCTGACATCTACAACAAATGTAAAAGTGGATCACTTTAACCAAAACAATTACCCTTAGCGAAAACAAAATGTAACAAAAGAATAGGGGTTACTATCTTGAGTCAAGCATAGTAATGCTTAAGGTACAACCCGTTGCGGGGTTGCGCTAGTGGAATCCCATCATAATCCACTAACTAGTAGGCTCCTTTTACTAATACACGCTTAAAAATATAGGGGCCCATCCATAAAGACTTGAACTTACCTGCTCCCAATTTATCGGATTCTTGGTCGTAAAGTAAGACCAGGTCACCTTCTGAGAAGACACGGGGTTTGACATTTTTGTCGAACTGTGCCTTGACTCGTTTCTTATGGGCTTCATTAGCCAAAGTGACATCACGACGGGTTTCATCTAATTGGATTAGTTCCAAGAAACGAGCCTCCTCTTCTGAAGTTCCGGGGAGAAGGTCGACCGCGAGTTTGAGGGACGAGATTTCACACTGAACTGGTAAGATTGCTTCCAGGCCATACACCAGTTGAAAGGGTGTAAACCTGGTTGCATTCCTCATCGATGTCCGGTACACCCACAAGGCTAAGTACAGGATCAGGTGCCAACTCCTTTTGTGGACTCCAATCATCCTTTGCAGCATCCGCTTCAGGACCTTGTTGATTGCCTCAACTTGTCCGTTGGCCTGTGGATAATACAGAGTAGAGCTATCATGGGACAACCCTAATTTGGAAGCCAACTCAACCATCATGTGATTGCGAAAATTGTGATCCATGATCTGTGACTATGGCCTATGGAACGCAGAATCTGGAGACTACATGATTGAAAAAGAAGAGGGCAGTCGTTTCGTTGCTGTTGTTTAATGTAGGCATCGCCTCAACCCATTTGGTAAAATGGTCTACTGCGACTATGATATACCCATGCCCCCCAGTCGAGGTGGGGTTACATGTCATGAAATCTATGCCCCATTTTGAAAATGGCCCAGCAGCAACTACTGGTTGCAGAGGTGCGGGTGGTATTCTGGTTTTTCAATCGAAGATTTGACATGCATGGCAACTTCTGACTGCGGTTATGCAATCTTTGAACATTGTTGGCTAGAAGTATCCTGCTCGTAAAATCTTTTGCACCGTAGCGTAACCAGATTGATGCCCCCCACACACGCCTGAATGGCAATCATTCAGGACCTTTTCGGCCTCCTCATGGGTGAGGCACCTCCTCAGAACTGTATCGACACCATGATGGTAAAGTGTATCACCGAAAATCATGTAGTCTTTTGCTTGGTATTGAATGCGTCGTTGTTCCGAGTGGGAGGTATTAGACCTATATGTTTGGGTTTGGAGATAGATGATTATGTCTCCATACCACAGATTGCTTGAAGATATTAGAAACAAAGATTTGCCCACGATCGCTTCTTCTGACATCGTTGGACGATGATGGGAGATCGCATAGTAACTCCGCGAAAACCAAGGATTTCTTCGATTTGGACTTTGTAAATTCTAGATCAAATTCTTGTAGAATTGCTATCCATTTTGAATATTTTCCCCCCAACTTTGCAACAATATATAAGTCATGGGGTTGCAATTTGATAAAATGGTAGTTTTTCGAAAGAGGGCATAGTGTCGAAATCTCTGTATCGCTTGAACAACTGTGAGAGCTAGCTTTTCAACGTAGGAGTACTTGCTTTCTGTATCATTTAAGTTTCTACTTAAATAATATATAATATGTTCAATTCCATTGTCTTCTTGAACTAAAACCATTGCGATGGTCGTATCCGCTGCAGCCAGATACAGGTTAAATTCTTTTTGATAATCAGGAGCATACATTAATGATGCTTTTATTAGGGATTCCTTTAGAGCATCAAAGGAAGCTTGCGCGACCTGATCCCAGATGAAGGGTACTTCTTTTTTCAATAGACGAGTATAACCTTTAGCAAGTTCAGCGTAATTTGGAATGAACCTCCTCAGAAAGTTTGCTTTCCCTTGGAGTTTCTGAATCTGAAGCAAATTTGAAGGTGGAGGCAAATTAATGATTGCCTGAACCTTACATGGGTCGAGACGAATCCCATCCTTTGAGACCACAAAGCCAAGTAAATGACCAGAACTGACATAGAACACACATTTGTATGGATTGATTTGTATCTTGTAGTGTCGGCAGCGTAGAAATATCGCTCTCAAATGCTGCGGATGATCGGTCCACTTTCGCGAATGAGCCGGAAGATTGTCGAGATATGGTTGAACGATGTTTTTGATGTCATGGAAGGCATAATTCATTGCCCTGTGAAATGTTGCCCCTGCGTTCTTTAAACCAAAGGGTAGCTTGCGATATGAAAATGTGCCCCACGGACAAATAAATGCAGTCTTTGACTAGTCCTGTGGGCGGATATTTATTTGATTATACCCGGAAAATCCATCCATAAATGAAAAGATTTCACATCCGGCGCATTCATCAATTATCTGGTCAATGAAGGGCGTAGGGTAGTTGTCTTTGAGACAAGATTTATTTACATCCCTATAATCGACACACACTCTAATCATTCCTTGTTTTTTCATTACAGGAACAATATTGATACCCAATCGGTTAGAGGAACTAGGTAAATAAAACCAGCATGGAGAAGTTTTTCAACTTTTGCCTTGATGGCAGCGACTTTCTTGGGGTGCACCTGCTGTAGCCGTTGTCGTACTGGTTTGACATCTAGATTAATTTCGTGTTCAACTATGCTCGAGTCAATGCCTGGAATTTCATCATACGACCAAGCAAAGACATCTCTGAACTCGCAAAAAGGAGCGTAATATACTTCCAGTTCTGAAGGACAAGATTTTCCGACAAGAATATTCTCTACAACATCTGTTTTGGTCGAGATATTTATGGCGATAGTCTCTTCAATATTGGACAAGTTTCACTCGGAATCCACCGTGTTTACAGTATTTGATAGAAAATAAAAAACTGAGGGATGATGAAGGTCACTAGGAGTATCTTCCTTGTAATCTGGAATATGGGAACGATGGTGGTAATCTTCCCATTGTGCCCCGTCAATTATCATTGACTGAACAATTCCTTCGTTTGTAGAATATACTTGCGACCAAGGATCTGAAGGGGTACCATATTCCTTAGACCTATCTATCTAAACACTTGATGAGCGTTGATTTGGGTTTTCCCCCCATGCCAAAAACATTGATTGCTACAATATTTCTATTGGGCTTGGGGGCAATACCTGTAGATGATCCATGTTAATATCGTTTTCAAAGATCTTTTGAATAGAAGATATCATATTGCGGTTTCCCACCGTTGCCAATTCCACCAGATTGATTGGAGGCGGTAGGGCAAAAGTCCCCATTAATATAGGGTCTTTTAGTAGGCCTACTCCAATATTTTGAAGCGAATTAGGGCTTCCATGGATCATCGGAATGCTTCCTGTAACTTGTGAACTATTGGGGAGAAAAGTTTGTTGGTCAACGATTGTAATTCCTCCTTGAAAGGGAAATGCAACCTTCCTGAAGTAGAACGACACAACGGCTGCCATAGGATATATCCAGGGCCTTCCTAGTAGGATGTTGTAATCGAGGTTTCCATCAATTACTTAAACATCTATTTCTACTGTTTTTCCCCCCAGTTTGACTTGCAAGTTACTTAAAATCCCGTATGGGGTGTATGTTCATCCATCAAATGTTTTTAATGTCATCGAAGATCACGACAAGGGTGGAGATCCTAAACTTTTCCAACAACTCATCGACATAATACATGTAGATGACCCATCATCAATAATTGTTCGATGAACAGTTTTGTTGAGGGCTTTCACTTGAATGAGGAAAGCTAGTTGAGCTGGTAACTGAGGGTCATATCCTTTGTGATCAAAGGACACAAGATTGGTATCCATTGGGTCAATCCCACCTATTACTGATAATAAAGCCTACTTTTGGGAGGGGAAATTCTGTAGTACCTTAAGTGTCGACATAGCGGATGGCGATTGGGCCAGATCCTCCACTATATTATAATGTTGTGCTGCTCTGGCACGAGGATTAAATGTCGATTTGTGTACTACTCCCTTTGGCGGCTTTATCTTTAGTTCAGCAATGATGGGTGGCACAACTTCAGTCGAAGTTGTTGTCGAACTACTAGGTTGATCATTGGCCTTGTTGTTCAACAGTTGTGGATTCTTGTAATCTTTATTCCTTGTCGATATCAAAGCATCATTTTGCTGCTTCGAAACCAACAACATTAGCACTTGGGATGGGGAAGCATTGTCACTAGCGACCAGATTTGTTCCTAGATTTGGAAATGGATCAGTGAATACCACCGAGGTTTTTGAGTTCTTGAAGAATTTTCTAAGCTCGGCTTTATATGGAAACTCTCTTGTCCAATGATCCTCATCACATATAAGGCATGGACGATTGAGTTTCCTGTCTCCAGAAGGGTTTGCAGAAGATTTTTCAGGGGACGACTTCTCCTGTTTCTTCTTCTTCCCTTTCTTTTTCTTCTTGCCTCCTGGTTGCTTGGTTTCTTTCCCTTTGTCAGTAGATACGACATTTACTTCCGAGGCGAGAAGTTCTTAATTTGAATTTTGACCTGAAACCGTACGGGCCTTCTTCGACTTAGCCTTTACGGTTTTCGTGCTGGTTGTTCCTATCACACCGTCCCTAGCATGAGAGTCTTTGTTTGATTTAGGAGAGGGAGGAACGGAAAATTCCGGTCTAGGAGCATCAAGGATTTTATCGTAGAGCATGCCAGACTGAGTATAGATCAAATCTAAATATTGTGCATGGGCAATGACTTGCTCTTCAGTGATGACTCCTCCCTTTGGCACATCTTCTGTAATAGAAGGTAACAGTGACTTAATAAACCATTCAGCCAACAGCTGATCAAGAACATATGTTTTTACCATTCTACGACGACGTCGCCACTCATGAATATGATCGAATATGTGAGTGGTTGTCGTTTTCTTGAAATTGGTAAGAAGCTCTGTTCCCGCTTTGTACCTTATCGGTAACTGAAAATGGGTTAAAAAGGTTGTGGCTAAGGTACTGAAGTTATCAAACGAACCTCTAGGCAATTCGATATACCATTTTTTTGCCGAACCAGTTAACGTTCGCTGAAAAAGGCAAAGCCTGATCGAATCATCGTTTAGAGTGTTAGATGAACACCACAGATGAAAGGTCATCACATGATTCGACAGATCTTCACTCGGATTTCCATTAAATTTAGGAATATCTGACGGAAGTTTAATATGAGGAATCGCTGGCCACCAAGGGGCGTAAGCGATTGGATCATTTGTTAGCCGATTTAGATCTAGTAACTCTAAAGTTTCCACGAAGGGCAGCTATTGATTCAAGTTCGGCAAAGCATACCTAGGATAAGATGGGATTTCCTAAGCAGTGGGTCTTTGTATACCAGCATAGTGCATTTGATGCTGATAGCTTTGGTAAGGTTGATGGGCATAACCATTATGAAATGGTTGATATTGACAGTTTTAATTATATGGCTGCCCATTACTTGCAAAGACTTGGTGCTCAGATCCTTGGTAAAATTGTTGGAATTGTGGTTGTTGATATTGCACCAGCCATGGTTGTGAGACCATGTGCTGTTGTCCAATACTGGCTGTTTGACCAAGATGAGGGGTAATGGTACCCGTTCGAGCCTGGGTCACTCCAGTTAAGGAGCCACTAATCAATGATTGTGGTGGCGAGCAAGGACAAGGGGTTGTTGGATTGCGACCTGAGAGATTTGAGGTTGGCATACAATAGGCAACGCTTGTACTTGCGACACCGTCACAATAGCCGATGTAGTGGGGATATTTGACATAGGCAAACTTTGTTGCATTGAGTATACAACTCTTGGTTGTTGAGGCAGTATTGGTATCCAACCACTGGATGTAATTCCAGCATAACCTGAATTCTATCATGAACTCTCGTATGTTTGTTCTCCCAGAGGAGACAATGAAAGGGCATATTGCCCCCCATACGGCAGTAATCCAGTGCTTAAGGGAATTATTTGCCTTTGAGGATCGGACTGCACAAATTGACATTGCGAACGGTCAATTTGTTGAGACTCAACATAAGGGATTCCAGATATTATTCCGGATGAACAAACGGGAACAGACCATACCATTGAAAAAGCCCCTGGATGGATTCCATCCAGTGATTGAGAGCTAGTTGCGACAGATGGTATGCCGGCGAACATTGTTGGAGTGGCAGCAGGAAGTTCTGCCGCTGCTGTGTCAGATGACACAGTCCTAGATGTCGACGGTTGTTCAAACATATCTAGTCTATCCAAAAGATTTCCTAGCAATTCTACAGGAACTTCCGATGACAGTAGACTAATTTCTGACGAAGAAGGATATAGGGTGATCCCAACTCCAAAATGCGACGGAGTACTAGATGGGGGATCTTCCACAATCTCTTCTATAGCAATCAAACCAGGTGGAAGAGGTAGACCGTCTGGTCCATAAAATATTTCCAGTGCTGAAGAAGGTATAGATTCTGTAGCGACAGATGTTTGGGGAATAACACCTTCCGAATTAGCTGTAGATGGAGCCGGTTCAGGAATAGAAGTGTTTACCTCCACACTAGGATCATTTCTACTATCCTCTGGTGGCTGCGGAACTTCTTCCGTAGAGGTAGGAATACCAGAAATGTTTGGAGTAACCAGAGTCTCCGAGGGTGTCGGAACACTTGTTCCAACCAGACCAGGGGACTTTGAACTAGTTAAACGAGTTCGATTTGTCGGGAATAGTTTTGATTCTGGAGACAAAGACGGTTGACTCGTATGTCTCCACGAACGACAGGGTTTCAATTGACTTTCTTCCACGATTGCAGATTACTCGATCAACTAAAAATAAAGGGGAAAATGTTTCCGAATTAAATGAATTTTAGATGCTTTGACACAACTTGTTTTTTCAATTTTTAAGAGTCAAGAAAAACAAAAGATGACTCTAGTCACCTTTGATTTTTAATGAGCCTGAAGTGACAAGTGCTCAGATGGACCTTTTCCTTTAAGGAGTCTGAAAAGGAACGAAAGAGACTACTCTGGAAATCTAGATAGAGGGATTACCAAACTAATCGCAAAACTGTAGAATACTTTTTACGGTACAACAGTCAATCTTCCCGAATGCTGTGTTTAGTGCATTGCAATCGATAGGGCGGTAGACACGACTTCCTATGGATAAAGGATATAGCCTATTGTGGTCTCCAAATATATACCCGACGGTACGTGGGAGCACAAGTCCGCAATGGCACTTGTCATCTCAAAGAGGAGGAATCACCCAAACAACAGTGAAAGCGATAGTTACCAGGCTTTACGACACCATAATACGTCTCTAGCCTAGACTTCTAGATGTTGTGCGTTAGGTTCCAAAGCGTTTTTATGTTCATTGAATTTATTTTACAGTTGATCTTTCTTAAGAAATTTTCCTTTCAGGTTCACCGCGTGATGTAGATATACAATTCCTAAAATGCAATCTAAGATGACAAACAATTGTTTAATCTTCTTTTTGCAATGAAAATCCTAGCTACTAAAGAAAGAGAGATGATATTCTTTCAACATAGAGCAGAGAGCACACACTAGATGCATTGTCCTAAATCAAACCAACAAGCAGTCTAAATGCGAATGCACATGCATGTATTTGTTTTTAGCTTTCTTAATGTGTGAATGACAAGAAGAATGCTAAGTACAAATCCGAATTATCTTTTCAAAGCGACAGTACTAACAAGTGTCTCTTCAAAAATGAAAGGAAGATAATGACGACACTTTGCTATTTTGAATTGAAAATTGCTTTCGACACTTGAAAAACTACTAATTCAAATCAAATACAAGAGTAATTGTATAATCGACCATCAAGAACAATTGAATCCTTTTCTTTGACTGAAAACGATACTTGGGACACTTTCAAATCAAAAGAGGACAGTTTGATTATGCTACTTTTTTGTAAAAGAGAACTGTAAATGGCGCACAATACATAAAAAAAATTCACAATTCTTTGTCCTATGGAGGCAGAATCATGCAAAGGAAGGGAGTTTCCACAGTGGTATACTGATCACAGACAGCAAAACTCCTGAATAAAGGTGAAGAGAGTGAACACAGAAACCAAAATCTCAGAGCAAAAGAGGTCTTGTCTGATCAACGCACCTGCAACACAGGGAAAGTGCGATGCAGTGCACCTACTACACACGGGAGGTGCGATGCATCCAGATTCCGAAGAGGAGAGAGTGCGATGGTCCAGAGACGAGACTTCAACTTGGTTCCAGGTCACAGTTTGCAGCCTAGTTCAGGGATTTAGGCCGAGCAAGTGATGTTTAATAAATATAAATCACAAGGGTTGATCTAATGAGGTTACTAGAGCCACCACTAGGGCAATTAGAAGGTTTGCAAATCGATTGTTCAGTTTATAAACAAAACTCGGAGATAAACTAAAGCAGCATTGATCTACTTTGCACTTGCATAGAAATGCAGTTCGAAGGCTAGCTGGCTTGACTTCAGGCTCCGTCTGTAAGTTTATAAAACAAACAAATATAGACAAGCAAACAATCTATTTGCTCCCCAGCAGAGTTGCCATTTTGTTATCGGGAAATCTAGTGTCCACTCGGAGCTGCTAGTCCCGCTAAGACTGGTAGCTATCTTAGAAACAAACAAACTAAAACTACTTTCGCTTTCCTTTATGAGAAGTAGATAAGAGGGGAATGAAGGACACCAACCTCAGTCTTGTGCTTGGTTCCTTTCTTGGTTCCTCTCCCTTCTGACAAATCCTTGCCGCTTTTCTTTCATCTACCCAGCTTCAAAGAGCACCTGTGGAATCAAAGCAGCATAATACAATCGAAGAACAGAGATCTACAATCATTAGCAATATAGGACCATATATATATTGACTACACAAATGCGTATATCATCAGACATACAAGAATGTGGAGGAAAACTTGAATAGCTTTATTAATATCAAGAATAGCAAAGAGGATTACAACCAATTGTTCTAACCCAGCGTCATCCTCCCAGCATGAAAGCTCTTCTTCACCTCATGAAAAGCTTAGATCACCCAACACTATGATGTTCCACCAAGAAACCAACAACACTTCCTTACAAGATACAAAATTTCAGCCTCTGGATCTCTGGGATGAGGGATCCATATATAGATGATTGCAGGGGGGTGAGTCAGCTTCTAGGATTTTGATTAGTGTCCTCTCTCTTATATTTCTTGATTCCACTTGGAGATTGATGATCTCCTACTCATCCCTGGGTGAATTCAGAGAGGCAAGTGTCATAGGAGAAGTTTCTGGAAGATTCTATGATCATCCACCTCGCAAACTGTCTCTGCCATTTGTCCACTCTCGCTCATCGCACCCTATAGAAGGGCTTTTTAGTATGCATCGCACCCTTTACACTGGGCAGGTGGGATGCATCGCACCCTTAGCACTGAGCAACCTGTATGGTCCAGTTTTGACTAGTTCTGAGTAGTTTCTTGTGGAGAACTTCTAGGAGATGATGTAATCAACTGACCTTGTTCTTTTAGGGTATGAAGCAACACTTTTAGGGACTTAGGAGCCCTTGTTTTATGGATATGTATGATTGGGTTTGCAGTGCCCAAAAATGTCTACAACAATATTACAAGAGAAAAATAGCCATTTGAAGATAACTTCAGAGAATATAAACAACAAGGGACTGAAGACAAACTTGAGGAAGAAACTATGTTAGTTGAAAACATAGTAAAGGATCATCAATTCACTATGATGATAGGCACAATGGAGATAGCCATGGAAACTGTTGAGACAGACAATAGGGAAGAATAACATCTACTAAAAGATGTTAAGGAAGAGGAAGTCTATGGGAAATACTTAGCAAAGAGAAAAGGAACACTAACAAAAGAGTGTTTTGAAGAGGATGGACAGTCTTTTGAAGATGTCGAAAGTCAGGAGGAGTACTCTAGGAGAACAGAGTATGATGGAGAAGACCTCTTGAAGGAGGGAAGTAGTGATCTGCTATAGCAGAAATACCTTGAGATTACAAGGGTCAAAGGAAGACAGTATTTTAATACTGTAACACAGCATGCGAAGGATGAAGCTGGAAGAAGAGAGCATTGTGATGAAGTGCTTGCTAAGTGTGAAGAGGAAATTAAACTGCTGTAGAAACTGATGAGAGAACCTGACAATAGATCAGAAGCTGCAGTTACAATTTCTGAAGAAGAAGATGTGTCCCAAGTAGCCATGGAGATAGGAAGGTGTAATAATTTGTTTGCAAGTTCATTAAAAAGCCTGAATGAGTATGAGTATGTGATCGGAGAGATTGAGCAGAGATTGTTTGAACATGGTAAAGAGGCAATAGGAATCAAACAATTTCAAAGTGAATATAATTAGCAGCAGGTTAAGGGAGAAGAAGTTCACTACTGTGAACCCAAGCAGGAAGACATCATTAGAACAGATGATGTAGAAGAGAGATTAACTGACAGTCTCATGAATTCTGCTAAGAATTCGAATTAGCATACTAATGTGTTGATAGAGGAGAAGGAGAAAATAGAGCAGCAAACTAAATTGTTGCCAAAGGAAGATAAGGCACAATAGCCTTATGTTTTTAATTTTAACAAGTGTTTTGAGTGTGCAGGTTTTGTTGCAAGAGCTAGAGGAGATTTGGCACAAGTGAACATCCAGATAAAGATGGAAGAAGGAGATTCTGTGGAATAATTCAATCCATGGAATGGAGAAATTAATTTGCTGGAAAGAATGCTGAACAATCATGATTTATTCATGAAAGAGGGTAAGGATGATAGGGAGGCAGCAAGTAAACCAGAGGATGAAGCAAGTAAAGCAAAAATGGCAGCAAGCCAAGCAGGAGTTAGCATAGAAAACAGCAACAGTAACCTGAAACAAAAAGAAAGAGACAGAAATATGAAGCAGAAGATGGACCAACCCAAAGATATGATGGACATAGAAATTGAAGAAATATGGTAGCAGATGATGAAGCAATTCAAATGGAGGAGAATGGTAGCAGCAATAAGCAAGATCAATGAGAAGTTGAATCTAATTGACAAGAAGAAGAAGACAACAGACATACAATAGCAACAAAGAAACAAAGTAGTTGGACAGTTACAGAACAAAGTATGGGATCCAGGAAGAGCATTCAACCCAAGCAAAATCATTGTAAATAGTAGACATAGGGGGTCATGCATTTTAGGAATTAGTTTCCTAAGTGCCAAGTCAAAGTAATATGTAGGCCTTTAAGTGTTATTTAATTAGATTCTCTCAAAATAAATAAATGAGAACATGACTAGTTCCATGATCCTAGGAACAAGGGAGAGCTTTTAGGCATAAAAGAATAGATGTGAACCATTGAGCAAAACAGGGGGCTTTTCTGTTTTAAAACATAGAAAAGCTAGAGTGGATAAAGACACATGCATGTAAAGCTTTAGGCTTTTTTAGAGGATGGGATCAGGTCCTTCATAGTAATCCAATCCCAGTTTCCATATAAAAACATATGTAAGCCTGCGGGTAGAGAGGATGCCACAAATAATAGGAAATCAGGCCTGTGTATGTGCGTGAGCGAGACTGAGCAATCTCGAATGTAATCCTTCTTTTATATATATATATATATATATATATATATATATATATATATATATATATATATATATATATATATATATATATATATATATCATATATTATGAGTTATTTCCTATCTATGTCAGTATATTTAAGAAGTATTTTGTGAATGAATTACTATGAATTTGTAGGCTCTACAGGTTGCAGGCAAAATTCTGCAGGATGCAGAGGAACAGAGTGATTCAGAGGAATCATAATGGATTCCAAATCCAAGTGAAGAATAAGCAAAGGAAGGGTTGTACGATTCAAAAGAATCGAAGTGGATCATTGAATCCACTAGAGCTCTGCAAGAAGGGCATAGATCAAAGGAAGAGCAACCTGCGAATGAGCAAAAGGTCAGAACCTTTAAAGAAGCCAAATTACCGAGAAATTGAAGAAACAACATAACTTTCTAAGTGAAAGGAATTGCAGAGAAGTGAAGTATTAACACTCAAGAGCCATTGGATCAGTTAGATCAACGACTGAGAATTAATCGCATCGGCAGGAGTCCCTTTTTATGTTATCAGATTGAGCCTAGGAGATTTTCATGGAGCAATTAGTGATTAATCGTGGACCGTTGGATCATGGCCAGATCAACGGTCATGATTAAATCGCATATCAATGATCGGAGCTGCCAAGGGTAAGTGGCGTATGACTGTTGCAATATCGCCGATAGCGATATATCGACGATCAACATCGAGGCTTATCAACAAGTGAGCATCGGAGCTGGCGGAGATCAGAGAAGTAGTGTGGGAATAGTGGTGAATAGACCCGACAATATTATAGTCGTGGTTCTATGGAATTTAAAATCTGGCATATCGGTTCAGAGGGGAATTTCCTTTGTATTCCCAAATATTAATATTTCCAATAGTTTATATTGCACGGCCCTTTTAACAATAAAGCATCTGTTAACCAGTCTGATAGTCATATCAGAGTTGGAGGAGGCGTTGGCATATATGTGTATAACCCGTTGAACATGCAATGGCCGATTGAGATGAGGTTTTAGCCTCAGAAACTATGTGATTCTGTCCAGGAAGGCAGAAAAGGTAAGAAATGCGGAGTTTTCCATTGTAAAGGTATGTTTCCTTTATAAATGGTTTTTATAAAGGAAAAAGCGCTGATATATGGTTTTATGTGTTATATATATATATATATATATATGATCCCATGTTATAAGATTATAAAGGTTAAGAAGGGTTTTTAAAGTCTCGATACGAATGATTTGAGTGAAGACTTTGATAAAGTCTTCAATGAAGGTTCAAGGGTGATTTATGAGTTCCGATAGGAGGTAAAGGTGGGGTGATTGAAGTTCCGTTGCAAAGGAACTTATAAGAGGGCCACTTGACCATTTAAGGTCTGAAGATTTGACTTCATTGTAGGGTCAAATGACCTGGGACAGGTGTAGATGCATTATCATGTGAAATGCATACTGTGGGTATATGTGCAGGTGGTAGCCCTGTACCAGTTTCCTTGGGATTGGCCATCCCAGGAGTCTCAGAGCCCTTTTGTATCATTTTCTTTCCTTCTTTTCATTGCTTATTCACATGCATCTCTAGTTTTTATGTCTTTCTATTTCTGCATTTAGGATTAATAATTTCTTGTTGTAGGATTGAGTTAAATGGTTCATGTAAGTACTTTTGCAGGATCAAAAGCATTATTTCATCCTTGGAAAAGCCTTGGAAGTTCATAATAAGCATTGAGTTGCTTGGATTAGTCTTCTTATTCCCAAATCTAGATTGTTGCACCTCCTTTTTAGCAAAGAACAATAAATTTATGATATTTTTTACAGCATGCTAAAGAGCTTCAATTGAATTGATTCCACTTGCATTAGATCACAAAAAAAATCTAATTCATAACAAAAATCACCCCATTGCATTTTCACTTGATTTGGTTAGGCATTTCTTAGATTTACTAGCTCACTAGTTCTCAAATTTCTAGATTTTCGACTAGTAATGTTTTTTTATTTTTATTTGCATGGGTTAACATAGGTATTTTCAAGTGATTCCACTTGGAATAAGGACCTAAGACATCCTAATTAATAACAAAATTTTTCCCATCTAATTTGGATTTGATTTGCTTGGTCATTAAACCCTCACCAATTTCATCATTTCACAAGGAAACTTCTCCAAGCTTTTTAAGCAAATCCATCCATATCCCGACTTTGGTTTTGAGTTCTAAGTGATCCTTGGAATTTTCCCACTCCATTCCACCCATCACACATCTTTCCTAGGCCTCCCATCACCTCCAACACCTCATATTTTTCTCTCGGTTGTATCCTGTAGGTTTCTTGTAATTCCTACAGGATCGTCCTGTAGGTTTCTAGTACATCGTGTAGGTTTTCCTGAAACGGCCTGTTTTGAGGCCAAATTGATGGAAAACCTCTAGGAAGTCACCAAAAGCCTCCCAAGGGTCTCCCAAATCATCCAAAAATCTCCTAACCCTTCCATCCAACGTCCAACATCCTTAGTTCACCTTCCACATCACCAAAAGACATTAGTTTGCATACTTGATTTTGCATGAAAAGACAAAAAGACAAAAACAGATTTATTTCAGTCCCTTTACTTGAACATTAGTGATGTTTGATGCTTCTTACTTCCATTCTTAGATAATATCATTGGGTTCATGATAATTTAGTGTTATTGCAAAGCATAGTTTCTTGGTAGTTAATTAGGACATGTGTGATTTAGCATTGAATTTTCGTCTCTTTCCTTGTACTTTCTTTCTTGCAATAGGTTAAGGTTCCTTTTCAGACATTTCATTTTCCGCAATTCATTTAGGAGTTGAATTTAGTACATACACTCCATTACATCATGACATCAAAGGAAGGACACATTGTATGTCGTACATATAATGCCGACAACCCTTAAGTTTGTATGAACCCCAGGTTGATAATTAAAGTTGGTAGCCTTGGGAGTTGCAATATTCTTGTTGCAAGACCGAGGCTCATCACTTTGCACAAAAATGAAGATGGTGGAGTGATGAAAGAGGGTCATGTTAAAACTTCATCATAAAGTATCCATGTTTACAATAGTTGGTCTCAAAATTTCGAGATTATGATGAGTAGGATTCTAATTTGATCAATGGACTCAAGAGTACTTGTTGCCACTTATGTGAGAGTGTCCATTTTATGCCACTTTTGTGAGAATTCATTTATTTGTCTTGTTAAAGGATAAGACTCTGGGAGTGAGATTACTTTATAGGATAACGTCTCTTTGGAGAGACATTGCCACTCAAGATGAGAGATCTATCCTTGTGATGAAAATTATTTTCTATGTACTCATTATATTTTGCTAAGACTAATGAAGCAACCTCCCCACTCTTGACCCAGGGCCTAGAGACGTAGTCCACACTCGACGAACTCCATTAACATGTCTTGTGTTATGATTTCCTTATGGTTATTTGATTCTTGTTTATCTTGATGGATTGGTAAAGTATTGTTTAGACAATGTATTGCTCATGTTTCACATGGAAATATAAGTATATGTAAAAGGTTTTGTAATGAAGATGTTTGTTAAGAAATTATTCACAAAAAATTTTGGATCAGTGTTTGCATCAAATATTTCTTCTAATATAATCAATTCCCCTATAGGTGATGCAGTTATCCACTTCAAAACATTTCAGCTACCATTTCCCCCCCTCAAGGCATATTCAACAATATCACTCGTCCATCACTGCAATCACTATTATCAAAATTCATGATTGCGAGCATTGGACATACCCACGTCATTTGTATATTGTAAGTATTTATTTTAGTAATATGTTTCTTTTTCAAGTGAATCTCTCTCCATCTTTAAATGGACCTCCTTCCCTCTTGGATCTCAATTTCTCTCTCTTGAACAATATCAATTGGGAATCAAATTGATAAGAAAATAATGATGTATTTTAGCTATACATCTACTTCTAACCTTATACATTAGGGGGTAACTATTACCACCTAAAAATTAATAAGGAAACTATATATGTTATCACGTGTAGGCATCATTAATAAAGAAAAACAAATATTCCCTAAGGCTAACAATAAAAATCCCAAAATAAATTTTCTAAACATTGCAAATTGGGTTTTTATTGATCCATCTAAAATCACCTTATGATTTGCATGGATCAACACATATATTCCTTTAATAAGTACATAGATCCATAGAAAGTGACCTCCCCCCAAAGAATGATGCAAGGAAAGATCAATATCATATCAAAATAAACTACCAAGGTTTCTTGGATTCCCTCTACCTCCCACATAGTACGGGAGGCTGCTTGGGGTTACCAAAGTACTCCTCATGTGCCCCCAAATATGATAGCACAGAATACCATCCAATCCCATCCATTGAACTAGTATCCATGAATGTATTGTAAAATATTGAAGATGGGAGCCTTGGGGTAAGCATTTCATGAAGAAAAAGGGTGCAAGGTTATGCTACCAAAATTAGTCTAGGTTTTTCGTCAGAATTCTCAAAGAGTAACATTATTTTCCTTGTAATTTGTGAGCATCCATAATTATATATGCTCACCACTTATGGAGGATATATCTTGCAAATAGGGGGAAGGAGAACCTTCCATTGGATGATAGAAAAGTGATCCACATGCCCTAAATTCTCTAATATGTCTATGAGAAAAACAATTGTCTTCATCCATTTTGAATAAAGAGTCATTTCTCCTTGTAATATATATCATCTCTTTTGTTTTTGTCCATTGCTCATTTATTTGTCAATTTATGAATGAGTGAAACATAGTTTATGTTTATTTCTATTATAACCATCTCCATGGATTGTTGTAGGCAGAAAAAACCTCACAATTAAGTGGAATTTGGCTCAATCATTCAACAAAATATATACCACACTTATGGTAAATAAAATTTCAACTTGGTTACCCAATATTGGACATCTTCTACTTCTCCTTGAGCCATGGATGGGATTTTAGATGTTAGAGTGGTGAAGTAACTTTTGAAGCACCCTTAGGATCCATGTGAGTAATTAGTAATTATCTTACTTTCCCTCTTGATCACAAAGTTTGAATCACCAAGAAAATATCTTCCAATCAAGTTACTATAATTGTAAGTCATGTACCTTTCAAAACCTTAAATTGTAGATTATCTAGATGGTTGACCTTTATCCTAATATATCTCTAAAATATATTCCCTTTTGAATTTGAAATTTTGATATGTAGTAATATAATATGTCTTCTTTGAAATTCCACAAGTCTAACAAAAATTCCATGTACCATTGTAAGTTATGCTAGCCTTCCCAAAAATTGTTTATATTTTACCACTTCCCAAGAGTAAACTTGTATATCATGCCACGTATTCAATTTTTAGAAATTCTCTAATTTCTTTACCTATAACACCTTAGTATGTCTTGTCATACCCCTAAAAGTTACAAAAATAATCCATTATCACTTCTTTGAAACTAATTTTAAACCTCACTTCCACATGGTATATCTCGAAAACTGTAGTGAACCAGCGTCTAAATTTTTTACAAGATGTACATAGAGATATCTCCTTAGTCTCATAAACATTTTATAGTTTAAAGTGTCCCAAAAAAAGGTTATTACAAAAATTTCAAAATCCATCATTCAAAAGTTATTTAAATATCATTCACAAACCCCAACCTCCATACAGTATATCTCCAAAATTATGATGAAATAGAATTTGAAATCTTGTCTAGATGTATGTTTGGATTTCTCCTCAATTAGAGAAAAAAATCATAGTCTAAATATTCCAAGAAAAATAATTGCAGCTAAAATTTCAAGATCACTCATTTCAAATTGATTTCATGAATAATCAGAAACCCTAACTTCCATAGGGTTTATCTCCAAAACTCTAAACAACTAGAATATGAAATTTTTATTGGGTTGTACTTCTAGACCTATTCTCAATATACTCAAAATTTTAGGATCTAGAGGTTCCCTTGAAATCTAGTGAAAATGCCATGATGACTCATTTAAAGTGACAAAAACTAGGATCATAGCTTTAATACCTAATTGTTATGAGTTATATGCCTTAAAAATGATAAGAAGCTAATAATTAAATTCACTTCAAAGGAAAACTTCCTTATATAATGAATACAATGTATAAGAGATGGTTTGATGATCCTAAGACTATATCTCCTCGGCATGCACACATGTACGCACACACACATAAGAGACAATGGGTACAATTTATAATGAAATGGTACAATAAAAGGTTTTGGCCAAGATAACCACATAACAATAGAAATGTAATAAATCAATATCTAGGTCTTAATAAGGGTTTTTATGTTGAACATGGGGCTTGTCTAAGGCTTAGAAGTTTCTTGGTCCTGAGTTGAATCTTTGATGTTGCATAATATGGAGTGATGAATGATCATGATTCTATAATTCAATATTTGTACTCTCTAGTTGGAACAAAATTATCCCCTTATGTGATTGAGTCACGACACAATTGTTCTCCTTAATTTCATTATCTTCTTTGATATTCATATCCTTTTAGGAAGCCTCTCTAAGATAATATTGTGTATTTCTTCCATCTTCATATCTATCCTCTTTTCTATTTTATCTCACTTATTTTCCATGTGTATTATATTTTCATTCATTTTATTTTCCAATTCCTTTTTAAGACCTTCATTATCTACTTGTTTCAACACATTGTGGCTCATTTCCTCACCTTGGTTATTTATTTGGGAGAGCCTATATTTTGAGTCCTCACTTTTTTAGAATGTCATAGTTGAGCTTCTATGGAGACTAGTATTTCTTGTAAAAGGATTTTCCATATGAGAAAATAAAAATATTACTCTTTATCACAATTTTTAGTCGCCCAAAAAATGGATCTTTTAATCATAAGTTATGCTAATTGTAAGTTGCATGCCCATAAAACCTTAATATGGAAACTATCTTGATATATCTATAAACTTTGAGCCTTTTTGAGTTCGAAATTTTGGACTGTAGCACCCTAATATGATTTCTTAAATTATGGAAAATACATTGTTTGAAACTTTACTCAAGTAATGTTATAGAAAAATGCCAAAATGATTTGTTTAATAGTAATTTCAAGATTAGTCAAAACCCTAATTTGCATAAGATATATCTCATAAAATATAATGAGTCAAAATATAAAACATTTTCCAAATGTAATTTTCTGTCTCCTAAGTATTCCGAAAATTTTAAAGTTTAAAACTTCATTAAAAAAAGTATAATGAAAATCCTAAGATGACTATTTTAAAATTGTTTTGAGGATCAATCACAAGCCTTATCTTGCATAGACTGTATCTTTGAAATTATAATGAACCAAAATCTGAATTTTGACAACTTGTACTATGATATTTCACCTTAGTCTAAAAATTTCACGATCTAAAACTTCCTAAAAAAACTATAGAAAAAATACAAATTTGACTCTTTTGAGACTCATTTCAAGATTAGTCACAAATACTAACTTCTATATGATATATCTCCAAAAATATAGCAAATCAAAACTTGAAATTTGACCACATGTACTTTAATATGTTTTGTCAATCTCCTCTATTTCTTGTTGTTTAAATATTCAAACAAAAGATTTATAGCAAAAATGTAACAATGTCATGGTTGTAGGAGAAAAACCCTAGAATCATAGGTTTTGATACCAAATATAATGAACGAAGCACATTAAAAATGATAAAAATCAATGGATACAATCTACTTCAAGGGAGAAACCTCCCTTCAAAATGAATCCAATACAAAAGGCAAGATGACATGATCTTAAGACTATGTTTCCTTGATATACCCAATCAATTAAATTAAATGGCTAGTAAATGTTGATAGGCATCAAAACACTTTCCTAATGATATATCTCACACTTATGGAATTAAAACGAATTCATAAAATTTAACTAAATTATAACTTTACTTTAAATTATTATTACTTTATATATATATATATATATATATATATATATATATAGAGAGAGAGAGAGAGAGAGAGAGAGAGAGAGAGAGAGAATTCATAACCATGGAGATTCAACCCCGCTTTACCATGGGGTTTCTTCAGTTGTAAATAAGTTTTGTTAAAATATCAGGGGCCAATACCATGCCCAAAAACCCACATTTCGTGTTCATATCACATTTTTATTTTAGTTAATCAATTTAATTAAAGAGAAAATATGACATAACTACTTTTCAAATAAATGTCAACCTATAAATATTACTAAGAATATTCTACAGTATTCCATCGTGGTTAAATCCCTAACATCTGTTAGGGTCCCACCCTAACCCCCTTATTTATGTCATGGGATCACGTCATAGTCAAGAGTCAATAAAGCCCATATTAATATTTGTAAGTGGTTAACCCGCAATTAATGACGGGAGCACAGTTAGTTGCAAATGGGCGGTAGTATTAGATAGATGGTATTAATAAAACCCACGGTATTGGCCCGTGGTATTGCATGTATGAGTCATATATAAAGGATAGAGACTCCCTGCGAGGAGTATCGTGTCTTGTTTTGTAATCGAGCTCTGCTCTATTGGAGGTTGCCCCCTCGAAGAGGCCTGTGAACATTTCTCTCTGAATAATAAAATCATTGCTATTCTGTGTTCTGGGTATCTTTTCTTCGCATATTCTATGTTTGGGTATTACTTTGCAGGTTAAGAGCATAACAAGTGGTATCAGATCATTTTCCAGGGCTCGGTGGGATCTCCAATTTTTAGCAAAAAAATTTTTGGCTAGAGACGTGTTCCGGCGTCTTTAAACCACGGGATCTATCGTTAAGCGCATAAACCTGCAGATTTGGGGAGGCATGCACGCAGGAAATACAAGAGGTGGTCACGTCTGTTGGACTCCCTTGTAACCCCTGTGGGTACCCCTTCGAGTAGTAGCGCATCGGACAGAACCACGCACGGACTGTCTTCCACGTACCCTCTGGGTATATAGGAAGCCCCCTAGCTCCCTTGAAACCTCGCCATAGATAAACCTTCGGCCGTCTTGTGGCTATAGTACACCGAGAACAGCACTCGGAGAGATTACTCGCCCGTACGATAGGGTAGTCGGGTTGTACGGCTAAGGTTACGGTCGACCCTCCTTAGTTAGAGCCCTGAAACATTGGGCCGAGTACTACTGTCAGACCCTTATGTATATTGCGATCTGTAGCACCTGACACTCCTCAAGACCATAGTTCCCTTTCTATCGGGGGATCAGACATCATCTATTCCAGATCAGCAAGTGCAACAGCAGCAGACATCAGTCCCGCAGCTCCATCAGATCAGCAGCAGCAGTTGTTCCACCATTCAGATCTCTCAGATCCACCAGATTGGAGTAGTTGTGAAGGATCCTGTACCTGGATATACTTTTCGCAGGACTTTTGGCGGCATTGACATTTTGAGGATTTGGCGACTGCAGTATTGATCAGGAAGGAGTAAAACTCCGTTAGGAGTTTTCCAAAAAAAAAAAAAAGTCTGAGATCTGCCGGGGCGCTTATTGGTGATCTAGCCCATCAGAATCAGGACGACGAGCTGAGCACGGTGGTACCATTCAATTTCTTAGTAAAATTTTTTATGGCGGTCCGAATTTTTCATCAGGTTGGTGTATGGTAGAAACTCGCGCTCAAGCAATGGCCAATGAAAGGATAAACAAAATTGAAGACCATGTGAACTCCCTCCAAACTGCGGTGAAGGATATCCAACTTGAGCTTAAAGGAATAAGTCTCCAGATACATGAGGCACTCTCGAAGGGCAAGGAGCCAGCCCACGAGGAGGCATATAATGGCCATGAATACCATGAGGGCGAGTCTAGCCACTCTCCGCACGTATGGCACACCCATCCACCACCCAGTCAGCGACCTCCCATTAGATAGAAATGATTCTTTATTATCAAAACCCTTACGGTAGGGCAACACCATACATTCACTCCTTAAGGAAGGAGAGCACTCCACAAGTCATATGCCTGTTCATACAATAATCCTTCTCTTCATATCCTCCATGTGGATTCTTTAGCCTCTATATAGGCCTCATACATACAATACCATGGGTCATTACCATGGTTCCCTCATACAATCAACTAATACCATGGGCCCATTACATTATTATTAACTACTTGTGGTCCCTTACATGACATGGGTTAACCACCTTATTTATTACTATGGCCCATCCCATTATTACATTATTACCTTGGGTACCTCCCTTGGTACCCCATATTATCCCCCCTAGGTATATAACATGCCACCCCCCTAAGCATGTTTCGTCCCCAAAACATGGGAAGAACACAAATAATAAGATCTACTGAAAAGAGTAGTCCACTGATACCATGCACGTGCATCTAGCCATCCAAGAGAAAGGTGAACCCTCTATCTCGTTGGTGCCTCGCTCGCTTGAGATGGAAGTTGACCGTGGCAGCGCTTCTGTGTTGATGTGTAGTAGGTGGATCGTCTCTTCTTTCTATCCATCATGTGACTACTTGGTTTCCATGATGGTTGTCTTGCGGGGTGATGTGGGTGATGATATGTTGAAGTTTTAACCCACGTGGAAGGAGGCTTGCCAGGTAGCTCGTCAGGTCACATTGCCTAGCAAAGATTTTAATTTTACAGGAAAGAAGGAAACCAAGGAACCAAAAGGGTTATTTTTGGCTGGTATCTCTGTATTGCAGGTTCATGGACTGATTCAGAAGGAGAAAATCATTGTGTCTATCAATCCGAGTTGCAAACAAAATCTTATAAATGTCAACTTGGCAAAGAAATTGCAAGTCCCAGCAAAACAAATTGAACATACACAGGTTGATGATAAGGATGTTCAAATCTATAAGGATTTGAAGCTTTCTATGGATAAGTATGTGTTTCATGGTGATTTTTATGCTTCAGATATGGATAACATGGATGTTGTTTTGGGATATCCTTGGATGGAATCCGTGGGTACTATCAATATTAATGTGCAGAAGAAATTCCTAAAGCTATGGTATAAAAAGAAGAAAATTACATTACAGGATATTTCCATCCATAAACAGGTAGAGCACATGGAGGCTGAAGCAGAAGATGTTCAAGGGACTGACATATCAGATGATGAGCCTTTGATGATCGACAATCAAACACAAACAGAGGCTGCAGAAGAAAAGGTTACAGGTGATGATACATCAGAGGAGGGCTCAGTGGTTGAAGTCATATTGAAAAAGAAGACACCACAACAGGCACCACAGCAGGGTGAAGTCAAGCAAAAGCCATCGCGGGTTAAAACTTCAACATATCATCACCCACATCACCCCGCAAGACAACCATCATGGAAACCAAGTAGTCACATGATGGATAGAAAGGAGAGACGATCCACCTACTACACATCAACACAGAAGAGCTGCCACGGTCAACTTCCATCTCAAGCGAGCGAGGCACCAGCGAGATAGAGGGTTCACCTTTCTCTTGGATGGCTAGATGCACGTGCATGGTATCAGTGGACTACTCTTTTCAGTAGATCTTATTATTTGTGTTCTTCCCATGTTTCGGGGACGAAACATGCTTAGGGGGGTGGAATGTTATATACCTAGGGGGGATAATATGGGGTACCAAGGGAGGTACCCAAGGTAATAATGTAATAATGGGATGGGCCATAGTAATAAATAAGGTGGTTAACCCATGTCATGTAAGGGACCAAAAGTAGTTAATAATAATGTAATGGGCCCATGGTATTAGTTGATTGTATGAGGGAACCATGGTAATGACCCATGGTATTGTATGTATGAGGCCTATATAGAGGCTAGAGACTCCACATGGAGGATATGAAGAGAAGGATTATTGTATGAACAGGCATATGGCTTGTGGAGTGCTCTCCTTCCTTAAGGAGTGAATGTATGGTGTTGCCCTACCGTAAGGGTTTTGATAATAAAGAATCATTTCTATCTATTTCAATCTTATTATTCTTGGGTTATTTCTATTCTCATATATCTTTGGATCAGATCTACAACAATTGGTATCAGAGCTACAACAATTGGTATCAGAGCTACAACACCATCCACTTAATAATTATTAATAATTAAATTAAAACCCTAAAAAATTTATTCCAAAATAGACATGCCTATTAACGTAAATATCAAAGAAAAGAACACAATTGTAACCAAAATTTATGACCTACATACTCATATAATAATTGACAATTTATGGCCTTCATATATATATAACAATAATAATGTAATAACTCACTAAATAACGTTTAATAAAGAATTTTATGTGCTTAACAATAATATTAATACAAAATCATTAATGAAAAATAATTAAATTATCCAACTTCCAAGGAAGCAAACTTGAAAATAACTTTATTATATAACAAGGGTAAGGATTAAAGTAGATTTTGTTAAAGATTACCCATAACATAATAATTTTATATATTTTTCTTATATTAAGTAGATTAGATATGTTAATATTATGTATAAAATAATTTCACATTTAAATTCTCACACACACATATAACCACCAAAAAAGAATATCATAAAATAAAAATAAAAATGTGATTGTGAATTTTTTTCAAAAACTTAAGTAAACTTTGTAAATTATTTACAAAAGTTACACATTAATTAAAAGTCAAACATGGGTTTGACACATATATATAGAAATGAAATTTTCATAAATATTGAGATTTGATATGTGTACTATTTTTCATAAATATTGAGATTTAATGTGTGTATTGTTTTTCATAAATATTGAGATTTGATGTGTGTATTCTTTTTCATAAATATTGAGATCTGAATATTGAGATTTAATGTGTGTATTGTTCTCATAAATATTGAGATTTGATGTGTGTACTATTATGACACTTGATGGTATATAGATTTTTTTTTTTTAAATATATTTTATTTCTCACAAATTCAATTTATAACTCAATAAAATTAGTCATTTCCCAATAAGAAAATAGAAATACAAATTTCAAAAGTTATTTTTAATTTTCAAAATATTTGGAACTAATTAAAAGTCAAACTATTTTGACTATAAAATAGTTACAATATAACCTACCTATTGACAAATATAATAAAAATGTATTATATTTATTAATATATTCATTCAATATTTTATGACAATGTCTCCCATTTGTGAGTCATAACATTAATGAACACTAATGAATTGTGCTATGTTGTTAAGTAAAAGAAATCTCTACAACAAAGTTTTAATGATTTCATCGTAGTAATTAAAACAATACTTAACAAATAAAGTTAGAATAATTGTGCTATGTTGTTATGTCAAAAAAATAGAAAGGGTAACAACAAGGTTTTAATGATTTTATCCTAGTAATTAAAACAATACCTACCCAATAAAGTTACAACTATTCTAATCACACCACCATAATACTTAAAACAATATTTAACCAACCACATTATAGAAATTATTTTTACATTAAAAAAAGCCAAATTATTTTGACTATAAAATAGTTACAATATAACCTATCTATTGACAAATATAATAAAAATGTATTATATTTATTAAAATATTCATTCAATATTTTATTCTAATGTCTAACATTTATGAGTCATAACATTAACGAACACTATTGAATTGTGCTATGTTTTTAAGTAAAAAAAAAACCATAAAATTTTAATGATTTCATCATAGTAATTAAAACAATACCTAACAAATAAAGTTACAACTATTCTATCCAGACCACCATAATACTTAAAACAATATTTAACAAAGAATAAAAATGACATTATAGAAATGATTTTTACATTTAAAAAAAAAAAAAAAAATTATTATTAAATTTTAAAATTCATAAAATTCTATATATATTTTGTTTATAAAAAATATTTAGATATTGAAATATCTATAAAATTACTAAAAACAACTTCCATAATTATATTTATAATACTTTAAAATCACTATTAACTTTATAATCTCTTTAAACTCCTTACCGAGTATAAATCTTTATAGCACTTTGGATTTCCAATACCCACCCTATCAACCTTGGAACTCTCGAGCGGTGTGGAATTTCAAATTCCATTTGCTTGTTCAAGAAAATTCCGATCATTTTCCCTTTTTGTTTTCAATGATTTTTATTTTATTTTTATTTCCATGCACGTACACAATTTTAATTTTACAATTTGGTTATTAGGTGTGAGAGGTGTTATTCTAAATTATTTCTCCTAGTTACATATAAGAAGAGAAATCATTTGTATTAATTAGTTATTTATGATTATCAATATGGAAAATTGTAATTATTTTCAAAAATCATATTTAGTAGAAAAAAACGAAATACTTAAACTTCAATGATTCAATCCATACATGTACACAACTTTACTTTTACAATTTGGTTATTAGGTAAGAGAGGTGTTACCCTAAATTATTTCTCCTAGTTACATATAAGAAGAGAAATCATCTGTATTAATTAGTTATTTATGGTTATCAATAGGGAAAATTGTAATTAATTGCAAAAATCATATTTAATAGGAAAAAATTGTAATTGTTTGAAAAAAAAAAGTTTTATGAAGAAATTTTGTTACAAATTTATTAGATCGTAAATTTTTCATAATGATTAATTTATTATGCATTCAAAATCTTATTTTAAAGATAGGGACCCTTGTGGTTACATAATACTTTAAGTTTAGGAGTATTTACAATTATTTTTCTCTCTTAATATATTATTCTATAACTCTTTGTTGAATTTTAATTTTTAAATATTTTTTGGTATATGTTTAAGTATGAAATAATGAAATTTAGTATTAAAATTGAATTAAAATTATTATTTGAATAAGGATGTCTAGACAACAAGTAGCTTAAAATTCTCCAAGATTATTGCTTCAAGATGAGTATGATTATTAATACTAACAAGACTAAAATCATGATAAAAAAATCTAAAACTATCAAGTATGATAATAACTTTTTGGACACAAATATCAAGATTCTCAATTATAATTATAAGATTGAGAAAATGATAATTGGGGATGGAAAGCTTATTATGAGCTTGAAAACAATTGTATGTCAACAAAGCTTTGGGTATGGAGTAAAAGAAAGTTCCACTTTGACACTATTGTCACCCCTGTTATTTTATATGGATGTGAGATTTGGGGTTGCACTATATCTAGGGAATTGAAGGAAATACTCCCTACTCTATCCTCTTGATTGACATTAGGCTCTATTCCATTGAATGCATGATTATGATTTGGTATCTCATGTAAGCTATACAATATGGAAACAAAGAGGTTCCCAAAAATTGTTTAAACTCTAGCCAAAATCCCCGCCTTCATCTCAAGCAAGGCTAGCATAACTAGGAGGAGATGGTGTTGGAGAATGAGGATAATATTAAAAATATTATTACTTCCAAATTTAAGGACAAGTTATGGGAGGATAAAGAGTTAGAGGGAAAAAAGAAGTTAAAGTATTATAAAGAGGTGATCAATCCCAATCTAGATAACTAAACTATATTTCACTCTTGACCAAGTGCTAAGAAGAAAATGAACATTGCCAACATAAGAACTAATTCTCATTATCTTCAAAGTGAAAATGAGAGTTGGTCAATTCCCAAAACACCTTGACAGTAAAGAGTTTGTTACCTTTTCCACTATAGGAGGGTTGGAGATGAAAACACTCCCTTGAGTCTCTTAGTCACATCCTTTTTTATTTCGAGAAGCTTTCCCACAGTGCCAACTTTATTAACTTGTTAAGTGAGCAAAATTATGGTGATCTAGGAAGGCTTCTACCCACTTTTTTCAATCATGAAAAGAAAATATTAAGGAATCTCAACTAATTTCTTACATTCTTCTATTTAAATTGATAGACCATATTTGTCTTAATAAAAGTTTTTTTATAATTTACCTAATAAATTTCATTAATAAAATAATTATTTTATATTTTTAAAGACAAACTAACTTTATCATTTTATTTCTACTTTAACCATATTTATAATCTCATAAAATGCTTTCATAGATTTAACTAAGTCAAATTGATAATTCCAACCATTTTTTCCCAATTTAAAAAAAAATAAGGATAAGAATAAAAATTTAAGAATTTTTTTCCTTAAAAATAGCATATGAGAAAATTTTGCCATATTACTTAATGTAATATAGATCACAAAAGCCTAAATTCAAAAAATAAAAATCTAATTATACATGGGTAATCTGTCCTGTTGTGTTGTTTCCTCAATGTCATCATGGTCATGTTGTGTTGTTTCCTCAATGTCATCAATCTTTGTAATTGCGGTAGTCTAAAAATTATGATTCTTTAACCTAAAAGTTATGGAAATTCCAACCATATTTTGAAAAAATTTGGCAGGGATTTTTTGTAAATCCAAGTAAAAGCTGTCAAAATTCATAATTGTAGGTGCCTTAGAAGTTTTTGATGGTACTGAATCTATTTCCACCATAAAAAATATGATTCAAATTCAAACACTGCATCCACAAGATTTTTTGAAATTTTTTTACCCAACCACTTTTAACTGTCCTGGCAATTCCCTCCTTTATTAAAATTGTAAACATGAAGGCAATTCCTCAGCCTCCTTTATTAAAATTGTAAACATGAAAATTTATAGAAACATCTTCAATTATGTTTCCTATTAATACGCTGCTAAATTTTTTTATCGCTCTCTCTTGACAAAGTAATAACAATCGCTTTCCGTTTCAATTATGTGAAGGGTCGTAATGTTCTTGGCCCCACTTGTCCTCCTAAGCCACCTCAATAACCTCTGAGATCAATATATGGTTGATCTGCAAGCTTTCAATATACTGGTCATCTGCACGACGTCTGAGAGAATATTTGCTGTGGATCTGCAGAGGTGGAACATGGGTAGGGCTCCGTGGTGTGAGAAAAGGGGGTTAAAGAAGGGCCCCTGGACTCCTGAAGAGGATCAAATTCTCGTCAATTACATTCTCCAAAATGGGCATGGCAATTGGCGTGCGGTTCCCCAACTGGCTGGTCTGTAATTAATATAAATATATTTTCTGATATTCTCATTTATGTTTACAAGGTATTTCCATTTATATAAACTTCAATTTTGTAATATGCAGGGCTTCCTCGTTGCAGTAAGAGCTGTCGATTACGATGGATGAATTATCTGAGACCTGATATCAATGCGAGGTTCTTTTACAGAAGAGGAAGGGCGGACTATCATTCAGTTGCATGGAATTTTAGGTAGCAGGTAACAAATAAACAAATACTTTTTCCATATTCTCACGATGGAATACTTTGGCACAATTTATTTATTTGTGTGATGCTTTCAGATGGTCTATGATAGCCTCCAACCTGCCGGGCAGAACAGATAACGAGATCAAGAATTTCTGGAATTCCAAGCTGATTTGTTGAAGATGGGACTCGATCCCTCGACACATAAGCCCATAGAAGAAATCAACCCCAATGCTCCACACGAGTACAAGGCCTGGGCTGTGAGGAGGCACAAGGCACAGTGGGAAAATGCAAGACTCGAAGCAGAAGCTCGCCTCTCCAGGGAATCACTGATTATGTCCTACCACACCAATGGCAGTACAGTGGAAACGACAACAATGCCTAACAATAATCCACCGGCTGATTATTTCTTGAAGATGTGGACTTCAGAAGCTGGTAAGGCTTTCAGGAAGGAGAATCATTACGATCCCCTTTTATCGTCAGTTTCTTCCGAAAACAGTTTCGGTCAGTCATTGCACCCAGATGATAATGATAATGATGTTGAGAAGGACAACAGCTCCCAACAATGCAATTCTGCATCATTTGAGTGGATCAGGGACTGCAATGTGGAACTAGGTTTTCCAGAGCTTCCCCTGGATCAGGGACTGCAATGTGGAACTAGGTTTTCCAGAGCTTCCCCTAGGTTTTTCAGGAAGGAGAATCATTATCCCAATGGAGGAGGAGGAGACGATCCCCTTTTATCGTCAGTTTTATCGTCATTGGACCCAGATGATAATGATAATGACGTTGAGAAGGACAACACCTCCCAACAATGCAATTCTGCATCATTTGAGTGGATCAGGGACTGCAATGTGCAACTAGGTTTTCCAGAGCTTCCCCTGGATCAGGGACTGCAATGTGGAACTAGGTTTTCCAGAGCTTCCCCTAGGTTTTTCAGGAAGGAGAATCATTATCCCAATGGAGGAGGAGGAGACGATTCAGTTTTATCGTCAGTTTTATCGTCATTGCACCCAGATGATAATGATAATGACGTTGAGAAGGACAACATCTCCCAACAATGCAATTCTGCATCATTTGAATGGATCGGGGACTGCAATGTGGAAACTCCTAAAGTACCTTCATTTGTAGGTAATATGACAAAAGATAAGGCCACCGAGGAACTAGGTTTTCTGGAGCTTCCTCTGGATTTCCTTGATACTGATGACAACAATGCTAACATTCAGTCAGAATTGAGAAAGGGTTTTCAGCAGCAGGCTGCTTCACCATTGCCCGAATTACTTGAAGAGGATTACTGGAGCAACATGTCGTTTATTGCTCACGCATATGCATTCTAAGAGCATACACTTAGAAATCTCACTTTTCTTCTTGGGCATAATTCTGGGATATTTAAGGAATCTGAAATTTTGCCTATGCATCTCATTCTAAGAGCATACACTTAGAGATCTCACTTTTCTTCTCTGTCATAATTCTGAGATATTTATGGATAGATCTAACTTTTCTTCTGGGTCATAATTCTGTGATATTTACTCAATCTGCAATCTTGCTCATGCGTCTGCATTCTAAGAGCATACACTAATATATCTCACTTTTCTTCTTTATCATAATTCTGACATATTTATGGAATCTGGTATCCACGTAAGATGTGGTATCCACGTAAGATGTGGTCAGGAATTATTTTTGAAGTTTGAGATTAAAAGCTTTGCATTACTTCTGGTATGTTTCTAATTGTATTTCTCTCCTCCTCATTTCTCCTACTTGTCATTGCTATAGGAAAGATTACTTTTAAGTTGGAACAAAATATAAATATTTGTGTGCACATTAGATTTCAAAATATATATATATATATATAAAAGTCAATATATATATATATATATACATTTAAGTAAAGTCATTAAGAATAAAAATAACCTCCTTTTTTATATTTCTTTTGTTAAGGTAGCCAAAATGACTTTCCTGTGGGTTCTCTGGTATATATAAATTCAATAATGGATCATATTTCTAGAGGTATTGGGTTTCGTTGTTACCTAACACAATTCAAAACACAAGGCATATATAAATTATCTTGAACTTAATTCAAAACACAAGGCATACAATTCAATCTTGAACTTATCTTGAATGGAAAGAGGTTAAACAATTGAACTCAATTTTGAACTTATGTTGATTTGGAAGGGGTCAGAAAACAGGTCTCCTTTGATTATCAGATTTCAGGATTTTTACTAGAAATACTAGACTTTTCCTTCTTGAAATAGTATATTATAATAAATATTTATGGCATTTTTTTGTTCTTGCTTCATATTTATTAAGATTCCCTTCAACCAAATTGCTTGATATATTGTTATTGTTGTTGACTCCAATTTAATTGGTTGAATCTTAATTTATGTTTACACTACTTTGAGGACATGTAGCAAATCAATCAATTAAGCATTATCTTCAACACTCCCTTAACACTCTTAATGAAGTGATTCCAAAAATGAAACTTCTCTTTAAGTACTACTTTGGTAAATGTAGCAAGTTGATCGTTTCTTTTACAAAACCTTATTTCAAATTTTCAGTTTACACATAATCCCTTATGAAATGATATTTGATTCAATATGTTTGGTGCTACTATGAAACATTAAATTTTTTACTTATTGCAATTGTAGATAGGTTAAGCAACTATGGCATTCTTGCTTCAGATCTATTAGGATTATGTTCAATCAAATTGCTTCACATGTTGTTATTGTTGTTTTTGCAATGCACTTGCCTTTGTAGAAGGTACTGAAATAGTTGTTTGTTCCTTTGAAAACCTTGATACCTGTCAATCCTAGGCTAAAAACATAAGTTGAAATACTTTTTCTAACATAAAGAAATGCAACTCAAAACTTATTTAAATACCATTCACAAACCCCAACCTCCATACCGTATATCTCCAAATTTATGACGAAATGGAATTTGAAATCTTGTCTAGATGTATGTTTGCATTTCTCCTCAATTAGAGAAAAAATTCATAGTATGAATATTCCAAGAAAAATAATTGCAGCTAAAATTTCAAGATCACTCATTTGAGATTGATTTCATGAATAATCACAAACCATAACTTCCATAGGGTTTATCATCAAAACTATAAACAACTAGAATATGAAATTTTTATTGGGTTGTACTTATAGACCTATTGTCAATTTACTCAAAATTTTAGGATCTAGAGGTTCCCTCTAAATACAGTGAAAATGCCACTATGACTCATTTAAAGTAACAAAACCTAGGATCATAGCTCTAATACCTAATTGTTTTGAGTCATATGCCTTAAAAATGATAAGAAGCTAATAATTAAATTCCACTTCAAAGGGTAACTTCCTTAACAATGAATACAATGTATAAGAGATTGTTTGATGATCCTAAGACTATATCTCCTAGGTATGCACAAATGTACTCACACACACATAAGAGACAATGGGTACAATTTATAATGAAATTGTACAATAAAAGGTTTTGGCCAAGATAACCACATAACAATATAAATGTAATAAATCAGTATCTAGGTCTTAATAAGGGTTTTTATGTTGAACATGGGGCTTGTCTAAGGTTTAGAAGTTTCTTGGTCCTGAGTTGAATCTTTGATGTTGCATAATTTGGAGTGATGAATGATAATTCAATATTTGTACTGTCTAGTTGGAACAAAATTCTCCCCTTATGTGATTGAGTCACCACACAATTGTTCTCCTTAATTTCATTATCTACTTTGATATTCATATCCTTTTAGGAAGCCTCTCTAAGATAATATTGTGTATTTCTTCCATCTTCATATCTATCCCTTTTTCTGTTTTATCTCACTTATTTTCCATGTGTCTTATATTTTCATTCATTTTATTTTCCAATACCTTTTTAAGACCTTCATTATCCACTTGTTTCAACACATTGTGGCTCATTTCATCATCTTGGTTATTTATTTGGGAGAACCTATATGTTGAGCCCTCACTTTTCTGGAATGTCATGTTTGAGCTTGTATGGAGACTAGTATTTCTTGTAAAAGGATTTTCCATATGAGAAAATAAAAATATTACTCTTTATCACAATTTTTAGACACCCAAAAAATCATCTTTTAATCATAAGTTATGCTAATTGTAAGTTGCATGCCCATAAAACCTTAATATAGAGACTATCTTGAAATATCTAAATTTTGGATTGTAGCACCCTTATATGATTTCTTAAATTATTGAAAAAAGATTGTTTGAAACTTTACTGAAGAAATGTTATAGAAAAATGCCAAAATTATTTGTTTAATAGTAATTTCAAGATTAGTCAAAACCCTAATTTGCATAAGATATATCTCATAAAATATAATGAGTCAAAATATAAAACATTTTCCACATGTAATTTTCTTTGTCTCCTAAGTATTCTGAAAATTTTTGAGTTTAAAACTTCATTAAAAAAAAGTATAATGAAAATTCTAAGATGACTCTTTTAAAATTGATTTGAGGATCAATCACAAGCTATCTTTGAAATTATAATGAACCAAAATCTGAATTTTGATAACTTGTACTATGATATTTCACCTTAGTCTAAAAAAATTCACAATCTAAAACTTCCTAAAAAAACTATAGCAAAAATACAAATTTGACTCTTTTGAGACTCATTTCAAGATTAGTCCCAAATACTAACTTCGACATGATATATCTCCAAAAATATAGCAAATCAAAACTTGAAATTTTGACCACATGTATTTTAATATGTTTTGTCAATCTCC
Source organism: Pinus tabuliformis (assembly GCA_031772625.1). Taxonomy (NCBI): domain Eukaryota; kingdom Viridiplantae; phylum Streptophyta; class Pinopsida; order Pinales; family Pinaceae; genus Pinus; species Pinus tabuliformis. Next base: position 15,934,112 of record CM062819.1, on the reverse strand, counting down.
TCTATTTTTTGATGTTTAAATATTCGAACAAAAGATTTATAGCAAAAATGTAACAATGTCATGGTTGTAGGAGAAAAACCCTAGAATCATAGGTTTTGATACCAAATGTAATGAACGAAGCACCTTAAAAATGATAAAAATCAATGGATACAATCTTCTTCAAGGGAGAAACCTCCTTCACAATGAATCCAATACAAAAGGCAAGATGACATGATCTTAAGACTATGTTTCCTTGATATACCCAATCAATTAAATTAAATGGCTAGTAAATGTTGTTAGACATCAAAACACTTTCCTAATGATATATCTCACAGTTATGGAATTAAAAAAGATTTCATAAAATTTAACTAAATTATAACTTTACTTTAAATTATTATTACTTTATATATATATATATAGAGAGAGAGAGAGAGAGAGAATTCATAACCATGGAGATCCAACCCCCTTTACCATGGAGTTTCTTCATTTGTAAATAAGTTTTGTTAAAATATCATGGGTCAATACCATGCCCAAAAACCCACATTTAGTGTTCATATGACATTTTTATTTTAGTTAATCAATTTAATTAGAGAGAAAATATGACATAACTACTTTTCAAATAAATGTCAACCTATAAATATTACTAAGAATATTCTACAATATTAAATCCCTACCATCCAGGTAATAATTATTATTAATTAAATTAACACTCTAAAAAACTTTATTCCAAAATAGACATGCCTATTAACTTAAATATTAAAGAAAATAACACAATTGTAACTAAAATTTATGACCTACATACTCATATAAAAGTTGAAAATTTATGGCCTTCATATTAATACAAAAATAATAATTTAATAACTCACTAAATAATGATTTGATAAAGAATTTTATGTACTTAACAATAATATTAATACAAAATCATTGATGAAAAATAATTAAATTATCCAACTTCCAAAGAAACAAACTTGAAAATAACATTATTATATAATAAGGGTAAGGTTTAAAGGAGATTTTGTTAAAGATTTCCCATAACATAATATTTTAAATTTTAGATATTTTTCTTATATTAAATAGATTATATATATTAATATTATATATAAAATAATTTCACATTTAAAATATCATATATATATATATATATATATATATCTTTTTTTATGGTTACACACACATATATATAACCACCAAAAAAGAATATCATAAAATAATAATAAAAATGTGACTCTTAAATTTTTTAGTTACACATTAATTAAAAGTCAAACATGAGTTTGATACATATATAGAGGTGAAATTTTCATAAATATTGAGATTTGATGTGTATACTATTTTTCATAAATATTGAGATTTGAATATTGAAATTTAATGTGTATATTGTTTTTCATTAATATTGAGATTTGATGTGTGTACTATTATGACACTTGATGGTATATAGTTTTTTTAGTTTTTTTATTTTTATTTTTAGAATATATTTTATTACTCACAAATTCTATTTATTAAGAAAATAGAAATTCAAATTTTAAAAGTTATTTTTAATTTTCAAAATATTCGGAACTAATTAAAAGTCAAACTATTTTGACTATAAAATAGTTACAATATAACCTACCTATTGACAAATATAATAAAAATGTATTATATTTATTAATATATTCATTCAATATTTTATGATGATGTCTCGCATTTGTAAGTCATAACATTAATGAACACTAATGAATTGTGCTATGTTGTTAAGTAAAAAAGGAATCTTTGCAACAATGTTTTATGATTTTATAGTAGTAATTAAAACATACCTAAGAAATAAAGTTAGAATAATTGTGTTATGTTGTTAAGTAAGAAAACAAGAAAGGGTAACAACAAGGTTTTAATGATTTCATCGTAGTAATTAAAACAATACCTAACAAATAAAGTTACAACTATTCCAATCACATCACCATAATACTTAAAACAATATTTAACAAACCACATTATAGAAATGATTTTGACATTAAAAAGAAGTCAAATTATTTGACATACCTAACAAATAAAGTTAGAATATTTGTGCTATGTTGTTAAGTCCAAAAAAAAGAAAGGATAGGAACAAGGTTTTAATGATTTCATCGTAGTAATTAAAACAATACCTAACAAATAAAGTTACAACTATTCTAATCACACCACCATAATACTTAAAACAATATTTAACAAACAACATTATAGAAATGATTTTTACATTAAAAAAAGTCAAACTATTTTGACTATAAAATAGTTACAATATAAGGTACCTGTTGACAAATATAATAAAAAAGTATCATATTTATTAAAATATTTATTCAATATTTTATTCTAATGTGTGGAATTTGTGAGCCATAACATTAATGAACACTATTGAATTGTGTTGTTGTTAAGTAAAAAAAAAAAAAAAAAAACTGTCTACAGCAAGGTTTTAATGATTACATCATAGTAATTAAAACAATAGCTAACAAATAAAGTTACAACTATTCTAACCACATCACCATAATACTTAAAACAATATTTAACAAAAAAAATAAAGATGACATTATAGAAATGATTTTTACATTTAAAATAAATAAATAAATAAATAAAATTTTAATATTAAATTTTAAAATTCATATATATAAAATACTATTTGATTATAAAAATATTTAGATAGCAAAATATCTATAAAATTACTAAAAAAAATTCCATAATTATATTTATAATACTTTAAAATTACTATTAACTTTAAAATCTCTTTAAACTCCTCACCAAGTATTAACCTTTATAGTACTTTGGATTTCCAATACCTACCCTATCAACCTTGGAACTCTCCAGCGGTGTGGAATTTCAAATTCCATTTGCTTATTCAAGAAAAGTCCATCATTTTCCCTTTTTTGTTTTCAATTATTTTTATTAAATTTATATATTTTTTAATTATTTTAATTAAAATTAATTAATAATATTAATTATTTAATTCATTAATATTTTATTAATAAAATTAGGTTTGAAATATGACTCCATACTTGTGATGACCCCGTGAAACATGTAAATATGAAATATTACTGTGGTAAGAAACTAATGTGAATTGTTAATTATTGTTACTAAATGACATTATCTATTTATGGAATGGTATATATATTTTTGAAAATGCTGGCAGCCTCCTGATGGAGGTTTTCTAAAGAAAAGGAAACAGTTATGAAACTGAAAAAAAAACTACCCTTTCACACAGGAAAAGTCCTGGGAGGGAAAACCCTTGGGCTGTGGTGACAGACAGGGGAAGAGAAATTCCAAGAAATGAAAAAGAAAGAAAAGAGGGTTAAGTCTGGTAAGGACCAGATAACCCAAGCACGAAGGTGCATGAGTCTTGTTGAGGGCTGCAGGCCTGCAAGACAGCTCGGGGGGAGAATCCAACGTGCTGATGGATCTCAAGGTTGGGTGGATAAGAGCAAGTATGGAAATTGCAGGTGAACTTCTGGAGCGTTAACTCCTGTAACTGGTAGACCAGGTACGAGTTATTCACCAGATTCAGATTACCGTAATCAATATACTGAGTATATAGAAGGAAAAATATAGTTGAATCCAAGTCTCTGTTGATAGCTATATGTAAATAAAATATAACATTAGAAACAGTTCCAATGAATATCTAGAACTGGTTGTTAAGACGAGAAATGACAGAGATTATCTGTTGTATACAATGCATGCTATCTGTATAGAAACCGATGCATGTTATCTGTGTAGAAACCGATGCATGTTTTCTGTGTAGAAACCGATGCATGATGTCTGTATAAAAACCGTACGAGGGTCCTGAAAGACCATAGCAATATGCAAAGTATTTATGTGCATAGTATAGAGATGCATTGAAAAACCAGAACAACGGAAGGATTCATTGAAAAACTAGAACAGTAGAAAGATTCATTGAAACATCAGAACGGCAGAGAGATTTATTGTCATTCTAGAGCAGCCGAGAAACATATTTGAAATATTAGTGCTGTACATAATAAATAGTGAAGCCGTATCGGAACTAGGCGGACCCCTGTACCGAGGGTTTAGATTTCATTACATTTTGAAACAAGTATAAAAGCAATCACTGTGTTATCGCAATGCTCTATGCCAGTATTCATTCGGCTCAGAGCACAGGTGATTAATACCATTAAACATTGATAAGGCGAACATAATGTCGCCTGGAAACAGAACCCAGCTGTGGTAAACGGCCGCGTAACCGCCGTAATACAGCCATGTACTAATAAGCAAACATACGGCTGTTACAATAAAACCCTCAAATAGAATAAACTCGACTCTGTGAACCAAAGGAATAACAATAAACTTTATAATAAGACGAGCTCAAGACATGTTCTTTGAAGCAAGATCATACGCATATAAAACAAGACAGGCCATTGGTGCAAAACCATACCAGATGAAGAAACAAAAACATCGTATTCAAAAGAGGAAAGGAAAAATATTAACATTAAGATAGACAGAAACCCCTGATGGGTATAGCGACAGTATGTATACTAAAATGTCTAGAGAGCCGAAGAAGGCTCTTTATCTCTTCACAAATACAGACAAAATCTGAGAATTCATATTTTAACATCCTTAACAGCATGAGAAACAACAGGAGTGAATATTCCGACTTCATATGGATCGATTTGGTTCCGGCAGGGAGGCCGTGAACCCTTAAAATAAATATACATACAACCATGGGCTTATTGCCAGAAAAGGTATTTAATATAAGTTTGTATAAACCAAACAAGACGCAGGTCCCGGCATGGAATGGCCGACCGCGATTCGTAACCAGGGTTTGGCCGAATGAAGAAACCCTGAGACAATAAAATAAGAGACCGCCATGAGGAACTCCTCAGGCCAAGAAAATCGACACAAGGCAAACCTCATAAGTATAAACCCTCACTCATCAGGTTAAACCGCAGGCTCTGCATCAATTCATGATAGGATAAATACCTGAGAGCGCCTCGGCCGCATAATCGTTCCTTGAGTGGTAGGAGGACCGAGGTGCAACCACCTGTACAAGGCAAACGCATTTGAAGTTAGCTCATGAATGAATTAACCCAGAACTATTAAACTCTGCAGTAACAAACGCACTGTATATACTTATATCTAAACAACTGAAGGAAGACTAGTAAACGGCGGGCATCAGTCATCAAAATACCTGGGATAGTGTTGCAAGACCTGGTAGATGGTGCAAGGAAGGAGCCGCCGAGCTGAGCAGCATTCGGCCTCTCCAAACATATGCAAATGAACCCGAAGCAAGTAACTCAGTGGTATATAAAACACCGCTAAACCCTTGGGCGAATTCCAACCCTTAGATCTGAATATGAAATCCTCACCGTCCATCCGAGTGGGAGATTGGCGCGCAAACCACAGCGTTTCCACCGAGAAATCACATGGCTTCTGCACGATGCTAGCCACCTGGCAGGGGTAGGTGAAGTCAATTAAGAGCTCCGCTCACCACCTGGCGCCGGAGTTGGTCGGAGCAGCAACTGGTGAACACAATAACCATTGACTTAGCCATTAATTCGTGAAGGTCGCCCAATGGTTCATGTAGTATTAAGTCAAGAGGAAAACCTTATGTTATTAAGGTTGATATATATATATAAATATAAATATAAACATAGCAGCATGTTCAATATTTAAGAACGATGCTTTATATATATATATAATTATTCTATGTTCGAATACATGGATGGGCAAAAGTAATAAGTCTTGTAATTATTATTTTTTTTTATTATTATTTTGTATATTTGTCGTTGGGTCGTGACAATACTAAACCAAGTACTTAAACTTCAATGATTCAATCTATGCATGTACACAACTTTATTTTTACAATTTGGTTATCAAGTATGAAATGTTACCTTAAATTATTTTTCCAAGTTATATATGGGAGAGAAATCATGTTTATTAATTAGTTATTTATGATTATGAATAGGGAAAATTGTAATTAGTTGCAAAAATTATATTTAATAGGAAAAAAAACAAGTACTTAAATTTCAATGATTCAATCCATCCATGTACACAACTTTACTTTTACAATTTGGTTATAAGGTATAAGAGGTGTTATCCTAAATTATATCTCCGAGTTGCATATAAGAAGAGAAATCATTTGTATTAATTAGTTATTTATGATTATCAATAGCTAAAATTGTAATTATTTGTGAAAATCATATTTAATAGGAAAAAATTGTAATTATTTGCAAAAAATAAATACAAATTTATTAGAATGCAAGTTATTCATACCGATTAATTTATTTATGCATTCAAAATCTTATTTTAAAGATAGGGACAGTTGTTGTGGTTACATATTTCTTAAACTTTAGGAGGAGCATTTACAATGATTTTTCTCTCCATAATATTAACATGTTTTTGCAGTTTTATTATTCTATAACTCTTTGTTGAATTTGATTTTTTTTTTTGTATGTTTAAGTATGAAATAATAAAATTTAGTACTAAAATTGAATTAAAATTATTATTTGAATAAGGATGTCTAGACAACAAGTAGCTTAAAATTCTCCAAGATTATTGCTCCAAGATGAGTATGATTATTAATACTCACAAGACTAAAGTCATGATAAAAAAATCTAAAACTATCAACTATGATAACTTTGTTTATGATAATAACTATTTGGACACATATATCAAGATTCTCAATTAGAAATATAAGATTAAGAAAAGGATAATTTGGGATGGAAAGCTTATTATGAGCTTGAAAACAATTATAAGTCATCAAAGCTTTGGGTATGGAGTAAAAGAAAGATCCACTTTGACACTATTGTCACCGGTGTTATTTTATATGGATGTGAGATTTGGGGTTGCACTATATCTAAGGAATTAGAGGAAATACTCCCTACCCTATCCTCTTGATTGAAGTTAGCCTTTCCTCCATTGAATGCATGACTATGATTTCGTATCTCATGTAAGCTATACAATATGGAAACAAAGAGGTTCCCCAAAATTGCTTAACTCTAGCCAAAATCCCAGCCTTCAGCTCAAGCAAGGCTAGCATAACTAGGAGGAGATGGTCTTGGAGAATGAGGATAATATTAAAAATATTATTACTTCCAAATTTAAGGATAAGTTGTGGGAGGATAAAGAGTTAGAGGGAAAAAGGAAGTTATGGTATTATAAAGAGGTGATCAATCCCAATCTATATAACTAGAACTATATTTCACTCTTGACCAAGTGCTAAGAAGAAAATGAACATTGTCAAGATAAGAACTAATTCTCATGACCTTCAAAGTGAAAATGAGAGTTGGTTAATTCCCAAAACATCTTGGCAGTAAAGAGTTTGTTACCTTTGTCACTATAAGAGGGTTGGAGATGAAAACACTCTCTTCACTGCCTGGCTCTTACTCACATGGGTTTTGATTTCCAAAAGCTTTCCCACAATGCCAACCTTATTTACTTGTTAAGTCAACAAAATTATGGCGATCTAAGAAGGCTTCTACCCATTCTCTTCAATCATAAAAATAAAATATTAAAAAATCTCAACTAATCTTTTACTTTCTTTAAATTGATAGACCATATTTATTTTAATAAAAATTAATCATCAATATTTAATAATTTTAATAATAAAAATTACTTTACCTAATAACTTTCACAAATAAAATAATTATTGATGGACCATATTTATTTTAATAAAAATTAATCATCAATATTTAATAATTTTAATAATAAAAATTACTTTACCTAATAACTTTCACAAATAAAATAATTATTTTATATTTTTACCTACTTTATCATCTTATTTTTACTTTATCGTTAAAATGCTTTCTCTTTACTTTAACCATTTTTATAATCTCATAAAATGCTTTCATAGATTTAACTAAGTCAAACCTATGATTACAACCCATTCTTTCCTGTTCTTTTCTGGTAATCAATGCCATCAATCTTCGTAATTTTATCGAACTTGGAAGTAAAGATGAAAATTTATAGAAACATCTTCAATTATGTTTCCGATTAATACGCTACTATTTTTTTTTATCGCTCTCTCATAACAAAATAACAATGGCTTTACTTTCCACTTTAGCTTCAATCTTTAATGTCTGTAGATGTTTGGTTTCATTAGGCAGTCTGATTCAGATACTGTTTAATTTTATTAGGAATTTGTTTGGGTTCTTATTATAAGCTCATATATGTAGAGCATTTTCGTCTTCTAGTTTTGGCTTGTGCTTTGGGAATTTGTTTGGGTTTTTATTATAGGCTTATATATGTGGAGCATTTCCGTCTTCCAGTTTTGACTTGTGCTTTGAGGATAAATCTCTCGTATGTTTTTAAATTATGTATGAAGTTTACATAAACTGATATAATATTCTCATATATTTTTAAGTTATGTATGAAGTTCAGATAAACTGATATAATGTTGTTTATATTACTGATATAAATGAAATATAGCTTTGATATAATGTTCTTGTTTATATTACTGATATAAATGAAATATAGCTTTTTTTTGGGCCTGCAAAAAGTAACAATGGCTTTACGTTTCAATTGATGTGAATGGTCGTTTAATGTTCTTGGGTCCCACTTGTCCTCCTAAGCCACCTCAATAACCTCTGATATCAATATATAGCTGATCTGCAAGCTTTCAATATACAGCTCATCTGCAGAACGTCTGACAGAATTTTCGCTGTGGATCTGCAGAGGTGGAACATGGGTAGGGCTCCGCGGTGTGAGAAAATGGGGTTAAAGAAGGGCCCCTGGACTCCTGAAGAGGATCAAATTCTCGTCGATTACATTCTCAAAAATGGGCATGGCAATTGGCGTGCGGTTCCCCAACTGGCTGGTCTGTAATTAATATAAATATATTTTCTGATATTCTCATTTATGTTTACAAGGTATTTCCATTTATATAAACTTCAATTTTGTAATATGCAGGGCTTCCTCGTTGCAGTAAGAGCTGTCGATTACGATGGATGAATTATCTGAGACCTGATATTAAGCGAGGTTCTTTTACAGAAGAGGAAGGGCGGACTATCATTCAGTTGCATGGAATTTTAGGTAGCAGGTAACAAATAAACAAACATTTTTTCCATATTCTCACGAAGGAATACTTTGCTACAATTTATTTATTTGTGTGATGCTTTCAGATGGTCTATGATAGCCTCCAACCTGCCGGGGAGAACAGATAACGAGATCAAGAATTTCTGGAATTCTAAGCTGAAGAAGCGTTTGTTGAAGATGGGAATCGATCCCTCGACACATAAGCCCATAGAAGAAAGCAACCCCAATGCTCCACACGAGTACGGGGCCTGGGCTGTGAGGAGGCACAAGGCACAATGGGAAAATGCAAGACTCGAAGCAGAAGCTCGCCTCTCCAGGGAATCACTGGTTATGTCCTACCACACCAATGGCAGTACAGTGGAAACGACAACAATGCCTAACAATAATCCACCGGCTGATTATTTCTTGAAGATGTGGAATTCAGAAGCTGGTAAGGCTTTCAGGAAGGAGAATCATTATCCCAATGGAGGAGGAGACGATTCAGTTTTATCGTCATTGCACCCAGATGATAATGATAATGACGTTGAGAAGGACAACACCTCCCAACAATGCAATTCTGCATCATTTGAATGGATCGGGGACTGCAATGTGGAAACTCCTAAAGTACCTTCATTTGTAGGTAATATGACAAAAGATAAGGCCACCGAGGAACTAGGTTTTCTGGAGCTTCCTCTGGATTTCCTTGATACTGATGACAGCAATGCTAACATTCAGTCAGAATTGAGAAAGGGTTTTCAGCAGCAGGTTACTTCACCATTGCCTGAATTACTTGAAGAGGATTACTGGAGCAACATGTCGCTTATTGCTCACGCACCTGCATTCTAAGAGTATACACTTGGAGATCTCACTTTTCATAATTCTGGGATATTTACTGAATCTGCAATTTTGCCCACGCATCTGCATTCTAAGAGCATATACATAGAGATCTCACTTTTTTTCTTTCTCATAATTCAGAGGTATTTAGGGATAGAACTCACTTTTCTTCTTGGTCATAATTCTGGGATATTTACCGAATCTGCAATTTTTTCCATGCATCTGCATGTTGCCCATGTATCTGAATTCTAACTTAGAGATCTCACTTTTCTTCTTCATCATATTTCTGAGAAATTTATGGAATCCGCTATCCACATAATGTCAGGAATTATCTTTGAAGTTTGAGATTAAATGGTTTGTATTAATTCTTGTGTTCAAAATATAAATATTTGTGTGGAGTTACTTGTAAGTTGCTAAAAAAATATGACAATTAGATTAGATTTCAAATTATATATACATTTAAATAATGTTATTAAGAATGAAATTAACATCGGTTTCTATATTGTTTTGTTAAGTAGCCAAAATTACTCTCCTGCCGGTTCTCTGGTATATATAAATTCAATAATGGATCCTATTTCTAGAAGCATTGGCTTTCGTCAACGCATATAGAAATTTATTATCAATACTCAATTTGTCCCTCAATCTTGAACTTAGGTAGTATTTGTCCCTCAATCTTGAACTTAGGTTGATTGAAAAGAGGTTAAACAATTGAACTCAATTTTGAACTTATGTTGATTTGGTAGGGGTCAAACAACTGATCTCTCTTGATTATCAGATTTCAAGATTTTTACTAGAAATACTAGATTTTTCCTTTTTGAAATAGTATATTATAATAAATAATTATGGTTTTTTTTTTTGTTCTTGTTTCATATCCGTTAAGATTCCCTTCAACCAAATTGCTAGATATATTGTTATTGTTGTTGACTTCAACTTAATTTGTTGAACCATCATTTATATTTACATTACTTTGAGGACGTGTAACAAATCAATCAATTAAGCATTATCTTCAACACTCCCTTAACACTCTTAATGAGGTGATTTCAAAAATGAAACTTCTCTTTAAGTACTACTTTGGTAAATGTAGCAAGTTGATCATTTCTTTTACAAAACCTTATTTCAAATTTTCAGTTTACCACACAATCCCTTATGAAATGATATTTGATTCAATATGTTTGGTGCTACTATGAAACACTAAATTTTTTACTTATTGCAATTGTAGATAGGTTAAACAACTATGGGATCCTATTCTTTTTGCTTCAGATCTATTAGGGTTATGTTCAATCAAATTGCTTCACATGTTGTTATTGTTGTTGTTGCAATGCACTTGCCTTTGTAGAAGGCACTAAAATAGTTAATTGTTCCTTTGAAAACCTTGATACCTGTCGATCCTAGGCTAAAAACATAAGTTGAAATACTTTTTCTAGCATCAAGAAATGCAACTCAATCACTATTTGTATAAACAAGCAACCCAAAATTATCTGTTGAACTATGCCAAATACCAAAATTGTTTGTTCCACAAAGATACCTCAAAATTCTTTTTGTTGTTCCAAAATGAATCTTACTTGGATTTACAGATTCTAGAAATCAAACTCAACGACTACATAAAATAGGTCTAGTGGTAGTAAGATACATAAAAATCTCCATCAACATTTTCTTCATGTATAAGGGACTCAACATCTTCTTTAGTGCCTTCATTTGTAAAAAGAGTTCCACCAACATGCCACACAAGATATCTTAAATTCTTGTAGTTCTCAATGATTGTTTCACTTGTAAGCCCTATATAAGTGATGTCACTAAATGGCTTGTACAAAAACAACTGATTCCAACAAAATTTTTCAAATTCTTTTGACTCATCATCAGGAACAGCATAAAATTGTGGCTAGACACGATCAATAGCTTGAACAAAATTGACTTAGCACAAACCTCCAGTGGAGCATCATAGCGACACGAAAGGATTGACCCCTATTATCATAAACATGAATCCACACTGCATTTCGTGTGACTTTGGATGGAGTTCACCAAATGCTAATAATCCTCTTCAACGTTGCAGGAAAAATTTTGTTGACTATTTAAAAGGCATGGATCATCATTCATTCTTTGATGGATCATGACATTTCGACATTGCATGACACCTAGATTCTAGGCTATTACATATTTGTCAAAGTAACACTTTGTTGCTTTGATATTCAAAGGGTTGGACCAATCCAATGTTTTCATGTTAAGAACTTCGGGCAACTAGAGAAAACCATGGATGTGCATCTAACCTATATACTTCCACTCATACTTAAACAAAAATAAACATGCAATTAAGATATATAAACCAACAACAACAAAGTATTGTTTCCAAATCTTGTACAACATGACAAAAGGGAATGAGAATGAACCTATACCAAAAGTCTTTGGCACCAATATATTTATGTAGAACTAACTCACTAAATATATTGATTCTTTGGTGGATATCATTAGCAATTATATGTGGATACTTAATAACATTTTCTTTTTTTTAACATCTTCATTTTGCCAATGACAATCGTTGTTCAAAGGAATAAGAATATGCGAGTCAGACCACTTTGTATTAGTTGTAGTTAATGTATAAAACAAAGTAAGGCAACCCAACTCAGTGATCATGTCAATGAGTTTAGAATGAAATTTTTTCCAATATTCCCTTGTACCCCTAAGAGAAGAACTAAAATGAATTAATTTTTCATCCAATTTACTAGTTGGAAGATCACAAAGTTGTTGACACATCTCTTAAACACTAGCACGTGCATTTTCATGAATATTCTTCTTGAGAAAGAAACATGTTGTTCCTTGGCTATGATGGCGCATAATCATATTCAATAGGAAATATTGAAAGCGAGCATGAATTCGAAATCTTTGAGCATAATATCTAAGTAGATGCAAACCATATTTGTGCATTTCAACATTGCAAATATGAGGATGCAACCAATCAGCATCACCTGTGGCGAATAAAGTGGCGAATTCCATGTCTAGCAACCTTTGAGTATTGTATTTGTTAATGGGAGACATACCAATATCCAGCCATTACAAAGTTTCATCATGCATTTTCAATAAATCTTCTTATTTGATCCACTTCCTTGCATTCATTTGGAAAGCTAGAAAGAAATGATGATGGACAAGTGCAAAGAATTAGCCCCCTCCCTTTCAATCTCCTCATCATCTCTGCCTATTTCATAAAGATCACTATTAACATATTGTAGCCTATTGGACACATCAGCAGGTCTTTCTGGGAGAGTAGGAACTCAATCCATATCAATTTCAACATCCCTGTAATATTTATCCATCTATATTTTGTAAAGCAATGCATCCATGACAAGTTGTCTCTTCACATAACATTCATAGTATTTTGATTCAACACCAGGTGTTTTGACAATTACAAAATCAAGTTGTTCAACACATCATGGAAGCTTCTTTGCAGTCGAAGATATATCTTGTGGAAAACTTATTGTATGCATGTTATATTTATATTCACCACCATACGCATGTGTCACTTGCAATATTGTATTCACCTGTGCTATTAACATCTCTTCAACTTGTGGCAAAACTCTTAGAACCTCAGGTTGTTCACCTCGATCCATGTTGTTAGAGCAAGAAAAACAATGCGAGTAATTCTCACTCTTACACCTTTTACAAATGGGCCCTTCATGCCATCTTACAATTTTTATACCAAGATAACATTCATTGCACACTTGGCACATTTTCACAACAGACAAATTATCAATCCTCGACCAAAACTTTCTATGAACTTCAATCATGTCTCTGCTCAAATTATAGTAAGCATATTTGTTTCCTCTACCAAACACCAACCCTCGCTAATGATGATTTGAAATAATCTATCCAATTTGGGCATTGACTGCATCATTTCTTTCAATAAAATGATGGGAATCCATTCTTCTAGATTAGACTTTGTAGTTCAGTACTTTCTATATGCAAAAAATATAAATCATAAGGTCAAAAACAAAGGAATGAAAAGTTAAATTTTTGAAGTGAACAACAAATTGAAAATAGAAAACATATATATTTTCCTAGTTGTTGCATAGTCCATGTGCAAGTCCGGGAACTGATATAGGTTTCCCTTGTTGCAAATCTATTTTCCAACCACTATTCACTTCAATAGTGTTCTACAGAAAAACATAAAATAAAAGTTGAATAAAACAACAAAATTTTTACATTCAAATGTAGAAACCCTTTGAAAATAGAATTAAATCAAGAACCTATATTGTCCCAATAGTACAATTATGCAAAAATTCTCTAAAGTCAAGAATATTGTCTACAAAGTTACGTAGAGAAACATTTGCTCCAACATTCCCAACAAAATGTCGCAAATTTTCAACAATCCTAAAAAGCATGTTACTATTGGAAAAAACATTAGATGCAACTACTAGTTAAATGGCATCATTCCACCTACCTTCCATTGTTGCATTTCTTCCATCATTTCTAGAGCACTCACAGTTTTCATGTCTTTGTGTTTAGTCAATTTAGTGTCCTAAATTGCTTGCATAAATTATCAACTCAGGTTTGAGCTGATGAAGTGTGGTGCACTATATGTGCTTAGTTAACCTTTTTCTTACTTCGTTGTTTTGTATTTTATGTTGTTTTTGGGGGCTTTATGTTCTTTGATGTCTAGGAATGTATAACCTGAAACTATGAGAAAATTTAAGTGAATCTAATGAATTTTAAAGGAAAGGAATTGTTCCTAAGTTAATCTAATTTCCTAAAAATGGACCAAGAACTATTGGCTAGTTAGAACCTAATAAATAAAACACAGCAGATATCTTATCTTATCATTAGTCCTAATCCATGGATCTAATTCTTAAAACCAAAAATGAAATTGATGCAGAAGGTAACTCAGTAATTGCATTCATTAAGCATTCAACCATTCAATTTTGGAATATGATTAAATAAATCTCCTTGAAATGATTATTGGGAATATCAGTGATGCAACTAAGTGAGGATCTGAAAGAAAAAAGGTAAAATCATGTAAAACTAACTGTAAACAACTAATGTATTTTTGACTTTCTCCAACATTCAAATGTGAAGCATTACCCTCTTGAAGTGTTGTGCAAGAAATCAATTATACCTTAGTTCCTAAGTTCCTAGGAAAATAACAATGTACTGAGTAAATTAAATCACTGTATGAATTAGACATTTAACCATTTAGTTTAGGATCATCATCATCTTGAAATGGCTTTTGAAAACATCCATTAACACAGTTAATTGACAATTTTGTTCTAAGAAAATGAATGATAAAACAGTAAGAAAACTAAGCAATTGTGTATTCTTATTACTTCAATCTTAATTCAGTTTAGAAACAGAGCCATTTTTCTCCATGAAATATCTTAGAAGAACAAGGTTGCACAGTTTTGATTTATCATTATGCTATTGATTAAAAACTGAAATGAAATATCATCCTAATTTAGAAAACAGATTTGTTGAAAACAGAGTAATGGAAATTGAACTAAAAACAACAAATGAAAAACCTCCTTAAGTGCAGGGGGCCTCTACAACTGACATGGCTATAATGCTAGCTAGTTAAGGGTGCACTTTAAACGATCATTGGCAACACAAAATTTGTATTATGAAAAAAACGAAGTCTGAATACAGAGTATCAGTAAAAAGCCTGAACTTAACACGCAATTCCTTCTAACTTCTCCCTTCCTCTCGGTTCTATGCAACCGATATTTAAAGGAAAATAACATAACTGTTTATGAGATAAACTTTCAATAGGTGGCTAATTCGAATTAAATTTAACATGATCATTTATGAGATAGACTTGCTACGGGTGGCTAATTCAAATTGCAATAGGACTGTTTAAACTTTTGATTAGCTACAGGTGGCTAATTCGAATTAGATTTGCAATAGAACTGTTAGACTCTTGATTAGTTACGAAGAGAAAATCAAGAGTCCTACTGCTTTTGGATAATGTACTTTGACTCCATATTTGACCATGACCTTAGGCTTTCTTTTCCGTCGATCTCGACCAAGTGATTAGGATAGAATCCATGTGAAGATGATTCTAGAAATGCCCATGTGGCCCATTTCTTCATTTGACACCTGGAACCTGTCAAACCATGAGGGTAGCTACGAAATCCATAGTTAGCTACAGAATAGGCTGTGTTATATAGATAATTTGCAAAAATCTATTCAAATAGCAAGAACACAAAAATATAATATGGAGATCATTTTAATGCTTTCCTTAAAACAAAACCTAGAATTGATCATTGATTGGGTCTATAATCTTATGAGAAAGTGATGGAAAAAGGTGAGAAAATAATGTCAAGGAGAGGGTAATTATGAGGTTCCACATACCCCCACTGCAAAATCATTGCATGTCCTCATGCAATTTTCCAAAAATGTGAATTCTTCCTCCCTACTACATTTGCTCAGACACCTCTGCTAGTACATCCAATTTCCTTGTTTTGTTCTTATTTGAAGTGACTATCATTCTGGGCTTTCTCATAAGAAGCATGTACTTAAGGTTGATTACTACTCTGTTCAAAATCTTATTCTTTCTTTTCAATTTCATGTTTTTCTTATACCACAATCCTAGATGCAGAATGGTATTATCATGAATTGCCTTGTCCAATTTATTTTGTTCCTTCAAGGTCTCATTCTCCTCTTTGATATGTCTATTCAATATCTCTAATTCATAAATTTCCTGTTTGAGAGCATCAATTAGAGGTTCTTGTGGATTGGCATAAGGTTTTGCATTCATTGAGGCACTTCTCTTCTCCAGTTATTCTATATAGTCATATATTTGTTGCTACATTGGGTCTATGCCTCGAGATCTTCTGCTTTGGCTAACTTCAAAATGATGAACAAGAGAATTTTGAGGACTATGTGCAAAAGAGATGTTAACAGGAGATGGTTCTGGGGTTTCCTCATCTAAATTTATAAACTCTGTCCCTTTTGATGATGCTTTCTTTACCAAACCTCGGAGTCTAGAGCTCCTTCTAGGTTGTGTAGGACTTACATTCTCCTCATTTGTGACTTTTTCTCCTTTGTTATCTTCCCTCTTGCCTTGATTTTCCTCCTGATTTCTATCAGCTCTTTAGAGATTAAATTTTCATCATCTTTCTACAATGAAGACTCAGGTTTGTTTTCAATAGTTATACCAGATTTCTTTCTTCTACTTCTTCTGACATTACCTTCTTTAAGTGACTTTGGTGCTTCTTGAAAATGGTTTCTAATAAGGACATTCTCCCAGGTATCTCCTATGCTTTTTAAATGAAACTCAATCAATATCTTTATCAGCCCATGATGATACATGGTTGTATCTATGAAATGTATTCTCTTTTGCACATTTGAGGCCATCCTTTTTAAACTATTTAGCAGGAAGAAAGGAAGGTTGATTTCTCCATTTTCTAAGAAATTCATCAGTGAACGGATATGGTAGACATACATGCAACCAAACCTCCCCTCACAAGTGATAAATTTCTGTATAACAAAGATCATGTTCCTCCACTTACTTTTAAGAGCTGAAATGGGAATACCTTTTTTTAAAAAAAAGACATCCATACCTAGGTTTTTTAGTATTACTTTCCATTATTCATTGTGGAACTCCTTGTTTTTGAACCATCTTTCACCATTCGTTGGAAGTTTAATGACTCAGTCACTACAAGCTTTATATCTCCAATTTATACCTCTGTGCCATCAAAAGATCGAGCAAAGGATTTTGTAATCTCCTTATGAAAACCATCAAATTTCTCGATGAATTTAAGCCATCTAGCTTTCTGCAACATTTCTTTGAGTTGTGGGTATCCTTCCATGTATTTTTCTCCTATCGACTCTAATCTAACAATTAGCCCCATGCCTTCTACTATGCAAAGTTCTCAACCTTCAGAATTACCCTTCCCGGTTTTATGAAATGAATTGGCTACGAATATGGTGAAAGGAACTGTGGGTTTGTATGAAATAAATAGATGGTAGGGGTTCTAGAAAAACGTAGATAAGTATGTCATGTCATAGTCCTGACCATTAATAATCAACGAGGGATTTAATTATGGACCGTTATGTGACAAAATATGGAGGATGTGGCAGATATGTAGTATGATGGAGATTGCAATCAAATCAAATGATGATTCATCAAGGAAACATATGAATATCCATATTATATATGCTTTATGTTTTAACCTTGCTATTTAAAATAAATTTTTTCAATTTACCTTTTAGAACTTAACCTTTTCAAAACAAGATCCTTCAATTTCCTATAATCATCATTTGTTTGTAAGTTGTATAATTATGCCAGAGCTACTGAATGAGATATGGCTGTAGAATCAAATTAGCTGCAGAATGGAATCAGCTGCAGAACATGATAAGAAATGAAGTATGGCTATGGAACATGAATGTGAAATGAAATGAAAATAGAATATGACAGTGAAATGGAATGAAAGTGGAGTGAGATGGAATGAAACTATAAAATAAAATGAAAATGGGGTGAGATGGAATGAGACTGTAAAATGAAATGAATTTGCATATTATGAACTGCAAATGAATGTAGCTTTATGTCACTACTTATTACAGAAAGGAAATGGAAAATATAGGATTTCAGAAATCTCTGATTTTCACCCTGTATTTTCTGTATAAGTATGCCAATTAATAATTGGTTTTCATACTTATACATTTTATTATTATATTTTTTTATGTTTTTTTGTATGATATATATATATATATATAGATATAGATATAGATATAGATATAGATATATATATATATATATATATATATATATATATATACAAGAAAAATAAAAGCTAATTTAGTGGAGAAGAAAAATTCTTCTTCACCAACTTCATTTCAATGTTATCTTGGAAAATCTTGATAAAATCCTCTCTTGAAATTAGCTTATGATATATCTTCAACCGATTACCATTCACAAGAAGAGGTACCTTTCTTTCATCTATTGTCCTTATTCTCACTGCTCCATTATTAAAGGTTTCTTCAATCTCATATGGCCCAAGCCAATGAGTCTGAAACTTTCCTTGAAAATCTTTGAATTTTGAATCGGAAAAAAGTGTCGAATCCCCTACTTGAAACTTCTTCTCTTTGATATACTTATCATGACACTTAACCCTTTTCTGCTGGACTATATTGGTTCTTTGAACTGCATCTTGCCTGATTTCATCAAGCTCATTGAGTTTCTCCAATCTATGTTTCTGTGCTTCTGATAAATCCAGTCCCAATTGGACTGCCATCTTGAAGGTTTTGATTTGAAACTCTATAAGGAACAGGACTTGCTTCCCATAAACAAGTTCATAGGGCGTATGTCCTATTGTGTTCCTCCATGTAGGCCCATAAGGCTTCAAGAATCCTTTCTACCCATTCTCTTATGTGTAGATGTACAATCTTAGTGAGAATTCCTTCAATCACCTTATTGGTAGATTCAACTTGACCATTTGCTTGTGGATGATAAGGAGTATACTTTCTATCTTTGATCTTGTAATCCTCCACAAGCCTTTCCACCATTTTAGATGTAAATTGAGATCCCTGATCTATCACAATTTCTCTTAGAACACCAAAACGAGTGAGGATGTCTATAGAAAATTAACTAGATATTTTTCATTAGCAAAAGGTAATGCTTTAGCCTCTACCCATTTAGTGACATAATCAGTGCATACCAAAATATACTTCTTTTGTTTAGATGGAGGATTAATTGGTCCAACAAAATCCAAGGCCCATTTTTTAAAAGGTTCAATGAGTACCTGAGTTTGTAGTGGCATTTCATCTGAAGGAGCAGGTTTTCCTACCCTTTGGCAGATATCACACCTTTTGACATATTCTTTGGCATCTGTGAAGATGGAGGGGAAATAATATCCTAAATGAAGAATTTTATAGGTTGTCCTCTTGTCAACAAAGTGTCCACCACAAGGTTCATTGTGACATTCCTTAAGAATTTCAGGAATTTCAACTTATTAAACACATCTTTTGATCATGAGATCTGGACCTGTTTTATACAATTCATTAGTAATCCATGAGCAACTTGCACTTGTTTGAATATTTTTCTCTTCTCCTTAGAAAACAAATGTGAAGGTAATTTTCCTGTGACTAAGTAATTGGCAATATTTGCAAACCAAGGGGTCTGAGTAGTTACTGCAAAAAGATATTCATCAAGAAATTTATCTTCAATTGGAGTGTCATCTTTGATATTTTGAATTCTAGACAAGAAATCATCAACTGTGTTTTGTTTTCCAAGTCTATCTAGAATAATGATGTTGAATTCTTGCAGGAGTAATAACCATATTGTAATTGTACCATTAGTAATAGGTTTATTCATTAAGTACCTAATTGCAGAGTGATCTGTATGAACAAAAGGTTTCATAGCTTGTTATGTAATGTCTGAACTTGTTGATAGCATGAACAACAACTAAGAATTCCTTTTCAGTTATAGTGTAATTTAACTCAGTGGGAGTCAAATTCTTGCTTGTGTAATAGATGGCATATGGGATCAAATATTTTTGTCCTAATACAGCTCCCAGAGTTGTATTTGAAGCATCTGTTGAAATGTGAAAAGGTAGTTTCCAATTTGGACCTCTTAATGATCCAAAATGGATTTTGGATGGACTCCTAAGTCTAAGTGTTCCTCACAGAGGAAAATCAAAGTCCAAGGAAGTTCCTGGAAATAGCCCCATTACAGAGACCTTTTCATTCTGAATTTACTACAACTTGAATGGGATAAAACGGACTTCGGATGCAGAAGTTATCACAAAAAGAAGTTGCCCTTTATCCTTTGGAAAACGAGGTAAAATATTCAAAAAAATGGCCAAAGCACCTTATAAAGGAAAATCGTATTGGAAGGTTGAGCGAAGGACTTAAACGGAGGCAGAAGAGACCCACTCGATCACCAATATCCGATATATTGGGTTGGAGATAGGCCTGTGTTCAATGGCAGGACCCCGAGCCAAGCGATATTGCAATCACCAATATCGGTGGATCGGCGTCGACGATGCCACGAGGCAAAGGACGGACCTCCAGGCCAACGTGACTTGCGATTGCGATATATCACATCACAACGTCAGCTCGTAGCGACGTAAAAAGGGGGATAACGCCAGACCCGATGGATTTTATACACACGGCAATATAAATTTTGAGATCCGATATATGTCAGGTTTCTGTGTATTGGCGCATTTTAGCATGAAAACCGAAATACAAAGGAAATTTCCTCGAAGCAATGCGATGCGATCTAGACTGTTGGATCGCGGGATCAGATTGACGGCTAGGATTAAAACAGCAATCAGCGGTACCCGATAACAGGGCCAATATGATTTGCGATAACAATCAGTGATCCCAGATGCCGATAAGGGCCAGACCCAATAAGTTTATAGGGCCGATTTCATAATTTTTGAAGTCCGATATGGAGCAATTTTATGGGTTTTCCTATGTATTTAGGGTTTTTCATTATAAACCCAAATACGAAGGAAACCATGACTAGCAACTTGCGATAGCGATTTAAAGGCAGACCCGAAGGAATTTAGGGTGAAATTAATAATATTTCAAGTTCGGAAAAAGGTGTTTTGGTGGATTTTTATAGTGTCGCTATGTATTTCTCTGTGTAAATAGACAATAACTGATTTGGGAATTCTAATGCGCTGAGAGTCCCTTTCGTTACAAAACAAGTGGCCACCATACCCAGAGACATTTAACAATGATTCTTTAATGCTCAGAGGGGATTTGAGCAGACAAAAGCTGGAAGCCAGAGAGCCCGAAAGGGAAAACGAACAAACAAGCACCGATTGGCTTAAAAGCCATGAATGTCAGAGATAGAAGAAGGTTGTTGCTGAAATTGAGCATAAGAAAGCAGCACAGAGAGCTAAAAGAGTGAAAAAGCCTGAGAACACGATTGACAGGTAGCAAAGCTGCAAAAAGGTCGCTAGAAGGTTGTCGAGGATCGCTTGGAGGTCAAGCAAATCACAGAGGCACGCAGACGCCGAGAGAGAGCTCATAGAAGCTGAAGCCACGAGCTAGAGCCACGAGCTAGAGCCAAGAGCCAGAGCCAAGAGCCAGAGTGAGAGTGCAAAGCCAGAAAACCTGAGAGCTTCAGGGCCAAGGATAAGATGGTGTTTGAGCCCATTGTTTTTGTGTAAAATAGTGGAGTTAAGTGTAGAGCTTGTAAAAAGACTTATGCCATAATCCCAGAGAGCCTAGTCGAGTTAACTAGAGCTCTAGGAGACATAGCCCAAGAGTTTTGGGTGAACTCCAAATTAATATTGTTATCCATGTGTTTGTTATTTTATGCATTGTTTCACAGTCATATGTTTTGTATATCATTTTAAGGAATCGATTTACAGCACATAAACAGTTTTAAAATAAGCATCAGCATACACCTATATGTTCAAGCATATTATCAATTCCGCATTGGTTAATCGATAATGCTTGGGAATATTTAAATCTTTGGAAGTGGGAGAGGTTCTTGTAAGTTAGACAAGGAGCCTAAGAGACCCATTTTCAGATCAGGTGGTATCAGAGCTTGAAATTGATAAACCCACCTTCAAAGAAGGTTATATCAGAATGCTTGATTGACAAGGCAAAGATTGCTTTTCTGAAAGGTGTTTGGGTAGCCAAGGACTGATTGTCTGATTAAATGTATGCTTGTTGCAGACTGACTATTTTCTGAGTTTGCGGAGGTGAAGGGAAAGCTATTGATAGCACAGTTCAGGAAGGACAAGAAGGAAGAAGGGCTAAAGGCATTCTTCTATCCCAAAGGACCTCAAAGCAATCCTTGAAGCACAAGAGATTTGCTGCAAAAGGTTGTTGAATAAGCTCTTTATTAACCTTGTTTGAAGTTCTTTTGTTTATTTGCATAATGCCAACTTGTACAAGTGTATCCTCAAATTCCTCCTGCATCACAAGATTATTTGATGGAGACATGAAGCAAGACTTGTTCATCATGATGGACAAGGTGAGAAAAATGTATGAGGATGGATGGAAGAGTAGCATACTTAGAGAGCAGTTGAATTCTGTGGAGGAAGAGAAGCAGATGCTTTCTGGCAAATTACAGGAAATGGAGAGGCAACTTCATATTGCAAATATGAACCTAAAGAGGATGCATGAGTTGGACTCCCAACTCTTTGTTTCCAAAGAAGCCTTGGTCAAGTATCAGCTTGAAGAAGAGGTAAATAGCTTCTTCTTGTCTTCAAATTCTTCTAAGAATTCATATATTGGTTCTTTTGAAAAACATACTAGAGGCATGGGTTCCAAGCCAATGTCCAAGATGGGCTATGAAGGAAGAGGCTTGGGCAAGCATGCACAAGGTATTTTTGAGCTAATAGTGGTTGAGGAAAGGTATTTGGCTCTTGGCTATGGACAGTCTTATGGAGAGAGTTCCAAAGCTGCCATGAAGGCCATTGAAACAGTACCAAGAAGGAGTTTCATTTCATGTCCCCTACCCTAGAAGTGTGGAGATTGTATTTAGGAGGAATGCAATATCTTGAAACATCATTTGTAGGATGACGGTGTTCAGAAGCACACACTTGAACTAGAGAGTTGTGGAAACTCTGAAAGCCTTGAAGAGATTGATGGTGTTCCAAATGGAGCTACTTCTTCATTCAATTCACCTCCTCATGAAGGTAAAAAAAGGTGAAAGAAAAAGGTATAAATCTAGTTCTAATCATATTCCTTTTGATTTTGCAAAGCATGATAGATTTCCACATAGATATGGGAAAAGAATTGCATGTTCCTTTTGTGGTTTGGATAACCATCATGTTTCTAGATGTTGGAAGAGAATGACCACATACATGAAATTTTTGAAGGAAAAGAAGCAATAAGACAAAGGTCAATTGGACAAGGAAAATCATGTTGTCAAGAGGATGCACATGTGTTGCACTTACTGCCATAAGTAAGGGCATCTTGCTAAAAGCTGTTGGACTCTGAATCCAGCAATGATTCCACCAAAGCTGAAGAAGGTGGAAAGAGAAAATAGCAGAAATGGAAAGGAATATTCCATGAATGATGTGTCTCAGGATGATTCACATGTTGATGCTGATGTGCAGACAAAGGAAGGACCTTTGAAATGGATTGGTAAGAAATGGCTAGAGTTCTTATCCAACTAATATTGCATGTCTATTGATGCATATATTTTCATTTCTTTGTTAATGGAATGCAAGTTGTAGGATTTTACCAAGTAGGTGAATGGAGAAGTTGAGTAGGAGGCTCACTTTGTTGCTGTAACATTATATTTCATTTCAGCTTTGAAAATACAGTATGCTTAAGTGAAATTTGAAGGATGAAATGCATGCATGAGCATGAGATACATGAACATAGGAATGTTGATGTTTTCCTTGTATTTGAACATGTATGTGTAATTAACTTGAAGGGCTGATTGCTTTAGACATGCATGAAATGTTGACTTGGGAGACGTTAACTTGGTCTCCAAGATGGAGATAATGATGAAGTGTTTCATCTTTTGAAAAAGAGTTCTAATGGTCTTTTTTCTACATGCTTGACTTGAAGGATCATTTGTTTTAAAGGCATGTTCTATGGGCTTGTTGTCTAGTCCATCATTTGTATGCAGATGTAAGACATGGAGGTGTTCACAAGATGTGAAATCTATTTCTTTTGTTAGACCATCCAATTGTTGTCTGTATTTCTGTTGTTGTTAACAGTGTTTGTTGACAAGTTTTCAAATAGGTACAAATGAGAATTTTGTGGAGCAAATGTACTTCACATTAGTTTCAGCCACCTTGGATCAATGATCAAGGCAGAGAAGTTCAAACTACCTTCTATGACCATCTCAGCAGGAGTTCTGTAGGAAGGAAAGGAGGAAGGTAGTTCTTCCCAGAAGGACCAGCATATCCAAGAAGAAAGTGGTCAAAGGCCTTGGTTCAGAGGCACTATGCAAGGCAAGTGTATGGAGGCTGAAAGAAGAGGGTGTTATTACTCTCGTTTACTGTTTAGATCAATATATCAGTATTTTGGAGACCAGAAGTTCTTTTAGTGGGAAGGCGTGATCCAAAATGGATTTTGGATGGACTCCTAACTCTAAGTGTTCCTCATAGATGAAAATGAAAGTCCAAGGAAGTTCCTAGAAATAACCCCATTGCAAAGATATTTTCATTCTGAATCTACTGCAACTCTAATGGGCAAAAATGGACTTCATATGCATAAGTTATCACAAAAAGAAGTTGCCCTTTATCCTTTAGAAAAAGAGGAAAAATGTTCAAAAAAATGGCAAAAGCACCTTATAGAGGAAAATCGCATCAGAAGGGTGAGCAAAGGACTTAAACAGAGGTGGAAGAGACCCCCCATATCACCGATATCTGATATATCGGGTTGGAGATAGGCCTGTGTTCAATGGCGAGACCTCAGGTCGAGCGATATTGTGATCACCGATATCGGCGGATTGGCATCGGCGATGCCATGAGGCAAAGGACGGACCCCCGGGCCAATGCGACTTGCAATTGCGATATATCACATCACAACGTCACCTCACAATGATGTAAAAATGGGGATAACACCGGACCTGATGGATTTTATACGCATGGTAATATAAATTTTGAGATCCGATATATGTCGGGTTTCTGTGTATTGGTGCAATTCAGCATGAATACCGAAATACAAAGGAAAATGCCCCGAAGCGATGCGATGCGATCTGGACTGTTGGATCGCGGGATCATATTGATGGCTAGGATTAAATTATCGATCAGCAATCCCTGATAATGGGGCCAATACAATTTGCAATAGCGATCGACGATCCCCGATGCCGATAAGGGCCGGACCTGATAAGTTTATAGGGCAGATTTCATAACTTTTGAAGTCTGATATGGAACAATTTTAGGGGTTTTCCTGTGTATTTGGGGTTTTTCATTATAAACCCAAATACGAAGGAAACCACGACTAGCAAATTGCAATAGTGATTTAAAGGCGAACCCCATGGAATTTAGGGTGGAATTAATAATATTTCAAGTCTAGAGAAAGGCGTTTTGGCAAATTTTTATAGTGTTGCTGTGTATTTCACTTTGTAAATAGAGAATGACTATTTTGGGAATTCTAATGCGCCAAGTGTCCCTTCTGTTACAAAAAAAGTGGCCACCATACCCAGAGACATTTAACAATTATTATTTAATGCTCAGAGGGGATTTGAGCGGATAGAGGCTGGAATCCAGAGAGCCCAAAAGGGAAAACAAATAGACAAGCACTAATTGGCATAAAAGCCATGAATGTCAAAGACAGAAGGGGGTTTTTAGTAAAACCGAGCATAAGCAAGTAGCGCAGAGAGCTGAAAGAGTGAAAAAGCCTGAGAGCACGATTGATAGGTAACAAAGCTACAAAAATGTCACTGGAAGGTTGTCGAGGATCACTTGGAGGTCAAGCGAATCACAAAGACACATAGAGGCTGAGAGAGAGCTTAGAGGAGACAGAGCCACAAGCTAGAGCCACGAGCTAGAGCACAGAGCTAGAGTGAGAGCGCAGAGCCAAAAATCCTGAGAGCTTCAGGGTGAGGGATAAGACGGTGTCTGAGCCCATTGTTTCTATGTAAAACAGTGGATTTAAGTGTAGAGCTTGTAAAAGGACTTATGCCATAATCCCAGAGAGCTTAGTCGAGTTGACTAGAGCTCTAGGAGATGTAGCATAAGAGTTTTAGGTGAACTCCAAATTAAGATTGTTTTCCATGTGTTTGTTATTTGTTGCATTGTTTCACAGTCATATGTTTTATATATCATTTTAAGCAATTGATTTATAACACATAAATAGTTTTAAAATAAACATCAATATACACCTATATTTTCAAGCATATTATCAATTCCGCATTGGTTAATCAATAAGACTTGGGAATATTTAAAGCTTTGGAAGTGAGAGAGGTTCTTGTAAGTTAGACAAGAAGCCTAAGAGCCCCATTTTCAGATCACTTAAGATGGGTGCTTTAGAAAAATTTTCTTTTAAAGTCTCAAATGCCAACTGGCAATCAGGATTCCAATTGAATTCACAATATTTGCTGAGTAATTTGAAGAGTGGGGATGCTAGTTTAGTGAAATTTTGTATAAACCTTCTATAGTATTTTGTGAATCCTAGAAAACTTCTAACATCCCTTTGACAATTTGGAATTGATAGTTTAGAGATGACTTCAACTTTAGATTTATCAACTTTAATTCCATCTCCTGAAATGTGATGTCCTAAAACAATCCCTTTTGTAAACATCATAAAACATTTTTCATGGCTTAGTGAAAGGTTTTCTTCCTTACATATTTTAAGAACTTTTTCGAAATTTTCTAAAGCTTCTTTAAATGTATTCCCATAAACTATAAATTCATCCATATACACCTCTACACAATCATGTATTAGATCAGAAAAACTTCCTAGTACCGCTCTTTGGAATGTTGCAGGTGCATTGCAAAATCCAAAAGGAAGTACTTGGTAGGCATAAGTTCCCCATGGATAGGTGAATTTGGTTTTATCTTGATCTTCAGGTACTACCTAAATTTGATTGTAACCACTAAATCCATCCAAAAATAAGAAATACTTCTTACCTGCTAATGTATCTAACACTTGATCTATAAAGGGCAAAGGAAAATGTCCTTTTAGGGTAGCTTTATTTAATTCTTGATAATCAATGCATACCCTCCATTTACCATTCCTTTTAGGCACAATCACTAGAGGAGAAACCCACTGGCTGTCTGAAATTGGGTAAATGAAGTTTACATTCAGCAATTTTTGCAACTCCTCTTTCACAATTTCCCTAAGATTTGGATTCATCCTTCTTTGAGGTTTTCTAATAGGTTTACAATTTTCCTCAATGTAGATGTGATGTATACAAGTCTTAGGACTAATTATTTTCATGTCAATGTATTCCCATGCATATGTAGAAGAATGTTGTTGTAATGTTTTGATTAGCTTTTCCTCTTGTAATTTTTCCAAGTTATTGTTTATGTTCAATGTTTTCCCTGGAAAGATTTCAACTGTATAGCTACCAAATTATTCCATATAATAAAGATACATCTTCCTAGATGAAAAATATTCAATATTGGATTTTTCTTGAAATTGATCATGTTCATATTTTGGATATGATTCAAAATTTTCCATTATATTTAAGGTTTGAGTATCTTCACTAATGGTTGAAATAGTAAAGAGAGGCTGAATATCATTTTCATCATCAATGCATTCTTTGTCATCTATCTCTGTGATTGTTCTTGCTGGACGATATAGAATGAATTTCTTAGTTGAGTTACCATCAGAGATATACATATCACCAGATCTACAGCTAATGAAAGCATCAGTTGTAGCCAACCAAGGTCTTCCTAATACAAGTGGATGTCCTTCTATATTATTCTTAGGGGTTAAGATCATAAAATCAACAGGGTACTCCCAAGATTCTAAGGACACCGAAATATCTTTTAACACACCATCTGGTTTGATTATAGATCTATCTGCCAATTGCAGTAATGTTGGTGTATAAAGAAGATTAGGAAGCTTGAGTTGTTCCATGTTTTGTTTGCTCATGATGTTTATTGTTGCTCCTAAATCAATCAATGTATTTGGAATTGCAATTCCATTGATATGTGTTTTTACAACTAGACTTCCTGGATCTACATATTTTTGTATGGCAATTTTTCCCATCATTATGTCTGCTATTTTTCCTGCAATTGAAACTCTTTTTATTTCTTTTATTTTTCTTCCTAGTTTCTTCATGCTCAACTCCATTATTGTTTTAGCTAGAATTGGAATCTCCTTAATGGCTTGTAACAAAGGGATTTTGATACAAGCATTTTTCAATTCATCTAGAACATCATAATTAGGCAATATAATATGATTTTCTACCCCAATATCAACTTGTAATCTTTCAGGAAAAGGAGGTGTAGAAGTGGATACTGGTGGTTGCTCTATGATAGGAGTTGATTTTATTGGCTCTTTCTATTTTTCATTTTCAGTATTCTGGTTTTGAAGAGATTTTCCTTCAAAAATTTTATTTGGTTGTAGAGAATCTTCCTTAGAATTGTCTTGTTCTTGAATAACTACAAAAGG
This sequence comes from Pinus tabuliformis, assembly GCA_031772625.1. Classification (NCBI taxonomy): domain Eukaryota; kingdom Viridiplantae; phylum Streptophyta; class Pinopsida; order Pinales; family Pinaceae; genus Pinus; species Pinus tabuliformis. The sequence goes on along the minus strand of CM062819.1, from coordinate 15,905,366 downwards.
CTTGTTCTTTTCTAATATCCTACCAGATCTTAGTTGGACATCATTGAGATCTAGAGGAGTAATCATATAAGTTGGAAATTGTTTTCCTTCCACCATATAGGTATTCTGAGGATTTTTATTGTTGGGTGTGGTAATGGTTGGGCAGGTAACTGATTTGGTCGCTGTGGGAATGGCAGTGAAAGTTGAGGATTTTGGTTTTGAAGTTGGGGCTATTGATTTTGTTGAGGAATTTGTTGGGGAGGATAGTTTGGATATGATGGAGTATATTGATAGTATTGAGAAAATATTCCATAGGGATTTTGCATTCCTTGAGCCCAAGGTTGAGATTGAGATTGAGATTGAGGCCAAGGTTGCTGCCAAGAATTCCAGTTTGGTGGGGGCTCAATATACATTTGGTTGTTAAAACCCTAGTTCTTTCGCCCCTTCCAAGATCTTCTAGAGACAAATCAAAGAGATTCTATTGGATTTGAAATTGTTTCCTCTTGAAAAACAGCCTTAAGACCAGGAATTGAAGGACAACTCTTGGTCTCATGGTTTTCTAAGCAAATCACACAAGTCTCTATGATTTTTGCATCCTAAGGGCATTCTCTTAAAGCATGCTTCTTTCTGCATTTGGGACAAAAAATAGTTAAAGAATCAGTCTTGGCTTTCTACTTGTTTTGTAAGGGTGTCTATCTATTCCCTAAGGCTCCCTAGAATATATGTTTTAAATTCATCAAGCATGTTTCCAATTTATGCCCTACTCACTGATCCATTTGCAGATTTATTCACTCTAGCAAGAGAAGGATCTCTTGGACCTTTCCCAGTTTTGGATTTTCCTCTTGAGAGATGAACACATAATTCTCCAATGTCATTTAATGGGAGTTGAGAGATATCTCCCTTCCCCATCATGTTAATGATGTCTATCCACTCATCTCTAATGGCTTTTAATAAAATAGCTTTTAAAGTATCTTGATTTAAGTTATCCATTTTTGGTCTTTTTAAGTTATAGTTAAATCTTTCAATTAAATCCTCCAAATTTTCATCCTCTCTTTGCATCATTTTAAACACTTCATCTTTGTGATTGATAGGCATGAAATAATCCAAATACCTGTCAAAAAATTCTCTCTTCATGTCATTCCATGTTCTAATAGACTGGATGATCAATCCCATGAACCATTTTAAAGAAGCTCCTTTCAATGTTGAAGGAAACAATTTAAGTTTTTGAGAGTCTTTTAAATAATCATAATTTCTGCACAAGGCTTCAAATTCAGATAAAAAGGTTTAAGGATCTTCACTTTTTAATCCATGAAAATTTGGGAGGACAAAAGGTGAGATATTTTTCATTGGGGAATCTGTTTCTTCATCAACTATAGGGAATCCAAAAGAATTATCAACTTCCCTATTTCCTCTACCTCTTCCTCCTCCAAATAGTGCAAATTCTCCATTCAGAACTCCCTCTCCTTCTTCTTCTCTTCCTACCATTATAGATTCTTCAGAGTTAATATAAGATTCAACCTGCAAGGTTTATTTATCTTCCTCTTGTTCCTCTATCAATGGTAGAAGAAAGGTTATACTTCTCCCTCTCCACTAGGAATTTCTAATTCTTCAGCTAAAATATGTTCCCCTATAGAAATGAAAAACACTACTCCTTCTGTTGGAGATCCAAGATTTTCTTCCCCTAGGACAGCCTCAGTAGATGAAGTAGGAGATCCTCTTAATTGGATTTTTGACCTTAGAACTTCAGGAAGTCTATGGCTAGTGAAATGTGGAATATGAGTTTGAGATGGAGTTGTATCTCTTCTTAGTCTTGGTGGAGTAAGTGGTGTTGTAGGAATTAAACTCCTACCTCTAGCTAGGAATCTACCCCTAGAGTCTCTTTCTCTATGCATATCATTTTTTAGATGTAGGATATGAGGTTACCTAATTACACTTCCCCGGAAATGGCACCAAAATGTTTAGTCAATTTAGTGTCCTAAATTTCTTGCATAAATTATCAACCGAGGTTTGTAAGCTGATGAAGTGTGGTACACTATATGTGCTTAGTTAACCTTTTTCTTACTTTGTTGTTTTGTATTTTATGTTGTTTTTGGGTGGTTTCTGTTCTTTGATGTCTAAGAATGTACAACCTAAAACTATGAGAAAGTTTAAGTGAATCTAATGAATTTTAAAGGAAAGGAAATGTTCCTAAGTTTAACGTAATTTCCTAAAAATGGACCAAGAACTATTGGCTAGTTAGAACCTAATAATGAAAATAGAGCATCTTTCTTATCTTATCATTGGTCCTAATCCATGGATATAATTCTTAAAACTAGGAATGAAATTGATGTAAAAGGTAACTCAATAATCGCATTTATTAAACATTCAACCATTCAATTTTGGAATATGATCAAATCAATCTCCTTGAAATGATTATAGGGAATATCAGTGATGCAACTAAGTGAGGATCTGAAAGAAAAAAGGTAAAAGCATGTAAAACTAATTGTAAACAACTAATGTATTTTTTACTTTCTCCAACATTCAAATGTGAAGCATCACCCTCTTGAATGTTGTGCAAGAAATCAATTATACCTTAGTTCCTAAGTTCCTAGGAAAATAACAATGTACTACGTAAATTCAATCACTATATGAATTAGACATTTAACCATTTAATTTAGGATCATTATATCTTGAAATGGCTTTTGAAAACCTCCATTAACACAGTTAATTGACAATTCTATTCTAAGAAAATGAATGACAAAACAATAAGAAAACTAAGCAATTGTGTTTCTTATTACTTCAATCTTAATTCAGTTTGGAAACATAGTTGTTTTTCTCCACGAAATATCCTAGAAGAACAAGGTTGCACAGTTGTGATTTATCATTATGCCATTGATTAAAAATTGAAATGAAATATCATCCTACTTTAGAAAACAGATTTGCTGAAAAGAGAGTAATGGAAATTGAACTAAAAACAACAAATGAAAAACATCCTTCAGTGTAGGGGCCCTCTGCAACTGACATGGCTGGAATGCTAGCTAGTTAAGGATGCACTTTAAACGATCATTGGCTACACGAAATTTGTATTATGAAAAAAACAAAGTATGAATACAGAGTATCAACAAAAAGGTTGAACTTAACACGCAATTCTTTCTAACTTCTCCCTTCTTCTCGGTTGCATGCAACCAATATTTAAAGGAAAATAACATAACTATTTATGAGATAAACTTGCTACAGGTGGCTAATTAGAATTAAATTTAACATGATTGTTTATGAGATAAACTTGATATAGGTGGCTAATTCGAATTGCAATAGGACTATTTAAACTTTTGATTAGCTACAAGTGGCTAATTCGAATTAGATTTGCAACAGAACTGTTAGAATCTTGATTATCTATGAAAGAGCAAATCAAGAGTCCTACTTCTTTTGGATAACGTACTTTGACTCGATCTTTGACCATGACCTTAGGCTTGCTTTTCCGTTGATCTGGACCGAGTGAATAGGATAGAATCCATGTGGAGATGATTCTAGAAATGCCCATGTGGCCCAATTATTCATTTGACACCTGGAGCCTGCCAAACCATGAGAGTAGCTACAAAATCCATAGTTAGCTACAGAATAGGCTGTTTTCTGTAGCTAATTTGAAAAAATCTATTCAAATAGCAAGAACATGAAAATATAATATGGCAATCATTTCAATGCTTTCCTTAAGACAAAACCTAGCATTTATCATTGGTTGGGTCTGTAATCTTATGAAAAATTGAGGGAAAAAGGTGAGAAAAAAATGTCAAGGAGAGGGTAATTCTGAGGTTCAACACTTTCAAGTGCCCCCGTATGTAAATATAATGTTCCCAAAGAAGATAGATGTGAGGAAATATTCATAGGAGTTGAAAAATCTAGAGATGCACAACAACCATAGAAATAAACATTTGAATGGAATATTCCTGCCACAAAACACCAAAGGTTCCATAATCACCTTTAAGGAGATCATTAGTTTCACCCTTTATTGGAGTTTCATAGTTTAATCATTGAGGCTGAATTTTAGGAATGGATAAAGGTTGCGCTACTTTCAAATATATTTGTACACCAATATTCAGTTCCACAATGTTCTACAACAAGCTATAAAACAAAAAATATGATACAACAATAAATATTTGTTCATCAACATGACAAAATGACATGAAAAGAAAAATACTTGAAGTATTTGTGTTGTTGAACCAAAGAGAGTATGCACAGATTCCGAACTATATAGTTGCTACTAGGAATTCACCAACCCATGTTTCCAATAGAATGTTCCAAATTGTCAACCATTCCAAGAAACATATCACTATGAGAAAATAAACCACATGTCACAAATTGTTCATTGACATCGTTGTGTCCATCTTCTAATGTTTTATTTCTTCCATTGTTTTCAAATGACTCATGGTTCTCGCTTGTATGGCCACTCTCATTGCAAACACGATGTTCCCAAAGAATACTGTTGTCAGAAAAGTTTGGAAAGACAAAAAAATTTGGACACACTCAACATCCATCAAAAGAAACTGATGCAAGTGCATTAGGCCGAGCACATAAAAATGATAAGTTATTAAACTCATACCAATAGCCCAGCAATGTGATGGATTGTTCACATGTCAAGACTAGAAAATTTTAAAGTTTATTTGTGAAAACGTTTTCAATATTCAGTTAAGATTAGTTAGGAATATCTAATAAAAGAAATGATTTAATAAATAGTAGGTAGTTAGGGCTAAGGAAAATTGGTTCATATTGATGAACTCATTTTCTTGGACAGTTGTTTTTAGTTTTGAGGGAGAGAGGAGGAACATTTTTGGGTGTTAGAAGTTTTGGTGTGAGATTGAAGTTAATTGAAGAACATTTCCTATACCAGTGGTTTTTTGTATTAGCAAATCGAATATGTAAGTTGTTGGCTTGTTAGGGCCTAACTGAGGTTCAAAGTTAATTAGCCAAACAAATCCCTATACTACTGGCCCTTTCGACAACAATCCGTGGAGCGTGAACTGAGATCTAACCCGAAGTAGTATGGGGGGGTGCTAGAACCAGGTTTCCGCACCCTTGAGATGTCTGATGGGTTGACTTGGTCCAATTGTGAGTCTTTTCACGTAGTTTACTTTGCGCACTTCCCTAGCCTTGACGCCTTGATATACTTTCCTTCGTGCAACCCTAACTAGGGGCTGAGGGGCTTTCGCGCTGCTTGTAGTAGCGATATGCACTATTCTCTAAGTCACACTCGGGGTCTTACTTATCTTCTTATACCAATTAGTTATCTTTGCGTAAAAGGATGCCTTGTGTTATATTTACTTATTCAGTACATTCATATGAGTTCACGTAGTAAATAAATAGTAGACTTGCAATTCATATCCAATAATACATAAAACAGGAAAAGATACACAAAAATATGGTAAAACCTCTCTTTTATTAATTCTTCCCAAACTTACAGACTCGACCTGCCCTGCACACTCAGCTGCAGGGGTCTGCGCACTTAGTTGTGGACTACTAGGCCTCTGTACACTCAGTTGCAAATCCTTCTCCTACTCTATGACCCAAAGACATGGCTTACACTTTGACTCAATGCTTCATCAATTCCTTAGATTCATATTTCTTCATTGTTATTTCTACACTTAGATCCTCTCTCTATTTACACAATCCCATGGTCCACTACAATCCCATGGTCAGTGGACCATGGGTTGATCTTTCAAACTGACATTACATTACAAAAACAAGGGTGGATAACCCTATGACTCTATTATTACTTCGCACTTCGCGCCCACAATTTGTGCAGTCTTTACAATGGACTTAGTAAAAACTTGGGCTTTAAGCCCCAAAACATGCCTTGGGGGATTCCACGCTCAATAGGCCCCCAACACAAACATCGTGACTCGCCCTTGAGTCACTCTGTCGGTGCGGAGATCTTTGCACAGAGACCCTCTAACTCTGCTCGAACAGCTGTAAGGTCAGCAATGCACTAAGCGATTGCCTACTGAATCTCTTGTACACATTGTTCCGAGACTGTGGTGTCAGAACTGCTTCCCTGCATCTGTTCCTGCATCCCTTACATCTGTTTATAGTCTCACACTTTCTTCCGGCTACTTGGAGTGCAAAGACTGTGCTTTTATCAGCTAGTCAGATAACCGGGCCCCCTGTGTATAGCTTCAATCGACTGCCATTCACTTTGCCTGGGAAAGGTCCTCCATTTAGCTTTACCAGCTACACTGCGCCTCCGTCTGTGACCTCCTTAACAACATACGGTCCCAGCCAATGCATTATGAACTTTCCCGAGAATTTATCAAACTTACTGTCATACAGTAACACTAAATCATTTACCTTGAAGGTGCGCCACTTAATATGTCGACCATGCCAAGCATTTTCATGCTGCTTTTGTACCTGCTGATGGAAGCCAACCAGAAACTGTTCCTCTTCAAGTTCCTCCAACTACACGAGCCTCTCATCCGGGGCTTCACGGCCTGTCATACCTATGAGCGTTGCTATGTGCAAACTAGGCACAATATACTCCATTGGCATGATAGCTTCCACACCATAGACCAACCGGAAAGGTGTCTGTTCCGTTAGTTTCTTGCACATTGTCCTATAAGCCCATATTACTACAGGTATGCATAGGTCCCAATCAATCTGTTGCGCATTTCATACTTTGGTCAGTGCAGTCTCTAGTATTTTGTTAAATGCTTCTACCATCCCATTGGCTTAGGGGTGATATGGTGTTCTTTTCTGATGATACACCTGAAACTCTTCTGCTAGCGCACTGATAGTTTCGTTTAGGAAATGTGTACTACACTCGCTCATCAAGATCTTCAGACATCCAAATCGTGTCAGTACATGTTCAAACAGAAACTTCGCGGTCGTGGTGGTCGTCCAATATTTTACCAGCTATGCCTCTGCCCAACGAGTCAGGTACTCTGTCTCAGTGATAATGTATCTCACGCCCATCTTTCCTTGAGGTTTGATAGGTCCTACAAAGTTTATTGCCCACTTTTCAAAGGGTTTTACTGTCATTTTCAGATTCAAATGCATCTCATCCCTCCGCGATGGTTTACCTGTTCTTTGACATACATCATAGGCTTTACAGTGTGCTTTTGAATCCTGATGAAGGGTTGGCCACCACAACCCTACATAGAGAATATTTTTCGCGGTCACTCACCCTGCATAGTGTCCTCCTATAGCACCCCCATGCACGTCCATGAGGATCTGACTTCATTCGAATTCAGGTACATACCTTCACAGTATCTCGTCATTGCCCATCTTATATAGGTGCCCCGCGATGACTGAAAAATCTGCCATGTGCACCATCAATTCCTTCTTCTGTTGGATGGAGTATTCTTTTGATGCAGTTCCCGTCATTAGAAAGTGGATTATATCTTCAAAGTGTCCATTTGCTATGCACGCAACAAAGAGTTGTGCATTAGGTAATCCTTCTTCCAAACTAGTAGGTTCCTCTCCCGTCTCAATGCGCGACAAGTGATCTAGTCCCACATTCAGGTATCTAGGCTTCACAACGACCTCAAAATCATATTCTTGGAACAATGAGAACCACCTGCATATGTGCCCCTCCAACACAGGCTTATTGACCAAGTATTTCAGTGCGTAATGGTCTGTATACATCTTGAAGCGTCCCCCTAGCAAATAGTGCCGATATTTTTGGAGTGCGTACACCATAGCCAATCTCTCGCATTTAGTGGTGGAATAGTTATTTTCTACTTTAGACAATATATGACTCGTGAACGCGATAGGGTGATCCAAGCCCTCTCCACCCTCCTATGTTAGTACCACTCCCAACACTATACACGATGCATCAACATACATGAAACTCCTTGTCCCATTTCGGGAAGATCAGGATCAGCGCAAAGGCCAATTTTTCTTTTAGTACATCCAGGCTCTTCGTGCAGTCATCATTCCAGCAGAACGTGACATATTTTTCCAACAGCTTCTCCATCGGCATGGTGATCTGGGCATATCTTTTGATGAACTTCCTGTAATACCCCATATGTCCCAAGGTAGCATGCAGCTGTTTGACACTTCACAGAGCTTCCAAATTCGGAATCACCGCAATCTTTGGGGCATCTAAACCACATGTCACAATAGGTTCCCAAAGGGAACAAGGAACATATAGTTCTTGAGGTTCAACACAATTTGGTGGTGTTGGCAGGTGTCTAGCATCAAATGTAAGCTCGCTACATGGTGCTTAACCAATCCAAATACAGTCCAATCATCCACATAAACCTCCAGGAACTTATGGATATATTCCTTGAATGCTGCAACAACTATGCATGAAAAGATGGTCGACGCATTCTTCAACCCAAACGGCATAACGGTGTATTGAAAGCAGCACCACTTAGTTGTGAAGGTGGTCTTACTCCTATCTTTCGGTGCGATTTTGATCTAGTGGTACCCTGAGAACCCATCAATAAAAGAATATGCTTCTTGCCCGCAAACATTTTCCAATACTTCATCTGTGAATGGAGTTGGGAATGGGTCATGCACACACACATCATTCAGTTTTCTGAGATCCACGCATATTCTTATCTAGCCCTTCTGCTTCTTTTCCTGCACCACCATAGGGCTTACCCATTCGTATTCTTCCACCAGTTCAATGATTCCTGCTGTGAGAATTTTGTCTAGTTCTACACAAACCTTTTCCTTGTACTTCATATTCAAGCGGTAAGGCCTCTGCTTAACTGGCTTCGTGTCGGGTTTTAATGTTATCTTCATCATCCCCAAATCGCTAATGATTCCCTTTAAGTCTGTGATCTTAGTCGAGAATAGGTCCTGGTACTCATGGAGTAACTTAGTGACCTTATCCACCATCATGTCATCCCAGTAGTCACCGATCATTGCATACTTAGGTTCGGCTTCCGTACCAATGTTCACTTGATTTGTCTTTACCGATGTGGTTATGTCAGGGTCTTCAATCAGTGGGCCTTGAACCTCGCGATGGGCTTCAATTTCTGGGATGTTAATTTTTCATGGATCCTCGTTATCTTCTTCAGTGTTTACATTATAACACTCCAACACACAGCTCAGCTGAGTGGCCCATTTAGGCTTAATCAATTCTATTAGCTCTTGGGTATCTTAAAAATAGCTGCTTTTACTTCTTGTAGTGCGTCATCAAAGGTGTCCCACCAACGATCCTCAAACATGAAGGTTAACAGGAACCCTTCGTGCAAGATATCCTGTTCATTCATCCCATGATGGAGCTTTGTCTCTATATACCAGTTCATGGGTATAACATCTAGGTTATGGCAGAACAAGTGCACCCACTCAGGTTGTGGCTCTTCCCCATAGACCTTTGTCCACTTGGTGAGGTGCGCACATAGATCATCCTGTCTGTCATACTTGTTTGTTAATCACATCTGAGGCTTCCCAAACTATATGTGCATTAGTCTCCTACATCCATGCCAGTACTCAAATCTTCCTTGGTGTGCACCCCACCACCTCGTGGGCGTAGCACGCAGTACACATTCCAATGCCTCAAAACGTTGTAGTTCTAGCACTTCTCTTTCGAAACTATTCAGGAATGCATCTACCTCACTTATCCCATCATACGTAGGTAGATCCCTTACCTCTATTAATACGCAGTGCAACGATCTCGTCATCATGTTACAGTTCAGCATGGTTACCTAGTGTAACCGTTTCTTCCATCACTCTATCTCTTCATCTGAATCCGATGTACAGGAGTTTTCACGCTCCCATGAGATTCATCCATCCGTGGTGGGATTTACCTAGTGTTACTCTCACGCAGTTATCTTGTATATGCAGTCCAAGTCATCATCGCTTTCATATTCATGCACTGGCTCCATGTAGCATGATCCTTTTGCAGGGTCCAAAGGTACAACTATGCACATAGACTTTTTCTCAAAAATAATCTTACGATTTTTCAGATTTATCATCCCATTCATGTCAGTGGCCCAATATATTCCTAATAGTGCAGGGTAGGGATTGTTGTCATCACCAATATCTATCAGTGCGCTTGCTCCTTCAATGTCCATGGTGATTCCCTACAGTCCTCCCATAGGTAGGATCTTTTGTTGGTTCGCCATTCACAGTTGGATAGGAGACCATTGTAGCATAGGCCTTCCCATGCACTCCCACATTTGCTTTGACAAAACGTTCGCATCTGATCCTAGGTCCAAAATCACTTGGTCCATCTCATATTCCGCAATCTGTGTGGTCAACCTCATTTCTCTTCCTATCCTCGTCACGTGCTTTCCAATCTTCCTGACTACATGCAGTTCTCCTGGTGCAGTCCTAGCCATCTATTTATGAGTTCCTACAATCCCTTTACAGCCTTGTTGTTGCGTAGTAGCTTCATACATGTTTCCAAGAACGTTGTGAGCATCGATGGGTCCATTTCCGGCTCTGGTCTGTCTTTGCTTCCTGAAGTGGAGGTATCAGTGAAGCTCTTCCTAGCTTTGATGAAGGTTTCCTTAGCACGCTCCAAATCAAACTCTAGTTCTTTTGTCAGAGCCTTTTGAACCCAAGTACTATCTCCAAGCTGCTTTCCTTTGTCATCCCCTGTCATAATTCCACTTTGGAGCACAATGTTCACATTAGGGTCTTCCTCACATGGCTCAGACCTCATCATTTGCAGGTTCTAAGTCGGGGAAGGTTGGAGCACTCCCTTATCACGTAGCCTTGCTATCAGTGTGGGACAATCCTCCATCTCATGATCAAACAATATACGATACAAGAATGATGGACATGTCAAATTCGTACAATCACAGGCATAATGTCTTGGCCCTCCGCAATTGTAACATATCAACTATCTGTGACCTCTTCCAGGTCCTCCTCCACCTCGGCCTCGTCTGCACCCTTGAAATCTGGTTTGTGCCATCCCTGTGTTCTGGTTAGGGGCTGTGTTTTGGTTTGAACTTTGTAGGTGGGAGTCCTATCCATCATCAGTTCATAGCTTCTACAGGTGCGCTCATCATGTCCCACTGATCCACAGAAATTACAGAACAACTGCTGCAAATTCTGCATGTACTTCTGCAATAAATTGCAGTTGTCCGTAGCATTATTTCCTCCTATTTGACAAATCACGCACCATAAAGCAGGCACCACGCTAGATCCTTCTTGTGCCTCTGGTCTCAATGGCATTGGTCCTCATCCTACGAGATAATTCGCAAACACCGGGAAGTGGTCCTTGTCATGTCCCTACCCCTTTCACTTTACACACCATACCTTGTTACACACTTCTGGGTGAGTTGTCCTATCTTGTTTCAGACTCTGCATCTCAAGGCACAAGTTTTTCAACTACGCATGGATCTGCTGAACTCCCAGGTTAGGATCCTATATCGGGGTTTCATGCAGCCTCATCGCGATCTCCAAGGCCTCAGCCTGAGTTGTTAGCCTCTATTGTGATAGTGCATTCCTTAAATGCAGCGTTAGCGATGCTACAAACCATTCACAGTGTTTTCCATCCATCAAAGTCATATTAGCTTCGTGAATCATGCACTTCAATCTCTAATACAACACCTAAGGAGTCTCACCTGGTAGCATCGTGATCTCTTTCAACCCAATAATCCACTGTGCCTATGACTTTGGTCTGCTAAATTCTATGTTCAGCACAGTTTGGATGTCTACAATCCCTGCATTCGGATTGTCACTAGAATGCTTAATATACCAACTCAGTGCGTGATCTTGCAGAGAGCTGACCAACGTCGCTTTATTTATGTTGTCATCCATAACTCCTTACACTTACCATACAGATTTTATCACGAACCAAAACTAGTCGGATCTTCATTTCCTACTCCCTTGAACACCAGCAACTTTATCACGTTTGCCATATTAACCTGCAGAGGTGGTGGAGGTGGTATGGGCGAAGATGGGGGTGAAGATGGTGAAACTAGCAGTGGTGTGGGTGGGGGTGGTATGCGCAGAATCCTTTGCCTTATAAAATTGATCGCACTTCTTGGCGAGACCTTCGCAAGCTCCTCCTTGTTCCCTCGTGGAGGTGAAATCAAGGGGCTAGTTTCTAGTTCTGCACTACCTTCGTTTCTATAAATTCTCCCATGTAGCGTAGCCCCAAAAATCAATGTATTCACATAACCCACTTTTCACATAGTAGCATTTTAATCCAAGTATTCAAAGGCTTAACGTACTTACCTCACAATCCTTTGAAGAGGCGTCATTCTGCCTCACTATAGCTAACTGAAGTATCTACCATGAACTCAGTAATGAATCCTCCTATAATTCAATTGAGCTAGTGATCAACAAAGCACGTGATCTTATCCTCCAATGCTTCCAATTTGTGCATCAATTCTGGAGTCCACACAATACGTCTATTGAGCTTGCACCTTCCTTGGCTATCTACTAGCTTTGTGATCCCTCATATAGCTCAGTAGGGAAAGATGCGAAGAAAATTTTGTGGATCTCTATGTACAGGTAGCAGTCTAACCACTCTTCTTTTGATAGTCGTGGATTCCTATTCTCCTGTGTCGCGAACTCGTGAATCTTCCTATCCAACCAATCTTCAATTTCTTTCTTAGTTGGGTTCTAGAAATACGACATTAGACATCTCTATGTAGATCCAGGTCCCAGCAACGGAACCATTTTTTGGCTTGTTGGGGCCTGAACCAGGTTCGAAGTTAATTAGCCAAACAAATCCCTGTATTACTGGCCCTTTTGGCAACAATCAACGGAGCGGAGACTGAGGTCTCACCCGAAGTAGTGTGGGGCGGGGGGTGCTGGAATTAGGTTTCCGCACCCTTGAGATGTCTTATGGGTTGACTTGGTCCAACTGTGAGTCTTTTTGTGCCCTAATATACTCGCCTTCACGCAACCCTAACTAAGGACTGAGGGGCTTCCGCGCTACTTGTAGTAGCGATTTGCACTATTTCCCTAAGTCACACCCAGGATCCTACTTATCTTCTTCTACTAGTTAGTTATCTTCACATAAATAGATGCCTTATGTTATATTTACTTATTCAGCTCATTCATATGAGTTCGCATAGTAAATAAACAGTAGACTTGCAATTCATATCCAATAATACATAAAACAAGAAAAGATACATAGAAATATGGTAAAACCTCTCTTTATTAATTCTTCCCATGGTTACAGACTCAACCTGCTCTGCGCACTCAACTACAGGGATCCGCCCACTCAGCTGTGGATTACTAGGCCTCTGCACACTCAGCTACAGAGCCTTCTCCTACTCTACGACCCAGAGGCACGACTTACACTTCGACTCAATGCTTCATCAATTCCATAGATTCATCTTGCTTCATTGTTATTTCTACACTTAGAGCCTCACTCTATTTATACAATCCCATGGTCTGTGAACCATGGGTAGATCTTTCAAACCGACATTACATTACAAAAACAAGGGCGAATAAACTTATGACTCTATTATTACTTCGTGCTCCGTGCCCACAATTCGCAGAGTCTTTACAATGGACTTAGTCAAAACTTGGGCTTTAAGCCCCAAAACATGCCTTGGGGGGATTCCACGCCCAAAATAAGTGTGTGTGAGGTTGTTATTTGCATATGTGTTTGTGAGTTTTGTGAACCATAATATTAATATCTCGAGATTGAAATTGATTTTGTCTATTAGGTCCCTATAATACTAGTGATTCCCCCATTACTATTTTCATTGTATCGCTTATTGTTATTATTGTGCCCCTATTGTCTCCATATTGTTATTAGTGTACCCCATAGAAACCCACTATTGTTATTATTGTGCCCTTGTATTATTACTATTAGGTTGGCTTGATTATATTGTGACCCCTTAGACTCTTATAGAAGGGAGGTTTAGTCATTTGTATCATCCAAGAATTATTCATTTGTGTAATGTAAAGGAGGTTTCCCCCTCGAAGAGGCTAAATTCTAAGGCATTGATCTATCTTTTCTATCTTTTTGTGAGCTGGTTTCCTAACATTTGGTATCAAAGCTTTGGATTCTAGGGTTTCGCTACTCCAAACAGGTCATCATGGAATTTTCGCTATAACTTTATTTCTGCAATGTTTCAGAAGCTTAAACAAAAATGCATTTGAGCCTATATTGTTCTGAACTTCAGGTACGAATTTTAGAGCTTGTCTCGCTATATTTTCTGAGATATGATCTGAGAAAGTTAGGGTTTTTTTAGACTCCCCAATTACATTCCAAACAAGTGACCTGGGGAACATTATCGTAACTTTTGTTCTGAGCATCAGATTGACATTGCATCAGAAGTTTCAGAAAGAGGACAACTTGTAGTTTTTTTTATGGGTTTCAAGTACTAAGGTGGAAACAGTGACATGTGGCACTTCGTACAAGTTCACTCTACTGAACTAGTCTATAATCACATCATCGTGGGATATTTGGCATAACTTCTCCTTGGAAAATCCAATATTGATCAGACTTGTGGGGTTAGCAAGAGAACTCAAAGGGCTATTGCAGGACACAATTTACGATATTCGAGATCCACAGTTACAAAGATACAACAGATTCAATATCGAGCTCTTAGAAAGTAAAAATGAAGTGTGTAGTTTTTCTTAAATTTAACATAAGATTGGTTTGAAAAATTAGTTTGAAGGAATTCAAAGGGAATAGAGAATAATTATCAGCATTAATTGATGCCCAAAGAAAGAAAATAGAAACACGTAGTAAGAAACCTGAAAGCTCTAGCATGACTCGTGAAGAAGAGGAAGAAATGTAACATGATATATGAAAATTACAAGACCAAGTACAACAAATTTCACTCTCACAAAAGGTAGCTGAAGCCAAGATGAATGGCGTGGAAGCTAATATGAATGGCATGCAGGTTAAGATGGATGGCATGGACGCTAAGATGAATGGCATGGATGCTAAGATGGAATAATTGAAGATAAATTTGAATAAGTTGCTACAAGAAATGGTTACTAATGATGAAAGGGTAGTAAAGGAAACTCGTGATGAGAACAAAAGAAATGTTAATCATGATGTCATAGACTCTAATGTTGGATTGAAGACCCACCATGTTCCAAAAATTGATATGAGGAAGTTTGATGGCAAGGATCCTGGAACATGGATACTACAGATTGAGGAATTTTTCGATCTCCATAATGTACAAAACACACAAAAGGTACATATTGCAACTTTATATTTGGAACCAAATCAGTTTGTATGGTATCGATGGCTTTGCTCTCGTAAAAAAATTGTCACTTGGGCAATTTTTATGGAAGAAATGATAGCACATTATGAGGATACAAAAAGAAACACCTTTTTTAGCCAATTGATGAATCTCAAACAAAAGGGTTCAATGATGGAGCACAATGGGGACTTCAAAAAATTGAACATAAGGGTAAAAGATATTCTAGAGGAGAATAGGATTGATGTGTTCATATGGACTTTAAAGGATAATATCCAACATGAGGTTCGCCTTTGGGAACCTGATTCATTGGAGAAGGAATTCAGGTTAGCAAGAAAAACGGAAAGAAAAATTACGGCAACTAGGAAGCCTACCACTCACAACTATAAATATGGAAGTGTTGTTACCCATAGCCTTCCACAACCTACAAGGTTGACACCACAAAAATTTGAAGAAAAAAGAGCAAAAGGGCTTTGTTACAGTTGTGATAGCAAATACACTAAAGGTCATAAGTGTGTTGAGAAGAAATTATTCTACATAGATTGTGAAGAGGAGGAAGAAAAGGAACAAGAAATGTCAAAAGAAGAGGATATACTCCAGGAACAAACCCTAGATAAATAAGAAATGAATCTAGCCATATCTTGTAATAAATTGGCTGGAATTACCACTCCTCAAACTATCAATATAGAAGGACATATCAAGAGGAAAAAGGTAATAGTGTTGATTGATTTAGGAAGTACCCATAATTTTATTCATTGTAAGATAGCCAAGGAATTGAATTGCTTCCTATATCCAGCACCAAAGTGTCAAGTGAAAGTTGCAAGTGGAGGAACCATAAATTACTCTAGAAAGTGCCAGGATATCAAACTATCCATGGGAGAATATGTATTGAATAGCCCAATGCATTCCATTATAATGGGTGGTGTTGATGTTGTACTAGAAGTCCAATGGCTACAATCCTTGGGTACAATAGCTTTTATTTTTCAAGAACTTTTCATGAAATTTTTCGTAGAAGGAAAGGAAGTTGAATTAAGGGGTATTGTAGGGAAACCAGGAATGATAATCAAATCTAACGGTTGACAAAGCTTCTAAAGAAGGAACAACGAGGCATACTTGCATAATTATGTTCGCTAGAGGTTCCCACATTGAAATCATCTATTTCTCCATATCTCGAAAAAGTCTTGGACAATCATTCCAAGGTATTTGAGACTCCCAAAGACCTCCCACCTATTCGTGATCATGTTCATGCTATTCATTTGATTCTAGGAAGTGTTCCTCCAAACATTAGGCTGTACAGATATCCATATGCCCAAAGAGTGAAATTTAACGTATGGTTGTAGAAATGCTAGAGGCTAGTATAATTAAACCTAGTCAAAGTTCTTTCTCTTCTCCAGTATTATTGGTGCATAAGAAGGATGGATCATGGCGCATGTGTCCAGATTATAGGAAGCTCAACAAGCTCACTATTAAAGATAAATTTCCCATTCCTATCATTGATAAATTATTGGATGATCAATTTACTTCACCAAACTGGATATTCGTTCAAGATATCATCAAATCAGAATGAAGACTGAAGACATTCTGAAAATAGCATTTAGAACTCATGAGGGTCATTATGAATAATTGGTCATGCCTTTTGGCCTTACCAATGCACCTTCTACATTTCAAGGTTTGATGAATTCCATTTTCAACCCTTCCTTAGAAAATTTGTGTTAGTATTTTTTTATGATATACTAATCTACAGCAAGTCTTGGAAGGATCATGTTGAACATGTTGATAGGGTGCTCAAACTATTGAAGGAGAAACAATTATATGCAAAAATCTCCAAATGTTTCTTTGGAGTACAAGAGGTGGAATATCTGGGCCATATTGTATCTCATGAAGGTGTTAAGGTAGACCCTAACAAAATTAAAGCCATTAAGGAATGGAAAATCCCCACATCCATAAAGCATCTACGAGGATTTCTTAGGTTGACAGGGTATTATCGCAAGTTTGTTAGGAATTATGGGAGAATAGCAGCACCTCTAACAACATTGTTGAAGAAAGATGCATTTTCATGGACTCCAGAAGCAATAAAGGCCTTCGAACATCTTAAAGAGGCAATGTGTCAAGCACGGTCTTAGCTACGCTGGACTTCACAAAAACCTTTATTGTGGAATGTTATGCTTCATGAAATGGAATTGGTGTTGTTTTAATGCAAGATGAAAGACTCATTGCTTTCGAAAGTCATCCAATCAAAGGAAAGTATTTACACAGCTATTTATGAGAAGGAAATGTTGGCAATACTAGATTCACTTAAGAAATGGTGACCCTACCTAATGGGAGGACACTTCAAGGTAAAAACAGATCATGATAGTCTTAAATACTTTTCAGAACAAATATTATCCTCTGAAGAGCAACAAAAATGGGTCACAAAGATGTTGGGTTATGAATTTGAAATCATCTACAGAAAAGGGAAGCAAAATGTTGTGGCAGATGCACTCTCAAGAAAGGATGAGGATGTGGAAGCATTGTTGTGCACCATTTCTATTATCCAACCAGATTGGATAAACAAAGTAAGGGATGAATGGAAGAATGACGAAGAAGTGTGGGAACTCTTTCAAAAGTTACAACAAGATCCTTGTACATATGATACATTTAGCTGGAAAAATGATTCGTTATGGTACAAAGATCACTTATACCTATGTAAGAATTCCCAACTCAAACAAAAGATTCATATGGAATTGCACACTTCTCCCTTAGGAGGGTACTCAAGATTTTTAAAAACTTACCACAGGGTTAAGAACGAATTCTTTTGGGATGGCCTTAAATCGGGTATTCAAAAGTTTTTGGCGGATTGTTTGGTTTGCCAACAAAATAAAGTTGAAACAATTAAGACCTCGGGTCTTTTACAACCTTTATCCATTCCAAGCCAACATTGGGATGAGGTTTCAATGGATTTTATCATAGGTTTACCCAAGTCCGAAGGAAAGAGTGTCATCATGGTGGTAGTTGACAAACTTACCAAGTATGCATACTTTTGTGCATTATCGCATCCATTTAAAGCCAGTATAGTTTCTACTACATTTATGGAAACAATTCAAAAGCTACATGGAAACCCAAAGATTATTGTAAGCGATAGAGATCCCATTTTCACTAGAAATTTTTGGACAGAATTATTTTCTTGTCTTGGTACTCAGTTAGCTCATAGCTCATCTTATCATCCTTAATCTGATGGGAAAACTGAGATAGTAAACAAATGTTTGGAAGGATATCTTCGTTTATTTGTATCTGATAAATAGACACAATGGGTCAAATGGTTGTCTCTGACTAAATGGTGGTATAACAATTCCTTCCATACTGCAGCAAAAATGACCCCATTTATGGCACTTTATGGATATCATCCACTTTCCATCACATCATATTTAAGAGAGAATTATAAGGTTTAAGAAGTGGAACATCACATCAAGCATCAACAACAAGTTCTCCAACTCTTAAAGGATTGTTACAAGGAAAAGTGTCTATTTATAACTGCTCTATCCCACTAAGGTGTGACAGCTGCCTTAGAAACAAATAGAGAAAAACTACTTTTGTATTTCCTTTATGAACTATAGATAGAGAGGAATAGAAAGAACCAACCTGTGTCTTGCGCTAATCCTTTGATCCAATCCCTCTCTTCTTTGATAGTCTCCAGCTACCTGCTCCCTTACTTGCCCAGCTTCACAAAGTACCTGTAAGATCACAGAAGAAGGACACTATACAAAGACATGGATCTATATTCATAAACAACTTAGGATCAGATTTTAGTTAACCATACAAATGTAACAAGCATCAATGATACAAAATCATGGAGGAAAACTCAAATAGTTTTTATTGATAAACAAGAAAAGATCCAGGAGGAGTTACAACCAGTGGTTCCTGACCCAGCATCAACCTCCCAGCAAATAAGCCCCTCTTCACCTCAAACAAAGCATAGACCACCCAAAAATCTGATGTTTGTCTCACAAAACCAACAACAATTCCTTACAATATGAAAAATTCCAGCCTCTAGATCTCTGGGATGAGGGATCCATATATAGATATCTGTAAGGAGGATGAGTCAGCTTGTGATTTGATTAGTGCCTTCTCTCTGTCAGTTCTTGCTTCCACTTGGAAACTGAAGGCCTCTTACTCATCCTTGGTAGAATTCAGTGAGGAAAGTGTCACAGGAGAATATTCTGGAAGCTTCCATTGTCTCTCCACCTCGCGGAATGGCACTGCCATTTGTCATTTCTCGCCCATCGCACCCCACAGAAGGGACTTTTGAAATGCAATGCACCCTCACAGTGTATTTAGGTGAAATGCAACGCACCTAGCCAGTGGAGCAGCTGAAATGATCCTGTTTTGACTTATTCTGAGAAGTTTCTGGTGGAGAACTTCTGGGAGAAGTTGTAATCTGTTGACCTTGTTCCTTTAGGGGTTAGAACAACACTTTTAGGGACTTAGGAGCCCTTGGTTTATGGACATTTCATGCTTGGAGTTGTAAGGCACAAAAATGTCTATAACAGTTTCCCCCTAAAGTATGAGGCTGTTAACCTTTTGGTGTCGGGTGAAATGCTTTATTATGAGGATCCGAAGTTCTTTCAATGCTAGGAGGAGACCTGTAATAAGATACAATACAATACATTATCTTCATACTGTTTTCATGATCTAGCTGAGGCGGGCATTCCCATGCTCAGCTTTATAAATTCATTTTCATGTACATAGGACAGACAATCTTCTGAGTGTAGACTGATGATTCTGGTAGAGCCATCATCCTTTTGAGTGGATGATTATCTGTGCAGCAATGATGTACATTTAATGTCTTTATTTTCCTGAATATATATCGCAGCCCAGATGGATGAAACTAGATCCGGGGTCTTCAATCTCGTCTGATCTTCACTCGAAGTACAAGTCGATCCATGTGAGAAATGTTCTGAAGTCGAACATGGAAAGACATCGCTTGATTACCAGTCAATGATGTAAACTGTTAACAAGCGCGAGAGGAATCACCGATAATGATAATGATCCTCAAGGTACTGTAGTAAAATTCACGTGGTGTGAATAAAGGACTTGGCGTCGAACACCATGCAAAATCTTTCGGTCGAAGGCCATTGATGTAAACCTGTCTCCGGAAGTGAGAAACTTGCCGTTGAGGCATGCAAGCTTCAAAGTACTGAATGGGGTGTTCCTAGATCAACTTCTTGGATAATGAGCTGATGTCGACAAGAAGTGATCCGTCACAGGAGGGCCTTAATGAATCCCACATCAATGACATGGAACGGAGCAAATGATTTTAATGGAGGTGAAAACGATCTGGTGATATAAGGTTCAAGGTGGCGGACATGAAAGAATGGAGTATAATGTATGGTAGTGGGTGAGACACAGGTGACTTCTCTGGATGACTTCTCTTGAACATATCGACGACATTGATGTCATGGATTGGTAGCATTAACCCCAAATGTGGATGGTATGGCATGACCATGGCGATGTGACCGGTGAATGAAACAACCCAAGCCGACTCGGACACGGAGTGGAAGTGTCATGTTCAAGAGCGACTTGCTACCAATAAAGTTTCTTTGAGTTTTCTTCCCATTTTTTCCCCAGTCATTGCTGACCAATACCTCTTTATTTTTGTCAAGCTTGAGGAGGATAACATATGCTTGTTCTATAATTTGCCCTTCGGGTAAACCCATCGCTATGTTTTAACGAGCCTAGCGATAGTGAAACTCGTTCTCATCTATAGACAAGTTTTTTGCTATTAATCTTTTAACGAGTTTAACGACAAAGATAAATCGGTCCTTTTCAATTTTAGAGAGTCTGAAAAGGAACGTAAAGGAAACTCCAAAATTCCTTTTTCGTCATCTAATCCCTTAAGTCTGAAAAAGTATAAAACAATACAGAAGGGATGAATTTTCAATACTTTTAACGAGACGAACAAAACAAGCGCTCGATCTTTTTGTGTAATAATCCCTCAAGTCCAAAAAGATTAAAATCTAGAGGAGGGATAGCACTTCCTGTCCCTTTAACGAGCTGGAAGGCCAAGGACTCGGAAATATTTTCATATTTTACGAGTCAATTGAAAAGAGCTTAAAGGAGACTCGTCTTTTGAGGAACAAGTGATAACATGGGTAGCAGCTGATTCCAGGTAAGGTTTGGAATTTTCCAATCATGGCAGTGTCACAAGGATGGCTAGTGAGATCACTCTTCGCAGCTGTTCCTCAAAATGGGTAAACAATCAAATGGAGGTGAATGATCGGCCAATGAAAAAGTGGAGGTGACGGTGCCAACACGACCAAGACTTTAATGGCTGAAGTACTACATTCACGATGGTTATTTACTGGGGAATAGTTCATTTTTTAACGAGCTTAAACGCGGGTGGAAACATTTGCTCATGTCTTATGTTTATTTTTTAACGAGCTTGAACTATGTGCTAAAACTGCTCGATTAAATGGTCCCTTTTTTATTTTACCATAAATAGCTTAGTTCTTTCAAAGATTGTACTATATTTTCAACTGCTTCATCAAACTATTCAGAAATGAACAATATATGCTTGAAAACGAGTTAGAACACTAATATTTTACTTTGAACTATGTAAAAAGTAATGAAAAAGTGTTTTTACCTCTCATTTTACCATTTCATTTGAACTTTGGTTTGTTGGAACCTTGGAGGTGCTTTTCCCCCTTGATTTTCATCAGCTGATTTCAGGAGATTCTGTGGACGATTCTTGGCGCCGTCTGGACCAGGTAGGAGCTAAACCTGAGCTCTTTCATTTCATGGTTTCCATTTTGCATTCTAAGCTTGATTCCTAGTTTTGCTGAGCCCCTGGGGTTTGAAAAAATAGTTCTGCCTTCAGCGCACCCTCTGTGTATCGAAAGGTGCATTGAATGTTGGCCATTGTGAAGGCCATATGACATGCAACGCACCCAGAGTACTACTGCAGGTGCGATGGGCGCAGAGAAGGAATTCTGTGCACAATTTTTGATGGAAATTTTGCCTGTTTCTTGCCAAAATCAGGATCTAACTCTTCTCTTGTTTGTTTTTCATAGATCTTTGGAGCAAGATGACCATTACATGGCGAGAACGTGAACGTGAAGAAGAGGACATGCTTTCCCTACATGATCCGGTTACAGTAAACGTACTGCGGAACTGTGGCTTGCTGAAGTTTTTCCACATTTCTAGCATGATACAACAGATCAACTTACTGCAGTATTTTCTCGATGCTTGGGATCCTACCAACCAGGTTTTCCAGATCAGGGGAAAATCTATCCCCTTGAATATAGTAGACATCTATTTCTTGACCGGTTTGTCGAGGCGGGGTGCCCCGCTCTCTTTATCAGGTTCGGCCCGAGGAGGTGACTCGGTGAGAGATTATGTTCACCGGTACTACAGAGAAGGATCTCAGCTAAGTAAAGACGGTAAGATCATCATCCGTGATGTTACTAACAGGTCCCTCAGGACTATTCTGTTTACTTTTGGTAGGATGGCCGGTGGTGCGGCTCTTCATGTAGCCAACCGATATTATATGCAGTATGCCTTGGAATGCCTCCAACCGAAGGTATTCAACTGGTGTGATGCAGTACTTCTTGTGATGAAATAACAGTTGACCAAGGTAAAGAGCGGGAGGTTGAAGAACTTTGGGTATGGTTCTATTTTGACCGCCTTTGTCTTGGAGAAGATACCACTAATGCAGCCGCAGTACATTGCACTCGATTTACCTTCTCCTACTGGACCACGTATGCAGAGATGGGTTGACCACATGTCTATGCATGCTGGCCAGTCTCAGATTTCATTTTCTGATACCTTCTTCGGGTGGTTCGACAGTCAAGAGATGGTCTATTCTGAGTATCCATACGCTGGCATGGATTTCCGGGGTGATCCAGATTTGGTACTGCCGGATGGTGAACAGTGGGGCGCCATTGGTAAAATCTCTGACCATATTCCTGTTTATCGTTTTTGCTTATAATGTCCTTGTGCTTTACTCTATCAAGACTTTAATCAAACTCATGTGTACATGCAGATGTTGGTCCTATTCATCCAGCAGTTCACCTGAGAGTACCAGCTGCTGCCCTAGCAGGAGAGGCCATCGGAAGGGCTATCCTTCGTGACCTCGACGTGGCCGAGACTCTCACAGCATTACAGGAGCAGGTTGAGGGCCTCACTCTTGGTATTCCAGATGTGAGGACTGATGAGCTACCCTTGAGGCTACAGCGGCATACTACTGGTGTGCCAAGACGATGGACCCGTCTCTTGCGCATGATCGCACAGGCTATGACTTGCTATCACGAGCATCATTAGACTACGGTGCCCCCTAGCATTTTGAGTTTTTTTTTTGGTCATTTGACCGATTTTATCTTGGTTACAGAACATTATGTGTAAACCATAAACAGTTATATATATTTTTGATTTTCGGAGTTTTATTTTGGTTAAGTTACATTATCCAAACACAAACATTGATGGAATGTTTCTTTTTATAAATGTTGCAAATGTCTATCTAACACATAATTTGCTTATGAGTCAGTTAATGTGTTTAAGTTTCTGGAAATATGTTGATATTGAATAGAATCAAATTGTCTTTCCAAAATCTTAACCCTTAGGAACATGCGATAAATAGCTGGATTTCGGACAGAATAGATACCAGTGAGTTGTAGTATTACGAGTTGTGAGTCTAGCCTGACAATTAGTCGGCGTATACCATGTGTGATGGCATCAGAGAGAAGTTCTATCAACATGCTATATTCAGCGATGTTATTTGTTGATCGACCAATACATACCCCTCTGAAACTTACTAACTCGCCGCTTGGATCAAAAATAGCCCAGGCTGCGGAAGATAGGTTCCGCGAACTACGACTCGCTCCGTCGGCATATCCAACACATGACTCCAATAGGTTTGACATCTGCGACAAATGTAAAAAGTGGATTACTTGACCAAAATAAATACTTTAGAGAAAACAAAAACATAACAAAAGCATACAGGTTACCATTACGCATAGTAACGCTTGAGGTACAACCCATTACGAGGTTGCGCCAGTGGAATTCTGTCATAATCCATTAACTCGTAGGCTCCTTTTGCTAACACTCGTTTAACAATATAGGGGCCCATTCATAAAGACTTAAATTTACCTGCTCCCAATTTATCGGATTCTTGGTCGTAAAGTAAGACCAAGTCACCTTCTGAGAAGACACGGGGTTTGACATTTTTGTCGAACTGCGCCTTGACTCGTTTCTTATGGGCTTCGTTAGCCAAAGCGGCATCACGATGGGTTTCATCCAATTGGATTAATTCCAAGAAATGAGCCTCTTCTTCTGAAGTTCCGGGGAGGAGATCAATTGCGAGTTTGAGAGACGAGATTTCACACTGGATTGGTAAGACTGCTTCCAGGCCATATACCAGTTGGAAAGGTGTGAACCCGATTGCATTCCTTACCGATGTTCGGTAAGCCCACAAAGTTGAGTACAGAATTAGGTGCCATCTTCTTTTGTGAACTCCAATCATCCTTTGCAACATGCATTTCAGGACCTTGTTGATTGCTTCAACTTGTCTGTTGGCTTGCGGATAATATGGAGTAGAGCTGTCGTGAGACAACCTTAGTTTGGCAGCTAATTCGACCATCATGTGATTGCGAAAATGTGATCCATGATCTGTGACTATAGCCTGTGGTATGCCGAATCTGGCGACTACATGATTGAAAAAGAAGAGGGCAGATGTTTCACCAGTATTATCTAATGTAGGCATTGCCTCGGCCCATTTGGTAAAATAGTCAACTGCGACTATGATATACCCATGCCCCCCGGTTGAGGTGGGGTTACATGTCATGAAATCGATGCCCAATTTGGCGAATGGCCCAATAGCAACTATTGGTTGTAAAGGTGCGGGTGGTCTTCTGGTTTTGCTATCGAAAATTTGACAAGCATGGCAACTTCTGACTACGGTTATGCAATCTTTGAACATTGTTGGCCAGAAGTATCCTGCTCGTAAGATTTTTTGCGTTGTAGCATATCCAGATTGATGCCCCCCACACGTGCCTGAATGACAATAATTCAGGACTTTTTCGGCCTCCTCATGGATGAGGCACCTTCTCAGAAATGTATCGATACCGTGACGGTAAAGTGTATCACGGACGATCATGTAGTCTTTTTCTTGGTATCGAATATGTTTTTGTTCAGAGTGGGAGGTGTTGGGCCTATATTTTTGGGTTTGGAGATAAATGATTATATCCCCATACCACTCATTGCTTGTGGATATCAGAAACAAATTTTCGTCCACGATTGTTTCTTTGGATGTGTCATTGTTGGACGACGATGCGAGATCGCACAATAATTCTGCGAAAACTAGAGCTTTCTTTGATTTGGATTTTACAAATTCCAGATCAAACTCTTGTAGGATTGCTATCCATTTTGAGTATTTTCCCCCCAGTAACTGTCGCGACAATATATAAGTCATGGGGTTGCAATCTGACAGAATGGTAGTTTTCCGAAAGAGGACATAGTGTCGAAATCTCTGTATCGCTTGAACAGCTGCAAGCGCTAGCTTTTCAACGTAAGAATATTTTCTTTCTGTATCATTTAAGTTTTTACTTAAATAATATATAGGATGCTCAATTCCATCAACTTCTTGAACTAAAACCATTGCGATGGTCATATCTACTGCAACCAGATACAGGTTAAAGTCTTTTTGATAATCAGGAGCGTACATTAATGATGCTTTCATTAGGGATTCTTTTAAAGCATCAAAGGAAGCTTGCGCAACCTGATCCCAGACAAAGGCTACTTCCTTTTTCAAAAGTCGTGTATAACCTTTAGCAAGTTCGGTGTAATTTGGAATGAACCTCCTCAGAAAGTTTGCTTTCCCTTGGAGTTTCTGAATCTGAAGCAAACTCGAAGGTGGAGGCAAATTTATGATTGCCTGGACCTTACATGGGTCGAGACGAATCCCGTCCTTGGAGACTACAAAGCCAAGTAAACGACCAGAACTAATGCAAAATACACATTTGTGTGGATTGAGTCGTATCTTGTAGTTTTGACAACGTAGAAATATCGCTCTTAAATGCTATGGATGATCAGTCCGCTTACGCGAATGAGCCGGAAGGTCGTCGAGGTACGGTTGAACAATGTTTTTGATGTCATGGAAGGCATAATTCATTGCCCTCTGAAACGTCACCCCTGCGTTCTTTAAACCAAAGGGTAATTTTCGATATGCGAATGTGCCCCACGGACAAATAAATGCAGTCTTTGACTGGTCCTATGGGCGGATATTTATTTGATTATACCCGGAGAGTCCATCCATGAATGAAAAGATTTCGCATCTGGCGCATTCATCAATTATCTGGTCAATGAAGGGTGTAGGGTAGTTGTCTTTTGGACAAGCTTGATTTACATCCCTATAATCGACGCACACTCCAATTGTTCCTTGTTTTTTCATAACAGGGACGATATTCGATACCCAATTGGTTAGAGGAATCGGGTAGATGAAACCAGCATGGAGAAGTTTTTCAACTTCTGCCTTAATGGCAGCGGCTTTCTTGGGGTGCACATGCCTTAGCCGTTGTTGTACTGGTTTGACATCTGGATACATCTTAATTTCGTGTTCAACGATACTCGAGTCAATGCCTAGCATTTCACTGTATGACCAAGCAAAGACATCTCTGAATTCGCGAAAAAGAGCGTTATATATTTCCAGTTCTGAAGGAGAACAACATTTGCCAACATAAATATTCTCTACAACATCTGTTTTGGTCGAGATATTTATGGCTATAGTCTCTTCAATGTTGGACATGTTTCGCTTGGAATCCACCATGTTTACAGTATTTGATACGAAACCAAAGACTAAAGGATGATAAGGGTCATCTTGAGTATCTTCTCCACAATCCGGAAGAAGGGAACGATGGTGGGAATCATTCCATGGTGCTCCTTCAATCACCATTGATTGGAGAATTCCTTCGTCGGTGACATGCACTTGCGACCAAGGATCTGAAGGGGTACCATATTCTTTAGACCTATCTATCCAAACGCTTGATGAGTGTTGATTTGGGTTTGCCTCCCATGCTAGGAACATTGATTGCTACAATATTTCCGTTGGGATTGGGGGCAAAACCATTGCATGATCCATGTCGATATCCTTTTTTGAGATCTTTGTAGAAGATATCATGTTGCAGGTTCCTATCGATGCTACTTCCGCCAAGTTGATTGGAGGTGGAAGGGTGAAAGTTCCCATTAGTATAGGATCTTTTATTAGGCCTACTCCAATATTTTGAAGCGAATGAGGGTTCCATGGATCATGGGAATGCTTCCTGTAACTTGAGAACCATTGGGTAGGAAGTTTTGTTGATCGACAATTGTAATCCCTCCTTGAAAGGGAAATGCAATCTTCCTGAAATAGGTCGACACAACAGCCGCCATAGCATATATCCATGGCCTTCCCAGTAGGATATTGTAATCAAGATTGCCATCGATTACTTCAACATCTATTTCTACCATTTTCCCTCCTAGTTCAACTTTCAAGTTACTTAGAATACCATATGGGGTATATGTCCTTCCGTCGAATGCTTTTAATGTTGTCGAAGATCGCGACAAGGTTGGAGATCCTAAAGTTTTCCAGCAACTCATCGACATAATGCATGTCGATGCTCCCTCATCAATAATTGTTCGATGAACAGTTTTGTTGAGGGCTTTCACTTGAACAAGGAAAGCTAGTTGAGCTGGTAATTGAGGATCGTATCCTTTATGATCGAAGGATACAAGATTGGAATCCTTTGGGTCTATCCCACCAATGGCTGATAATAAAGCCTGCCTATGGGATGGGCAATTCTGTAGTACTTCAAGAGTCGACATAGCGGATAGCGATTGTGCCAAATCTTCCACTATATTATAATGTTGTGCCGCTCTAGTGTGGGGATTAAACGTCGACTCGTGTACTACTCCCTTTGGCAGTTTTATTGTCAATTCAGGAATGATGGGTGGCGCAACTTACGTCGAAGTTGTTGTCGAACTACTAGGTTGATCTTTATCCTTGTTGTTCGATAGTTGTGGATTCCCATAATCTTTGTTCCTTTTCCATATCAAAGCATCATTTTGCTGTTTTGAAACCGACAACATTAGCACTTGAGACGGGGAAGCATTTTCACTTTCAACTAGATTTGTTCCTGGATTTGGAAACGGATCGGTTAACACTGCGGAGGTTTTCGAATTCTTGAAGAATTTTTTAACCTCAGCTCTGTGTGGACAATTTGCGGTCCAATGATCCTCATCGCATATGAGACATGGATTTTTTGGTTTCCTATCTCCAGGAGGGTTTGAAGAAGATTTTTCAGGTGATGATTCCTCCTGTTTCTTCTTCTTCGCTTTGCCTTTCTTCTTGCTCCCTGGTTGTTTGGTTTCTTTGCCTTTATCTGTCGATACGGCATTTACTTCCGAAGAAAGAAGCTCATTCTTTGCATTTTGACTTGAAATCTTACGGGATTTTTTAGATGTAGCCTTTGTCGATTTCATGTCTGTTGTGCCAATCACGCCATCGCCGGCATGAGAGTCATTGTTCAATTTAGGAGGAGGAGGAATTGAGAATTCCGGTCTAGGGGTGTCAGGTATTTTATCGTAGAGCATGCCAGACTGAGTGTAAATCAAATCTAGATATTGCGCACGAGCGATAACTTGCTCTTCTGTTACGACTCCCCCCTTTTCCACATCTTCTGTGATGGAAGGCAGTAATGACTTGATAAACCATTCAGCTAAGAGCTGATTGGGGACGTACGTTTTTACCATCCTATGACGACGTCGACACTCATGTATATGATTAGATATGTGAGTGGCCGTTGTCTGTTTGAAGTTGGTAAGAAGTTCTGTTCCCGTTTTGTACCTTATTGGTAACTGAAAATGGGTTAAAAAGGTTGTGGCTAAGGTATTGAAGTTGTCGAACGAAGCTCTAGGAAATTCGATGTACCATTTTGCCGCTGGACCGGTTAACGTCCTCTGAAAGAGGCGAAGTCTTATCAAATCATCATTTAAGGTGTTCGATGAACACCATAGATGAAAAGTCATCACGTGATTCGATGGATCTTCGCCCAGATTTCCATTAAATTTAGGAATATCTGATGGAAGTTTATGCGGAATCGCTGGCCACCAAGGTGCGTAAGCGATTGGATCGTTTGTTAACCGATTTAAATCAGGTAACTCTAAAGTTGCCACAAAGGGTAACTGTTGATTCAGGTTACGTGAAGCATACCCAGGATAAGATGCGATTGCCTGAGCAGTTGGTCTTTGCATACCGGCATAATGCATCTGATGTTGGTATGTTTGGTAAGGTTGGTGGACATGGCCATTGTAAAATGGTTGATTTTAACCGTTTTGAATGTACGACTGCCCACTATTAGCAAAGATTTGTTGCTCAAAACCTTGGTATACTTGTTGGAATTGTGGTTGTTGGTATTGTACTAGCCATGGTTGTGAAGCCATGTGTTGTTGACCGACACTAACAGTTTGACCAAGATGAGGGGTAATTGTACTCGTCTGAACCTGTGTCATTCCACCAGTTGGCGACTGTGCTTGAGTCGCAGGGTCAAGGGGTTGTTGCATTAAAACCTGAGAAACCTGAGGTTGGCATACAACAGGTAGCGCTTGAACTTGCGACACCGTCACAATAGCTGGCGTAGTCAGTATGTTTGACGTAGGTAAGCATTGTTGCATCGAATATACAACTCTTGGTTGTTGAGGTAGTATTAGTACCCAGCCACTTGAGGTAATTCCAGTATAACCTGAATGTTGTTGTGAACTCACATATGGATATCCTCCCAGAGGGGATAATGAAAGGGTATACTGCCCCCCATACGGTGGTAATCCAGAACTCAAGGGAATGGTTTGCCCTTGGGGGGCGGACTGCCCAAATTGACCTCCAAATGGATCAATTTGTTGAGACTCAACATAAGAGTTTCCGGATATTATTTCGGATGAACAAACAGGAACAGACCATACTGTCGAAGTAGCCCCTGAGTGGGCTCCTTCTAGAAGTTGAGAGCTATTCGGGACAGATGGTATACCAGCGAACATTGTCAGAGTGATAGCAGGGAGTTTTTTTGTCGATGTGTCAGGCGACAGAGTCCTAGATGTTGACGGTTGTTCAGACATTTGTAGTCTATCCAAAAGGTTACCTAGCGATTCTACAGGGGATTTCGCTGGTGGTAGACTAACTTCTGATGAAGAAGGATATAGAGTGATCCCGACTCCAAATTGCGTTGGAGTAGTTGTTGGAGGATCTTCTACAATTTCTTCTATGGCAATCAGACTAGGTGGAAGGGGAAGACTGTCAGGACCGTAGAATATTTCTGGTGCCGAAGAAGGTATGGAATCAGCAGCGACAGATGTTTGAAGAGTAAGACTCTCCGAACCGGTTGTAGATGGAACTGGTTCGGTAACACAAGTGTTTACTCTCATACTAGGATCAGTATCACTGTCCCTCTGTGGCTGTTGAACTTCTTCTGTAGAGGCAGGGATTCCAGAAATGTTTGGAGTAACCGAAGTCTCTGATATCGTTGGAACACTTGTTCTAACTTTAATAGGAGATTTGGAACCTGTTAAACGAGTTCGCTTTGTCTGTACTGGCTTCAATTCTGGAGACAAAGACGATTGACTCGTAAGCCTCCGCGAACGACGGGGTTTCAATTGAATTTCTTCCACGATTGCGGATTACTCGATCAACTAAAATAAAGGGGAAGTATGTTTCTGAATTAAATGAATTTTAGACACTTTGACACAACTTGTTTTTTCAGTTTTTAGGAGTCGAGAAAAAACAAAAGATGAATCTAGTCTCCTTCGATTTTTAATGAGCCTGAAGTGACAAGTGCTCAGATGGACCTTTTCCGTTAAGGAGTCTGAAAAGGAATGAAAGGGACTGCTCTGGAAGTCTAGGTAGAGGGAGTACCAAACCAATCGCAAAACTGCAGAATACTTTTTACGGTACGGCAGTCAATCTTCCCGAATGTTGTGTTCAGTGCATTGTGATCGATAGGGCGGCAGACACGACTTCCTATGGATAAAGGATTTAAGCCTATAGGGGTCTCCCAAAATATACTCGACGGTACATGGGAGCACAAGTCCGTACTGGCACTTATCGTCTCAAAGTGGAGGAATTATCCAACCAACAGTGAGAACAACAGTCACCAGGCTTTACGACGCCGGAATACGTCTCTAGCCTAGACCTCTAAATGTTGTGCGTTAAGTTCCAAAGCGTTGTTAGATTCATTGAATTTATTTTAAGTTGATATTGCTTATGAAGTTTGCCTTTTGGGTTCACCACGAGATGTAGATGTAATTCCTAAAATGCAATCTAAAGATGATAAACAAACTTTTTATCTCTTTTATGCAATGAAAATCTTAGCCACTAAGCAAAACAAAGACAGAATCTTTTCACAAAGAGAAAAGAGCACACCGTAAATGCACTTTCCTAAATCAAGCCAAACAGAGTGTCTATATGCAAATGCACATGCATGTATTTGTTTTCAACTTTCTTAGTATATGGATGCTAAAAAGAAAGTTGATGCACAAATCTGAATTTGTTTTCAAGCGACAAACACAAACAAGCTTCTTTTCGAAATCAAAAATAGAGATGATTATGACACCTTACGATTTTGAAATGAATACTCATTTTTGACACTAGAAAATCACAAATTGAGACCAAAAGCAATAGTAATAGGATAATCAACCATCAACAACAATCAAACTCTTTCCTACGATTGAAATTGACACTTACGACAAATTCAAATCAAAGGACGACAGTACGATTATGCTACTTTTGCTAAGGAGAACTGTAAATGACTCAACAAACACACAAAACCATCTACAGTTATTTTGTATAAAGGAGGCGGAATAACAGCAAGGAAAATGGGTTTCAAACAGACATATACTGATCACAGGCAGCAAAAATCAGAGATAGAACTGGAAAGAATGAAGCACAAGAACCACAGCTGCACACGGCTAGTTTGATCAGCGCACCTGTAACACAGAGAATCTGAAATGCAGTGCAGGTTTCCCTTTCGGGAAGTGCGCTGAAATTCAGGATCTCTTAACAGTACCTGCACTAGGCCAGAAACGAGACTCTGTCTGGGTTCCGGGTCACAGTTTGCAGTTCAATCTTTGGTTTTTGGTCGAGTAAAAGCAATCAGTAATTCAACAATCAAGGGTAGATCTAAGGAGGATCTAAGAGCTATGACAAGGGAAATCAGATAGTTTGTGAATCAGTTGTTTAAATCATAAATAGATCCAGTGAATGGATTGAAGCAGCAGATGTCTACTTTGCATTTGTTATGGAAAATACAGTTCGAATGCCACTTATAAGTTTATGAAACAAACAAACAAAGAATGATAAACAAACAAACTAATTAGCTCCCCAGCGGAGTCGCCATTTTGTTACAGGGAAAAGTGTCTATTTAGAACTGCTCTATCCCACTAAGGTGTGACATCTGCCTTACAAACAAACAGAGAAAAACTACTTTTGTATTTCCTTTATGAACTATAGATAGAGAGGAATAGAAAGAACCAACATGTGTCTTGCGCTAATCCTTTGATCCAATCCCTCTCTTCTTTGATAGTCTCCAGCTACCTGCTCCCTTACTTGCCCAGCTTCACAAACTACCTGTAAGATCACAGAAGAAGGACACTATACAAAGACATGGATCTATATTCATAAACAACTTAGGATCAGATTTAAGTTAACCATACAAATGTAACAAGCATCAATGATACAAAATCATGGAGGAAAACTCAAATAGTTTTTATTGATAAACAAGAAAAGATCCAGGAGGAGTTACAACCAGTGGTTCCTGACCCAGCATCAACCTCCCAGCAAAGAAGCCCCTCTTCACCTCAAACAAAGCATAGACCACCCAACAATCTGATGTTTGTCTCACAAAACCAACAGCAATTCCTTACAATATGCAAAATTCCAGCCTCTGGATCTCTGGGATGAGGGATCCATATATAGATATCTGTAAGGAGGATGAGTCAGCTTGTGATTTGATTAGTGTCTTCTCTCTGTCAGTTCTTGCTTCCACTTGGAGACTGAAGGCCTCTTACTCATCCTTGGTCAAATTCAGTGAGGCAAGTGTCACAAGAGAAGATTCTGGAAGCTTCCATTATCTCTCCACCTCGCGGAATGACACTGCCATTTGTCATTTCTCGCCCATCGCATCCCACAGAAGGGACTTTTGAAATGCAACGCACCCTCATAGTGTATTTAGGTGCAATGCAACGCACCTAGCCAGTGGAGCAGCTGAAATGATCCTGTTTTGACTTATTCTGAGCAGTTTCTGGTGGAGAACTTCTGGGAGAAGCTGTAATCTGTTGACCTTATTCCTTTAGGGGTTAGAACAACACTTTTAGGGACTTAGGAGCCCTTGGTTTATGGACATTTCATGCTTGGAGTTGTAAGGCACAAAAATGTCTATAACAAGGATAACCTCATGTTGGTGCAAAATAGAATGAAACAACAGGCATATCACCATCGTAGTGAAAGAAGTTTTGATGTAGGTGACTAGGTATTCCTATGGCTACAACCATATAAACAAATGTCCCTCAAGCAAGCTAAGAAGGATAATAAATTATCACCAAAGTATTATGGTCCGTACAAGGTGTTGCAAAAGATTGGTACTATGGCATACAAATTAGAGCTTCCTCTAGCTTCCTGATTACACCCAGTTTTCCATGTTTCATGTTTGAAGAAGGTATAGGTGAAGTAGTCACAGAAACAAGAACTTGACAGCTATGAAATTGATCAATTTTGGAGTATCTCATCAAGTGGAAGAACTTATCCGCTGAAGATTCCACATGGGAGGATGAGAATTTTATACAGAAGCATCTAGAACTACTCAAGCGTTGAGGACGATGCTTTTCGGAAGGAGAGGGGCATGTTAGGTCCCTATAATACTAGTGATTTCCCCATTGCTATTGTCATTTTATCCCTTATTGTTATTATTTTAGCCCTATTGTCTCCATATTGTTATTAGTGTTCCCCATAGAAACCCGTTATTGTTATTGTTGTGCCCTTATGTTATTACTATTAGGTCGACTTGATTATATTGTGACCCCTTAGACTCCTATATATAGAAGGGAAGTTGAGTCATTTGTATCATCCAAGAATTTTTCATTTGTGTAATGTAAAGGAGGTTGACTCCTCGAAGAGGCTGAATTCTAAGGTGTTGATCTATCCTTTCTATCTTTTTGTGAGTTGGTTTCCTAACATGGTCTTTAAATTGTTGTGTTGAATTAGGAATCCTTGCACTATATTTTCTCTGTTATTTACATTTAAATGAGAACCTCAAGAATCATATTTTAGTTAATATTCTAATTCAGTACTTTTGCATCCAAGATTGTGTATTGGAAACAGTCATTTTACATTACATATTCGAGAATACACAACACTTTGTATCGAGCAAACAGAAGAAAGGAAAACCGTCATCAATTTTGCGGGTCAATTTATGATTAAAGGAAGATGAAATTCAAAATTCTAGCATCTGGGTTTTTATGCAAGGCAGGGTCTATTTAGTAACACGTGAGTGGTTTCACAAAAATATCCTTGGTTGGGGAGTTACAAAGGTATATTTAAACGATGTTTTTATAGACTCCATGGCTGAAAAAATAATAATAATAATAATAAAAATTAAAATTAAAATAGATAAAAAATAAAAAATAAATAATAATAATAGTAATAAAATAATAATAATAATAATAATAATAATAATAATAATAATAATAATAATAATAATAATAATATTGTTGTTCGTCATGTAACAACACTGTAGTTTATTGAGAGAGCCTGTAACAACATTGTAGTTTACTAAGAGAGCCTATAACAACAATTTAGTTTGCTTTGAGAGAAAGGATTTGTTGTTCCTCCTGCAACAACACTGTAGTTTGTTGAGAGAGTCTGTAACAACACTCTAGTTTGTAGAGAGATCCTGTAACAACACTATGATTTGCTGAGATAGTAACCATCAATTTGTGGTATCAGAGCCTTAACGTTGGTGGTCTATATAATATAGAGATATGAATAGGTGTGTAGGAAGGGCACGAGATCAAGGAGGTAGACCCATGGGAAATACAAATTTGGTTAGAAGTCATGGAAGTAGGGAGACAACGGGATCCTGAAGGTGGAGATGTTAGTGAGGTCGAAGAGGAACTTAAATAAGAAGGATCAGCACCTGTTGAAGAAGTTGTTGAGAGCAGTATTGGGCTCAAGTTCAAGGCCAAAGCCAGAAATTTCTATTTACGATGGAAGTTTGAAGGATGAGAATCTACTAGATTGGATCAGTGAGATGGACAAGTATTTTGAGTATGAGGAAATTGATGAGGATAAGAGAGTCAAGTTTATTGGGACAAGGTTGAAAGGCCATGCTGCACTATGATGGGATAGTGTACAGGTTGAAAGAAGGAAGAAGGACAAACCATTGATCAAGAGCTAGGATAGAATGGTGGAAAAGATGAAGAGTAAGTTCTTGCCAATGGATTACGAGCTAACTCTCTACAAATAGATGCAAAATCTTAAACAAAAGATAATGACAGTGAGAGAATACACCGAAGAGTTTTACAAGGTGAATTTGAGAGCAGGCTATGTAGAAGATACCCCGGAAAAGACAACAAGGTATATCAATGGTTTGAAGCTAGATATTCAAGATGAAATCAACATACTTTCTCCATGGACAATAGAGGAAGCATACCAATGCGCTTTGAAGGCAGAAGAAAAGATAGTTAGGAAGCAAAGCTCTGGGAAAGGATGTGGTTTTTCCAAAGGGAAAGGATAGACAAACGGAAGAGGAAAGTTTCATGCGCAAAATAATGATGAAGGCAACTCAAATCAGTAAGGGCAGTCAGAGAAAGAAGGTGGCAGTAGAGGAGGAAGACCTTACTAGAGAGGTAGAGGTAGAGGAAGAGGCAGAGAGACTATCCACCATGTTACAGATGTAACAAATTGGCTCATCGATCTTTTGAATGTCCTGAGAATGAAAATATGGGACAACAAGGTGCATATATAATTCAAACTGAAGCAGTAGAGGCACAAGTACCTGAGGTAGAGGATGTGTTAGAGACTGGAGAGGTGTTGATGATGCACAAAGTCCTGTTAAAACCAAAAAAGGATATTGTTGAACTAGTCCAAAGGAAATCCTTATTCAAGACAATGTGTAAGGCAAAAGGCAACTGCTACAAATTGGTGATTGATAGTGGAAGTACAGACAATCTTGTCTCCCAAGAAATGGTGGAAAATTAGGATTGGAAAATATTAAGCACCCCACACCTTATAAGGTATCGTGGTTGCAAAAAGGACACCAATTGTTGGTGCATGAACAAAGTGGAGTTGAGTTTCAGATAGGCAGGTATAAAGACAAAGTGCTCTGTGATGTAATGCCAATGGATTCTTGTCACATTCTTTTGGGTCACCCATGGCAGTTTGATAGGAAGGTGACACATGATGGAGAAATAAATTTTTATAAGATCGAAAAGGATGGCATCAAGCACTCTCTTATACCATTGGAAGAGGAAGGTACCACTGAAATAAGCAGCCCAAAATCATCGCTGCCTAGTGGAAAGGAATTTCTACAACATATGGAAGAAGAAGAGGTAAGCTATGCAATGATTTGCAAGCCAAACGTAGTACTTCTGCACAATGAAATTATAGATTTACCTATTGAAGTTCAAGAGTTTTTGAATTAGTTTCATTATATTATAGTTGATGAATTTCCAAGTGAGTTGCCACCCAAAATAAGCATCAGTCATCACATAGACTTGATACCTAGAGCAAGTCTTCCGAACAAGGCTGCATATCTAATGACACCTAAAGAGAATGAGGAAGTTAAGAAACAAGTCCAAGAATTGTTGGACAAAGGACTAATAAGAGAAAGTTTGAGTCTGTGTGTCGTACCTATAGTATTAAGTCCAAAGAAGGGTGGAGAATTGAGAATGTGCACTAACTCTAGAGAAATCAACAACATCACCATTCATTACAAGTTTCCATTTCCACAGATGGATGATATGGTGGATTTCTTGGTTGGGGCAACTTACTTCTCAAAGATTGACTTGGAAAGTGGTCATCATCAAATTCAGATTAGAGAAGGAGACAAGTGGAAGACAACTTTCAAGACCAATGAATGGTTGTACGAATGG
Organism: Pinus tabuliformis; assembly: GCA_031772625.1. Lineage (NCBI taxonomy): Eukaryota > Viridiplantae > Streptophyta > Pinopsida > Pinales > Pinaceae > Pinus > Pinus tabuliformis. The sequence continues at coordinate 15,868,197 of CM062819.1, read as the reverse complement.
ATGGTCATGACATTTGGCTTGACAAATGCACCAAGTACCTTTATGCGACTGATGAATGAAGTCTTGAAGGAGTTCATTGGTAAGTTTGTCATTGTTTACTTGGATGACATTTTAATTTTCAATCAAACTAAAGAAGAGCACTTAAAACATTTGAAATATGTTTTAGAGAGATTGCAGCAAGAAAACCTATTGATTAACATGAAGATGTGTTCTTTTATGAAGAGTGAACTTGTATACTTGGCTTCGGTCATTTCTAAGGATTGCTTGAAAATAGATCCAGAAAAGATAGAGGAAATTGTCAATTGGCCCTCACCTAAGAATACTTTTGAGGTGAGAAGTTTTCATGGCTTAGCCAGCTTCTACAAAAAAATTATCAGGAATTTTAGTGGCATTTTTGCACCTATCATTGACACCATCAAGAAGAATTGGCAGCCATTTTATTGGACAACAACAGCAAAAAAAAAAAAAAAGTATTCAACTATTGAAGAAGAAAATCATTCAGAAGCCAGTGTTGAAGTTTCCAGACTTCAATCAACCCTTTCAAGTGAGATGTGATGCTAGTGGGACATCCATTGGAGCTATACTGAGCCAAGAAGATAAGCTTGTTGCATATTTCAACGAGAAGTTAAATGAGTCAAAATAGAAATATTGTTCCTACGACAAAGAATTTTGTGCAGTGGTTCAAGCTTTGAAGCATTGGAGGCATTACTTGATGCCTAATGAGTTTTTTCTATACACAGATAATTTTGCCTTACAATACATTATGCAGCAACATAAGTTAAATCATAAACATGCAAAGTGGGTGGAGTTCCTTCAAAATTTCACTTTCGTTTTGAAGCACCTTAGTGGGAAGGAAAATAAGGTTGTCGATCCCTTGAGTAGGAGATGCTTAATCATGTAGGAAAGTCAAATACAAATTTTAGGCTTTGATTATTTGAAGGACTTATATGACATTGATGTTGATTTTAAAGAAGCTTTTGCAGCATGTAAAAATCCAGTCAATAAAGGACAACATTCCATGGAAAGATTTTATGTTGTAGGATGGGCTATTGTTCAAGAACAATCAGCTATGTATTCCCAATTTCTCAATGCGAGAAAACTTGGTCCAAGAAAAGCATAATGGCGGGTTGGCTAGACACTTTGTTGTTGAGAAAACACTTGGGGAACTCAGACACTTCTACTTTTGGCCTAAGATGATGGCATATGTACAAAGGTATGTGAGTAAGTGTAGGGTATGTAAACATGCGAAAGGGAGAAGTCAAAATTTTGGACTATACATGACATTACCCATTCCCAACAAGTCTTGGGATTTGGTGAGTATGGGATTTGTTTTGGGTTTACCGAGAACTCAACGAGGTAATGATTCTGAAATCCTTGTAGTTGTGGACAGATTTACTAAGATGGCTCATTTTATTCCATGTTTCAAAACTAGTGATGCTACCCATGTGGCTAATTTTTTTTTATGAGATTGTTCGATTGCATGGTTTGCCAAAAAGTATAATATCTGAGAGGGAAACAAGATTCATCGAACATTTCTGGAGAACGTTGTGGAAGAAACTTGGCACTAAGCTAAATCTTAGCTCAACCTATCATTCATAGTCTGATGGGAAACAGAGGTTGTAAACAAGAGTTTGGGTAATTTTCTGAGGATTTTAGTAGGTGGCCTACCAAAGCAGTGGGATCATGTGCTAGCCCAGTCTGAGTTTGCATATAATGACTCACCAAATAGGAGCACAAGAAAGAGTCCATTTCAGATCTTGTACGACATGCATCCAAGGGGAATTTGTGAGCTAAGAGACTTGGGAAAGCTTGAGCATAGAAGTGTTGATGGAGAGGATTTTGCAACAACCATGAGTGAGTTGCATGAGCAAGTAAAACAAAGATTACAAGATACAAACAACAACTTCAAGTAACGAGAAAATGTACATAGGAAAGAGGTAAACTTTGAAGTGCGAGATGTAGTCCTAGCTCACCTAAGAAAAGAGAGGTTTCCAAGGGGAGAATATAACAAATTGAAAATGAAGAAGATAGGACCTTGTAGGGTCCTCTGCAAGTTTTCAGTGAATGCTTATGAGTTGGAGTTACCTCCAGGAATGGGCATTTCACCCATTTTTAATGTAGTAGATTTGTATCCCTACACAGTTGGTGATGCAAATCAAGCTTCTGGGAATCTTGACCAGGATGAAGGAAAGGAACAATAGTGGCTGAAGAAAATGCCTGTGGCAAAGAGTTTTGAGGTTGAATGGATTTTGGATAGACATGTTTCCAAGAATACTAGAAGGAAAGAATACTTGGAATATCTTGTGAAGTGGAAAGACCATCTGATGGAAGATTCTACTTGGATGAATGAAGCAGCACTACAGAAAGCAAGTCATTCTATAGAAGATCTTATGAGGGGGAGCTCATAAAATTTTCTTTCTTGCGGAGTCTGATGCAGGTGCATTAGGCCGAGCACATAAAAATGATAAGTTATTAAAGTCAGACCAAGAGCCTAGGAATGTGATGGATTGGTCACATGTCAAGGCTAGAACATTTTAAAGTTTATTTATGAAGAAGTTTTTGATATTCAGTTAAGATTGGTTAGGAATATCTAATTAAAAGAAATGATTTAATAGCTAGTAGGAAGTTGGGTCTAAGGAAAATTGGTTCACATCGATGAACTCATTTTGTTGGACAATTGTTTTTATTTTGAGGGAGAGAGGAGGAACATTTTTGGGTGGTGGAAGTTTTGGTGTGAGATTGAATTTAATTGAACATTTCTTAGACCAGTGTTTTTTTTTGTATCAACAAATCAAATCTGTAAGTGTGTGTGAGACAGTTATTTGCATATGTGTTTGTGAGGTTTGTTAACCATAATATTAATATATGGAGATTGAAATTGATTTGGTCTTTAAATTGTTGTGTTGAATGACAAATTCTTGCACTCTATTTTCTCTGTTATTTACATTTAAATGAAAACCTGGAGAATCATATTTCAGTTAATATTCTAATCCAGTACTTTTGCATCCAAGATTGTGTATTGGAAAGAGTCATTTTACATTACAGATTCAAGAATACAGAGGACTCTGTATCCAATAAACAAAAGAAACAAAATTTGTAAAGGACAACCATCATCAATTTGGCGAGTCAATCTCGGATCAAAGGAAGATGAAATTCGAAATTCTGGCATATGGGTTTTGTGGAGAGTAGGATCTATTTGGTAAATTATTAGCGATTTCCAAAAAATATCCTTGGTTGGGGAGTTAAAAAGGGATATTTAAACTGTGTTTTTATAGACTACGTGGTTGGAAAAAAAAACAATTTGTTGTTCGTAACAACACTGTAGTTTGGTGAGAGAGCCTGTAACAACATTGTAGTTTACTGAAAGAGCCTGTAACAACACTGTAGTTTGTTGTGAGGGCAAGGATTTGTTGTTCCTCCTGTAACAACACTATGGTTTGTTGAGAGAGTCTATAACAACACTGTAGTTCACTGAGAGAGCCTGTAACAACATTATGGTTTTCTGAGATAGCAACCATCAGAAACTCGAAGAAATGTTCTTCCCATCACACAAATCCTTTTTTCATACTTACAATTCTTGACTTCCTCATCTTGATGACTTATTGAAGCTCTTTTATTTTGCCGGTAAGTGACTCTTCTATGCACTTTTATAACACCCTTATTTTGTTGATACCACGGTGGCTGATATTCATTTTCTCTCTCATGTCAACTAGGAGAGAAAGATATTTTCGTAGCATGCCTGCTCCTTCGTTTTCTCAACATTTCTATAACAAATTTAAACTCTATTTTTAAAGTTCATTTTTCAATTCCCAAAGAGGTTAAAATCCAATGTCACACCTTGAAAAATTTAGATTCTTAATCTTCTCTAACTCTATACATCAACCAAACTTTAACATTATATAGATTTAAATAATCGCAACCAACCTCTCATATTTCCTAGATGTACATATAAAAACAATATTTCAAATATCCCATTAAAATAACAATCATCAACTACATTATTCCATATACCAAACAATAAAATACTCCAAGAAATACATAGAAACATAAAAAACTTGACAGGACTATATTTTCCAACACATACTTGGAATTGACACAACAATTATTCCCAACAGATAATCGAACAGATGGTACAAAGAAATCATATATGGAAATCTATAAAACAAAATACTTTCAATGCTTTAAGTTCAAACAATCACATCCTTAGAAATTTGTGGTTTCTTTCCAACAAAATATTTCCTTGGAATAATTGGGAAAACATTTGCATTTTCACAGATTGCAATAGACAAAAAAATATGAAGTGCATTGTCGAATATGTGAAATAACCAAATAATACAAATTTTCTCCAACAAACACATTCAAAATTTACATAGCTATGTTTTCATTACAACTTCATAATTTGAACTACAATGATCTCCAAAAAATGATTGAAAAGATTAAACAAACATGACATCTGTAACAATGTGCAATAACAAACATCTTGATGCCTCAAAGGATAAATTACGATATCCACGGGAAGTTGAGCTATGTCAACAATACAATATTCATTTGAAATAAACGAGAAAACATTTCCATTTTTAATAAAATCATTGAAATCACCAACTAATTGCACATGGAACCCTAATGTTTCAATCATGGAGACACCATAAATAATTGCTATTTGTGCATGCATAATCTAGTCACCAAATCATATACCTTTAATTTCACTTATGTGCAACCAACAAAAGTACTTTTCCTTCAGTCGCACAAAAAGGAAAGTAACCCATGCATTTACTATTAACATCCATAGGGATAGTATTGAGCAACCTCCATCTGAACTCCCAGTCATCTTCAAAATATTCCAGGCTTCGTTCATTGCAAGGTTGACCAAATTCAAAATTGTTTATTTCTTCAAGTGACCAAACAAAGGTAGCACCATTATTAACAACACAAACAAGTTTGTTCTTGTATAAACCTAATGCCATACATTGTATGTGAGAAATAGGGACACATGAAAATCCCCAATTGTTTCCTTTAAGATCCGACCAATAGATAGTGTAACCATATGCATGGTCATCATCATAATCTTGGTCTAAATAGAGCCATAAAAAATTTCACTTATATAAGGTAGCCTCCTTTAACATTGAAATACCGCCATAAGGAAGTTATGTCCTCTTCCACACCATGTCAACACTGCTACAAATTAAAAGATGTGAATCCATCTTGTTGGATACACGTTTTAGCAAGTTCCATTCATATTTTCGTGGACTACATTTCTCCAATAAACAAAATAATCCCCGCTCCCCAAGACAATGAACTCCAAGATTTATAAATTTCTTTGTAAAAGGGTTGACAATGAAATAATTATTTGAACACAAATAACTTCCAATCGCACTGAACAAAATTGTTGATCCAACTGTACATTCAATTTTGTATCCAGAATGAAGAAATTGTAAGAACATGGAAGATATCTATTGTTTATCACTAAGGTATGATCCAACAAACCAGTTATTGACCATGCAAACTCATATGGAAATAATTCCAAATTCTTTGTCAGAGCATAGATTATAACTCACGAGGAAAATAGGGTTTTGCAATAAAACACTCCACTATTTACAAACCAAATTAAATCTCATCAACAAAGCTAAAGGAAGCCAATGAAAAATAAGCTCAATAATATCAAATGGAAAAAACTTCCAAATAGTTGGATCCATGGTAAAAGCAACAATGTTCCTGAAAATAAAGGATATGATGCATATTTTATTGCAAAGAAAAACATACAACATGTCAATCATAAGGGCTATAATATTAAACATTGGATTCATTAAAAAATATTTATAATATTCTAAGAAAGATTATGTATACAGTTACTAAATTTTGACTTTCCCACGCAAATATTGCCTATAATATAACATTTTGCACCAAATGAACATTTTCACAAGGAAACAATATTCAAGAAACAAAATGAGAACAAAGCAACAAAATGATCAACTCATTCCAAGGAAATCAACATTCACCTTTTAAACGCATATCACTAATAAACATATGGAAATAAATATTAATGGCATTGTACGATTTTTTTAATTTACTTACTTAAAGTGCATATCAAAAATGATTCAACATCCTTTATTCAAACATATGATCCAACATCCTCTAGCAAAATTATGAAGAATATTTTTTTTGCTTTATATATAAAGCTAAAACCCCATGCAATATAAACTACATTGCAATAAACCAATACAATAAAAATTCACATTGCAATATAATCCAAAAAAATGACATTATAATTCTTATCAATAATTTCAACAACAATAGTATGTCCACCATTCCATAGATGCATGTTATGTGTAAATCAATATTTTATTGGTCTAGTGCTTTTTATTCGTTTACAACTACCTTTCTTTACAACGGTTTAAAGAAAGATTATAAAATCATCAAAACTATTGTATTTAAAAATTAATAACTTTGTTATAAAAAAAAATTAAGAAAATATTATAATGTTTTAAAGAAAGTGTTATAATGATTGATAACATCTTCATATATATATATATGTATATATATAAAATAAAATTATTAAAAGTATATAAAAATTAATAATTTAAAAATAAATGATTAATAATTTTTTTTTTAAATTTAATAAAAATTGAATATTTAAAATAATATGATTAATATTTTTTTAATTCAAAATAGTTTCAAATTCTTTTAAAAATAAGATGATTAATAATTTCCTATAATAAAAATTGAATCTCTAAAAAAATTTCAAGGAATCTTCAATCTAAAAATGAAAATCTTCAAGAAACTTGTTATAATTTTTTTAATAAAATTTCAAGGAATCTTCAATCTAAAAATGAAAATCTTCAAGAAACTTGTTATAATTTTTTTAATAAAGTATCCTAAACATTAAGTATTTAAATAATTTAAAATAAAAAATAATGATTAAATTAGAGCTAACCAAAAATTTTAAATATATAATTAAAGTAATTATTGTTAAAAACTACTTTTATGTGAAAAGGTAAGATCATCAATTGCTTTTTAATGACTAAAATGACAACATTATTTTTATGATTCTATAAATACCATGGAAGGTCTAGATTTAACAATTTAAATTATGTAGTGTACAAAATTTTATAAAGTATTGGTGCCAAATCTTCTCAAGATTTCTTGGATACATTGTTTAGCAATTCGAGGTGTATTAATGTGACTTGCGATTTAGGCCTTACATTTGTTTTCTCTCGAAATCAATGGTTCTGATTCAAGTGAGTTTAGTTAGGGTAGTTCCTCTAGGGGTTCTCGAGGAGAGATCAAATTTGAACGGCCCATCTTAATTTCAATTAGAAGGGTATATACTCATGCAACCCTTCTATAATGAAAAGCTTTACAAAAAAAATGCATTTCAATTAACAATGGTATATGATCTAAACATTTCATTTTCAATCAAAACTACATGGCACATAAAAAAAAAAAACACATTACTATAACATAGTCAAATATAAAAATGCACACTCATATAATAACAAACTTTATAAATTGTATTAATTTTTTTTCAAAATGAAATAATACATTCCATCCCCAAAACAAACGGGTACTTAGTGCCTTTTCCCATCATTTTCCCTATATCTCTAATTGTTGTCCTTAAACCATCTATCCTAAATCTACATGTATGCATCTCCAATGGTTGTCCTTAAACCATCTATCCTAAATCTATATTACTTAACAAATGTGTCCCAAAAAATTAAATGACCACTTAATGAGTGAAGGTGATCTTCTCTATCAAGGTAAACACTTTTGATTTATACCTTTTGTTTTCTTTTGAGACCTACTGGGGTTATAAGACCTTTTTTGGCATAACCCAAATTGAACATCCAATTCAATCAAAGATTTGGTTGAAAACTTGCTTTTTTTTTTTAAGATGTGGATTCTATATCTCCACGATTTACTTATGAAACCCTTTGTCTTCATTTTAATTTAATGGGAAATAAGATATCCAAATAAAATTAGCCATTTATGTCTCTAATTTTATTTCTAATGGGTTATAGATTGGAGAGCTTAGGAGGAAGTCTCTTTCCTATTTTGTAGTTTGTATCACAGGTACACAGCTTATGGTATCCATTAAATCCTTGCATGTCCCATTTTCTTGGTACTTTTAAAATATTTGACTATCGATATTGGACTTGATTCTTAGTATTTATTCTCTTTATATATTTCAAATATGAATGTTAGATTTCCTTTAGAACTGTTAGATATTAAGCATGACTATTTTGAAATTGATACTAGATCTTGAGCACTATTATTTTGAAATTGATGCATTTCCATTTGAAAGGGCATTTACATGGATTTAAATTCTGAAAGAAAGATGTTGAAAGAATAAAATTATATTTTTCATATTAAAGAAAAAAAAATGGAAATCCAATTTTTAAATTTCAAGTTTTATTAGTAACTTGGTGCCATGGTATAAAAGCTAACTTAAACACCCCACATTCTGATGGTTTTTTTCTACTCGGACATGTTTTTTCCTCTCATTTTTCGGTTGAAATTGAATCCTGTAATTTGACCACAACAATATTGCAGTTTCATCCATTCCAAAGTATGACTAGAAATTTTTCTAGCCTCCTAATTAACCTAGAATATCAACATTGCAATCCCAATAACCAATTGTTCAAATTACATGTTTTTTTGTTAGTCAAATTCTGATAATTAACCCAGAATATCAAAATTGCAATCCCAATAACCAATTTTTCAAATTACATGTGTTTTTTGTTAGTCAAATTCTGACAAAGATATGGTGTTTTAGCTACCATGGATGTTTAAGCTAACATGTAAGATGACACCCTTTCTGAGACTACATTAATGTTTCCCATATATTGGACTCTTTCGGTACCTATTTCTAGTAGTTTCCAATTACCGGTTTCTAGTAAAGGGACCTCAGAATCTCCGATGAGAAAGTGGTTATCAATTAAGGAAGAAGTCAAAAGAAAAATACAATAAAATTCTGACAATCCCATCTTAGAATTCTGATGCACAATTTATAAGAAAATAGTCTGTATCAAGCAGCATTGGAAAAAAAAATTGAATTCAAGGATTTTGAATAAACAAACCCTAGTTGCACGACCTCCAGGAAAATGCATCTTGTTTTATAGACAGATAAATGATAAGTCAAATGACTAGGATTTAAACTCTTGAGGTTTACCTAGACAATGATTGGCGTGAAATGCAGTAACGGTGAAGGGCTCGTCCGGATCATCAATAAGCATCGACTCTCCTATTTCCAATTCGACAAGCATTCCCTCGTCCATCTATGAAACAAAGAATACGATCTATGTGAGGGAATATATATATATATATAAATATATATATATATATAGATATATATGAGTGTTGTGCCTGCCTATTGCTCGGCCTTTGATAACAGTATTTCAATTCAATTCCCTGTTGAGCTCACTGTCTGGTTTGGAATCTTGAGGCTCATTATGCAAGGCGTTTTGCTCTGTTACAACAAACTTCTCATCTCATCCTTTCTGGGTCATGTCTTGCATTTAAGAAAATGGAAAGCCGACCATGGCTATCTGTTATTCTGATACTGATGGTTTTGGCGGTCGTGGAATTTGCAGAGGACAAAGAAATGATTTATGATGTGCTGAAGAAGAATGGCCTTCTCGAGGGGTTGCTCCCTATGGGGTGAAATCTTATGCCCTGAACGATGACAGTCAGCTGGAGGTTTATCTGGACAAGCCCTATTATGCCAAGTTCGAGAATTAAGCCTACTTTGAGAGAATAATAAGAGGGAATCTTAGCTACGGGCAGGAGAATGGGTGGTATTGAGCAGCAAGAGCTCTTCCTCTAGTTCCTTGTTTATATATATATATATCACAGTGTTAGACTATATATATCATAAATATAAATATAAATGTTGGGAATAAATGGCGATGGCGGACAATATTTTTAGTGAGAGAGTTACAGTTAATTGGGTACAAGCATGGGCTTCCATGCCCCAAGTTACAACCCTCTTCAGCTTTTCTGCATCGGTAAAGTTGTCTTTAACTTGCCTCCATAATAATTGCTGCCCTTTAACGTGTCTTTGAAGTAATTGCTAAAATATTTAACGTGTCTTTGAAGTAATTGCTAAAATACTGACAGATAAAATGCTAGTTGCTTACTATCTACGCCTCTAAAACAAGGAACCAGGAGTTCAACAACCAAGATATACATAAATTTATGCCAACAGCCAACCCTTCGTAGGACATTTTGTTATATTATTTAATTGTTTTAAAACCTGCACAAATAAAAATCTACATTTTTTTTATGCGCAATTTTAGGTTTTCACTTTTGAGAAGTGTTAGAGCCCTCTTAACAGGCTCTGATGTGTTCAAATTTGTAGTATGTTCCGGAGAGCTTGTATCATTCTATTCTCACTGAGAGCAACACTCCCACTCTACTTTGAGCTGGGGTTTTGGCACAGTGAGGGTTCTGAAGCAATAACCAAACTCTGGAAGGTATCTAAAACTTAAAACATGGTTCGACATATTTTTTTCATTTGCCTCAATTTCACCACTCAAACGTCAACCGCACTGTTTCCACAGGTTTCCACCTACCAGGCATTTCGACGAAGGTGTCACTTAGGCCATTTTGATTGTTGGTACGATGGTTGTTCCAGCCCAACTATGCAAGGCCCAGGTCGTTTCCAACGTCTATATCCTCCTTTCTTGCAATGAACATCTAAACTCGACTGTGGCCACGCACAAAGCACCACTACATGTCTAGAGATAAATGTCGGTTTTCTACAACAACTCTTAACTCTTTTCTTTTCTTTTCTTTTTTTCTCTCTCCCTCATTCGCGGCTGCTAACCATATCGTGCCCTAGCCCTTTTTACCCTTTTCTAAAAGCAGTTATGACAACAGCGTCACTACTCTTGAGGGATGTCCACGATTATTTACCTGGGGATGGTTTTTGAGGTTTTTTAAAATTCAATGTATATTTCTCTATGGTTGATGGTGTTGTGGGTTTCATTTGGTCAAGGTTTCCCAAAATAAGTGAATTTAGGAGCCACTTTCCCAGGCCACAGAAGATCTCAGAGCTTGATCAAACCCCTCTAGTGCCTAGTTCTCAGAAAAAGCTTTCCAATGGTATATAGAAGTCCAAAATAGGACTTTTGGATCAGAAGTTAGAGCCTATTGAAGATTGTCTTGGAAAGCCTCGAAAACCTAGAAAATGGCTAAGTCATCCCTCAAATTGGTTGTCACAAAAGTCCTGCATTAAAAGAGAAATCCAAAACTTGCAAGGGTCGATCTTGCGATATAATGTGAAATCGCCGAGGGAGGCTTGAAAGGGTTAACAAACGAAAGCATGAAAAAAACCAACGCACGCAACCCCCTCTCTCCCTCCTTGATGTGACGCAATCCTCCACTCCCAAAATCTTGCATCCCCATCCTGGCAACCCTCCAGTCCTGCAGCCCGATATATTGGCAGATTCGTGGGTTCTAAACTTAATGTAACATCGTTAAGGGAGGCAAAAAAAGTTTAACAAAGGCAATGTGGAACAAAACAAGAGTGGGCCACCCTACTTCTCTCTCCTCTACATGGTGCAAGCCCACACTCCTGCAACCCCACATCCCGGTGACGCCGCAGTCCCATAGTCACAGCAAACTCCAAAGACCGTGTAGGGGCCAATTTGCGATATAGTGTTACATCGTTGGGGAAGGGCCAAAAAGGGTTAACAAAGGAAAGCATGGAAAAACAAAGGCTAGGCCGCGCCCCTTCTCTCTCCTCCACATGGCGCAACCGGAGGGTGACATGGCCGTACGGGAGACACGTATCACTGAGTTTCATCATTTTTAGGGGTGAAATGGAGCCATTCCTAGGTGCACGTGTCACCACTCATAGGGTGACATGTGACAGTGATGAAGTCACCCCGTAGATCAGCAATCCCTGCTGTTAAGGGGAAAAGCTAAAGGTAAAAGTCCATCAAGCACCGGGATGCGGGATTCCAAGTAACAAAGGGAAACGCCCCCCCCGGATGTGACAAGTTATTATGGCATGATCTATGAGGATCTCACGTCTAGACTATCGGCACGCACTAAGGAAAAAGGTAAAGGGTCCCCCTCTCCTAAAGTACGATTGCAATGTCTTAGGTGAGCCCGATCCTACAGATCGGGGATTACAAGTGTCTGGGGAAGAAGCTTAAGGTAAAAGCACGTAAAGCGTCGATATGCGGGATTTTGCGTTACAAAGGAAAAGCCTCCCACACATGGGTCTAAAGGCCTTAGCGCCTAATGACTAATCCCCTAGTTCCAACCCCCAGTCATATGAGGAAAGCCACACGAGGGGCTATAATAAAGGGGGCTAAGGGGGAAATAAAAAATGCCTCTTTCACCTGTTTTAGAGGAAAAAGTTCGTTCCTGCGAGACTGCAATGTTACACTGGAATGCATATCACCCACTACCTCAAGGCACCGATAGTGTAGTAAAGAGGTTTAATGGGCAAGGGCTGGTAGCTAGAAGACTTAAATGGAGCATGATGCAACATTGGAGCAGTACACGAGACTCAGGAAAATTAATGGCTTAGCATGGAGCCCCATCCCTCTACACAACAAAAGAACACCAAGATGGGCACCTATAGTTGACCCAACCCCCGCTTCATAGAACAAGGCATCCTAGTAGTAAAGGTAGAAGCGACGGGTTTGGTTGAGCAGCACAGGAGGCCATACCGTGAACAAATTACAGCCTGAGGTGGAGGCGATCACAGGATGGACACAGAGACTTCCATTTACTTTTTTGTCTAGTTATTTACTTATTTTTGTCCTGTAACATGCCTTCCTTCCAAGGAGGCACTTAATTCTATAATATTTTTGGGCCATAGAGCCATTCATGACTGATACAGCTAGTCAACCTGACAACTGAATCTATATCATAGATATTTTTGTTGTAATGTATGTTCTTACTCCCCTCCCCAGATAAATAGGGGAAAGTAAGACTTAGAAAAGGTTAAGAAATTCTATAGAAAACACTGGATGCTATTTTCAGAATGTATCTCTTTGTAATTCAGATATTTTTTAGAATAGCAAGGAAACAGTGGTGATTCCCCCTTCAAGTATTACAATATGTGTTCCCTTTCTCAATCTCATTTTATGTTCATCTTTCCTCTCTGTATTCTTGAAAATTCTAACTTCTAGAAATGTTTCAAGCTTCCTCATAGATTTATTTGTATTGATATGTGAATGCAAGTGTCCGCAATTATCACAGATTCAATTGTCTCAATATTGTTGATGCATATACCTATGTGGGTTATTGAAATCACATCTTTAAATCTACAATACATGAATCATAGTATTCTTCCCCTCCTTCATCCATTATTTCTACTTGTAAGTCAAATAAGTATATAAATCCTTAATGCCTCAAGCTCTATGTGTTAAGTGTAGAATGCTTGAAGCCTTATGCTCTATGTGATGAGTTGCTCTTTCTCTTTCTCCTTTCTCATATGCTCTACAAAATCTAATTAAGTTGTAAGCCCTTGAATTACTCGGCCTCCATTATTTTCATGTATATTTTTGAGATCTGGACTTGTGATGAAGTGCCAAAAATCCATGTTTTATTTCTTTGGATGAATGAACCAACCCATTTCGTATATATATAGATATATATCACCTAAGTGATGTCTCTAGTTTCCTCTAAATCATTTGAGACACACCAATTTAGATGTGCCCCGGCACTAGTCTTATAAGCAATCCAACGTTGTCTCTGGGAGCTACAACATCTTTTGGCATCGTTTCCAGGGAACTTATTGAAGGATTTTTCCTGTGGGATACGAGAAGTTGAACACTTTTTGTATAGGTGAGCGAAGTTTGTTATGATTGCCTTCACGTCACCTTTGAGACTCCACACCCCCCTCATTATCATTCATAACTCTCGCTTTTAAAAGGCCTCATACTCACTCAGATATATCCCATAAAAAATCCCCATTTGTATCTGACCCAGAAAAGTTGATTTTCAAGAAAGTATGGAAAGATAAAATTCCCCTTGCCTATGCTACCATCTCGCCAACCTTTGAAGTCCCCTCATTCAGTTCTCAACCTGTTGTTTCTCATTATTCAAGACTTACTCCTAAGGCCCTAACATATCCTCCTTCCCTTCCAAACATTGTGGCCTTGACCCCAATTCCTCAAGCAAATTTTAATCTGCCTCCGCTAATCCAAATGGCTCTTTCAGGATTTTTGCTAAAAAAGTATGCACCTCTTGTTCTACCTCAGCCCTTAAGCGCAATGCCCCAGGACTTCCTAAAGCATCTACCTAGGTTCAATGGGGAGGATGATAAATTGACACAGAGTCACATTGAAACATTCAATGCTTTGTTGGGTTGTGTTATATTCTTTCCATCACTAGCACACGTAGTTAACCGGGGGATTAGAGGGGGGGTCACATGGGGTTAGAGGCATACCCGTAACCCCACTTTAAGGGGTCTACGACAGCACCCCTGAAAATTTTGGTTTTGGAACCTGGTTTGCCTATGGTTTTTTACATGATTTTCGCACATGTTTTTGGACGCGATGGTTTTCGGTCTATGGTATTGGATGCGATGGTTTTCAGTCCATGGTATTGGATGCTTCGGCATATATAAATATGTATTATAACATTGAAAGGAACAAAATGAAAAATCGAGCTGGTAGTCGCGGTTTTGGGATCGAGGGGAAAATGTTTGTGTATATGTGTTTTATGTGTTATGCTCTTACATTGTTTATTTTATGTGTTTCAGAATTCGTATGCAGGCAATTTATGTACGAAGTTAAAACCTACATTTGGTATCAGAGCAGTTTTGGCTTCAAGGGGATGCCTTTAGAGGGGTTTTGCTCGAGCCTGTCGTAGACCCTGTTCAGTGGGAGATCTGTGAGATCGATTCTAGTGGTGAAAGAAGATGGTGAGCAGTGGAAAGATAGAGATCGAGAAATTTAATGGTCAGAGTTTTGAGTTGTGGAAACTCAAAATGGAGGATCTGTTGGTGGATAAAGATCAATGGATCACGGTAAATCCAGGTACTAAACCAACAGGGGTGTCCGATGAAGAATAGAAGAAGTTGGATCGAAAGGCAAAGAGAACAATACGATTGTTTGTCTTAGATTCAGTATTGTTGAATGTATCAGGGGAAGCTACGGCGAATGCTTTATGGGACAAGTTAAGGACTTTGTACCAATCTAAGTCTCTGGTGAATACACCATTCCTGCAAAAAAAGTTGTATAACCTGAGGATGAAAGATGGAGACTCGGTGATAGAGCATCTGAACACATTTAATACTGTGGTAAGTCAGTTAGCATCTATTGATATTAAAATTTCAGATGAAGATAAGTGCATCAGTTTGTTGTGTTCTCTACCAGATTCGTGGGATAGTCTGGTTATTGCAATAGGTAGCAATGCAAATACCTTGTAGTTTGATGAAATAGTCTCAGCCTTGTTGACAAAAGAGATGAGACGGAAGAATATGGAGAGCTGGAATGGTGATGCCTTATCTGTACAAGGATGGTTCCAGAACAAAAACAAAAATAAGTCATCGAGTGGGAGATCTAAATCTCCAAGAAAACCTGTAAAGGTGGTGTGCTGGAAATGCAGAAAGGAAGGGCACTACAAAAGGGATTGTAAATCTAAAGCTCCTGAGAAAGGAAAGGGATCTGATGATGCTCCTTCTGCAGAGGCGAAAACCACCTCAGATGAATGTGGGGATGTGTACTTGGCTTCTTCAAGTACACATGTAGATCATGAGGCATGGTTAATTGAAGCAAGTGCATCCTTTCACTTCACTCCCCATAGAGAGTGGTTCTGCAAGTATGAGAAATACGATAGTGGGTGTGTCTTCTTAGGGGATGATAGGAATGCTAAAATCATTGGTCGCAGAAAAGTAAAGTTGAAGTTGCAAGATGGAAGGGTTAGAACACTTCCGGGTGTTTTTCATATACCTGTATTGGCCAGAAATCTGATTTCTGTAAGCAAGTTGGATGATGCAGGTGTAAAAATAGTGTTCAAGAAGGATACCTACAAGATGGTTTAGCTAGCACTGGTATTGATGCGGGGAGTTCAAATTGGAACTCTGTACATGCTGCAAGGTAGCACTATTATTGATGGGTGCAACAGTTTTGTGGTTCCTGAAAGTGGAGCAGAAAATCTAGTGGTCTCTAGAGAGAATACCATGTTGTGGCATCAAAGGCTTGGACACATTGGAGAGAAGGGCCTTTGAATACTTCGTGGTAAAGGTATGGTAGAAGGTATGAGTAATATCTCTCTAGATTTTGATTTCTATGAAAATTGTGTATATGGGAAGCAGAATCGGGTGAGTTTTCCCTCTAATAGTAAGAGGGTGAAACAGATATTAGAGCTTGTGCACAGTGATTTGTTTGGACCTCTAATGTTAGGGTCCCACCCTAACCCCCTTATTTATGTAATAAGATCGAGTCATAGTTATAGTTAAGTAAAGAGTCAATAAAGCCCATATTAATAATTGTATGTGGTTAACCTGCATTTAATGACGGGACCACAGTTAGTTGCAAATGGGCCATGGTATTAGATAGATGGTATTAATAAGAACCATGGTATTGCTCCATGGTATTACATGTATGATTAATATATAAAGGATAGAGACTCCCTGCGAGGAGCATCGTGTCTTATTTTGTAATCGAGATCTACTCTATTGGAGGTTGCCCCCTCAAAGAGGCAAGTGAACATTACTTTCTGAATAATAAAATACCTACTGTTATTTCTCATTGTTCTATGTTCTGGGTATATTTCTGTGCATATTTGGTATTCTTGTATCATCTTGCAGGTTAAGAGTATAACAAGTGGTATCAAAGCTCTTTCCAGGGCCGGTGGGATCTCCATTTTTTAGCAATTTTTTTTGGCTAGAGACGTGTTCCGGCGTCCTTAAACCACGGGATTTGTCATTGAGCACATAAAATTGCAGATTTGGGGAGGCATGCACACAAGAATTACAAGAGGTGGTCATGCTTGTTGGACTCCCTTATAACCCCTATGAGTACCCCTTCGAGTAGTAGTGCATTAGACAGAACCGCGCACGGACTATCTTCCAAGTACCATCTGGTACATTGGAAGCCCCCTAGCTCCCTTGAAACCTCGCCATAGATGAAATTTCGACCATCTGGTTGCTATAGTACACCGAGAACAGCACTCGGAGAGATTACTCACCTGTACGACAGGGTAGTCAAGTTGTACGGCTAAGGGTACAGTTGATCCTCCTTGGTTAGTGCCTTGAAAAATTGGGCCGAGTACTACTGTCAGACCCTTATGTATATTGCGATCTGTAGCACCTAACACTCCTCGAGACCATAGTTCCCTTTTCTATCTCTGGAGCACACATAATCTCTGCCAGATCAGATTTCGCAAGTGGGGTTGGCAACAGCAGTAAAAATCAGTCCCGCAGCAGCAATCTGTTCTGCCACTCAGATTTCTCCGATCAGACATTCAGATCTCTCAGATCCACCAGAGCCGCCATCCAGATCTAAGTAGTTGTGTGGGTTCCTATACCGGGGCGTGATTTTCGCAGGACTTTTGGCAGCATTAAGATTTTGGGGATTCGGCTACTGCAGTATTCCTAAGAAAGGACTAAAACTTCGTTACGAGTTTTCAGGGAAAAAAAAAATCTCGGGGCGCTTATTGGTGATCTAGCCCATAAGAATCAGGATGATGAGCTGAGCAAGGTGGTACCATTCAATTGTTAGTGCAAAAAAAAATTTGGTGGTCCCAAATTTCAAGTACATCGGATCGGTGCATGGTAGAAACTAGAGCTCAAGCTATGGCCAATGAGAAGATTGACAAACTTGAACAATCCTTGAAAGAACTCCAAGATCAGCTGACGACACTAACTAATGCACTCTCAAAGGGCAAGGCGGAAGCCCGCAAGGAAGAAGCCAGTAGAATGGCATGAGATGTAGAGAAGGCTACAGCAAAAGAAAGTGAAGTGGTTAAAGGGAAAACTCAAGGAAGTTGAGTTAGAAATGGAAGAATCCATTTGTGAACCAGAACAAGGAGAATTTCTGGGAGATAGTGAAGATGAATACTTGAAGATTGAAACCTCAAGTAAGGCCAAAGGGTCACATGGTTTTAAATCTAACAATTTGTGTATGTTTGTAGGCAAAGGACAATTGGATAATATTGTCATCAAGAAGGAAAAATACCAGCAGAATCAAAATTCTGTTCTGGAAGAAGATGAGGTAGATAGATCTCATATACAGCTAGTGGAAGATGTCAAGCAACTAAGTGAAGGGCTTGAGGAGATTGAAGAAGACACCATCGAAGAATTTCTGAATCCTATGAATGATTTAGAACAGCAAGGAGATATGATGGTTGAACCATCAAAAAAGAACATAAGGTCTTATATTTTTAAAATTGATAGTTTGTGTATGATGGTAGATATTGCAAGAGAAAAACAACCATTTGAAGATATCTTCAAAGAATATAAACAACAAGGGACTGAAGGCAAACTTGAGGAAGAAACCATGTTAGCTAAAAACATAATAAAGGATCATTAATTCGCTATGATGATAGGCACAATGGAGATAGCCATGGAAACTGTTGAGACAGACAATAGGGAAGAAGAACATCTACTGAAAGATGTTAAGGAAGAGGAAGTCTATGGGAAAGACTTAGTAAAGAGAAAAGGAACACTAACAAAAGAGTGTTTTGAAGAGGATGGACAGTCTTTTGAAGATGTCGAAAGTCTGGAGGAGTACTCTAGGAGAACAGAGTATGATGGAGAAGACCTCTTGAAGGAGGGAAGTAGTGATTTGCTACAGCAGAAAGACCTTGAGATTACAAGGGTCAAAGGAAGACAGTATTTTAATACTATAACACAACATGTGAAGGATGAAGCTAGAATAAGAGAGCATTGTGATGAAGTGCTTGCAAAGTGTGAAGAGGAAATTAAACTAATAGAGAAACTGATGAGAGAACCCGACGGTAGATCAGAAGCTGCCGTTAAATTTTTTGAAGAAGAAGATGTGTCTCAAGTAGCCATGGAGACAGGAAGGTGTAATAATTTGTTTGCGGGTTCATTAAAAAGCCTGAATGAGTATGAGTATGTGATCAGAGAGATTGAGCAAAGATTGTTTGAAGATGGTAAAGAGGCAATAGGAATCAAACAATTTCAAAGTGAAGATAATTAGCAGCAGGATAAGGGAGAAGAAGTTCACTACTGTGAACCCAAGTAGGAAGACATCATTAGAACAGATGATGTAGAAGAGAGATTAACTGACAGTCTCATGAATTTTGCTAAGAATTCGAATTAGCATACTAATGTGTTGACAGAGGAGAAGGAGAAAACAGAGCAGCAAACTAAATTGTTGCCAAAGGAAGATAAGGCACAACAACCTTATGTTTTTAATTTTAACAAGTGTTTTGAGTGTGCAGGTTTTGTTGCAAGTGCTGGAGGAGATTTGGCACAAGTGAACAACCAGATAAAGATGGAAGAAGGAGATTCTGTGGAATAATTCAATCCATGGAATGGAGAAATTAATTTGCTGGAAAGAATGTTGAACAATCATGTTTTAATCATGAAAGAGGGTAAAGATGATAGGGAGGTAGCAAGTAAACCAAAGGATGAAGCAAGTAAAGAAAAAATGGCAGCAAGCCAAGCAGGAGTTAGCATAGAAGACAGCAACAGTAACTTAAAACAAAAAGAAAGAGATAGAAATATGAAGTAGAAGATGGACCAGCCCAAAGATATGATGGACATAGAAATTGAAGAAATATGGCAGCAGATGATGAAGCAATTCAAATGGAGGAGAATGGTAGCGGAAATAAGCAAGATCAATTAGAAGTTGAATCTAATTGACAAGAAGAAGAAGACAACAAACATACAACATCAGCAAAGAAATAGAGTAGTTCGACAGTTACAGAACAAAGTATGGGATCCAGGAAGACCAAGACCAAAATACACATGATCAGGAGATCATGAATACTTTCTACTTTGGGAGTCTAATGCAGGAGCATTCAGCCCAAGGAAAATCATTGTAAATAGTAGACATAGGGGATCATGCATTTTAGGAAATAGTTTCCTAAGTTCCAAGTCAAAGTAATATGTAGGCCTTTAAGTGTGATTTAATTAGATGCTCTCAAAATAAATAAATGAGAACATGACTAGTTCCATGATCCTAGGAACAAGGGAGAGCTTTTAGGCATAAAAGAATAGATGTGAACCATTGAGCAAAATAGGGGGTTTTTCTGTTTTAAAACAGAGAAAAGCCAGAGTGGATAAAGACACATGCATGTAAAGCTATAGGCTTTTGTTAGAGGATGGGATCAGGTCCTTCATAGTAATCCAATCCCAGTTTCCATATATAAACATATGTAAGCCTACGGGCAAAGAGGATGCCACAAATAATAGGAAATCAGGCCTGTGTATGTGTGTAAGTGAGACTGAGCAGTCTCGAATGTAATCCTTCTTTTACATTAATATATATATATATATATATATATATATATATATATATATATATATATAGATATATATTCTGAGTTATTTCCTATCTATGTCAGTATATTTAAGAAGTATTTTGTGAATGAATTACTATGAACTCGTAGGCTACAGGTTGCAGGTAAAATTCTGCAGGATGTAGAGGGACAGAGTGATTCAGAGGAATCACAATGGATTCCAAATCCAAGTGAAGAATAAGCAGAGGAAGGGTTGTACGATTCAAAAGAATCGAAGTGGATCACTGAATCCATTAGAGCTCTGCAAGAAGGGCATAGATCAAAGGAAGAGCAAGTTATGAATGAGCAGAAGGCCGGAACCTTTAAAGAAACCATATTACCGAGAAATTGAAGAAACAGCGTAACTTTCTAAGTGAAAGGAATTGCAGAGAAGTGAAGTATTAGCACTCAGTAGTTGTTGGATCAGTTAGATCAACAACTGAGAATTAATCGCATCAGCGGGAGTCCCTTTTTATGTTATCAGAATGAGCCTAGGAGATTTGCGTGGAGAAATTAGTGATTAATCATGGATCGTTGGATCATGGCCAGATCAACGGTCACGATTAAATCGCATATCAACGATCAGAGCTACCAAGGGTAAGTGGCGTATGACTGTTGCGAAATCGCCGATAGCAATATATCGGTGATCAGCATCGAGGCTTATCGGAGAGTGAGCATCGGAGTTGGCGGAGATCAAAGAAGTAGTGTGGGAACAGCGGCGAATAGACCCGACAATATTATATTCGTGGTTCTATGGAATTTGAAATCTGGCATATCGGTTCGGAGGGGAATTTCCTTTGTATTCCCAAATATTAATATTTCCAATCGTTTATATGGCGTGGCCCTGTTAACAAGAAAGCATGTGTTAACCGGTTTGATAGTCATATCAGAGTCGGAGGAGGGATTGGCATATATGTGTATAACCCGTTGAACATGCAATGGCCGATTGAGATGAGGTTTTAGCCTCGGAAACTATGCGATTCTGTCCAGGAGGGCGGAAAAGGTAAGAAATGCGGAGTTTTCCTTTGTAGAGGTATGTTTCCTTTATTAATGGTTTTTATAAAGGAAAAAGTGCTGATATATGGTTTTATGTGTTTTATATATATATATGATCCCATGTTATAATATTATAAAGGTTAAGAAGGGTTTTTAAAGTCTCGATACGAATGATTTGAGTGAAGACTTTGATAAAGTCTTCAATGAAGGTTGAAGGGTGATTTATGAGTTCCGATAGGAGGTAAAGGTGGGGTTATTGAAGTTCCGTTGCAAAGGAACTTATAAGAGGGCCACTTGACCATTTAAGGTCTGAAGATTTGACTTCATTGTAGTGTCAAATGACCTAGGACAGGTGTAGATGCATTATCGTGTGAAATGCATACTGTGGGTATATGTGCGGGTGGTAGCCCTGTACCAGTTTCCTTGGGCTTGGCCATCCCAGGAGCCTCAGAGCCCTTTTGTATCATTTTCTTTCCTTCTTTTCATTGCTTATTCACATGCATCTCTAGTTTTTATGTCTTTCTATTTCTGCATTTAGGATTAATAATTTCTTGTTGTAGGATTGAGTTAAATGGTTCATGTAAGTACTTTTGCGGGATCAAAAGCATTATTTCATCCTTGTAAAAGCTTTGGAAGTTCATAATAATCATTGAGTTGCTTGGATTAATCTTCTTATTCCCAAATCTAGATTGTTGCACCTCCTTTTTAGCAAAGAACACTAAATTTTTTATATTTTTTACAGCATGCTAAATAGCTGCAATCGAATTGATTCCACTTGCATTAGATCACAAAAACATTTTATTTCGTAACAAAAATTACCCCATTGCATTTGCACTTGATTTGGTTAGGCATTTCTTAGATTTACTAGCTCACTAGTTCTCAAATTTCTAGATTTTCGACAAGTAATGCTTTTTTATTTTTATTTGCATGGGTTAACATAGGTATTTTCAAGTGATTCCACTTAGAATAGGGACCTAATAAATCCTAATTAATAACAAAAATTTTCCCATCTAATTTGGATTTTATTTTCTTGGTCATTAAACCCTCACCAATTTCATCATTTCACAAGGAAACTTCTCCAAGCTTTTTAAGCAAATCCATCCATATCTCGACTTTGGTTTTGAGTTCTGAGTGATACTTGGAATTTTTCCACTCCATTCCACCCATCACACACCTTTCATGTGCCTCCCATCACCTCCAACACCTCATATTTTTCTCTCGGTTGTATCCTGTAGGTTTCTTGTAATTCCTACAGGATCATCCTGTATGTTTCTAGTACATCGTGTAGGTTTTCCTGAAATGGCCTATTTTGAGGCCAAATTGATGGAAAACCTCTAGGAAGTCACCAAAATCCTCCCAAGGGTCTCCCACACCATCCAAAAATCTCCTAACCCTTCCATCCAACGTCCAACATCCTTAATTCACCTTCCACATCACCAAAAGACATTAGTTTGCATACTTGATTTTGTATGGAAAGACAAAAAGACAAAAACAGATTTATTTCAGTCCCTTTACTTGTACATTAGTGATGTTTGATGCTTCTTACTTCCATTCTTAGATAGTATCATTTGGTTCATGATAATTTAGTGTTATTGCAAAGCATAGTTTCTTGGCAGTTAATTAGGACATGGTGTGATTTAGCATTGAATTTTCGTCTCTTTCCTTGTACTTTCTTTCTTGCAATAGGTTAAGGTTCCTTTTCAGGTATTTCATTTTCCGCAATTCATTTAGGATTTGACTTCAGTACATACACTCCATTACATCATGAGATCAAAGGAAGGACACATTATATGTCGCACATATAATGCTGACACCGCTTAAGTTTGTACAAACCCTAGGTTGATAATTAAAGTCGATAGCCTTGGGAGTTGCAGCATTCTTGTTGCAAGACCGAGGCTCATCACTTTGCACAAAAATGAAGATGGTGAAGTGATGAAAGAGGGTCATGTTAAAACTTCATCATAAGGTATTCATGTTTACAATCGTTGGTCTCAAAATTTCGAGATTATGATGAGTAGGATTCTAATTTGATCAATGGACTCAAGAGGACTTGTTGCCACTTATGTGAGAGTGTCCATTTTATGCCACTTTTGTGAGAATTCATTTATTTGTATTGTTATAGGATAAGACTCTGGGAGTGAGATTACTTTATAGGATAACGTCTCTTTGGAGAGACATTGCCACTCAAGATGAGAGATCTATCCTCGTGATGAAAAATATTTTCTATGTACTCATTATATTTTGCTAAGACTAATGAAGCGACCTCCCCACTCTTGACCCAGGCCTAGAGACGTAGTCCACACTCGACGAACTCCATTAACATGTCTTGTGTTATGATTTCCTTATGGTTATTTGATTCTTGTCTATGTTGATGGATTGGTAAAGTATTGTTTAGACAATGTATTGCTCATGTTTCACATGCAAATATAAGTATATGTAAAAGGTTTTGTAATGAAGATGTTTGTTAAGAAAATATTCACAAAAAATTTTGAATCAGTGTTTGCATCAAATATTTCTTCTAATATAATCAATTCCCCTATAGGTGATGCAGTTATCCACTTCAACACATTTCAGCTACCATTCCCCCCCCTCGAGGCATATTCAATAATATCACTCGTCCATCACTGCAATCACTATTATCAAAATTCATGATTGCGAGAATTGGACATACCCACCTCATTTTTATATTGTAAATATTTATTTTAGTAATACATTTGTTTTTCAAGTGAATCTCTCTCCATCTTTAAATGGACCCCCTTCCCTCTTGGATCTCAATTTCTCTCTTGAACAATATCAATTGGGAATCAAATTGACAAGAACATAATGATGTATTTTAGCTATACATCTACTTCTAACCTTATACATTATGGGGTAACTATTACCACCTAAAAATGAATAAGGAAACTATATATGTTATCACATGTAGGCATCATTAATAAAGAAAAACAAATATTTCCTAAGGCTAACAATAAAAATCCCAAAATAAATTTTCTAAACATTACAAATTGGGTTTTTATTGATCCATCTAAAATCACCTTATTATTTGCATGGATAAACACATATATTCCTTTAATAAGTACATAGATCCATATAAAGCGACCTCCCCCCAAAGAATGATGCAAGGAAAGATCAATATCATATCAAAATAAACTACCAAGGTTTCTTGGATTCCCTCTACCTCCCACACAGTACGGGAGGCTACTTGGGGTTACCAAAGTACTCCTCATGTGCCCCCAAATATGATAGCACACAATACCATAAAATCCCATCCATTGAACTAGTATCCATGAATGTATTGTAAAATATTGAAGATGGGAACCTTGGGGTAAGCATTTCATGAAGAAAAAGAATGCAAGGTTATGCTACCAAAATTAGTCTAGGTTTTTCGTTAGAATTCTCAAAGAGTAACATTATTTTCCTTGTAATTTGTGAGCATCCATAATTATATATGCTCACCACTTATGGAGGATATATCTTGCAAATATGGGGAAGGAGAACCTTCCATTGGACAATAGAAAAGTGATCCACATCCCCTAATTTCTTTGATATGTCTATGAGCAAAACAATTGTCTTCATCCATTTTGAATAAAGAGTCACTTCTCCTTGTAGTATATATCATCTTTTTTTTTTGGTCCATTGCTCATTTATTTGTCAATTTACGAATGAGTCAAACATAGTTTATGTTTATTTCTATTATAACCATCTCCATGGATTGTTGTAGGCAGAAAAAACCTCACAATTAAGTGGAATTTAGCTCAATCATCCAACAAAATATATACCACACTTATGGTAACAAACATTTCAACTTGGTTACCCAATATTGGACATCTTCTACTTCTCCTTGAGCCATGGATGGGATTTTTAGATGTTAGAGTGGTGAAGTAACTTTTGAAGCACCCTTAGGATCCATGTGAATAATTAGTAATTATCTTACTTTCCCTCTTGATCACAAAGTTTGAATCACCAAGAAAATATCTTCCAATCAAGTTACGATAATTGTAAGTCATGTACCTTTCAAAACCTTAAATTGTAGATTATCTAGATGGTTGACCTCTATCCTAATATATCTCTAAAATATATTCCCTTTTGAATTTGAAATTTTGATATGTAGTAATATAATATGTCTTCTTTGAAATTCTACAATTCTAGCAAAAATTCCATGTACCATTGTAAGTTATGCTAGCCTTCCCAAAAATTGTTTATATTTTACCTCTTCCCAAGAGTAAACTTGATATCATGCCACGTATTCAATTTTTAGGAACTCTCTAATTTCTTTACCTATAACACCTTAGTATGTCTTTTCATACCCCTAAAAGTTACAAAAATAATCCATTATCACTCCTTTGAAACTAATTTTAAACCTCACTTCCACATGGTATATCTCGAAAACTGTAGTGAACCAGTGTCTAAAATTTTTACAAGATGTACATAGAGATATCTCCTTAGTCTCATAAACATTTTACAGTTTAGACTGTCCCAAAAAAAGCTTATTACAAAAATTTCAAAATCCATCATTCAAAACTTATTTAAATATCATTCACAAACCTCAACCTCCATACAGTATATCTCCAAAATTATGATGAAATGGAATTTTAAATCTTGTCTAGATGTATGTTTGGATTTCTCCTCAAATAGAGAAAAAAATCATAGTCTAAATATTCCAAGAAAAATAATTGCAACTAAAATTTCAAGATTACTCATTTGAGATTGATTTCATGAATAATCACAAACTAACTTCCATAGGGTTTATCTCCAAAACTATAAACAACTAGAATATGAAATTTTTATTGGGTTGTACTTCTAGACCTATTCTCAATATACTCAAAATTTTAGGATTAGGAGGTTCCCTTGAAATATAGTGAAAATGCCATGATGACTCATTTAAAGTGACAAAAACTAGGATCATAGCTTTAATACCTAATTGTTATGAGTCATATGCCTTAAAAATGATAAGAAGCTAATAATTAAATTCACTTCAAAGGGTGACTTCCTTATATAATGAATACAATGTATAAGAGATGGTTTGATGATACTAAGACTATATCTCCTCGGTATGCACACATGTACGCACACACACATAAGAGACAATGGGTACAATTTATAATGAAATGGTACAATAAAAGGTTTTGGCCAAGATAACCACATAAATAGAAATGTAATAAATCAATATCTAGGTCTTAATAAGGGTTTTTATGTTGAACATGGGGCTTGTCTAAGGCTTAGAAGTTTCTTGGTCCTGAGTTGAATCTTTGATGTTGCATAATATGGAGTGATGAATGATCATGATTCTATAATTCAATATTTGTACTCTCTAGTTGGAACAAAATTCTCCCCTTATGTGATTGAGTCACGACATAATTGTTCTCCTTAATTTCATTATCTTCTTTGATATTCATGTCCTTTTAGGAAGCCTCTCTAAGATAATATTGTGTATTTCTTCCATCTTCATATCTATCCTCTTTTCTATTTTATCTCACTTATTTTCCATGTGTATTATAATTTCATTCATTTTATTTTCCAAATCCTTTTTAAGACCTTCATTATCTACTTGTTTCAACACATTGTGGCTCATTTCCTCGCCTTAGTTATTTATTTGGGAGAACCTATATTTTGAGTCCTCACATTTTTAGAATTTCATGGTTGAGCTTCTATGGAGACTAGTGTTTCTTGTAAAAGGATTTTCCATATGAGAAAATAAAAATATTACTCTTTATCACAATTTTTAGTCACCCAAAAAATGGATCTTTTAATCATAAGTTATGCTAATTGTAAGTTGCATGCCCATAAAACCTTAATATGGATACTATCTTGATATATCTATAAACTTTGAGCCTTTTTGAGTTCGAAATTTTGGATTGTAGCACCTTGATATGATTTCTTAAATTATTGAAAATACATTGTTTGAAACTTTACTCAATAAATGTTATAGAAAAATGCCAAAATTATTTGTTTAATAGTAATTTCAAGATTATTCAAAACGCTAATTCGCATAAGATATATCTCATAAAATATAATGAGTCAAAAAATAAAACATTTTCCACATGTAATTTTCTGTCTCCTAAGTATTCCGAAAATTTCAAAGTTTAAAACTTCATTAAAAAAAGTATAATGAAAATCCTAAGATGACTATTTTAAAATTGATTTGAGGATCAATCACAAGACTTATCTTGCATAGACTGTATCTTTGAAATTATAATGAACCAAAATCTGAATTTTGACAACTTGTACTATGATATTTCACCTTAGTCCAAAAAGTTCACGATCTAAAACTTCCTGAAAAAACTATAGCAAAAATACAAATTTGACTCTTTTGAGACTCATTTCAAGATTAGTCGCAAATACTAACTTCTATATCATATATCTCCAAAAATATAGCAAATCAAAACTTGAACTTTTGACCACATGTACTTTAATATGTTTTGTCAATCTCCTCTATTTCTTGTTGTTTAAATATTCAAACAAAATATTTATAGCAAAAATGTAACAATGTCATTGTTGTAGGAGAAAAACCCTAGAATCATAGGTTTTGATACCAAATATAATGAACGAAGCACCTTAAAAATGATAAAAATCAATGGATACAATCTACTTCAAGGGAGAAACCTCCCTTCACAATGAATCCAATACAAAAGGCAAGATCACATGATCTTAAGACTATGTTTCCTTGATATACCCAATCAATTAAATTAAATGGCTAGTAAATGTTGATAGGCATCAAAACACTTTCCTAATGATATATCTCACACTTATGGAATTAAAAAGGAATTCATAAAATTTAACTAAATTATAACTTTACTTTAAATTATTATTATTATTATTATTATATATATCTATATATATATATATATATATATATATAGAGAGAGAGAGAGAGAGAGAGAGAGAGAGAGAGAGAGAGAGAGAGAGAGAATTCATAACCATGGAGATTCAACCATGGGGTTTCTTTAGTTGTAAATAAGTTTTGTTAAAATATCATGGGCCAATACCATGCCCAAAAGCCCACATTTTGTGTTCATATCACATTTTTATTTTAGTTAATAAATTTAATTAAAGAGAAAATATGACATAACTACTTTTCAAATAAATGTCAACTTATAAATATTACTAAGAATATTCTACAATATTCCATCGTGGTTAAATCCCTGCCATTCACTTAATAATTATTAATAATTAAATTAAAACCCTAAAAACTTTATTCCAAAATAGACATGCTTATTAACATAAATATCAAAGAAAAGAACACAATTGTAACCAAAATTTATGACCTACATACTCATATAATAATTGAAAATTTATGGCCTTCATATTAATATAACAATAATGATGTTATAACTCACTAAATAACGTTTAATAAAGAATTTTATGTGCTTAACAATAATATTAATACAAAATCATTAATGAAAAATAATTAAATTATCCAACTTCCAAGGAAGCAAACTTGAAAATAACATTATTATATAACAAGGGTAAGGCTTAAAGCAGATTTTGTTAAAGATTACCCATAACATAATAATTTTAGATATTTTTCTTATATTAAGTAGATTATATATGTTAATATTATATATAAAATAATTTCACATTTAAAGACACACACACACATATAACCACCAAAAACGAATATCATAAAATAAAAATAAAAATGTGATTGTGAAATTTTTTTCAAAAACTTAAGTAAACTTTGTAAATTATTTACAAAAGTTACACATTAATTAAAAGTCAAACTTGAGTTTGACACATATATATAGAAATGAAATTTTCATAAATATTGAGATTTGATATGTGTACTATTTTTCATAAATATTGAGGTTTGAATATTGAGATTTAATGTGTGTATTGTTTTTCATAAATATTGAGATTTGATGTGTGTATTCTTTTTCATATATATTGAGATCTGAATATTTATATTTAATGCGTGTAATGTTTTCATAAATATTGAGATTTGATGTGTGTACTATTATGACACTTGATGGTATATAGATTTTTTTTTTAGAATATATTTTATTTCTCACAAATTCAATTTATAACTCAATAAAATTAGCCATTTCCCAATAAAAATAGAAATACAAATTTCAAAAATTATTTTTAATTTTCAAAATATTAGGAACTAATTAAAAGTCAAACTATTTTGACTATAAAATAGTTACAATATAACCTACCTATTGACAAATATAATAAAAATGTATTATATTTATTAATATATTCATTCAATATTTTATGACAATGTCTCCCATTTGTGAGTCATAACATTAATGAACACTAATGAATTGTGCTATGTTGTTAAGTAAAAAAAATCTCTACAACAAAGTTTTAATGATTTCATCCTAGTAATTAAAACAATACCTAACCAATAAAGTTACAACTATTCTAATCACACAACCATAATACTTAAAACAATATTTAATAAACGACATTATAGAAATTATTTTTACATTAAAATAGTCAAATTATTTTGACTATAAAATAGTTACAATATAACCTATCTATTGACAAATATAATAAAAATGTATTATATTTATTAAAATATTCATTTAATATTCTAATGTCTAGCATTTATGAGTCGTAACATTAATAAACACTATTGAATTGTGCTATGTTTTTAAGTAAAAAAAAAGAAAAAACCTCTACAACAAAATTTTAATGATTTCATCATAGTAATTAAAACAATACCTAACCAATAAAGTTACAACTATTCTAAGAGACCACCATAATACTTAAAACAATATTTAACAAAGAATAAAAATGACATTATAGAAATGATTTTTACATTTAAAAAAAAAATTAATATTAAATTTTAAAATTCATAAAATTCATATATAGATATATTGTTTATAAAAAATATTTAAATATTAAAATATCTATAAAATTACTAAAAACAACTTCCATAATTATATTTATAATACTTGAAAATCACTATTAACTTTATAATCTCTGTAAACTCCTTACCTAGTATTAATCTTTATAGCACTTTGGATTTCCAATACCCACCCTATCAACCTTGGAACTCTTGAGCGGTGTGGAATTTCAAATTCCATTTGCTTGTTCAAGAAAATTCCATCATTTTCCCTTTTTGTTTTCAATGATTTTTGTTTTATTTTTATTTCCATGCACGTACACAATTTTACTTTTACAATTTGGTTATTAAGTGTGAGAGGTGTTATTCTAAATGATTTCTAAGAAGAGAAATGATTTCTCCAGTTAAATATAAGAAGAGAAATGATTTGTATTAATTAGTTATTTATGACTATTAATAGGGAAAATTGTAATTAATTGCAAAAATCATATTTAATAGGAAAAAA
Organism: Pinus tabuliformis; assembly: GCA_031772625.1. NCBI lineage: Eukaryota > Viridiplantae > Streptophyta > Pinopsida > Pinales > Pinaceae > Pinus > Pinus tabuliformis. Next base: position 15,837,469 of record CM062819.1, on the reverse strand, counting down.
TTGTAATTATTTGAAAAAAAAAGAAAAAATTTTATGAACAAATTTTGTTACAAATTTATTAGAATGTAAATTTTTCATAATGATTAATTTATTTATGCATTCAAAATCTTATTTTAAAGATAGGGACCATTGTGGTTACATAATACTTTAAGTTTAGGAGTATTTACAATGACTTTTCTCTCTTAATATTAGCATGTTTATGTGGTTTTATTATTCTATAACTCTTTGTTCAATTTTAATCTTTAAATATTTTTTAGTATATGTTTAAGTATGAAATAATGAAATTTAGTATTAAAATTGAATTAAAATTATTATTGGAATAAGGATGTCTAGACAACAAGTAACTTAAAATTCTCCAAGATTATTGCTTCAAGATGAGTATGATTATTAATACTGACAAGACTAAAATCATCACAAAAAAATCTAAAACTATCGAGTATGATAATAATTATTTGGACACAAATATCAAGATTCTCAATTATAATTATAAGATTGAGAAAGGAATAATTGGGGATGGAAAGCTTATTATGAGCTTGAAAACAATTGTAAGTCAACAAAGCTTTGGGTATGGAGTAAAAGAAAGTTCCACTTTGACACTATTGTCACTCATGTTATTTTATATGGATGTGAGATTTGGGGTTGCACTATATCTAGGGAATTGAAGGAAATACTCCCTCCTCTATCCTCTTGATTGAAATTAGGCTCTATTCTATTGAATGCATGACTATGATTTGGTATCTCATGTAAGCTATACAATATGGAAACAAAGAGGTTCCCAAAAATTGTTTAAACTCTAGCCAAAATCCCCGCCTTCATCTCAATCAAGGCTAGCATAACTAGGAGGAGATGGTGTTGGAGAATGAGGATAATATTAAAAATATTATTACTTCCAATTTTAAGGACAAGTTATGGGAGGATAAAGAGTTAGAGGGAAAAAGGAAGTTAAGGTATTATAAAGAGGTGATCAATCCCAATCTAGATAACTTTCACTCTTGACCAAGTGCTAAGAAGAAAATGAACATTGCCAACATAAGAACTAATTCTCATGATCTTCAAAGTGAAAATGAGAGTTGGTCAATTCCCAAAACACCTTGACAGTAAAGAGTTTGTTACCTTTTCCACTATAGGAGGGTTGGAGATGAAAACACTCCCTTGAGTCTCTTAGTCACATCCTTTTTTATTTCGAGAAGCTTTCCCACAGTGCCCACTTTATTAACTTGTTAAGTGAGCAAAATTATGGTGATCTAGGAAGGCTTCTACCCACTTTTTTCAATCATGAAAAGAAAATATTAAAGAATCTCAACTAATTTCTTACATTCTTCTATTTAAATTGATAGACCATATTTGTCTTAATAAAAGTTTTTTTATAATTTACCTAATAAATTTCATTAATAAAATAATTATTTTATATTTTTAAAGACAAACTAACTTTATCATTTTATTTCTACTTTAACCATATTTATAATCTCATAAAATGCTTTCATAGATTTAACTAAGTCAAATTGATAATTCCAACCATTTTTTCCCAATTTAAAAAAAAATAAGGATAAGAATAAAAATTTAAGAATTTTTTTCCTTAAAAATAGCATATGAGAAAATTTTGCCATATTACTTAATGTAATATAGATCACAAAAACCTAAATTCAAAAAATAAAAATCTAATTATACATGGGTAATCTCTCGTGTTGTGTTGTTTCCTCAATGTCATCATGGTCATGTTGTGTTGTTTCCTCAATGTCATCAATCTTTGTAATTGCGGTAGTCTAAAAATTATGATTCTTTAACCTAAAAGTTATGGAAATTCCAACCATATTTTGAAAAAATTTGGCAGGGATTTTTTGTAAATCCAAGTAAAAGCTGTCAAAATTCATAATTGTAGGTGCCTTAGAGGTTTTTGATGGTACTGAATCTATTTCCACCATAGAAAATATGATTCAAATTCAAACACTGCATCCACAAGATTTTTTGAAATTTTTTTACCCAACCACTTTTAACTGTCCTGGCAATTCCCTCCTTTATTAAAATTGTAAACATGAAGGCAATTCCTCAGCCTCCTTTATTAAAATTGTAAACATGAAAATTTATAGAAACATCTTCAATTATGTTTCCTATTACTAAATTTTTTTATCGCTCTCTCTTGACAAAGTAATAACAATCGCTTTCCGTTTCAATTATGTGAAGGGTCGTTTAATGTTCTTGGCCCCACTTGTCCTCCTAAGCCACCTCAATAACCTCTGAGATAAATATATGGTTGATCTGCAAGCTTTCAATATACTGGTCATCTGCAGGACGTCTGAGAGAATATTTGCTGTGGATCTGCAGAGGTGGAACATGGGTAGGGCTCCGTGCTGTGAGAAAAGGGGTTAAAGAAGGGCCCCTGGACTCCTGAAGAGGATCAAATTCTCGTCAATTACATTCTCAAAAATGGGCATGGCAATTGGCGTGCGGTTCCCCAACTGGCTGGTCTGTAATTAGTATAAATATATTTTCTGATATTCTCATTTATGTTTACAAGGTATTTCCATTTATATAAACTTCAATTTTGTAATATGCAGGGCTTCCTCGTTGCAGTAAGAGCTGTCGATTACGATGGATGAATTATCTGAGACCTGATATCAAGCGAGGTTCTTTTACAGAAGAGGAAGGGCGGACTATCATTCAGTTGCATGGAATTTTAGGTAGCAGGTAACAAATAAACAAATACTTTTTCCATATTCTCACGATGGAATACTTTGGCACAATTTATTTATTTGTGTGATGCTTTCAGATGGTCTATGATAGCCTCCAACCTGCCGGGGAGAACAGATAACGAGATCAAGAATTTCTGGAATTCCAAGCTGAAGAAGCGTTTGTTGAAGATGGGACTCGATCCCTCGACACATAAGCCCATAGAAGAAATCAACCCCAATGCTCCACACGAGTACAAGGCCTGGGCTGTGAAGAGGCACAAGGCACAGTGGGAAAATGCAAGACTCGAAGCAGAAGCTCGCTTCTCCAGGGAATCACTGATTATGTCCTACCACACCAATGGCAGTACAGTGGAAACGACAACAATGCCTAACAATAATCCACCGGCTGATTATTTCTTGAAGATGTGGACTTCAGAAGCTGGTAAGGCTTTCAGGAAGGAGAATCATTACGATCCCCTTTTATCGTCAGTTTCTTCCGAAAACAGTTTCGGTCAGTCATTGCACCCAGATGATAATGATAATGATGTTGAGAAGGACAACAGCTCCCAACAATGCAATTCTGCATCATTTGAGTGGATCAGGGACTTCAATGTGGAACTAGGTTTTCCAGAGCTTCCCCTGGATCAGGGACTGCAATGTGGAACTAGGTTTTCCAGAGCTTCCCCTAGGTTTTTCAGGAAGGAGAATCATTATCCCAATGGAGGAGGAGGAGACGATCCCCTTTTATCGTCATTTTTATCGTCATTGGACCCAGATGATAATGATAATGACGTTGAGAAGGACAACACCTCCCAACAATGCAATTCTGCATCATTTGAGTGGATCAGGGACTGCAATGTGCAACTAGGTTTTCCACACCTTCCCCTGGATCAGGGACTGCAATGTGGAACTAGGTTTTCCAGAGCTTCCCCTAGGTTTTTCAGGAAGGAGAATCATTATCCCAATGGAGGAGGAGGAGACGATTCAGTTTTATCGTCAGGTTTATCGTCATTGCACCCAGATGATAATGATAATGACGTTGAGAAGGACAACATCTCCCAACAATGCAATTCTGCATCATTTGAATGGATCGGGGACTGCAATGTGGAAACTCCTAAAGTACCTTCATTTGTAGGTAATATGACAAAAGATAAGGCCACCGAGGAACTAGGTTTTCTGGAGCTTCCTCTGGATTTCCTTGATACTGATGACAACAATGCTAACATTCAGTCAGAATTGAGAAAGGGATTTCAGCAGCAGGCTGCCTCACCATTGCCCGAATTACTTGAAGAGGATTACTGGAGCTAACATGTCGTTTATTGCTCACGCATATGCATTCTAAGAGCATACACCTAGAAATCAGACTTTTCTTCTTGGGCATAATTCTGGGATATTTAAGGAATCTGAAATTTTGCCTATGCATCTCATTCTAAGAGCATACACTTAGAGATCTCACTTTTCTTCCCTGTCATAATTCTGAGATATTTATGGATAGATCTAACTTTTCTTCTGGGTCATAATTCTGTGATATTTACTCAATCTGCAATCTTGCTCATGCATCTGCATTCTAAGAGCATACACTTATATATCTCACTTTTCTTCTTTATCATAATTCTGACATATTTATGGAATCTGGTATCCACGTAAGATGTGGTCAGGAATTATTTTTGAAGTTTGAGCTTAAAAGATTTGCATTACTTCTGGTATGTTTCTAATTGTATTTCTCTCCTCATCATTTCTCCTACTTCATCATTGCTATAGGAAAGATTACTTTTAATTTGGAACAAAATATAAATATTTGTGTGCACATTATATATATATATATACATTTAGGTAAAGTCAGTAAGAATAAAAATAACCTCCTTTTCTATATTTCTTTTGTTAAGATAGCCAAAATGACTTTCCTGTGGGTTCAATGGTATATATAAATTCAATAATGGATCATATTTCTAGAAGTATTGGGTTTCGTTGTTACCTAACACAATTCAAAACACAAGGCATATATAAATTATCTTGAACTTAATTCAAAACACAAGGCATACAATTCAATCTTGAACTTATCTTGAATGGAAAGAGGTTAAACAATTGAACTCAATTTTGAACTTATGTTGATTTGGTAGGGGTCAGAAAACAGATCTCCTTTGATTATCAGATTTCAGGATTTTTACTAGAAATACTAGACTTTTCCTTCTTGAAATAGTACATTATAATAAATATTTATGGCATTTTTTTGTTCTTGCTTCATATTTATTAAGATTCCCTTCAACCAAATTGCTTGATATATTGTTATTGTTGTTGACTCCAATTTAATTGGTTGAATCTTAATTTATGTTTACACTACTTTGAGGACATGTAACAAATCAATCAATTAAGCATTATCTTCAACACTCCCTTAACACTCTTAATGAAGTGATTCCAAAAATGAAACTTCTCTTTAAGTACTACTTTGGTAAATGTAGCAAGTTGATCGTTTCTTTTACAAAACCTTATTTCAAATTTTCAGTTTACACATAATCCCTTATGAAATGATATTTGATTCAATATGTTTGGTGCTACTATGAAACACTAAATTTTTTACTTATTGCAATTGTAGATACGTTAAACAACTATGGCATTCTTGCTTCAAATCTATTAGGATTATGTTCAATCAAATTGCTTCACATGTTGTTATTGTTGTTGTTGCAATGCACTTGCCTTTGTAGAAGGTACTGAAATAGTTGTTTGTTCCTTTGAAAACCTTGATACCTATCAATCCTAGGCTAAAAACATAAGTTGAAATACTTTTTCTAACATAAAGAAATGCAACTCAAAACTTATTTAAATACCATTCACAAACCCCAACCTCCATACCGTATATCTCCAAATTTATGACGAAATGGAATTTGAAATCTTGTCTAGATGTATGTTTGCATTTCTCCTCAATTAGAGAAAAAAATCATAGTATGAATATTCCAAGAAAAATAATTGCAGCTAAAATTTCAAGATCACTCATTTGAGATTGATTTCATGAATAATCACAAACCATAACTTCCATAGGGTTTATCTTCAAAACTATAAACAACTAGAATATGAAATTTTTATTGGGTTGTACTTCTAGACCTATTGTCAATTTACTCAAAATTTTAGGATCTAGAGGTTCCCTCCAAATATAGTGAAAATGCCACTATGACTCATTTAAAGTAACAAAACCTAGGATCACAGCTCTAATACCTAATTGTTTTGAGTCATATGCCTTAAAAATGATAAGAAGCTAATAATTAAATTCCACTTCAAAGGGTAACTTCCTTAACAATGAATACAATGTATAAGAGATTGTTTGATGATCCTAAGACTATATGTCCTAGGTATGCACACATGTACTCACACACACATAAGAGACAATGGGTACAATTTATAATGAAATGGTACGATAAAAGGTTTTGGCCAAGATAACCACATAACAATAGAAATGTAATAAATTAGTATCTAGGTCTTAATAAGGGTTTTTATGTTGAACATGGGGCTTGTCTAAGGCTTAGAAGTTTCTTGGTCCTGAGTTGAATCTTTGATGTTTCATAATTTGGAGTGATGAATGATAATTCAATGTTTGTACTGTCTAGTTGGAACAAAATTCTCCCCTTATGTGATTGAGTCACCACACAATTGTTCTCCTTAATTTCATTATCTACTTTGATATTCATATCCTTTTAGGAAGCCTCTCTAAGATAATATTGTGTATTTCTTCCATCTTCATATCTATCCCTTTTTTTGTTTTATCTCACTTATTTTACATGTGTCTTATATTTTCATTCATTTTATTTTCCAATACCTTTTTAAGACCTTCATTATCCACTTGTTTCAACACATTGTGGCTCATTTCATCATCTTGGTTATTTATTTGGGAGAACCTATATTTTGAGTCCTCACTTTTCTGGAATGTCATGTTTGAGCTTGTATGGAGACTAATATTTCTTGTAAAAGGATTTTCCATATGAGAAAATAAAAATATTACTCTTTATCACAATTTTTAGACACCCAAAAAATCATCTTTTAATGATAAGTTATGCTAATTGTAAGTTGCATGCCCATAAAACCTTAATATAGAGACTATCTTGAAATATCTAAATTTTGGATTGTAGCACCCTTATATGATTTCTTAAATTATTGAAAAAAGATTGTTTGAAACTTTACTGAAGAAATGTTATAGAAAAAGGCCAAAATTATTTGTTTAATAGTAATTTCAAGATTAGTCAAAACCCTAATTTGCATAAGATATATCTCATAAAATATAATGAGTCAAAATATAAAACATTTTCCACATGTAATTTTCTTTGTCTCCTAAGTATTCTGAAAATTTTAGAGTTTAAAACTTCATTAAAAAAAAAAGTATAATGAAAATTCTAAGATGACTCTTTTAAAATTGATTTGAGGATCAATCACAAGCTATCTTTGAAATTATAATGAACCAAAATCTGAATTTTGATAACTTGTACTATGATATTTCACCTTAGTCTAAAAAAATTCACAATCTAAAACTTCCTAAAAAAAACTATAGCAAAAATACAAATTTGACTCTTTTGAGACTCATTTCAAGATTAGTCCCTAATACTAACTTCGATATAATATATCTCCAAAAATATAGCAAATCAAAACTTGAAATTTTGACCACATGTATTTTAATATGTTTTGTCAATCTCCTCTATTTTTTGCTGTTTAAATATTCAAACAAAAGATTTATAGCAAAAATGTAACAATGTCATGGTTGTAGGAGAAAACCCCTAGAATCATAGGTTTTGATACCAAATTTAATGAACGAAGCACCTTAAAAATGATAAAAATCAATGGATACAATCTACTTCAAGGGAGAAACCTCCTTCACAATGAATCCAATACAAAAGGCAAGATGACATGATCTTAAGACTATGTTTCCTTGATATACCCAATCAATTAAACTAAATGGCTAGTAAATGTTGTTAGACATCAAAACACTTTCCTAATGATATATCTCACAGTTATGCAATTAAAAAAGATTTCATAAAATTTAACTAAATTATAACTTTACTTTAAATTATTATTACTTTATATATATATATATATATATAGAGAGAGAGAGAGAGAGAGAGAGAGAGAATTCATAACCATGGAGATCTAACCCCCTTTACCATGGAGTTTCTTCATTTATAAATAAGTTTTGTTAAAATATCATGGGTCAATACCATGCCCAAAAACCCACATTTAGTGTTCATATGACATTTTTATTTTAGTTAATCAATTTAATTAGAGAGAAAATATGACATAACTACTTTTCAAATAAATGTCAACCTATAAATATTACTAAGAATATTCTACAATATTTCATGGTGGTTAAATCCCTACCATCCACGTAATAATTATTATTAATTAAATTAAAACTCTAAAAACTTTATTCCAAAATAGACATGCCTATTAACTTAAATATCAAAGAAAATAACACAATTGTAACTAAAATTTATGACCTACATGCTCATATAAAAATTGAAAATTTATGGCCTTCATATTAATATAAAAATAATAATGTAATAACTCACTAAATAATGATTTGATAAAGAATTTTATGTACTTAACAATAATATAAAAATTGAAAATTTATGGCCTTCATATTAATATAAAAATAATAATGTAATAACTCACTAAATAATGATTTGATAAAGAATTTTATGTACTTAACAATAATATTAATACAAAATCATTGATGAAAAATAATTAAATTATACAACTTCCAAAGAAGCAAACATGAAAATAACATTATTATATAATAAGGGTAAGGTTTAAAGGAGATTTTGTTAAAGATTTCGCATAACATAATATTTTAAATTTTAGATATTTTTGTTATATTAAATAGATTATATATATATTAATATTATATATAAAATAATTTCACATTTAAAATATCATATATATATATATATATCTTTTTTATGGTTACACACATATATATAACCACCAAAAAAGAATATCATAAAATAATAATAAAAATGTGACTCTTAAATTTTTTCAGAAGTTACACATTAATTAAAAGTCAAACATGAGTTTGACACATATATAGAGGTGAAATTTTCATAAATATTGAGATTTGATGTGTATACTATTTTTCATAAATATTGAGATTTGAATATTGAAATTTAATGTGTATATTGTTTTTCATAAATATTGAGATTTGATGTGTGTACTATTATGACACTTGATGGTATATAGTTTTTTTAGTTTTTTATTTATTTTTAGAATATATTTTATTACTCACAAATTCTATTTATTAAGAAAATAAAAATTCAAATTTTAAAAATTATTTTTAAATTTCAAAATATTCGGAACTAACTAAAAGTCAAACTATTTTGACTATAAAATAGTTACAATATAACCTACCTATTGACAAATATAATAAAAATGTATTATATTTATTAATATATTCATTCAATATTTTATGAAAATGTCTCGTATTTGTAAATCATAACATTAATGAACACTAATGAATTGTGCTATGTTGTTAAGTCAAAAAGGAATCTCTACAACAATGTTTTAATGATTTTATAGTAGTAATTAAAACATACCTAAGAAATAAAGTTAGAATAATTTTGTTATGTTGTTAAGTGAAAAAACAAGAAAGGGTAACAACAAGGTTTTAATGATTTCATCGTAGTAATTAAAACAATACCTAACAAATAAAGTTACAACTATTCCAATCACATCACCATAATACTTAAAACAATATTTAACAAACCACATTATAGAAATGATTTTGACATTAAAAAGAAGTCAAATTATTTGACATACCTAACAAATAAAGTTAGAATATTTGTGCTATGTTGTTAAGTCCAAGAAAAAAGAAAGGGTAGGAACAAGGTTTTAATGATTTCATCGTAGTAATTAAAACAATACCTAACAAATAAAGTTACAACTATTCTAATCACACCACCATAATACTTAAAACAATATTTAACAAACAACATTATAGAAATGATTTTTACATTTAAAAAAGTCAAACTATTTTGACTATAAAATAGTTACAATATAATGTACCTGTTGACAAATATAATAAAAAAGTATCATATTTATTAAAATATTCATTCAATATTTTATTCTAATGAGTGGAATTTGTGAGCCATAACATTAATGAATACTATTGAATTGTGTTGTTGTTAAGTAAAAAAAAAAAAAAAAACCGTTTACAACAAGGTTTTAATGATTAGTAATTAAAACAATACCTAAAAAATAAAGTTACAACTATTCTAACTACATCACCATAATAGTTAAAACAATATTTAACAAAAAAAAATAAAGATGACATTATAGAAATGATTTTTACATTTAAAATAAATAAATAAAATTTTAATATTAAATTTTAAAATTCATATATATAAAATACGATTTGATTATAAAAATATTTAGATAGCAAAATATCTATAAAATTACTAAAAAAATCCATAATTATATTTATAATACTTTAAAATTACTATTAACTTTAAAATCTCTTTAAACTCCTTACCAAGTATTAACCTTTAACCTTTATAGCAGTTTGGATTTCCAATACCTACCCTATCAACGTTGGAACTCTCGAGCGGTGTGGAATTTCAAATTCCATTTGCTTATTCAAGAAAAGTCCATCATTTTCCCTTTTTTGTTTTCAATTATTTTTATTAAATTTATATATTTTTTAATTATTTTAATTAAAATTAATTAATAATATTAATTATTTAATTCATTTGTATTTTATTAATATGACTCCATACTAAACCAATTACTTAAACTTCAATGATCCAATCTATGCATGTACACAACTTTATTTTTACAATTTGGTTATCAAGTATGAAGTGTTACTTTAAATTATTTCTCCTAGTTATATATGGGAAGAGAAATCATGTGTATTAATTAGTTATTTATGATTATCAATAGGGAAAATTGTAATTATTTGCAAAAATTATATTTAATAGGAAAAAAACCAAGTACTTAAATTTCAATGATTCAATTCATCCATGTACACAACTTTACTTTTACAATTTGGTTATTAGGTATAAGAGGTGTTATCCTAAATTATTTCTCATATAAGAAGAGAAATCATTTGTATTAATTAGTTATTTATGATTATCAATAGCTAAAATTGTAATTATTTGTGAAAATCATATTTAATAGGAAAAAATTGTAATTATTTGCAAAAAAAAAAAACAAATTTATTAGAATGTAAATTTTTCATACTGATTAATTTATTTATGCATTCAAAATCTTATTTTAAAGATAGGGACAGTTGTTGTGGTTACATATTTCTTAAACTTTAGGAGGAGCATTTATAATGATTTTTCTCTCCATAATATTAACATGTTTTTGAAGTTTTATTATTCTATAACTCTTTGTTGAATTTGATTTTTTTTTTGTATGTTTAAGTATGAAATAATGAAATTTAGTATTAAAATTGAATTAAAATTATTATTTGAATAAGGATGTCTAGACAACAAGTAGCTTAAAATTCTCCAAGATTATTGCTCCAAGATGAGTATGATTATTAATACTCACAAGACTAAAGTCATGATAAAAAAATCTAAAACTATCAACTATGATAACTTTGTTTATGATAATAACTATTTGGACACATATATCAAGATTCTCAATTAGAAATATAAGATTAAGAAAAGGATAATTTGGGATGGAAAGCTTATTATGAGCTTGAAAACAATTGTAAGTCATCAAAGCTTTGGGTATGGAGTAAAAGAAAGATCCATTTTGACACTATTGTCAGAGGTGTTATTTTATATGGATGTGAGATTTGGGGTTGCACTATATCTAGGGAATTAAAGGAAATACTCCCTACCCTATCCTCTTGATTGAAGTTAGCCTTTCCTCCATTGAATGCATGACTATGATTTCGTATCTCATGTAAGCTATACAATACCGAAACAAAGAGGTTCCCCAAAATTGTTTAACTCTAGCCAAAATCCCGGCCTTCAGCTCAAGCAAGGCTAGCATAACTAGGAGGAGATGGTCTTGGAGAATGAGGATAATATTAAAAATATTATTACTTCCAAATTTAAGGATAAGTTGTGGGAGGATAAAGAGTTAGAGAGAAAAAGGAAGTTATGGTATTATAAAGAGGTGATCAATCCCAATCTATATAACTAGAACTATATTTCACTCTTGACCAAGTGCTAAGAAGAAAATGAACATTGTCAAGATAAGAACTAATTCTCATGACCTTCAAAGTGAAAATGAGAGTTGGTTAATTCCCAAAACATCTTGGCAGTAAAGAGTTTGTTACCTTTGTCACTATAAGAGGGTTGGAGATGAAAACACTCTCTTGACTGCCATGCCAACCTTATTTACTTGTTAAGTTAACAAAATTATGATGATCTAAGAAGACTTCTACCCATTCTTTTCAATCATAAAAATAAAATACTAAAAAATCTCAACTAATCTTTTACTTTATTTAAATTGATAGACCATATTTATTTTAATAAAAGTTAATCATCAATATTTAATAATTTTAATAATAAAATTACTTTACCTAATAACTTTCACGAATAAAATATTTATTTTATAATTTTACCTACTTTATCATTTTATTTTTACTTTAACGATATTTATAATCGTTAAAATGCTTTCTCTTTACTTTAACCATATCTATAATCTCATAAAATGCTTTCATAGATTTAAGTCAAACCTATGATTACAACCCATCCTTTCCTGTTGTTTTCTGGTAATCAATGCCATCAATCTTCGTAATTTATCGAAATTGGAAGTAGAGATGAAAACTTATAGAAACATCTTCAATTATGTTTCCGATTAATACGCTGCTATTTTTTTTTTATCGCTCTCTCATAACAAAGTAACAATGGCTTTACGTTTCAAGTGATGTGAAAGGTCGTTTAATGTTCTTGGCCCCCACTTGTCCTCCTAAGCCATCTCAATAACCTCTGATATCAATACATAGCTGATCTGCAAGCTTTCAATATACAGCTCATCTGCAGAACGTCTGAGAGAATTTTCGCTGTGGATCTGCAGAGGTAGAACATGGGTAGGGCTCCGCGGTGTGAGAAAATGGGGATAAAGAAGGGCCCCTGGACTCCTGAAGAGGATCAAATTCTCGTCAATTACATTCTCAAAAATGGGCACGGCAATTGGCGTGCGGTTCCCCAACTGGCTGGTCTGTAATTAATATAAATATATTTTCTGATATTCTCATTTATGTTTACAAGGTATTTCCATGTATATAAACTTCAATTTTGTAATATGCAGGGCTTCCTCGTTGCAGTAAGAGCTGTCGATTACGATGGATGAATTATCTGAGACCTGATATCAAGCGAGGTTCTTTTACAGAAGAGGAAGGGCGGACTATCATTCAGTTGCATGGAATTTTAGGTAGCAGGTAACAAATAAACAAATACTTTTTCCATATTCTCACGATGGAATACTTTGGCACAATTTATTTATTTGTGTGATGCTTTCAGATGGTCTATGATAGCCTCCAACCTGCCGGGGAGAACAGATAACGAGATCAAGAATTTCTGGAATTCTAAGCTGAAGAAGCGTTTGTTGAAGATGGGACTCGATCCCTCGACACATAAGCCCATAGAAGAAAGCAACCCCAATGCTCCACACGAGTACGGGGCCTGGGCTGTGAGGAGGCACAAGGCACAATGGGAAAATGCAAGACTCGAAGCAGAAGCTCGCCTCTCCAGGGAATCACTGATTATGTCCTACCACACCAATGGCAGTACAGTGGAAACGACAACAATGCCTAACAATAATCCACCGGCTGATTATTTCTTGAAGATGTGGAATTCAGAAGCTGGTAAGGCTTTCAGGAAGGAGAATCATTATCCCAGTGGAGGAGGAGACGATCCCCTTTTATCGTCAGTTTTATCGTCATTGGACCCAGATGATAATGATAATGACGTTGAGAAGGACAACACCTCCCAACAATGCAATTCTGCATCATTTGAATGGATCGGGGACTGCAATGTGGAAACTCCTAAAGTACCTTCATTTGCAGGTAATATGGCAAAAGATAAGGCCACCGAGGAACTAGGTTTTCTGGAGCTTCCTCTGGATTTCCTTGATACTGATGACATTCAGTCCGAATTGAGAAAGGGTTTTCAGCAGCAGGTTACTTCACCATTGCCTGAATTACTTGAAGAGGATTACTGGAGCAACGTGTCGTTTATTGCTCACGCACCTGCATTCTAAGAGTGTCGTTTATTGCTCACGCACCTGCATTCTAAGAGTATACACTTGGAGATCTCACTTTTCATAATTCTGGGATATTTACTGAATCTGCAATTTTGCCCACGCATCTGCATTCTAAGAGCATATACATAGAGATCTCACTTTTCTTCTTTCTCATAATTCAGATGTATTTAGGGATAGAACTCACTTTTCTTCTTGGTCATAATTCTGGGATATTTACCGAATCTGCAATTTTTTCCATGCATCTGCATCTTGCCCATGTATCTGAATTCTAACTTAGAGATCTCACTTTTCTTCTTTATCATATTTCTGAGAAATTTATGGAATCTGCTATCCACATAATGTCAGGAATTATCTTTGAAGTTTGAGATTAAATGGTTTGTATTACTTCTTGTGTTCAAAATATAAATATTTGTGTGGAGTTACTTGTAAGTTGCTAAAAAATATGACAATTAGATTAGATTTCAAATTATATATACATTTAAATAAAGTTATTAAGAATGAAATTAACGTCGGTTTCTATATTGTTTTGTTAAGTAGCCAAAATTACTCTCCTGCGGGTTCTCTGGTATATATATATATTCAATAATGGATCCTATTTCTAGAAGCATTGGCTTTCGTTGTTACCGAACATAATTCAACGCATATATAAATTTATTATCAATACTCAATTTGTCCCTCAATCTTGAACTTATGTTGATTGAAAAGAGGTTAAACAATTGAACTCAATTTTGAACTTATGTTGATTTGGTAGGGGTCAAACAACTGATCTCCCTTGATTATCAGATTTCAAGATTTTTACTAGAAATACTAGACTTTTCCTTTTTGAAATAGCATATTATAATAAATAATTATGGTATTTTTTTTTGTTCTTGTTTCATATCCGTTAAGATTCCCTTCAACCAAATTGCTAGATATATTGTTATTGTTGTTGACTTCAACTTAATTTGTTGAACCATAATTTATATTTACATTACTTTGAGGACGTGTAACAAATCAATCAATTAAGCATTATCTTCAACATTCCCTTAACACTCTTAATGAGGTGATTCCAAAAATGAAACTTCTCTTTAAGTACTACTTTGGTAAATGTAGCAAGTTGATCATTTCTTTTACAAAACCTTATTTCAAATTTTCAGTTTACCACACAATCCCTTATGAAATGATATTTGATTCAATATGTTTGGTGCTACTATGAAACACTAAATTTTTTACTTATTGAGATAGGTTAAACAACTATGGCATCCTGTTCTTCTTGCTTCAGATCTATTAGGGTTATGTTCAATCAAATTGCTTCACATGTTGTTATTGTTGTTGTTGCAATGCACTTGCCTTTGTAGAAGGCACTGAAATAGTTGTTTGTTCCTTTGAAAACCTTGATACTTGTCGATCCTAGGCTAAAAACATAAGTTGAAATACTTTTTCTAGCATCAAGAAATGCAACTCAATCACTATTTGTATAAACAAGCAACCCAAAATTATCTGTTCAACTATGCCAAATACCAAAATTGTTTGTTCCACGAAGATACCTCAAAAAAAAAATTGTTGTTCCAAAATGAATCTTACTTGGATTTACAGATTCTAGAAATCAAACTCAATGACTACATAAAATAGGTCTAGTGGTAGTAAGATACATAAAAATCTCCATCAACATTTTCTTCATGTATAAGGGACTCAACATCTTCTTCAGTGCTTTCATTTGGAAAAAGAGTTCCACCAACATGCCACACAAGATATCTTAAATTCTTGTAGTTCTCAATGATTGTTTCACTTGTAAGCCCTATATAAGTGATGTCACTAAATGGCTTGTACAAAAAAAAATGATTCCAACAAAATGTTTCAAATTCTTTTGACTTATCATCAGGAACAACATAAAATTGTGGCTAGACACGATCAATAGCATGAACAAAATTGACTTAGTACGAACCTCCAGTGGAGCATCATAGCGACACGAAAGGATTGACCCTTATTATCATAAACATGAATCCACACTGCATTTTGTGTGACTTTGGATGGAGTTCACCAAATGCTAATAATCCTCTTCAACATTGCAAGAAAAATTTTGTTGACTATTTAAAAGGCATGGATCATCCTTCACACTTTGATGGATCATGACATTTCGACATTGCATGACACCTAGATTCTAGGCTATTACATATTTGTCAAAGTAATACTCTGTTGCTTCGATATTCAAAGGGTTGGACCAATCCAATGTTTTCATGTTAAGAACTTCAGGCAACTAGAGAAAACCATGGATGTGCATCTAACCTATATACTTCCACTCATACTTAAACAAAAATAAACATGCAATTAAGATATATAAACCAACAACAACAAAGTATTGTTTCCAAATCTTGTACAACATGACAAAAGGGAATGAGAATGAACCTATACCAAAAGTCTTTGGCACCAATATATTTATGCAGAACTAACTCACTAAATATATTGATTCTTTGGTGGATATCATTAGCAATTATATGTGGATACTTAATAACATTTTCTTTATTTTAACATCTTCATTTTGCCGATGACAATCGTTGTTCAAAGGAATAAGAATATGCGAGTCAGACCACTTTGTATTAGTTGTAGTTAATGTATAAAACAAAGTAAGGCAACCCAACTCAGTGATCATGTCAATGAGTTTAGAATGAAATTTTTTCCAATATTCCCTTGTACCCCTAAGAGAAGAACTAAAATGAATTAATTTTTCATCCAATTTACTAGTTGGAAGATCACAAAGTTGTTGACACATCTCTTAAACACTAGCACGTGCATTTTCATGAATATTCTTCTTGAGAAAGAAACATGTTGTTCCTTGGCTATGATGGAGCATAATCATATTCAATAGGAAATATTGAAAGCGAGCATGAATTCGAAATATTTGATCATAATATCTAAGTAGATGCAAACCATATTTGTGCATTTCAACATTGCAAATATGAGGATGCAACCAATCAACATCACCTATGGGGAATAAAGTGGGGAACTCCATGTCTAGCAACCTTTGAGTATTGTATTTGTTAATGGGAGACATACCAATATCGAGCCATTACAAAGTTTCATCATGCATTTTCAATAAATCTTCTTATTTGATCCACTTCCTTGCATTCATTTGGAAAGCTAGAAAGAAATGATGATGGACAAGTGCAAAGAATTAGCCCCCTCACTTTCAATCTCCCCATCATCTCTGCCTATTTCATAACGATCACTATTAACATATTGTAGCCTATTGGACACATCGACAAGTCTTTCTGGGAGAGTAGGAACTGAATCCATATCAATTTCAATATCCCTGTAATATTTATCCATCTATATTTTGTAAAGCAATGCATCCATGACAAGTTGTCTCTTCACATAACATTCATAATATTTTGATTCAACACCACGTGTTTTGACAATTACAAGATCAAGTTGTTCAACACATCATGGAAGCTTCTTTGCAATCGAAGATATATCTTGTGGAAAACTTATTGTATGCATGTTATATTTATATTCACCACCATAAGCATGTGTCACTTGCAATATTGTATTCACCTGTGATATTAACATCTCTTCAACTTGTGTCAAAACTCTTAGAACCTTGGGTTTTTCACCTCAATCCATGTTGTTAAAGCAAGAAAAACAATGCGAGTAATTCTCACTCTTACACCTTTTACAAATGGGCCCTTCATGCCATCTTACAATTTGTATACCAAGATAACATTCATTGCACACTTGGAACATTTTCACAACAGAAAAATTATCAATCCTCGACCGAAACTTTCTATGAACTTCAATCATATCTCTGCTCAAATTATAGTAAGCATATTTGTTTCCTCTACCAAACACCAACCCTCGCTAACGATGATTTGAAATAATCTATCCATTTTGGGCATTGACTACATCATTTCTTTCAATAAAATGATGGGAATCCATTCTTCTAGATTGGACTTTACAGTTCAGTACTTTCTATATGCAAAAAATATAAATCATAAGGTCAAAAACAAATATTTAAAGAATGAAAAGTTAAATTTTTGAAGTGAACAACAAATTGAAAATAGAAAACATATATATTTTCCTAGTTGTTGCATAGTCCATGTGCAACTCCGGGAACTGATATAGGTTTCCCTTATTGCAAATCTATTTTCCAACCACTATTCACTTCAATAGTGTTCTACAGAAAAACATAAAATAAAAGTTGAATAAAACAACAAAATTTTTACATTCAAATGTAGAAACCCTTTGAAAATAGAATTAAATCAAGAACCTATATTGTCCCAATAGTACAATTACGCAAAAATTCTCTACACTCAAGAATAGTGTCTACAAAGTTACATAGAGAAACATTCGCTCCAACATTCCCAACAAAATGTAGCAAATTTTCAACAATCCTAGAAAGCATGTTACTATTGGAAAAAACATTAGATGCAACTACTTGTTAAATGGCATCATTCCACCTACCTTCCATTGTCGCATTTCTTCCATCATTTCTAGAGCACTCACGGTTTTCACGTCTTTGTGTTTAGTCAATTTAGTGTCCTAAATTGCTTGCATAAATTATCAACCGAGGTTTGAGCTAATGAAGTGTGGTGCACTATATGTGCTTAGTTAACCTTTTTCCTACTTCATTGTTTTGTATTTTATGTTGTTTTTGGGGGCTTTATGTTCTTTGATGTCTAGGAATGTATAACCTGAAACTATGAGAAAATTTAAGTGAATCTAATGAATTTTAAAAGGAAAGGAATTGTTCCTAAGTTAATCTAATTTCCTAAAAATGGACAAGGAATTGTTGGCTAGTTAGAACCTAATAAATAAAACACAGCAGATATCTTATCTTATCATTAGTCCTAATCCATGGATCTAATTCTTAAAACCAAGAATGAAATTGATGCAGAAGGTAACTCGGTAATTGCATTCATTAAACTTTCAACCATTCAATTTTGGAATATTATTAAATAAATCTCCTTGAAATGATTATTGGGAATATCAGTGATGCAACTAAGTGAGGATCTGAAAGAAAAAAGGTAAAAGCATGTAAAACTAACTATAAACAGCTAATGTATTTTTTACTTTCTCCAACGTTCAAATGTGAAGCATTACACTCTTGAAGTGTTTTGCAAGAAATCAATTATACCTTAGTTCCTAAGTTCCTAGGAAAATAACAATGTACTGAGTAAATTAAATCACTGTATGAATTAGACATTTAACCATTTAGTTTAGGATCATCATCATCTTGAAATGGCTTTTGAAAACATCCATTAACACAGTTAATTGACAATTATGTTCTAAGAAAATGAATGACAAAACAGTAAGAAAACTAAGCAATTGTGTATTCTTATTACTTCAATCTTAATTCAATTTAGAAACAGAGTCATTTTTCTCCATGAAATATCTTAGAAGAACAAGGTTGCACAATTGTGATTTATCATTATGCTATTGATTAAAAACTGAAATGAAATATCATCCTAATTTAGAAAATAGATTCGTTGAAAACAAAGTAATGGAAATTGAACTAAAAACAACAAATGAAAAACCTCCTTAAGTGCAGGGGGCCTCTGCAACTGACATGGCTGTAATGCTAGCTAGTTAAGGGTGCACTTTAAACGATCATTGGCAACACAAAATTTGTATTATGAAAAAAACGAAGTCTGAATACAGAGTATCAGCAAAAAGCCTGAACTTAACACGCAATTCCTTCTAACTTCTCCCTTCCTCTCGGTTATATGCAACCAATATTTAAAGGAAAATAACATAACTGTTTATGAGATAAACTTTCTATACGTGGCTAATTCAAATTAAATTTAACATGATTTTTTATGAGATAGACTTGCTACAGGTGGCTAATTCAAATGGCAATAGGACTGCTTAAACTTTTGATTAGCTACAGGTGGCTAATTCGAATTAGATTTGCAATAGAATTGTTAGACTCTTGATTAGTTACGAAAGAGAAAATCAAGAGTCCTACTACTTTCGGATAACGTACTTTGACTCCATCTTTGACCATGACCTTAGGCTTTCTTTTTCGTTGATCTGGACCAAGTGAATAGGATAGAATCCATGTGAAGATGATTCTAGAAATGCCCATGTGGCCCATTTCTTCATTTGACACCTGGAACCTGTCAAACCATGAGGGTAGCTACGAAATCCATAGTTAGCTACAGAATAGGCTGCGTTCTACAGCTAATTTTCAAAAATCTATTCAAATACCAAGAACACAAAAATACAATATGGCGATCATTTTAATGCTCAATATGGCGATCATTTTAATGCTTTCCTTAAAACAAAACCTAGAATTTATCATTGATTACGTCTATAATATTATGAGAAAGTGATGGAAAAAGGTGAAAAAATAATGTCAAGGAGAGGGTAATTCTGAGGTTCCACATACCCCCACTGCAAAATCATTGCATGTCCTCATGTAATTTTCCAAAAATGTGAATTCTTCCTCCCTACTACATTTGCTCAGACACCTCTACTAGTACATCCAATTTCCTTCTTTTGTTCTTATTTGAAGTGACTGTCATTCTGGGATTTCTCATAAGAAGCTTGTGCTTAAGGTTAATTACTACTCTGTTCAAAATCTTATTCTTTCTTTTCAATTTCATGTTTTTCTTATACCACAGTCCTAGATGCAGAATGGTATTATCATGAATTTCCTTGTCCAATTTATTTTGTTCCTTCAAGGTCTCATTCTCCTCTTTGATATTTCTATTCAATATCTCTAATTCATAAATTTCTTGTTTGAGAGCATCAGTTAGAGGTTCTTGTGGATTGGCAGAAGGTTTTGCATTCATTGAGGCACTTCTCTTCTCCAGTGATTCTATATAGTCATATATTTGTTGCTACACTCGATCTATGCCTGGAGATCTTCTGCTTTGGCTAACTTCAAAATGATGAACAAGAGAATTTTGAGGACTGTGTGCAGAAGAGATGTTAACAGGAGATGGTTCTGGGGTTTCCTCATCTAAATTTATAAATTCTGTCCTTTTTGATGATGTTTTCTTTACCAAACCTCGGAGTCTAGAGCTCCTTCTAAGTTGTGTAGGACTTACATTCTCCTCATTTGTGACTTTTTCTCCTTTCTTATCTTCCCTCTTGCCTTGATTTTCCTCCTGATTTCTGTCAGTTCTTTAGAGATTAAATTTTCATCATCTTTCTACAATGAAGACTCAGGTCTGTTTTCAATAGTTATAACAAATTTCTTTCTTCCACTTCTTCTGACATTACCTTCTTTAGGTGACTTTGGTGCTTCTTGAAAATGGTTTCTAATAAGGACATTCTCCCAGGTATCTCCTATGCTTTTTAAATGAAACTCAATCAATATCTTTATCAGCCCATGATGATACATGGTTGTATCTATGAATTGTATTCTCTTTCGCACATTTGAGGCCATCCTTTTTAAACTATTTAGCAAGAAGAAAGGAAGGTTGATTTCTCCATTTTCTAAGAAATTCATCAGTGAATGGATATGGTAGACATACATGCAACCAAACCTCCCCTCACAAGTGATAAATTTTTGTATAACAAAGAGCATGTTCCTCCACTTACTTTTAAGAGCTGAAATGGGAATACCTTTTTTAAAAACAGAGACATCCATACCTAGGTTTTTTAGTATTACTTTCCATTATTCATTGTGGAACTCCTTGTTTTTGAACCATCTTTCACCATTCCTTGGAAGTTTTGTAGCCTCGATCATGAATGACTCAGTCACTACAAACTTGATATCTCCAATTTATACCTTTGTGCCATCAAAATATCGAGCAAAGGATTTTGTAATCTCCGTATGAAAACCATCAAATTTCTCGATGAATTTAAGCCATCTAGCTTTCTACAACATTTCTTTGAGTTGTGGGTATCCTTCCATGTATTTCTCTCCTATCGGTTTTGATCTAACAATTAGCTCCATGCCTTATACTATGCAAAGTTCTCAACCTTTAGAATTACCCTTCCTGGTTTTATGAAATGAATTGGCTGCGAATATGGTGAAAGGAACTGTGGGTTTGTATGAAATAAATAGATGGTAGGGGTTCTAGAGAAACGTAGATAAGTATGTCATGTCATAGTCATGACCATTAATAATCAACGAGGGAGTTAATTATGGACCGTTATGTGACAAAATATGGAGGATGTGGCAGATATGTAGTATGATGGAGATTGCAATAAAATCAAATGATGATTCGTCAAGGAAACATATGAATATCCATATTATATATGCTTTATGTTTTAACCTTGCTATTTAAAATAAATTTTTGCAATTTACCTTTTAGAACTTAACCTTTTTGTTTGTTGTTTTCTTTGGTGTTGATCCGTAGGTACCCTTTTAGCATATTGGTCTTCAAAACAAGATTCTTCAATTTCCTGCAATCATCATTTGTTTGTAAGTTGTATAATTATGCCAGAGCTGCTGAATGAGATATGGCTGTAGAATCAAATTAGCTGCAGAATGGAATCAGCTGTGGAACATGATAAGAAATGAAGTATGGATATGGAACATGAATGTGAAATGAAATGAAAATGAAATATGACAGTGAAATGGAATGAAAGTGGAGTGAGATGGAATGAAACTATAAAATAAAATGAAAATGGGGTGAGATGGAATGAGACTGTAAAATGAAATGAATTTGTAGATTATGAATTGCAAATGAATGTAGCTTTATGTCACTACTTATTATAGAAAGGAAATGGAAAATATAGGATGTCAGAAATCTCTTATTTTCACCCTGTATTTTCTGTATAAGTATGCCAATTAATGATTGGTTTTCATACTTATACATTTTATTATTATATTTTTTTTATGTTTTTTTTGTATGATATATATATATATATATATATATATATATATACAAGAAAAATAAAAGCTAATTTAGTGGAGAAGAAGAATTCTTCTTCACCAACTTCATTTCAGTGTTATCTTGAAAAATCTTGATAAAATCCTCTCTTTAAATTAGCTTATGATATATCTTCAACCGATGACCATTCACAAGAAGAGGTACCTTTCTTCATCTATTGTCCTTATTCTCACTGCTCCATTATTAAAGATTTCTTCAATCTCATATGACCGAAGCCAATGAGTCTGAAACTTTCCTTGAAAATCTTTGAATTTTGAATCGAAAAAAAGTGCCCAATCCCCTGCTTGAAACTTCTTCTCCTTGATATACTTATCATGACATTTAGCCCTTTGCTGCTGGACTATATTGGTTCTTTGAACTACATATTACCTGATTTCATCAAGCTCATTGAGTTTCTCCAATCTATGTTTGTGTGCTTCTGATAAATCCAGTCCCCGTTGGACTGCCATCTTGAAGGTTTTGATTTGAAACTCTATAGGGAAGAGGACTTGCTTCCCATAAACAAGCTCATAGGGTGTATGTCCTGTTGTGTTCCTCCATGTAGTTCTGTAGGCCCATAAGGCTTCAGGAAGCCTTTCTAGCCATTCTCTTATGTGTAGATGTATAGTCTTAGTGAGAATTCCTTCAATCACCTTATTAGTAGCTTCAACTTGACCATTTGCTTGTGGATGATAAGGAGTATACTTTCTGTCTTTGATCTTGTAATCTTACACAAGCCTTTCCACCATTTTAGATGTAAATTGAGATTCCCGATCTATCACAATTTCTCTTGGAACACCAAAACGAGTGAGGATGTCTATTGAAAAATAACTAGAGATTTTTCATTAGCAAAAGGTAATGCTTTAGCCTCTACCCATTTAGTGACATAATCAATGCATACCAAAATATACTTCTTTTGTTTAGATGGAGGATTAATTGGTCCAACAAAATCCAAGGCCCATTTTTTAAAAGGTTCAATGAGTACCTGAGTTTTTAGTGGAATTTCATCTGAAGGAGCAGGTTTTCCTACCCTTTGTCAGATATCACACCTTTTGACATATTCTTTGGCATCTCAGAAGATGGAGGGGCAATAATATCCTAAATGAAGGATTTTATAGGTTGTCCTCTTGTCAGCAAAGTGTCCACCACAAGGTTCATCATGACATTCCTTAAGAATTTCAGGCATTTCAACTTCTTGAACACTTCTGATCATTAGATCTGGACCTGTTTTATACAATTCATTAGTAATCCATGAGTAACTTGCACTTGTTTGAATATTTTTCTTTTCTCCTTAGGTAACAAATGTGAAGGTAATTTTCCTGTGACTAAGTAATTGGCAATATTTGCAAACCAAGGGGTCTGAGTAGTTACTGCAAAAAGATATTCATCAGGAAATTTATCTTCAATTGGAGTGTCATCTTTGATATTTTGAATTCTAGACAAGAAATCAACAACTGTGTTTTGTTTTCCAAGTCTATCTAGAATAATGATGTTGAATTCTTGCAGGAGTAATAACCATATTGTAACTCTACCATTAGTAATAGGTTTATTCATTAAGTACCTAATTGCAGAGTGATCTGTATAAACAAAAGGTTTCATAGCTTGTTATGTAATGTATGAACTTGTTGATAGCATGAACAACAGCTAAGAATTCCTTTTCAGTTACAGTGTAATTTAACTCAGTGGGAGTCAAATTCTTGCTTGTGTAATAGATGGCATATGGGATCAAATCTTTTTGTCCTAATACAGCTCCTAGAGTTGTATTTGAAGCATGTGTTGAAATGTGAAAAGGAAGTTTCCAATTTGGACCTCTTAATGATCCAAAATGGATTTTGGATGGACTCCTAAGTCTAAGTGTTCCTCACAGAGGAAAATGAAAGTCCAAGGAAGTTCCTAGAAATAGCCCCATTACAGAGATCTTTTCATTTTGAATTTACTGCAGCTTGAATGGGATAAAACGGACCTCAGATGCAGAAGTTATCACAAAAAGAAGTCGCCCTTTATCCTTTGGAAAAAGAGGCAAAATCTTCAAAAAAATGGCCAAAGCACCTTATAGAGGAAAATCACATTGGAAGGGTGAGCGGAGGACTGAAACGAAGGTGGAAGAGACCCCCTTGATCACCAATATCCGATATATCGGGTTGGAGATAGGCATGTGTTCAATGGTTGGACCCCGAGCCAAGCGATCTTGCAATCGCCAATATTGGTGGATCGGCGTCGACGATCCCACGAGGCAAAGGACGGACCTTCGGGCCAATGCAACTTGCGATTGCGATATATCACATCGCAACGTCACCTCGTAGTGATGTAAAAAGGGGGATAACGCTGGACCCGATGGATTTTATACACACGGCAATATAAATTTTGAGATCTGATATATGTCGGGTTTCTGTGTATTGGCGCATTTCAGCATGAAAACCGAAATACAAAGGAAAATTCCCCGAAGCGATGCGATGCAATCCGGGCCATTGGATCGCGGGATCAGATCGACGGCCAGGATTAAATTGTCGATCGGCGATCAGCGGTACCCGATAACAGGGCCAATATGATTTGCGACAATAATCAGTGATCCCAGATGCCGATAAGGGCCGGACCCAATAAGTTTATAGGGCTGATTTCATAATTTTTGAAGTCCAATATGGAGAAATTTTACAGGTTTTCCTGTGTATTTGGGGCTTTTCATTATAAACCCAAATACGAAGGAAGCCACGACTAGCAATTTGAAATAGCGATTTAAAGGCAGACCCGAAGGAATTTAGGGCGAAATTAATCATATTTCAAGTTCTAAAAAAGGCGTTTTGGCGGATTTTTACAGTGTTGATATGTATTTCTCTGTGTAAATAAACAATGACTGATTTGGGAATTCTAATGCGCTGAGGGTCCCTTTCATTACAAAACAGGTGGCCACCATACCCAGAGACATTTAACAATGATTGTTTAACGCTCAGAGGGGATTTGAGCAGACAGAGGCCGAAAGCCAGAGAGCTTAAAAGGGAAAACGAACAAACAAGCACTGATTGGCTTAAAAGCCATGAATGTCAGAGACAGAAGGGGGTTGTTGCTGAAACTGAGCATAAGCAGGCAGCACAGAGAGCTGAAAGAGCGAAAAAGCCTGAGAGCACGATTGACAGGTAGCAAAGCTGCAAAAAGGTCACTAGAAGGTTACCGAGGATCGCTTGGAGGTCAAGCAAATCACAGAGGCACACAGAGGCCGATAGAGAGCTCAGAGAAGCTAGAGCCACGAGCCAGAGCCACGAGCTGGAGCCAAGAGCCAGAGCCAAGAGCCAGAGAGAGAGCACAAAGCCAGAAAACCTGAGAGCTTCAGGGCCAGGGATAAGATGGTGTCTGAGCCCATTGTTTTTGTGTAAAATAGTGGAGTTAAGTGTAGAGCTTGTAAAAATACTTATACCATAATCCCAGAGAGCCTAGTCAAGTTAACTAGAGCTCTAGGAGACATAGCCCAAGAGTTTTGGGTGAACTCCAAATTAAGATTGTTATCCATGTGTTTGTTATTTTATGCATTGTTTCACGATCATATGTTTTATATATTATTTTAAGCAATCGATTTATAGCACATAAACAGTTTTAAAATAAACATCAGCATACACCTATATTTTCAAGCATATTATCAATTCTGCATTGGTTAATTGATAATACTTGGGAATATTTAAAGCTTTGGAAGTGGGAGAGGTTCTTCTAAGTTAGACAAGAAACCTAAGAACCCCAATTTCAGATCAGGTGGTATCAAAGGTTGAAATTGATTAAACCCACCTTCAAAGAAGGTTATATCAGAATGCTTGATTGACAGGGCAAAGATTGCTTGTCTGAAAGGTGTTTGGGTAGACAAGGATTGATTGTCTAATTGACTGTATGCTTGTTACAGACTGACTATTTTCCGAGTTTGCGGAGGTGAAGGGAAAGCTATTGATAGCACAGTCCAAGAAGGACAAGAAGGAAGAAGGGCTAAAGGCATTCTTCTATCCCAAAGGACCTCAAAGCAATCCTTGAAGCACAAGAGATTTGTTGCAAAA
Organism: Pinus tabuliformis; assembly: GCA_031772625.1. Lineage (NCBI taxonomy): Eukaryota > Viridiplantae > Streptophyta > Pinopsida > Pinales > Pinaceae > Pinus > Pinus tabuliformis. The sequence goes on along the minus strand of CM062819.1, from coordinate 15,810,772 downwards.
GGTTGTTAAATAAGCTCTTTATCAACCTTGTTTGAAGTTTTTTTGTTTATTTGCATAATGACAACTTGTACAAGTGTATCCTCAAATTCCTCCTGCATCACAATATTATTTGATGGAGACATGAAGCAAGACTTGTTCATCATGATGGAAAAGGTGAGAAAAATGTATGAGGATGGATGGAAGAGTAGCATACTTAGAGAGCAGTTGAATTCCGTGGAGGAAGAGAAGCAGATGCTTTCTGAAAAATTGCAGGAAATGGAGAGGCAACTTCATATTAAAAATATGAACCTAAAGAGGATGCATGAGTTGGAGTCCCAACTCTTTGTTTCCAAAGAAGCCTTGGTCAAGTATCAGCTTGAAGAAGAGGTAAATAGTTCCTGCTTGTCTTCAAATTCTTCTAAGAATGCTTATATTGGTTCTTTTGAAAAACATACTAGAGGCATAGGTTCCAAGCTAATGTCCAAGATGGGCTATGAAGGAAGAGGCTTGGGCAAGCATGCACAAGGTATTTTTGAGCTAATAGTGGTTGAGGAAAGGCCTAAGTATTTGGGTCTTGGCTATGGACAGTCTTATGGAGAGAGTTCCAAAGCTGCCATGAAGGCCATTGAAATAGTCCCAAGAAGGAGTTTCATTTCATGTCCCCTACCTCAGAAGTGTGGAGATTGTATTTAGGAGGAATGCAATAGCTTGAAACATCATTTGTAGAATGAAAGTTTTCAGAAGCACACACTTGAACCAGAGAGTTGTGGAAACTCTGAAAGCCTTGAAGAGATTGATGGCATTCCAAATGGAGTTACTTCTTCATTCAATTCACCTCCTCATGAAGATAAAAGAGGTGAAAGAAAAAGGTATAAATCTGGTTCTAATCATATTCCTTTTGATTTTGCAAAACATGATAGATTTCCACATATATATGGGAAAAGAATTGCATGTTCCTTTTGTGGTTTGGATAACCATCATGTTTCTAGATGTTGGAAGAGAATGACCACATACAGGAAACTTTTGAAGGAAAAGAAGCAAGAAGCCAAAGGTCAATTGAACAAGGAAAATCATGTTGTCAAGAGGATGCACATGTGTTGCACTTACTACCATAAGTAAGGGCATCTTGCTAAAAGGTGTTGGACTCTGAATCTAGCAATGCTTCCACCAAAGTTGAATAAGGTGGAAAGAGAAAATAATAGAAACGGAAAGGAATATTCCATGAATGATGTGTCTCAGGATGATTCACATGTTCATGTTGATGTGCAGACAAAGGAAGGACCTTTGAAATGGATTGGTAAGAAATGGCTAGAGTTCTTATCCAACTAAGATTCCATGTCTAATTGATGCATCTATTTTCATTTCTTTGTTAATGGAATGCAAGTTGTAGGATTTTACCAAGTAGGTGAATGGAGAAGTTGAGTAGGAGGCTCACTTTGTTGCTGCAACATTATATTTCATTTCAGCTTTGAAAGTACAGCATGCTTAAGTGAAATTTGAAGGATGAAATGCATGCATGAGCATGAGATACATGAACACAGGAATGTTGATGTTTTCCTTGTATTTGAACATGTATGTGTAATTAAATTGAAGGGCTGATTACTTTAGACATGCATGAAATGTTGACTTGGGAGAAGTTAACTTGGTCTCCAAGATGGAGATAATGATGAAGTGTTTCATCTTTTGAAATAGAGTTCTAATGGTATTTTTTCTACATGCTTGACTTTAAGGGTCATTTGTTTTAAAGACATGTTTTATGGGCTTGTTGTCTAGTCCATCATTTGTATGCAAATGTAAGACATGGAGGTGTTCACAAGATGTGAAATCTATTTCTTTTGTTAGACCATCCAGTTGTTGTCTATATTTTTGTTGTTGTTAATAGTGTTTGTTGACAACTTTTCAAATAGGTACAAATGATAATTTTGTGGAGCAGATGTACTTCACATTTGTTTTAGCCACCTTGGATCAATGATCAAGGTAGAGAAGTTAAAACTACCTTCTATGACCATCTCAATAGGAGTTCTGTAGGAAGGCAAGGAGGAAGGCAGTTCTTCCCAGAAGGACCAACATATCCAAGAAGGAAAGTGGTCAAAGGCCTTGGTTCAGAGGCACTATGCAAGGCAAGTGTATGGAGGCTGAAAGAAGAGGGTGTCATTACTCTCATTTACTGTTTAGATCAATATATCAGTCTTTTGGAGACTAGAAGTTCTTTTAGTGGGAAGGCGTGATCCAAACTGGATTTTGGATGGACTCCTAACTTGAAGTGTTCCTCACAGATGAAAATGAAAGTCCGAGGAAGTTCCTAGAAATAGCCCCATTGCGGAGATCTTTTCATTCTGAATCTACTACAACTCTAATGGGAAAAAACAAACTTCGGATGCAGAAGTTATCACAAAAAGAAGTTGCCCTTTATCCTTTATAAAAAGAGGAAAAATGTTTAAAAAAATGGCAAAAGCACCTTATAGAGGCAAATCGCATCGAAAGGGTGAGAGGAGGACTTAAACGGAGGTGGAAGAGACCCCCCATATCACCGATCTCTAATATATTGTGTCGGAGATAGGCCTGTGTTCAATGGCGGGACCTTGGGTCGAGCGATATTGTGATCGCCGATATCGGCAGATCGGCATCAGCGATGCCATGAGGCAAAGGACGGACCCCCAGGCCAACGCAACTTACGATTGCGATATATCACATCGCAACGTCACCTCGCAGTGATGTAAAAATGGGGATAACGCCGGACCCGATGGATTTTATACGTGTGGTAATATAAATTTTGAGATCCGATATATGTCGGGTTTCTATGTATTGGTGTAATTCGGCATGAATACCATAATACAAAGGAAAATTCCCCGAAGAGATGCGATGCAATCTGGACTGTCGGATCGCGGGATCAGATCGATGGCTAGGATTAAATCAGTGATCAGCGGTCCCTGATAATGGGGCCAATACAATTTGCGATAGCGATTGGCGATCCCCGATGTTGATAAGGGCCGGACCTGATAAGTTTATAGGGCCGATTTCATAATTTTTGAAGTCTGATATGGAGCAATTTTATGCGTTTTCCTGTGTATTTGGGGTTTTTCATTATAAACCCAAATACGAAGGAAACCACAACTAGCGAATTGCGATAGCGATTTAAAGGCGGACCCGATGGAATTTAGGGCGGAATTAATAATATTTCAAGTCTGGAAAAAGGCATTTTGGCAGATTTTTATAGTGTTGCTATGTATTTCTCTGTGTAAACAGAGAACGACTATTTTGGGAATTCTAATGCACCAAGGGTCCCTTCCGTTACAAAACAGGTGGCCACCATACCCAGAGACATTTAACAATGATTGTTTAATGCTCAGAGGGGATTTGAGCGAATAGAGGATGGAATCCAGAGAGCCCAAAAGGGAAAACGAACAAACAAGCGTTGATTGGCATAAAAGCCATGAATGTCAAATACAGAATGGGTTTTTTAGTAAAATCGAGCATAAGCAAGTAGCGTAGAGAGCTGAAAGAGCGAAAAAGCCTAAGAGCACGATTGATAGGCAGCAAAGCTGTAGAAATGTCGTTGGAAGGTTGTCGAGGATCGCTTGGAGTTCAAGCGAATCACAGAGGCACGTAGAGGCCGAGAGAGAGCTCAGAGGAGCCAGAGCCATGAACTAGAGCCATGAGCTAGAGCCACGAGCTAGAGCCATGAGCCAGAGCCACAAGCCAGAGCCACGAGCTAGAGCCAAGAGCCAGAGTGAGAGCGCAGAACCAAAAATCCTAAGAGCTTCAGGGTGAGGGATAAGATGGTGTCTGAGCCCATTGTTTCTATGTAAAACAGTGGATTTGAGTGTAGAGCTTGTAAAAGGACTTATGCCATAATCCCAAAAAGCGTAGTCGAGTTGACTAGAGCTCTAGCAGATGTAGCCCAAGAGTTTTGGGTGAACTCCAAATTAAGATTGTTGTCCATGTGTTTGTTATTTGCTGCATTGTTTCACAGTCATATGTTCTATATATCATTTTAAGCAATTGATTTACAACACATAAATAGTTTTAAAATAAACATCAGCATACACCTATATTTTCAAGCATATTATCAATTCCACATTGGTTAATCGATAAGACTTGGGAATATTTGAAGCTTTGGAAGTGGGAGAGGTTCTTGTAAGTTAGAAAAGAACCCTAAGAGCCCCATTTTCAGATCACTTAAGATGGGTGCTTTAGAAAATTTTTCTTTTAAAGTCTCAAATGCCAACTGGCAATCAGGATTCCAATTGAATTCACAATATTTGGTGAGTAATTTGAAGAGTGGGGATGCTAGTTTAGTGAAATTTTTTATAAACCTTCTATAGTATCATGTGAATCCTAGAAAACTTCTAGCATTCCTTCGACAACTTGGAATTGATAGTTTAGAGATGACTTCAACTTTAGATTTATCAACTTTAATTCCATCTCATGAAATGTGATGTCCTAAAACAGTCCCTTTTGTAAACATCATAAAACACTTTTCATGGCTTAGTGAAAGTTTTACTTCCTTACATATTTTAAAAACGTTTTCCAAATTTTCTAAAGCTTCTTTAGATGTATTCCCATAAACTGTAAAGTCATCCATATACACCTCTACACAATCATGTATTAGATCAGAAAAACTTCCTAGTACCGCTCTTTGGAATGTTGCAGTAGCATTGCACAATCCAAAAGGAAGTACTTGGTAGGCATAAGTTCCCCATGGACAGGTAAATGTGGTTTTATCTTGATCTTCAAGTGCTACCTAAATTTGATTGTAACCACTAAAACCATCCAAAAATAAGAAATACTTCTTACCTACTAATGTATCTAACACGATCTATAAAGGGCAAAGGAAAATGTCCTTTTAGGGTAGCTTTATTCAATTATCGATAATCAATGCATACCCTCCATTTACCATTCCTTTTAGGCACAATCACTAGAGGATAAACCCACTAGCTGTCTGAAATTGGGTAAATGAAGTTTACATTCAGCAATTTTTTCAACTCCTCTTTCACAATTTCCCTAAGATTTGGATTCATCCTTCTTTGAGGTTTTCTGATAGGTTTACAATTTTCCTCAATGTAGATGTGATGTATACAAGTCTTAGGACTAATTCTTTTCATGTCAATGTATTCCCATGCATATGTAGAAAAATGTTGTTGTAATGTTTTGATTAGCTTTTCCTCTTGTAATTTTTCCAAGTTATTGTTTATGTTCAATGTTTTCCCTGGAAAGATTTCAACTGTATAGCTACCAAATTATTCCATATAATAAAGAGACATCTTCCTAGATGAAAAATATTCAATATTGGATTTTTCTTGAAATTGATCATGTTCATATTCTGGAGATGATTCAAAATTTTCCATTATATTTAAGATTTGAGTATGTTCACTAATGGTTGAAATAGTAAAGAGAGGCTGAATATCATTTTCATCATCAATCCATTCTTTGTCATCTATCTCTGTGATTGTTCTTGTTGGAGGATATAGAATGAATTTCTTAGTTGAGTTACCATCAGAGATATACATATCACCAGATCTACAGCTAACGAAAGCATCAGTTGTAGCCAACCAAGGTCTTCCTAATATAAGTGGATGTCCTTCTAGATTATTCTTAGGGGTTAAGATCATAAAATCAAAAAGGTACTCCCAATATTCTAAGGACACTGAAATATCTTCTAACACACCATCTGGTTTGATTATAGATCTATCTGCCAATTGCAGTAATGTTGGTGTATAAAGAAGATTAGGAAGTTTGAGTTGTTCCATGGTTTGTTTGCTCATGATGTTTATTGCTACTCCTAAATCAATCAATGTATTTGGAATTGAAATTCCATTGATATGTGTTTTTACAACTGGACTTCCTGGATCTACATATTTTTGTATGGCAAATTTTCCCATCATTATGTCTGCTATTTTTCTAGCCATTGAAACTCTTTTTATTTCTTTTGTTTTTCTTCCTAGTTTCTTCATGCTCAACTCCTTTATTTTTTTAGCTAGAATTGGAACCTCCTTAATGGCTTGTAACAAAGGGCTTTTGATACAGGCATCTTTCAATTCATCTAGAAAATCATAATTAGGAAATATAATATGCTTTTCTGCCCCACTATCAACTTGTAATCTTTTAGGAAAAGGACTTGTAGAAGTAGATACTAGTGGTTGCTCTATGATAGGAGTTGAGTTTATTGGCTCTTTCTGTTTTTCATTTTCAGTATTCTAGTTTTGAAGATATTTTCCTTCAAAACTTTTATTTGGCTGTAGAGAATCTTCCTTAGAATTGTCTTGTTCTTGAATAACTACAAAAGGATTTTTCTTTTCTAATATCCTACCAGATCTTAGTTGGACATCATTGATATCTATAGGAGTGATCATATAAGTTGGAAATTGTTTTCCTTCCACCATATAGGTATTCTAAGGATTTTTATTGTTGGGTGTGGTAATGGTTGAGCAGGTAACAGATTTGGTCTCTGTGGGAATGGCAGTGAAAGTTGAGGATTTTTGTTTTGAAGTTGGGCTATTGATTTTGTTGAGGAATTTGTTGGGCAGGATAGTTTGGATATGATGGAGTATATTGATAGTATTGAGAGAATCTTCCATAGGGATTTTGCATTCCTTGAGCCCAAGGTTGAGATTAAGATTAAGATTGAGGCCAAGGTTGCTACCAAGAATTCGAATTTGGTGGGGGCTGAATATACATTTGGTTGTTAAAACCCTAGTTTTGTTGCCCCTGCCAAGGTCTTATAGAGACAAATCAAAGAGATTCTATTGGATTTGAAATTGTTTCCTCTTGAAAAACAGCCTTAAGACTAGGAATTGAAGGACAATTCTTGGTCTCATGGTTTTCTGAGCAAATTACACAAGTCTCTATGATTTTTGCATCCAAAGGGCATTCTCTTAAAGCATGCTTCTTTCTGCATTTGGGACATAAAATAGCTAAAGCATCAATCTTGGCTTTCTGCTTGTTTTGTAACTTAAGGGTGTCTATCTTTTCACTAAGGCTCCCTAGAATATCTATTTTAAATTCATCAAGCATGTTTCCAATTTATGCCCTACTCACTGATCCAGTTGTAGATTTATTCACTATAGAAAGAGAAGGATCTCTTGGACCTTTCCCAGTTTTGGATTTTCCTCTTGAAAGATGAACACATAATACTCCAATGTCATTTAATGGTAGTTGAGAGATATCTCCCTTCCCCATCATGTTAATGATGTCTATCAACTCATCTCTAATGGCTTTTAATAAAAGAGATTTTAAAGTATCTTGATCTAAGTTATCCATTTTTACTCTTTTTAAGTTATAGTTAAATATTTCAATTAAATCCTCCAAATTTTCATCCTCTCTTTGCATCATTTTAAACACTTCAGCTTTGTGATTGATAGGCATGAAATAATCCAAATACCTGTCAAAAAATGCTCTCTTCATGTCATTCCATGTTCTAATAGACTGAGTGATCAATCCCATGAACCATTTTAAAGAAGCTCCTTTCAATGTTGAAGGAAACAATTTAAGTTTCTGAGAGTCTTGTAAATAATCATAAGTTCTGCACAAGGCTTCAAATTCAAATAAAAAGGTTTAAGGATCTTCACTTTTTAATCCATGAAAATTTGGGAGGACAAAAGGTGAGATATTTATCATTGGGGAATCTATTTCTTCATCAACTATAGGGAATCCAAAAGAATTATCAACTTCCCTATTTCCTCTACCTTCTCCATTATTTCCTCTACCTCTTCCTCCTCCAAATAGTGCAAATTCTCCATTCAGAACTCCCTCTCCTTCTTCTTCTCTTCCTGCCATTATAGATTCTTCAGAGTTAATATAAGATTCAACCTGCAAGGTTAATTGCTCTTCCTCTTGTTCCTCTATCAATGGTATGTGGAAGAAAGGTTATACTTCTCCCTCTCCACTAGGAATTTCTAATTCTTCAACTAAAATATGTTCCCCTATAAAGGTGAAAAACGCTACTCCTTATGTTGGAGATCCAAGATTTTCTTCCTCTAGGACTGCCTTAGTAGATGAACTAGGAGATCCTCTTAATTGGATTTTTGACCCTTAGAACTTCAGGAAGCCTATGGCTAGTGAAATGTGGAATATGAGTTTGAGATGGAGGTGTATCTCTTCTTAGTCTTGGTGGAGTAAGTGGTGTTTTAGGAATTAAACTCCCGCCTCTAGCTAGGAATCTACCCCTAGAGTCTCTTTCTCTATGCATATCATTTTTTAGATGTAAGAGATGAGGTTACCTAATTACACTTCCTCGGCAATGGCGCCAAAATGTTTAGTCAATTTAGTGTCCTAAATTTCTTTCATAAATTATCAACCAAGGTTTGTAAGCTGATGAAGTGTGGTACACTATATGTGCTTAGTTAACCTTTTTCTTACTTCGTTGTTTTGTATTTTATGTTTTTTTTGGGTGGTTTCTGTTCTTTGATGTCTAAGAATGTACAACCTAAAACTATGAGAAAATTTAAGTGAATCTAATGAATTTTAAAGGAAAGGAAATGTTCCTAAGTTAACGTAATTTCCTAAAAATGGACCAAGAATTATTGGCTAGTTAGAACCTAATAATGAAAATAGAGCATCTATCTTATCTTATCATTGGTCCTAATCCATGGATATAATTCTTAAAACCAAGAATGAAATTGATGCAGAAGGTAACTCAATAATTTCATTCATTAAACATTCAACCATTCAATTTTGGAATATGATCAAATCAATCTCCTTGAAATGATTATAGGAATATCAGTGATGCAACTAAGTGAGGATCTGAAAGAAAAAAGGTAAAAGCATGTAAAACTAACTGTAAACAACTAATTTATTGTTTACTTTCTCCAACATTCAAATGTGAAGCATTACCCTCTTGAATGCTGTGCAAGAAATCAATTATACCTTAGTTCCTAAGTTCCTAGGAAAATAACAATTTACTAAGTAAATTCAATCACTATATGAATTAGACATTTAACCATTTAGTTTAGGATCATTATATCTTGAAATGGCTTTTGAAAACATCCATTAACACAGTTAATTGACAATTCTGTTCTAAGAAAATGAATGACAAAACAATAACAAAACTAAGCGACTGTGTTTCTTATTACTTCAATCTTAATTCAGTTTGGAAACATAGTTATTTTTCTCCATGAAATATCTTAGAAGAAAAAGGCTGCACAATTGTGATTTATCATTATGCTATTGATTAAAAATTGAAATGAAATATCATCCTACTTTAGAAAACAGATTTGCTGAAAAGAGAGTAATGGAAATTGAACTAAAAACAACAAATGAAAAACCTTCTTCAGTGTAGGGGCCCTCTGCAACTGACGTGGCTGGAATGCTAGCTAGTTAAGGATGCACTTTAAATGATCATTGGCAGCACGAAATTTGTATTATGAAGAAAACAAAGTCTGAATACAGAGTATCAACAAAAAGCTTGAACTTAACACGTAATTCCTTCTAACTTCTCCCTTCTTCTTGGTTCCATGCAACTGATATTTAAAGGAAAATAACATAACTGTTTATGAGATAAACTTGCTACAGGTGGCTAATTAGAATTAAATTTAACATGATCGTTTATGAGATAAACTTGCTATATGTGGCTAATTCGAATTGCAATAGGACTATTTAAACTTTTGATTAGCTACAAGTGGATAATTCGAATTAGATTTGCAACAGAACTGTTAGAATCTTGATTAGCTATGAAAGAGCAAATCAAGAGTCCTACTTCTTTTGGATAACATACTTTGATTCCATCTTTGAACATGACCTTAGGCTTTCTTTTTCGTCGATCTGGACCAAGTGAATAGGATAGAATCCATGTGGAGATGATTCTAGAAATGCCCATGTGGCCCAATTCTTCATTTGACACCTGGAACCTGCCAAAACATGAGAGTAGCTACGGAATCCATAGTTAGCTACAGAATAGGCTGTGTTCTGTAGCTAATTTGAAAAAATCTATTCAAATCACAAGAACATGAAAATATAATATGGCGATCATTTTAATGCTTTCCTTAAGACAAAACCTAGCATTTATCATTGGTTGGGTCTATAATCTTGTGAAAAAGTGAGGGAAAAAGGTGAGAAAAAAATGTCAAGGAGAGGGTAATTCTGAGGTTCAACACTTTCAAGTGCCCCCTATGTAAATACAATGTTCCCAAAGAAGATAGATGTGAGGAAATATTCATAAGAGTTGAAAAATCTAGAGATGCACAACAACCATAGAAATAAACATTTGAATGGAATATTCCTGCCACAAAACACCAAAGGTTCCATAATCACCTTTAAGGAGATCATTAGTTTCACCATTTATTGGAGTTTCATATTTTAATCATTGAGGCTGAATTTTAGGAATGGATAAAGGTTGTGCTACTTTCAAATATATTTGTACACCAATATTCAATTCCACAATGTTCCACAACAAGCTATAAAACAAAAAATATGATACAACAATAAATATTTGTTCATCAACATGACAAAATGACTTGAAAAGAAAAATACTTGAAGTATTTGTGTTGTTGAACCAAAGAGAGTATACACAGATTCCGGACTATACAGTTGCTACTAGGAATTCACCAACCCAAATTTCCAATAGAATGTTCCAAATTGTCAACCATTCCAGGAAACATATCACTATGAGAAAATAAACCACATGTTGCAAATTGTTCATTGACATTGTTGTGTCCATATTCAAATGTTGTATTTCTTCCTTTGTTTGCAAATGACTCATGGTTGTCACTTGTATGGCCACTCTCACTGCAAACACGATGTTCCCAAAGAATACTATTGTCAGAAAAGTTTGGAAAGACAAAAAAATTTGGACACACTCAACATCCATCAAAAGAAACTGATGCAAGTGCATTAGGCCGAGCACATAAAAATGATAAGTTATTAAACTCATACCAAGAGCCTAGCAATGTGATGGATTGATCACATGTCAAGGCTAGAACATTTTAAAGTTTATTTGTGAAAACGTTTTCAATATTCAGTTAAGATTAGTTAGGAATATCTAATTAAAAGAAATGATTTAATAATTGGTAGGTAGTTAGGGCTAAGGAAAATTGGTTCATATTGATGAACTCATTTTCTTGGACAGTTGTTTTTAGTTTTGAGGGAGAGAGGAGGAACATTTTTGGGTGTTAGAGGTTTTGGTGTGAGATTGAAGTTAATTGAAGAACATTTCCTAGACCAGTGGTTTTTTGTATTAGCAAATCAAATATGTAAGTTGTTGTCTTGTTGGGGCCTAACTGAGGTTTGGAGTTAATTAGCCAAACAAATCCCTGTACTACTAGCCCTTTTGACAACAGTCTGTGGAGTGTGAACTGAGGTCTCACTCGAATTAGTATGGGGGGGTGCTAGAACCAGGTTTCCTCACCCTTGAGATGTCTGATGGGTTGACTTGGTCCAACTGTGAGTCTTTTCACGTAGGTTACTTTGCGCACTTCCCTAGCCTTCACGCCTTGATATACTTGCCGTCGTGCAACCCTAACCAGGGGCTGAGGAGCTTCCACACTTCTTTTAGTAGTGATATGCACTATTTCTCTAAGTCACACTCAGGATCTTACTTATCTTCTTATACCAGTTAGTTATCTTCGTGTAAAAGGATGTCTTGTGTTATATTTATTTATTCACTACATTCATATGAGTTCACATAGTAAATAAATAGTAGACTTGCAATTCATATCCAATAATACATAAAACAGGAAAAGATACACAAAAATATGGTAAAACCTCTCTTTTATTAATTCTTCCCAAACTTACAAACTCAACCTACCCTGCACACTCAGCTGCAAAGCCTTCTCCTACACTACGACCCAAAGACATGGCTTACACTTTGACTCAATGCTTCATCAATTCCTTAGATTCATATTTCTTCATTGTTATTTCTACACTTAGAGCCTCGCTCTATTTATACAATCCCATGGTCCAATACAATCCCATGGTTAGTGGACCATGGGTTCATCTTTCAAACCGACATTACATTACAAAAACAAGTGTGGACAACCCTCTAACTCTATTATTACTTCGCACTTTGCGCCCACAATTTTTGCAGTCTTTACAATGGACTTAGTAAAAACTTTGGCTTTAAGCCCCAAAACATGCCTTGGGGGAATTCCACGCTCAATAGGCCCCCGACACAAACATCGTGACTCGCCCTTGAGTCACTCTGTCGGTGCGGAGATCTTTGCATGAAGACCCTCTAACTTTGCTCGAACAGTTGTAAGGTTAGCAACGCACTGAGTGGTTGCCTGCTGAATCTCTTGTACACATTGTTCCAAGACTGTGGTGTCAGAACTGCTTCCCTGCATCTGTTCCTGCATCCCCTACATCTGTTTATAGTCTCGCACCTTCTTCCGGCTACTTAGAGTGCAAAGACTGTGCTTCTATCGACTAGTCAGATAACCGGGCCCCCTGCATATGGCTTCAATCGACTTCCATTCACTTTTCCTGGGAAAAGTTCTCCATTTAGCTTTACCAGCTGCACTGCGCCTCCGTCTATGACCTCCTTAACAACATATGATCCCAGCCAATGCATTCTGAACTTTCCCGAGAATTTATCAAACTTACTGTAATACAGTAACACTAAATCGTTTATCTTGAAGGTGCGCCACTTAATATGTCGATCGTGCCAAGCAGTTTTGTGTTGCTTTTGTACCTACTGATGGAAGACAACTAGAAACTGTTCCTCTTCAAGTTCCTCCAACTACACGAGCCTCTCATCTGGGGCTTCATGGCCTGTCATACCTATGAGAATTGTTATGCGCAGACTAGGCACAATATACTCCATTGGCATGACAGCTTCCACACCAAAGACCAACCAGAAAGGTGTTTGTTCCATTAGTTTCTTGCACGTTGTCCTATAAGCCCATAGTACTGTAGGTATGCGTAGGTCCCAATCACTCTACTGTGCATTTCATACTTTGGTCAACGCAGTCTCTAGTATTTTGTTAAATGCTTCTACCATCCCATTGCCTTGGGGGTGATATGGTGTGCTTCTCTGATGATACACCTGAAACTCTTCTATCAACGTGCTGATTGTTTCGTTCAGGAAATGTGTACCGCAATTGCTCATCAAGATCTTCGAACATCCAAATCGTGTCAATACGTGTTCAAACAGAAACTTCGCGGTCATGGCGGTCGTGCAATCTTTTACCGGCTGCGCCGTTGCCCAACGAGTCAAGTACTCTGTCTCAGTGATAATGTATCTCACGCCCATCTTTCCTTGAGGTTTGACAGGTCCTACAAAGTCGATCACCCACTTTTCAAAGGGTTGCAGTGTCATTTGTGGATTCAAAGGCATCTCATCCCTCCGTGATGGTTTACCTGTTCTTTGACATACATCACAGGCCTTGCAGTGTGCTTTTGAATCCTGATGAAGGGTTGTCCACCACAACCCTGCATAGAGAATATTTTTCGCGGTCACTCACCTCGCATAATGTCCTTCTACAGCACCCCCATGTGCGTCCACGAGGATCTGACTTCATTCGAATTCAGGTACATACCTTCGCAGTATCTCATCATTGCCCATCTTATATAGGTGCCCGGCGATGATAAAAAAATTTGCCATGCGCACCACCAATTCCTTCTTCTGTTGGATGGAGTATTCTTTTAGTGCAGTTCCCGTCATTAGAAAGTGGATTATATCTTCAAAGTGTCCATCTGCTATGCGCGCAACAAAGAGTTGTGCGTCAAGTAATCCTTCTTCCAAACTAGTAGGTTCCTCTCCCATCTCAATGCGCGACAAGTGATCTAGTCCCGCATTCAGGCATCTAGGCTTCACGATGACCTCAAAATCATATTCTTCGAACAATGAGAGCCACCTGCATATGTGCTCCTCCAACACAGGCTTATTGACCAAGTATTTCAGTGCGGAATGGTCTGTATACATCTTGAAGTATCCCCCTAACAAATAGTGCTGATATTTTTGGAGCGCGTACACCATAGCCAATCCCTCACATTTAGTGGTGGAATAGTTCTTTTCTGCTTTAGACAATCTGTGACTCGTGAATGCGATAGGGTGATCCAAGCCCTCTCCACCCTCCTGTGCTAGTACCGCTCCCAACACTATACAAGATGCATCAACGTAAATGAAACTCCTTGTCCCATTTCGGAAGATCAGGATCGGCGCAGAGGCCAATTTTTCTTTTAGTACATCCAGACTCTTCATGCAGTCATCATTCTAGCAGAACGTGACATCTTTTTCCAATAACTTCTCCATCGGCAAGGTGATCTGGGCATAGCTTTTGATGAACTTCCTGTAATACCCCATAGGTCCCAAGGTAGCGTGTAGCTGTTTGACACTTCACGGCACTTCCAAATTCAGAATCACCGCAATCTTCGGGGCATCTACCATTAGTTCCTGTTTGTAAACCACATGTCCCAACGAGTTCCCAAAGGGAACAAGGAACGTACACTTCTTGAGGTTCAGCGCATTTTTGTGGTGTTGGCAGGTGTCTAGCATCAAATGTAAGCTCGCTACATGGTGCTTAACCAATCCAAATACAATCCAATCATCCAGATAAACCTCCAGGAACTTGTGGATATATTCCTTGAATGCTTCAACAACTATGCATGAAAAGATGGTCGACGCATTCTTCAACCCAAACGGCATAACGGTGTATTGAAAGAAGCACCACTTAGTCGCAAAGGTGGTCTTGCTCCTATCTTTCAGTGCGATTTTGATCTAGTGGTACCCTGAGAACCCATCAGTAAAAGAATATGCTTCTTGCCCGCCAACATTTTCCAATACTTCATTTGTGAATGGAGTTGGGAATAGGTCATGCACACATGCATATTCTTATCTCGCCCTTCTGCTTCTTTTCCTGCACCACCATAGGTCTTACCCATTCGGATTCTTCCACCAGTTTAATGATTCTTGCTATGAGCATTTTGTTTAGTTCTACGCAGACCTTTTCCTTATACTTCATATTCAAGTGGTAAGGCCTCTGCTTAATTGGCTTCACGTCGGGTTTTAATGTTATCTTCATCATCCCCAAATCGCTAATGATTCCCTTTAAGTCTGTGATCTTAGTCGGGAATAGGTCCTGGTACTCATGGAGTAACTCAGTGACCTTATTCACCATCATGTCATCCCAGTAGTCACCAATCATTGCATACTTAGGTTCGGCTTCCATACCAATGTTCACCTAATTTTTCTTTACCGACGTGGTTATATCAAGGTCTTCAACCAGTGGGCCTTGAACCTCGCGATGGGCTTCAATTTCTGGGATGTTAATTTTTCGTGGATCCTCATTATCTTCTTCAATGTTTACATTATAACACTCCAACACGCAACTCAGCTAAGTGGTCCATTCAGGCTGAATCAATTCTATTGGCCCCTCGGTATCTTAAAGATAGATTCTTTTACTTCTTGTAGCGTGTCATCAACGGTGTCCCACCAACGATCCTCAAACATGAAGGTTAACAGGGACCCTTCGCGCAAGATATCCCATTCATTCATCCCATGATGGAGCTCTGTCTCTATATAACAGTTCATGGGTATAACATCTGGGGTATGGCAGAACAAGTGCACCCACTCAGGTTGTGGCTCTTCCCCATAGACCTTTGTCCACTTGGTGAGGTGCGCACACAGATCATCCTATCTGTCATACTTGTTTGTTAATCACATCTGAGGCTTCCCAAACTGTATGTGCATTAGTCTCCTACATCCATGCCAGTCCTCAAATCTTCCTTGGTGTGCACCCCACCACCTCGTGGGCGTAGAGCGCAGTACACATTCCAACGCCTCGAAACGTTGCAGTTCTGTCACTTCTCTTTCGAATCTATTCAGGAAGGCATCTACCTCTCTTAACCCATCATACATAGGCAGATCCCTTACTTCTGTCAATACATAGTGCAACGATCTCATCATCATGTTACAGTTCAGAATGATTACCTAGTGTAATCGCTTTTCCATTGTTGTATCTCTTCATCTGAATCCGATGTATAGGAGCTTTCACACTCCCATGAGATTCATCCATCCGTGGTGGGATTTACCTAGTGTTACTCTCATGCAGTTATCTTGTATATGTAGTCCAAGTCGTCATTGCTTTCATATTCATGCACTGGCTCCATGTAGCATGATCCTTTTACAGGTTCCAAAGGTACAACTACGCACATAGACTTTTTCTCAAAAATCATCTTACGCTTTTTCAGATTTATCATCCCATTCATGTCAATGGCCCAATCTATTCCTAATAGCGCAAGGTAGGGATTGTTGTCATCACCAATATCTATCACTTCAAAATCTGTCAGTGTGCTTGCTCCTTCAATGTCCATGGTGATTCCCTACAGTCTTCCCATTGGTAGGATCTTTTGTTGGTTCGGCATTCACAGTTGGATAGGAGACCATTGTAGCATAGGCCTTCCCATGCACTCCCACATTTGCTTTGACAGAACATTCACATCTGATCCTAGGTCCAAAATCACTTGGTCCATCTCATATTCCCCAATCTACGTGGTCAACCTCATTTCTCTTCATGTCCTCATCGCGTGCTTTCCAATCTTCCTGACTACACACAATTCTCCTGGCACAGTCCCAGCCATCTATTTATGAGTTCCTGTAATCCCTTTACAGCCTTGTTGTTGCGCAGTAGCTTCATACATGTTTCCAGGAACGTTGTGAGCATCGATGGATCCATTTCCGGCTCTAGTCTACCTTTGCTTCCTAAAGTAGAGGCATCATTGAAGCTCTTCCTAGCTTCCATGAAGGCTTCCTTAGCACGCTCCAAATCAAACTCTGGTTCTTTTGTCAGAGCCTTGCGAACCCAAGTACTATCTCCAGGCTGCTTTCCTTTGTCATCCCCTATCATAATTCCACTTTGGAGCACAATGTTCACATTAGGGTATTCCTCACACGGCTCAGACCTCATCATTTGCAGGTTCTGAGTCGGGGGAGGTTGGAGCACTGTTGTGGAGGTAAATCCTCTCTACGGACAAAGACGATCCCTACTAGCCCAGATTGAGTCTAGCAACAATCACACAATGCTATCACGCAAGTTCCTAATTGCAAATAAAAAGTGGATGGTGAGAACCTACTTGGATTCCAACACTAATGTTCGTAGAAGAGACGTCGCTCTCGTTCCTTTGCCTCGGCCGGTCACGATCCCCACGATCTCCGTGATTGGACACCTACACATGCAAAGAACAAAACGAATACAAGCATAAAATATAGTAGATGCAATTATATATCAGTCAGAAAAGATATAACTCAACATCAAACATAAGACAATGAGAGTGGAACCATAATGATAGTCATCTATTATTAATAAATAACAAAGAAGAATACAACCATTGTTCTGACGTCAAATCCTCCTTTGGCTGGGTAGTCAGCTACACAAGTCTTGAAAAGCTTGTTGGGATGGGAACAAGCGTCTCTCTCTTTGGGTGACAAGAATCTCCTTACTTAGATTTGGCCTTATGGGTGCAAAGAAGGCTCTTGCAGTTTCAAACTCTCTATCACTATGCTGGAACCAGAACCACTGTAACTAGCTTGCTCAAGGTATAGAGGCAAGCTTTCATAGATAGAGAAGAAAGAGATAGGATCAACCACATTATTCATGGGATTGGCTTTATCACTTGGAAACTTCCATGAAATGTGGAAAACCACTTTCCCTTCTATGGAGATTCGAAGCCAAACCATCCTAGCTCAACATAGGTTCAGTTGGTGAATGGGTTAAGGAGAACCTTCGCAAGCTTGTTCGTTGAAAACTTTACTCAATTCGGTTGGCGCAAGTGCGACTCTGAGACAAAGCGCATACTTAGGGGAATATAATGTCTTTAGGGCATATGAAGCTCATACTTAGGGGAATATAATGCAAGTGATTTCAGGTCATGTCACTTCTCACAGGTCCCGGAATGAGTCTTCCAGTGTGCGAGAGAGGGGTAACAGGGACGGTGAAAAACGGTGACAAATTACTGTGTAACAGATGCCCCCTAAAGCATGAGGCCCGAGAGAGAGAGAGAGGGGTGAAATGCTTTACAAGAACATGCGTAACTGAAAACACTGCCGCCGGAGAACCTGCGTAAAGAAGTACAACTGATATCTCAAGTACATGATATATGTGGTATGGGCACAGCCATCCATAACAGAGCACACAAGAATCTAGATCCAAGGTATGGGCATAGCCATCCCGTGAGGATCGATAAATAGACTCAGGCATGGTCGCAGCCATCCAGTGAATGAGTCATGTAATGATCATAATAAGCCACAAATCACAACCTGGATCCCAATAAACAAAATCCAGGGTCTTGCGCTCCATCCCGACCTGAACAGAGTACAAGTCCAAGCATGTGAATACAAGAGTTGAAGTTGAACACGCATGAACATCGTCTGATTACCAGTCAATAGTGAAAACTGTCAACAGACGTGAGAGGTACCACCAATAATGACAATGGCCCTCAAGGTACTATAAGTACAATCTACAGCGTGCGAATCAATGAGCTGGTGTCGAACACCCGTAGAATCATTCGATCGGAGGCCAATGATAAAAACCTCTCGTCGAACACGAAGAACCTTCCATTGAGGCATGCAGCCTCCAAGGCACCGGAAAGGAGTCTCTAGATCAGCTTCCTGGATAATGAGCTAAAGTTGACAGGAAGTGACCTTGATCAAAGGTGGGCCATAATGTTTCCCACATCATTGACACGAGATAGAGGAAGAATGTTGTGGCGAATCAAAATTATGTGAGGTATCATAGGGAGGTTGTAGTTCTGCAGATGTCAACTTCTCTTGAACATATCGGCGGCACGACAGTGGACTTGGTAGTATTTAACATCAAATGAGCAGAGGTCATGGTGACAAGGCAAGGAGCAGATGAGAGGTCAAATAGGATCACCCAAACCCATGGAGGCAAGTGTAAAAACAAGATGAGATGTCCCCACCCAGACACGAATGCAGACAGGTGCCATGTTCAAGAGCGACATACTGCCGACACGACAATAATTGTGGTTCCATTTTCCCCACCATTGCTGGCGAGTACCCCAGTTATTTTTATCAACAAGCTTGATGGGGATAGCATATGCTTGTGAGCGTCATTTCGATGGAATCCGATGTCATTAGGTTTTAACGAGTCTGACAAAGGAAGAACTCGACATCTTTTCATGTTTAGAGAGTTTGAAAAGAGAGCAGAAAAGTAAACTCTAGGGGGGTCCTTTTTCGTAAAGTTGTGTCTCCCAAGCCCGAAAAAGTATAAAACAATGCTCGAAAGAACCGCCCGACCATTACGATCGAGGAGTAATTTTCATATATAGTGACATCGACCTGAAAAAGTAAAAAAGCGATCAAAACCACGTCTCTTCGTAACCATTAACGAACCTGAAACGACAAGGGTCCGACAATCTTTTCTTTTTTTACAGAGTCGGAAAAGGGTTTAAAGACGACCGCCTCTTATTTAAGTTTAACGAGTCAAGAGGGGTAACTCGGCAATCTTTTCATTTTTAGACGGTCAGAAAAGAGCTAAAAGTAGACCTCCATTTTTATTCTCTTTAACGAGTCAAAAAGGGAAAATAATCGGAAATATTTTCATATTTTACGAGTCAGAAAAGAGCTTAAAGGTGACTCGTCCTGGAGGAACGAGTGATATAAAGGGTAGCAACTGGTTTCAGTAATGGTGGAACTACTCAAAACATGTAATGGTTAAGAGGTTGGCTAACAAAACCACTCATCGTTTCGGTTCCTCAGGAAAGGATAAACAACCAAGTGAAAGCATATGATCGGCCAAAGAGATGGTGGCGATGGAAAGAAATAACCAAGGCTCATCTAATTTTAATGGATAAACAACAATCACGAGATGTAAATCGAGTATGGGTTCATTTTTACACAAGCTTGAACCATGGAGAACTCTTCTTGGATTCGGTTTCATGTTTACACAAGCTTGAAATGAAAAACTACGCTTGTTATAATCTCGCATGCCCCCAAGATAATGACGCAAATCAAGGTATATGCCCCCCAAGCTTCATTGCATTCAACAAAGTGGATGGAATGAAGGTTCACTCTCGAGATCTATGAAAGACTCTACTTGTATTTTACGAGATCTTAATCAAAAGACTCGATTTGGAAAGGGAGTTGTTTCATTTTTTAATGAGGTTGACACAGTAAGAGAACTATCCTCATAACCCTTGTTTCATTTTTTAACAAGGTCGACATAAGATCAAAACTATCCTCGTAACCCTTGTTTCATTTTTTAATGAGCTTGACACAAGATCAAAACTATCCTCGTAACCCTTGTTTCATTTTTTAACGAGCTTGACACAAGATCAGGAACTATGCTCGAACACCTTGTTTCGTTTTTTAACGAGGTCGTCACAAGATCAAAACTATCCTCGGACCAAACCTAGTTTCATTTTTTAGGGAGCTTGACATAGGAAATCGAACTATGCTCCGCCCGAACTTCATCATAATGAACAGGAAGTCGAGACACTATGCACAACGGCGGCATCACTGGATCCAGGCATGGGATAGGTGGCCACGTAGTTGATCTGTGGTGGGGTAGATGCAGCTGGTGGATGAAAACTAGGAGGGGATGACAACGACGCAGGAGGCATCGGGGGACTAACGAATGACACTTGATCGATAGTCACAATTCTTCCATCGTGCGGAAAGCAAACCACACGGAAAAGCGAAGAAACGAGGGCCCCCATGGCGTAAACATAGTCGTGACCAAGGAGAAGACTAAAGTCTAAAACACCTTGGGTAACCAAGACGTCTATATAGACGATTTTGCCTCCCAAAGTAATAAGGAACTTCGGGAGAACTCCTAGAGATGGACAGGCTCCTCCGTCGAAGGCCAACAGATTCTGAGTGACTGGCCCAAGCTGCCGGGAACCTAAAGCTTGCCAAGTAGTGTACGGCATAAGACTGACAGACGCCCCTTCATCCAAAATAGTGCCAGGTACTGCCTTAGCACAGGCATGTACTGTGATCTGGAAAGGCATATGGGATGGAAGGCGACTGCCGGTCAGGCGATTCCAATCGAAGGAAGCGACCTGACTACTTGGTGGGGGAATTGTATGATTGGCCCCATGTGCTAAAGGAACCGAAGGAAAACCTTCGGGAGTAGCTGGGTTAGGAGAGTCATTTCGGGACTCAAGAGAATCTGAAGAGACGAGAAGAACATGGGCGTGATTCTCTTCTAAAACAAAGTGAGCGAGCGGCGAACTCGAGTCGACACTCTTTCCGACCAATGGTTGGTCTGGAACAGGTTGGGGACAGCCGGGTTCGGGAAGAGGGGCCTGGACAAGAGAAGAATTTGAAGCAATCTCTTTGTCAGCAGGGGGACGATCTGCAGCTACAAAGAGACGTTGATAACCAACGGGAAGTTGGGGTGAAGGAGCTGTAACACTTTCCAAGACAACGGAGGCTTTATCCATGAGTGGACAAAGGTGAAGGGGATGATTGCCTTCACAAAGTCTACAGGGGATTCGAATCTTCCCTTTTCCCTTACCATTCCCAACTGATAAGGTAGCATCGCCGTGAGCTTCAGAGGACGATGAGGGGCGGACCGGATCACGAGACCATACTTCTAAGACCCTGGGGATGTCAGGACAATCACGAAGAAGATGGTGCCCCTTGCATAATCTACAAGGAAATTTGTCCTTCCGCGGAGGAGCGGAAGGGGTCCCGACTTCAGGTGTACTTGAGGGGGTAGCTGCACTTGTAACCTCTCCCTTAGGAACCTTCTTCTTCTTCGTCTTCTTCTTCTTCTTCTTAGCCACCTGGTTACTCGAATCTAGACATTCACCAGGTGAAGTAGAAGATGAGGACGTAGAAGTGGGCGTAGAAGGGGAGAGATCCACCTTAGAATCAACATGGTGTTGTTCAGGTGGAGGGACGGATTGACTAGACGGTGAGACGGCAGGGACCAAAGAGGTTGAGAACAACCAAACTGGCAACCCAACAGTTAACCCTAGGAGGGACAACGTCGCCATATAAGGAGCACCAACATTTCCAAGAGGAGCGAAATGACCAGGGTTCCCGTCAGAGGGGATCCCTGGGTTGGTGAACTGCGGAAAAGTTGCCATCGAGAACGAAAAGAAGCCTACTCAAGCTAACGCAAACAAGATCTAGCCAGGTAATGTTAACCGCGGCCAAATAAATTTTAAGGCGCAAGGACACAACTTGACCTTTTCATGTTTTAAGAGTCGAGAAAAGGACAAAAAGGTGACTCTAGTCCCCTTCGAATGTTTTGTGAGCCCGAAGTGATAAGTGCTCAAGTGAGCCTTTTCTTTTAAGGAGTCCGAAAAGGATCAAAAGTGACTACTCTGGAGAAACTAGGCAAGGGTTTACCAAACAAATCTGTAAAACTGCATATACACCTTGGCAGTCATATGAAAACCAAGGACTTCCCGTACGGCAGTCAATCTTCCCAAATGTTGTGTTCGGTGTGTTACGGCTTGTGAGGCGGCAGACACGGCTTCCTGTGGGTAAAGGATGATAACCTAGTGGGGTCTCCCCATATACTCGACGGTACGTGGGAGCTCAAGTCCGTGCTAGACCACTTGTTGCGTCACAGAAGGAGGAATCACCCAACCTTAAGTGAAACAGAAGTGACTAGGTTTAACGATGCCGAAGCACGTCTCTAGCCTAGACCTCTAATCAGTGAGCGTTATGTTCCAATGCATTTTTAAGTTCATTCAGTTCATTTTATGGTTGATCTTTGATTAGGTTTCGGTTTCCAGGTCCTACCGTATGTAATCTCTCACAATTCCCTAAATGCAAGCTATATGCCAAAAAGTATCATTTCGTTTGATGAACACTAACTACGAGAGAGTTGAGAACTTTTCAATCAAACAAAATGACCATAAACAATCAAGAACCACTCTAATGCAGCTAATGGCAATAAACGAAACTTTTCTTTAAAGTCACTAATCAATGAAAATCTCTAATTTCCATTAACTAATTCAATGCAAAAGAGACTGTTCGTTTTCTTTTCAATGGAAAAGTGCACTAAACAAATTTTGAGAGATAATAACACCGAGTAAAAGAGACAAACTTCACTCAATGAGAACACAATCAAGTCCCCGAAATACTAAGGCAGTCCTTCAAACCAAAAAAAAATAATCTCAAAGACCTCAATGGGCCATGTAATTTAAGCCCAAAATGAAGCCAAGCGAAATCCAAGCGAAAAGAAGAGAATCACTCGAATAACGCAATAAAAAGTTTAACAATCACTGAACAAGTGCAAGAGAGTAACCAAAAATTTGACTGGACCAACAGAAGACCAAAACTCCTAAGGAAGGCTCGATTCACAAAGCCACTAGATGCCCTAGGGCTAAAATGTGAAATCGGTGGAAAATGGCAAACACCCAAAGTATGCAAATGTAATCTATGCACACTTTCCATTCATATCCTGAAAATGAGAATTCTAATTATGCAAGTGTGATCTATGCAAGAGAATTCTCAAACACACGATGATTCTAATGTAATCTAAGAACCAATCAAGTGCAAATCAAGAAAAACGGGTGTGAGTTCCAAAGATCATAAACTAAAAACACTCAAAGGCGATTAACACTCATACACAATTTAGGCCCCCCAGCGAATGAGGGGGAATTTTTTTTGCAAAAACAAAAGCAAAAAGATGCAAAATTGTGAAAAGACTAAGACAAACCTCCAAGTAATGATCAAAGGAAATCAAATTAATAATTTTCCAAAAAAACTCAAAACCAGTCAAACAAGACTCTGACACACTCAAGTGATTGAAAAAGGTGTAGCTAGACACAAAACCCAAGCTTGGAAGGCTACAAACAAGCAAACTAGAAAAGTTCACAGGCCTGGCACGACTGTCAGGCGGAAAACTAGCACCAATTGAGGATTGGCGCAGGCTGTACACTGGCAAGTGGCGCCAATTGGCGCGACTGTCATGCAAAAAAGAGCGCCAATCAAGTTTGCTAGATTTAAAAATAAAAAAAAGCAGTCCAAGTCTTGGTCGACAGTATCGAGACAAACCAGGCAGCAAGAGACAATAGAGCATCCAACCCAGAAAGCTATGTAAGCAATCAAAACAAGAGAAACCAAAGAGACAAGACAAACTCCAAGTTGTTTAGTTCGTAAACCAAACCGGAGATTGACTGAAGTGGCGTTGATCTACTTCGCTAATGCAAAGCAATAGCGTTTCGAAGGCTATCTGGCCGTACTTCAGGCTCCGTCTAAAGTTTACAAATCAAACAACAAGCTAACTCCCTAGTGGAGTCGCCAAATTATTGTGGAGGTAAATCCTCTCTGCGGACAGAGACGATCCCTACTAGCCCAGACCGGATCTAGCAACAATCAAACAATGCTATCACGCAAGTTCCTAATTGCAAATAAAAAGTGGATGGTGAGAACCTACTTGGATTCCAATGCTAATGTTCGTAGAAGAGATGTCGCTCTCGTTCCTTTGCCTCGGCCAGTCACGATCCCCACGATCTCCGTGATTGGACACCTGCACATGCAAAGAACAAAACGAATACAAGCATAAAATCTAGTAGATGCAATTATATATCAGTCAGGAAAGATATAACTCAACATCAAACATAAGACAATGAGAGTGGAACCATAATGATAGTCATCTATTATTAATAAATAACAAAGAAGAATACAACCATTGTTCTGACGTCAAATCCTCCTTTGGCTGGGTAGTCAGCTACACAAGTCTTGCAAATCTTGTTGGGATGGGAACAAGCCTCTCTCTCTTTGGGTGACAAGAATCTCCTTACTTAGATTTGGCCTTATGGGTGCAAAGAAGGCTCTTGCAGTTTCAAACTCTCTATCACTATGCTGGAACCAGAACTACTGTAACTAGCTTGCTCAAGGCATAGAGGCAAGCTTTTATAGATAGAGAAGAAAGAGATAGGATCAACCACATTATTCATGGGATTGGATTTATCACTTGGAAACTTCCATGAAAGGTGGCAAACCACTTTCCCTTCTATGGAGATTCGAAGCCAAACCATCCTAGCTCAACATAGGTTCAATTGGTGAATGGGTTAAGGAGAACCTTCGGAAGCTTGTTCATTGAAAACTTTACTCAATTCGGTTGGCGCGAGTGTGACTCTGAGACAGAGCGCCAATAGCGCGCTCTCTTTAGAGGATTTCCCTCATTGGCGCGAGGAGTGAACTGTGGACCCGCGCTAATGCAAAAAGAGCTGTTTTCATGGGTATTTTGCAGGAGATGTCTTCAGAGCATATGAAGCTCATACTTAGGGGAATATAATGCAAGTGATTTTAGGTCATGTCACTTCTCACAGGTCCCGGAATGAGTCCTCCAGTTTGCGGGAGAGGGGTAACAGGGACGGTGACAAACGGTGACAAATTACTGTGTAACAAGCACTCCCTTGTCATGCAGCCTTGCTATTAGTGTGGGACAATTCTCTGTCTCATGATCAAACAATATATATTACAAGCATGATGGACATGTCAAATTCGTACAATCATAGGCATAATGTCTTGGCCCTCCGTAATTGTAACATATCAACTATCCGCGACCTCTTCCAGGTCCTCCTCCACCTCGGCCTCGTCCGCGCCCTTGAAATCTGGTTTGTGCCATCCCTACATTTTGGTTAAGGGGCTGTGTTTTGGTTTGAACTTTGTAGGTGGGAGTCCTATCCATCATTAGTTCATAGCTTCTACAGGTGCACTCATCATGTCCCACTGATCTACAGAAATTACAGAACAACTGCTGCAAATTCTGCGTGTACTTCTGCAATAAATGGCAGTTGTCTGTAGCATGTTTTCCTCCTATTTGACAAATCACACACCATAAAGCAGGTGCCACACTATATCCTTCTTGTGCCTCTAGTCTCAATGGCATTGGTCCTCATCCCGCGAGATAATTCACAAACACCGGGAAGTGGTCCTTGTCATGTCCCTAACCCTTGCACTTTACACACCATACCTCATTACACACTTCTGGGTGAGTTGTCCTGTCTTGTTTCAGACTCTGCATCTCAAGGCACAAGTTTTTCAACTACGCATGGATCTGTTGAACTTCTAGGTTAGGATCCTGTATCGGGGTTTCATGCAGCCTCATCGCGATCTCCAAGGCCTCAGCCTGAGTTGTTAGCCTCTGTTGTGACAGCGCATTCCTTAAATGCAGTGTTAGCGATGCTACAAACCATTCATGGTGTTTTCCATCCATCAAAGTCATATTAGCTTCGTGAATCATGCACTTCAATCTCTGATCCAACACCTAAGGAGTCTCACTTGGTAGCATCGTGATCTCCTTCAACCCAATGATCGACTGTGCCTCTGACTTTGGTCTGTTAAATTCTATGTTCGGTGCAGTTTGGATATCTGCGATCCCTGCATTCGGATTGTCATTAGAATGCTTAATATACCAAGTCAGTGCATGATCCTGCAGAGAGTTGACAAACGTCACTTTATTTATGTTGTCATCCATAACTCCCTGCACTTACCATACAGATTTTATCACGAACCAAAACTGGTCGGATCTTCATTTCCTACCCCCCTTGAACACCAGAAACTTTATCGCGCTTGCCATATTAACCCACAGTGATGGTGGAGGTGGTATGGGCGAAGATGGGGGTGAAGACGGTGAAACTAGCGGTGGTGTGGGTGGGGGTGGTATGCGCGGAATCCTTTGCCTTATAAAATTGATCACACTTCTTGGTGAGACCTTCGCAACCTCCTCCTTGTTCCCTCGTGGAGGCGAAATCAAGGGGCTAGTTTCTAGTTCTGCACTAACTTCATTTCTGTAAATTCTTCCACTTAGCGTAGCTCCAAAAATCAATGTATTCACATAACCCTCTTTTCACATAGTAGCATTTTAATCCAAGTGTTCAAAGACTTAACGTACTTACCTCGCGGTCCTTTGAGGAGGTGTCATTCTACCTCACTATAGCTTACTGAAGTATCTACCATGAACTCAATAATGAATCCTCCTATAATTCGATTGAGCCAGTGATCAACAATGCGCGCGATCTTATCCTCCACTTCTTCCAATTTGTGCATCAATTATGGAGTGCACACAATAGGTCTATTGAGCTTGCACCTTCCTTGGATATCTACTAGCTTCGTGATCCACTTGTATAGCTCAGTAGGGAAATATGCGAAGAAAATTTTGTGGATCTCTATGTACAGGTAGCAGTCTAACCACTCTTCTTTTGATAGTCGTGGATTCCTATTCTCCTGTGCCACAAACTCATGAATATTCCTATCCAACCAATCTTCAATTTCTTTTTTAGTTGGATTCCAGTGATACGACATCAGACATCTCTATGCAG
The DNA here is from genome assembly GCA_031772625.1 of Pinus tabuliformis. NCBI lineage: Eukaryota > Viridiplantae > Streptophyta > Pinopsida > Pinales > Pinaceae > Pinus > Pinus tabuliformis. The sequence continues at coordinate 15,783,607 of CM062819.1, read as the reverse complement.
ATCTGGGTCCCAGCAATGGAACCATTTGTTGGCTTGTTGGGGTCTGACCCAGGTTCGAAGTTAATTAGCCAAACAAATCCCTATATTACTAGCCCTTTCAGCAACAGTCAACGGAGCGCAGACTGAGGTCTCACCCGAAGTAGTATGGGGGGGGGGGGTGCTATAACTAGTTTTCCGCACCCTTGAGATGTCTAATGGGTTGACTTGGTCCAACTGTGAGTCTTTTCGTGCCTTGATATACTCGCCTTCGCGCAACCCTAACCAGGGGCTAAGGGGTTTCCGTGCTACTTGTAGTAGCGATCTGCACTATTTCCCTAAGTCACACCCAGGATCCTACTTATCTTCTTCTACCAGTTAGTTATCTTCGCGTAAACGGATGCCTTATGTTATATTTACTTATTCAGCACATTCATATGAGTTCGCATAGTAAATAAATAATAGACTTGCAATTCATATCCAATAATACATAAAACAAGAAAAGATACATAGAAATATGGTAAAACCTCTCTTTTATTAATTCTTCCCATGGTTACAGACTCAACATGCCCTGCACACTCAACTGCAGGGGTCCGCGCACTCAGCTGCGGACTACTAGGCCTCTGCCCACTCCGCTGCAGAGCCTTCTCCTACTCTACAACCTAGAGACACAACTTACACTTCGACTCAATGCTTCATAAATTCCATAGATTCATCTTGCTTCATTGTTATTTCTACATTTAGAGCCTCACTCTATTTATACAATCCCATGGTCCGTGGACCATGGGTAGATCTTTCAAACCGACATTACATTACAAAAACAAGGGCGAACAACCCTATGACTCTATCATTACTTCGTGCTCCGTGCCCACAATTCGCAAAGTATTTAAAATGGACTTAGTCAAAACTTGGGCTTTAAGCCCCAAAACATGCCTTGGGGGGATTCCACGCCCAACATAAGTGTGTGTGAGGTTGTTATTTGCATATGTGTTTGTGAGTTTTGTGAACCATAATATTAATATCTCGAGATTGAAATTGATTTGGTCTATTAGGTCCCTATAATACTAGTGATTCCCCCATTACTATTTTCATTGTATCCCTTATTTTTATTATTGTGCCCCTATTGTCTCCAGATTGCTATTAGTGTGCCCCATAGAAACCCACTATTGTTATTGTTGTGCCCTTATGTTATTACTGTTAGGTTGGCTTGATTATATTGTGACCCCTTAGACTCCTATATATAGAATGGAGGTTTAGTCATTTGTATGATCCAAGAATTGTTCATTTGTGTAATGTAAAGGAGGTTTCCTCCTCGAAGAGGCTGAATTTGATGGCATTGATCTATCTTTTCTATCTTTTTGTGAGCTGGTTTCCTAACATTTGGTATCAGAGCTTTGGATTCTAGGGTTTCACTGCTCCAAACAAGTCATCGTGGAATTTTCGCTATAACTTTATTTCTGTGATGTTTCAGAAGCTTAAACAAAAATGCATTTGAGCCTACATTGTTTTGAACTTCAGGTATGAATTTTAGAGCTTCTCTCGCTATATTTTCTGAGATATGATCTGAGGAAGTTAGGGTTTTTTCAGACTCCCAAATTACATTCCAAACAAGTGACCCAGGGAAAATTATCATAACTTTTGCTCTGAGCATCAGATTGACATTTCGTCAGAAGTTTCAGAAAGAGGATAGCCTGTAGTTTTTTTTATGGGTTTCAGGTACTAAGGTCGAAACAGTGACATGTGGCACTTCGTACAAGTTCACTCTACTAAACTAGTCTATAATCACGTCACCATGGGATATTTGGCATAACGTTTCCTTGGAGAATCCAATATTGATCAGACTTGCGGGGTTAGAAAGAGAACTCAAAATACTATTGTAGGACACTATTTACGATATTCGAGATCCACAGTTACAGAGATACAACAGATTCAATATCGAGCTCTTACAAAGTAAAAAAGAAGTGTGTAGTTTTCCTTAAATTTAGCTTAAGATTGGTTTGAAAAAATAGTTTGAAGGAATTCAAAGGGAATAGTGAATAATTATTAGCATTAATTGATGCCCAGAGAAAGAAAATAGAAACACCTAGTAAGAAACCTGAAAGCTCTAGCATGACTCGTGAAGAAGAGGAAGAATTGTAACATGATATATGAAAATTACAAGACCAAGTACAACAAATTTCACTCTCACAAAAGGTAGCTGAAGCCAAGATGAATGGCGTGGAAGCTAAAATGAATGGCATGCAAGTTAAGATGGATGGCATGGATGCTAAGATGAATGGCATGGATGCTAAGATGGAATAATTGAAGATAAATTTGAATAAATTGCTACAAGAAATGGTTACTAATGGTGAAAGGGTAGTAAAGGAAACTCATGATGAGAACAAAAGAAATGTTAATCATGATGTCATAGACTCTAATGTTGGATTGAAGACCCACCATGTTCCAAAAATTGATATGAGAAAGTTTGATGGCAAGGATCCTGGAACATGGATACTACAAATTGAGCAATTTGTTGATCTCCATAATGTACAAAACACACAAAAGGTATGTATTGCAACTTTATATTTGGAACCAAATCAGTTTGTATAGTATCGATGGCTTTGCTCTCGTAAAAAAATTGTCACTTGGGAAATTTTTATGGAATAAATGATAGCACATTATGAGGATACAAAAAGAAACACCTTTTTTAGCCAATTGATAAATCTCAAACAAAAGGGTTCAATGATGGAGCATATTGAGGACTTCAAAAAATTGAACATAAGGGTAAAAGATATTCCAGAGGAGCATAGGATTGATGTGTTCATATGGACTTTAAAGGATAATATCCAACATGAGGTTCGCCTTTGGGAACCTGATTCATTGGAGAAGGCATTCAGGTTAGCAAGAAAAATGGAAAGAAAAATTACGGCAACCAGGAATCCTACCACTCACAACTATAAATATGGAAGTGTTGTTACCCGTAGCCTTCCACAACCTACAAGGTTGACACCACAAAAATTTGAAGAAAAAAGAGCAAAAGGGCTTTGTTACAGTTGTGATAACAAATACACTAAAGGTCATAAGTGTGCTGAGAAGAAATTATTCTACATAGATTGTGAAGAGGAGGAAGAAAAGGAACAAGAAATGTCAAAAGAAGAGGATATACTCCAGGGAAAAACCCTAGATAAAGAAGAAATGAATTTGACCATATCTTGTAATAAATTGGCTGGAATTACCACTCCTCAAACTATAAATATAGAAGGACATATCGAGAGGAAAAAGGTAATAGTGTTGATTAATTCGGGAAGTACCCATAATTTTATTCATTGTAAGATAGCCAAGGAATTGAATTGCTTCCTATATCCAGCACCAAAGTGTCAAGTGACGGTTGCAAGTGGAGGAACCATAAATTACTCTAGAAAGTGCCAGAATATCAAACTATCCATGGGAGAATATGTATTGAATAGCCCAATGCTTTCCATTATAATGGGTGGTGCTGATGTTGTACTAGAAGTCCAATGGCTACAATCCTTGTGTACAATAGCTTTTATTTTTCAAGAATTTTTCATGAAATTTTGTGCAGAAGGAAAGGAAGTTGAATTAAGGGGTATTGCAGGGAAACCGGGAATGATAATCAACTCTAACGGTTGACAGAGCTTCTAAAGAAGGAACAACGAGGCGTACTTGCACAATTATGTTCGCTAGAGGTTCCCACATTGAAATCATCTATTTCTCCAGATCTCCAAAAAGTCTTGGACAATCATTCCAAGGTATTTGAGACTCACAAAGACCTCCCACCTATTCGTGATCATGATCATGCTATTCATTTGATTCTAGGAAGTGTTCCTCCAAACATTAGGCTGTATAGATATCCCTATGCCCAAAAGAGTGAAATTGAATGTATGGTTGTAGAAATGCTAGAGGCTGGTATAATTCAACCTAGTCAAAGTTCTTTCTCTTCTCCAGTAGTATTGGTGCATAAGAAGGATGGATCATGGCGCATGTGTCCAGATTATAGGGAGCTCAAGAAGCTCACTATTAAAGATAAATTTCCCATTCCTATCATTGATGAATTATTGGATGAATTGCATGGATCAATTTACTTTACCAAATTGGACATTCGTTCAGGATATCATCAAATCAGAATGAAGACTGAAGACATTCCAAAAATAGCATTTAGAACTCATGAGGGTCATTATGAATAATTGGTCATGCATTTTGGCCTTACCAATGCACCTTCTACATTTCAAGGTTTGATGAATTCCATTTTCAAACCCTTCCTTAGAAAATTTGTGTTAGTATTTTTTGATGATATACTAATCTACAGCAAGTCTTGGAAGGATCATGTTGAATATGTTGACAGGGTGCTCAAACTATTGAAGGAGAAACAATTATATGCAAAAATATCCAAATGTTTCTTTGGAGTACAAGAGGTGGAATATCTGAGCCATATTGTATCTCATGAAGGTGTTAAGGTAGACCCTAACAAAATTAAAGCCATTAAGGAATGGAAACTCCCCACATCCATAAAGCATCTACGAGTATTTCTCGGGTTGACAAGGTATTATCGCAAGTTTGTTAAGAATTATGGGAGAATAGTAGCACCTCTAACAACATTGTTGAAGAAAGATGCATTTTCATGGACTCCAGAAGCAACAAAGGTCTTCGAACATCTTAAAGAGGCAATGTGCCAAGCACCGGTCTTAGCTACACCAGACTTCACAAAAACCTTTATTGTGGAATGTGATGCTTCATGAAATGGAATTGGTGCTGTTTTAATGCAAGATGAAAGACCCATTGCTTTTGAAAGTCATCCAATCAAAGGAAAGTATTTACACAGCTATTTATGAGAAGGAAATGTTGGAAATACTAGATGCACTTAAGAAATGACGACCCTACCTAATGGGAGGACACTTCAAGGTAAAAACGGATCATGATAGTCTTAAAAACTTTTCAGAACAAATATTATCCTCTGAAGAGCAGCAAAAATGGGTCACAAAGATGTTGGGTTATGAATTTGAAATCATCTACAAAGAAGGGAAGCAAAATGTTGTGGCAGATGCACTCTCAAGAAAGGATGAGGATGTGGAAGAATTGTTGTGCACCATTTCTATTATCCAACCAGATTGGATAAACAAAGCAAGGGATGAATGAAGAATGAAGAAGAAGTGTGGGAACTCTTTAAAAAGTTACAACAAGATCCTAGTACATATGATACATTTAGCTGGAAAAATGATTCGTTGTGGTACAAAGATCACTTATACCTATGTAAGAATTCCCAACTCAAACAAAAGATTCATATGGAATTGCACACTTCTCCCTTAGGAGGGTACTCAATATTTTTAAAAACTTACCACAGAGTTAAGAACAAATTTTTTTGGGATGGCCTTAAATCAGATATTTAAAAGTTTGTGGCGGATTGTTTGGTTTGCCAACAAAATAAAGTTGAAACAATTAAGACCCCGGGTCTATTACAACCTTTATCCATTCCAAGCCAACGTTGGGAGGAGGTTTCAATGGATTTTATCACAGATTTACCCAAGTCCGAAGGAAAGAGTGTCATCATGGTGTTAGTTGACAAACTTACCAAGTATGCATACTTTTGTGCATTATTGCATCCATTTAAAGCTAGTATAGTTTCTACTGCATTTACGGAAACAATTCAAAAGCTACATGGAAACCCAAAGATTATTGTAAGCGACGGAGATCCCATTTTCACTAGAAATTTTTGGACAGAATTATTTTCTTGTCTTGGTACTCAATTAGCTCATAGCTCATCTTATCATCCTCAATCTGATGGGAAAACTGAGATAGTAAAAAAATGTTTGGAAGGATATCTTCATTTCTTTGTATCTAATAAAAAGACACAATGGGTCAAATGGTTGTCTCTGGCTAAATGGTGTTATAACACTTCCTTCCATATTGCAGCAAAAATGACCCCATTTATGGCACTTTATGGATATCATCCACCTTCCATCACATCATATTTAAGAGAAAATTATAAGGTTCAAGTAGTGGAACATCACAACGAGCATCAACAACAAGTTCTCAAACTCTTAAAGGATAACCTCATGTTGGCGCAAAATAGAATGAAACAACAGGCACATCACCATCGTAGCGAAAGAAGTTTTGATGTAGGTGACTGGGTATTCCTATGGCTACAACCATATAAAAAAATGTCCCTCAAGAAAGCTAAGAAGGATAATAAATTATCACCAAAGTATTATGGTCCATACAAGTTGTTGCAAAAGATTGGTACTATGGCATACAAATTGGATCTTCCTCCAGCTTCCCGATTACACCCAGTTTTCCATGTTTCATGTTTTAAGAAGGTTATAGGTGACAAGCTCACAGTTCAAACAATATTTCCAAAACTTGACAAGGAAGGAAAAATCATATTGGAATCGGAAGTAGTCATAGAAACAAGAACTCAACAGCTATGAAATCGATCAATTTCGGAGTATCTCATCAAGTGGAAGAACTTATCCGCTGAAGATTCCACATGGGAGGATGAGAATTTTATACAAAAGCATCTAGAACTACTCAAGCGTTGAGGACAATGCTTTTTGGAAGGAGAGGGGCATGTTAGATCCCTATAATACTAGTGATTTCCCCATTACTATTGTCATTGTATCCTTTATTGTTATTATTTTGGCCCTATTGTCTCCATATTGTTATTAGTGTGCCCCATAGAAACTCGTTATTGTTATTGTTGTGCCCTTATGTTATTACTATTAGGTCGACTGGATTATAGTGTGACCCCTTATACTCCTATATATAGAAGGGAAGTTGAGTCATTTGTATCATCCAAGAATTTTTCATTTGTGTAATGTAAAGGAGGTTGACTCCTCGAAGAGGCTAAATTCTAAGGCATTGATCTATACTTTCTATCTTTTTGTGAGTTGGTTTCCTAACATGGTCTTTAAATTGTTGTGTTGAATTAGGAATCCTTGCACTGTATTTTCTCTATTATTTACATTTAAATGAGAACCTTGAGAATCATATTTTAGTTAATATTCTAATTCAGTACTTTTGCATCCAAGATTGTGTATTGGAAATAGTCATTTTACATTACATATTCAAGAATACACAACACTTTGTATCAAGCAAACAGAAGAAAGGAAAACCATCATCAATTTTGCAGGTCAATTTATGATTAAAGGAAGATGAAATTCAAAATTCTAGCATCTGGGTTTTTATGCAGGGCAGGGTCTATTTAGTAACACGTGAGTGGTTTCCCAAAAATATCCTTGGTTGGGGAGTTACAAAGGGATATTTAAACTGTGTTTTTATAGACTCAATGGCTGAATAAATAAATAAATAAATAAAATAATAAATAATAAAAAATAAAAAATAAAAAATAAAATAATAATAATAATAATAATAATATTGTTGTTCATCATGTAACAACACTGTAGTTTGTTGAGAGAGCCTGTAACAACATTGTAGTTTACTAAGAGAGCCTATAACAGCAATTTAGTTTTCTTTGAGAGAAAGGATTTGTTGTTCCTCCTGTAACAACACTGTAGTTTGTTGAGAGAGTTTGTAACAACACTCTAGTTTGTAGAGAGAGCCTATAACAACACCACGGTTTGCTGAGATAGTAACCATCAATTTGTGGTATCAGAGCCTTATTGTTGGTGGTCTATATAATATAGAGATATGAATAGGTGTACAGGAAGGGCACGAGATCGAGGAGGCAGACCCACCGGAAATGAAAATTCAGTTAGAAGTCATGGAAGTAGGGAGACAACGGGATCCTGAAGGTGGAGATGTTAGTGAGGTCGAAGAGGAACTTAACGAAGAAGGAGCAACACCTGTTGAAGAAGTTGTTGAGATTAAGTTGTTGAGAGCAGTATTGGGCTCAAGTTCAAGGCCAAAGCCAGAAATTTCTATTTACGATGGCATTTTGAAGGATGAGAATCTACTAGATTGGATCAGTGAGATGGACAAGTATTTTGAGTACGAGGAAACTGATGAGGATAAGAGAGTCAAGTTTATTGGGACAAGGTTGAAAGGCCATTCTGCACTATGATGGGATAGTGTATAGGCTGAAAGAAGGAAGAAGGACAAACCATTGATCAAGAGCTAGGATAGAATGGTGGAAAAGATGAAGAGTAAGTTCTTGCCAATGGATTACAAGCTAACTCTTTACAAAGAGATGAAAAATCTTAAACGAAAGATAATGACAGTGAGAGAATACACCGAAGAGTTTTACAAGGTGAATTTGAGAGTAGGCTATGTAGAAGATACCCCGGAAAAGACATCAAGGTATATCAATGGTTTGAAGCTAGATATTCAAGATGAAATCAACATACTTTCTCCATGGACAATAGAGGAAGCATACCAATGCGCTTTGAAGGCAGAAGAAAAGATAGTTAGGAAGCAAAGCTCTGGGAGAGGATGTGGTTTTTCCAAAGGGAAAGGACAGACAAATGGAAGAGGAAAGTTTCATGCGTAAAATAATGATGAAGGAAACTCAAATCAGTAAGGGCAGTCAGAGAAAGAAGGTGGCAGCAGTGGAGGAAGACCTTACTAGAAAGGTAGAGGTAGAGGAAGAGGCAGAGAGACTGTCCACCATGTTATAGATGTAAAAAATTGGGTCATCGATCTTTTGAATGTCCTGAGAATGAAAATATGGGACAACAAGGTGCATATATAATTCAAACCGAAGCAGTAGAGGCACAAGTACTTGAGGTAGAGGATGTGTCAGAGACTGGAGAGGTGTTGATGATGCACAAAGTCCTGTTAAAACCAACAAAGGATATTGTTGAACTAGTCCAAAGGAAATCCTTATTCAAGACAATGTGTAAGGCAAAAGGCAACTGCTACAAATTGGTGATTGATAGCGGAAGTACGGACAATCTTGTCTCCCAAGAAATGGTGGAAAAATTAGGATTGGAAAATATTAAGCACCCCACACCTTATAAGGTATCGTGGTTGCAAAAAGGACACCAATTGTTGGTGCATGAAAAAAGTGAACTTGAGTTTCAAATAGGCAGGTATAAAGACAAAGTGCTCTGTGATGTAATGCCAATGGATGCTTGTCACATTCTTTTGGGTCACCCATGGCAGTTTTATAGGAAGGTGACACATGATGGAGAGAGAAATTTTTATAAGATCGAAAAGGATGGCATCAAGCACACTCTTGTACCATTGGAAGAGGAAGGTACAACTGAAACAAGCAGCACAAAAGCATCGCTACCTAGTGGAAAGGAATTTCTACAACATATGGAAGAAGAAGAGGTAAGCTATGTAGTGATTTCCAAGCCAAAGGTAGTACTTCTGCACAGTGAAATTGTAGATTTACGTATTGAAGCTCAAGAGTTTTCGAATTAGTTTCATGATATTATAGTTGAAGAATTTCCAAGTGAGTTGCCACCCAAAATAAGCATCAATCATCACATAGACTTGATACCTGGAGCAAGTCTTCCGAACAAGGCTGCATATCTAATGACACCCAAAGAGAATGAGGAAGTTAAGAAACAAGTCCAAGAATTGTTGGACAAAGGACTAATAAGAGAAAGTTTGAGTCTGTGTGCCATACCTATAGTATTAAGTCCAAAGAAGGGTGGAGAATGGAGAATGTGCACTGACTCTAGAGAAATCAACAACATCACCATTCATTACAAGTTTCCATTTCCACAAATGGATGATATGATGGATTTCTTGGTTGGGGCAACTTACTTCTCAAAGATTGACCTAGAAAGTGGTCATCATCAAATTCAGATCAGAGAAGGAGACAAGTTGAAGACAACTTTCAAGACCAATGAAGGGTTGTACGAATGGATGGTCATGACATTTGGCTTGTCAAATGCACCAAGTACCTTTATGCGACTGATGAATGAAGTCTTGAAGGAGTTCATTGGTAAGTTTGTCATTGTTTACTTGGATGACATTTTAATTTTCAATCAAACTAAAGAAGAGCACTTAAAACATTTGAAATATGTTTTAGAGAGATTGCAGAAAGAAAAGTTATTGATTAACATGAAGAAGTGTTCTTTTATGAAGAGTGAACTTGTATACTTGGCTTTTGTCATTTCTAAGGATTGCTTGAAAATAGATCCAGAAAAGATAGAGGCAATTGTCAATTGGCCCTCACCTAAGAATACTTTTGAGGTGAGAAGTTTTCATGGCTTAGCCAGCTTCTACAAAAAAATTATCAGGAATTTTAGTGGCATTTGTGCACCTATCATTGACACCATCAAGAAGAACTGGCAGCCATTTTATTGGACAACAACAACAAATAAAAAATAAAAAAGTATTCAACTATTGCAGAAGAATATCACTGAGAAGCCAGTGTTGAAGTTGCTAGACTTCAATCAACCCTTTCAAGTGAGATGTGATGCTAGTGGGACATCCATTGGAGCTATACTGAGCCAAGAAGATAAGCTTGTTGCATATTTCAGCGAGAAGTTAAATGAGTCAAAATAGAAATATTGTTCCTACAACAAAGAATTTTGTGTAGTGGTTCAAGCTTTGAAGCATTGGAGGCATTACTTGATGCCTAATGAGTTTTTCTATACACAGATAATTTTGTCTTACAATACATTATGCAGCAACATAAGTCAAATCATAAACATGCAAAGTGGGTGGAGTTCCTTCATAGTTTCACTTTCGTTTTGAAGCACCTTAGTGGGAAGGAAAATAAGGTTGTCGATCCCTTGAGTAGGAGATGCTTAATCATGTAGGAAAGTCAAATACAAATTTTAGGCTTTGATTATTTGAAGGACTTATATGACATTGATGCTGATTTTAAAGAAGCTTTTGCAGCATGTAAAAATCCAGTCAATAAGGACAACATTCCATGGAAAGAGTTTATGTTGTAGGATGGGCTATTGTTCAAGAAAAATCAGCTATGTATTCCCAATTGCTCAATGCGGGAAAACTTGGTCCAAGAAAAGCATAATGGTGGGTTGGCTAGACACTTTGTTGTTGAGAAAACACTTGGGCAACTCAGACACTTCTACTTTTCACCTAATATGATTGCATATGTACAAAGGTATGTGAGTAAGTGCAGGGTATGTAAACATGCGAAAGGGAGAAGTCAAAATTTTGGACTATACATGACATTACCCATTCCCAACAGGCCTTTAGATTTGGTGAGTATGGAATTTTTTTTGGGTTTACCGAGAACTCAACGAGGTAATGATTCAATCCTTGTAGTTGTAGATAGATTTACTAAGATGGCTCATTTTATTTCGTGTTTCAAAACTAGTGATGCTACCCATGTGGCTAATTTTCTTTTATGAGATTGTTCGATTGCATGGTTTGCCAAAAAGTATAATATTTGAGAGGGAAACAAGATTCATCGAACATTTCTGGAGAACCTTGTGGAAGAAACTTGGCACTAAGCTAAATTTTAGCTCAGCCTATCATTCATAGTCTGATGGGAAAAAAAAGGTTGTAAACAAGAGTTTGGGTAATTTTTTGAGGAGTTTAGTAGGTGACCGCCCAAATCAGTGGGATCATGTGCTAGCCCAGTCTGAGTTTGCATATAATGACTCACCAAATAGGAGCACAGGAAAGAGTCCATTTCAGATCTTGTACAGCATGCATCCGAGGGGAATTTGTGAGCTAAGAGACTTGGGAAATCTTGAGCATAGAAGCATTGATGGAGAGGATTTTGCAACAACCATGAGTGAGTTGCATGAGCAAGTAAAACAAATATTACAAGATACAAACAACAACTTCAAGTAACGAGAAAATGTACACAGGAAAGAGGTAAACTTTGAAGTGCGAGATGTGGTCCTAGCTCACCTAAGAAAAGAGAGGTTTGCAAGGGGAGAATATAACAAATTGAAAATGAAGAAGATAGGACCTTGTAGGGTCCTCCGCAAGTTTTCAGCGAATGCTTATGAGTTGGAGTTACCTCCAGGAATGGGCATTTCACCCATTTTTAATGTAGCAGATTTGTATCCCTACACAATTGGTGATGCGGATCAAGCTTCTGGGAATCTTGACCAGGATGAAGGAAAGGAACAACAATGGCTGAAGCAAATGCCTGTGGCAAAGAGTTTTGAGGCTGAATAGATTTTCGATAGACGTGCTTCCAAGAATACTAGAAGGAAAGAATACTTGGAATATCTTGTGAAGTGGAAATACCGTTTGATGGAGGATTCTACTTGGATGGATGAAGCAACACTACAGAAAGCAGGTCATTCTATAGAAGATCTTATGAGCAGGAGCTCATAAAATTTTCTTTCGTAGGGAGTCTGATGTAGGTGCATTAGGCCAAGCACATAAAAATGATAAGTTATTAAAGTCAGACCAAGAGCCTAGGAATGTGATGGATTGGTCACATGTCAAGGCTAAAACATTTTAAAGTTTATTTATGAAAAAGTTTTTGATATTCAGTTAAGATTAGTTAGGAATATCTAATTAAAAGAAATGATTTAATAGCTAGTAGGTAGTTAGGTCTAAGGAAAATTGGTTCACATCGATGAACTCATTTTGTTGGACAATTGTTTTTAGTTTTGAGGGAGAGAGGAGGAACATTTTTGGGTGCTGGAAGTTTTGGTGTGAGATTGAATTTAATTGAACATTTCTTAGACCAGTGTTTTTTTTGTATCAACAAATAAAATCTGTAAGTGTGTGTGAGACAGTTATTTTCATATGTGTTTGTGAGGTTTGTTAACCATAATAGTAATATATGGAGATTGAAATTGATTTGGTCTTTAAATTGTTGTGTTGAATGAGGAATTCTTGCACTATATTTTCTCTGTTATTTAGATTTAAATGAAAACCTGGAGAATCATATTTCAGTTAATATTCTAATCCAGTACTTTTGCATCCAAGATTGTGTATTGGAAAGAGTCATTTTACATTACAGATTCGAGAATACGGAGGACTCTATATCCAATAAACATAAGAAACAAAATTTGTAAAGTAAAACCATCATCAATTTGGCGAGTCAATCTCGAATCAAAGGAAGATGAAATTCGAAATTCTGGCATATGAGTTCTGTGGAGAGTGGGATCTATTTGGTAAATTATTAGCGATTTCCCAAAAATATCCTTGGTTGGGGAGTTACGAAGGGATCTTTAAACTATGTTTTTATAGACTACGTGGTTGGAAAAAAAACCAATTTGTTGTTCATAACAACACTGTAGTTTGGTGAGAGAGCCTGTAACAACATTGTAGTTTACTAAAAGAGCATGTAACAACACTGTAGTTTGTTGTGAGAGCAAGGATTTGTTGTTCCTCCTGTAACAACACTATGGTTGGTTGAGAGAGTCTATAACAACATTGTAGTTCACTGAGAGAGCCTATAACAACATTGTGGTTTGCTGAGATAGCAACCATCAGAAACTCGAAGAAATGTTCTTCCCATCACACAAATCCTTTTTTCATACTTACAATTGTCGACTTCGTCATCTTGATGACTTATTGAAACTCTTTTATTTTGCTGGTAAGTGACTCTTCTATGCACTTTTATAACACCCTTATTTTGTTGATACCATGGTGGCTGATATTCATTTTCTCTCTCATGTCAACTAGGAGAGAAAGATATTTTCGTAGCATGCTTGCTCCTTCATTTTCTCAACATTTCTATAACAAATTTTAACTCTATTTTTAAAGTTCGTTTTTCAATTCCCAAAGAGGTTAAAATCCAATGTCACACCTTGAAAAATTTAGATTCTTAATCTTCTCTAACTCTATACATCAACCAAACTTTAACATTATATAGATTTAAATAATCGCAACCAACCTCTCATATTTCCTAGATGTACATATAAAAACAATATTTCAAATATCCCATTAAAATAACAATCATCAACTACATTATTCCATATAACGAACAATAAAATACTCCAAGAAATACATAGAAACATAACAAAACTTGACATGACTATATTTTCCAACACATACTTGGAATTGACACAACAATTATTCCCAGCAGATAATCGAACAGATGGTACAAAGAAATCATATATGGAAATCTATAAAACCAAATACTTTCAATGCTTTAAGTTCAAACAATCACATCCTTCGCAATTTGTGGTTTCTTTCCAACAAAATATTTCCTTGGAATAATTGGGAAAACATTTGCATTTTCACATATCGTAATAGACAAAAAAATATGAAGTGCATTGTCGTATATGCGAAATAAACGAATAATACAAATTCTCTCCAACAAACACATTCAAAATTTACATAGCTATGTTTTCATTACAACTTCATAATTTGAACTACAATGATCTCCAAAAAGTGATTGAAAAGATTAAACAAACTTGACATTTGTAACAATGTGCAATAACAAACATCTTGATGCATCAAAGGATAAATTACGATATCCACAGGAAGTTGAGCTATGTCAACAATAGAATATGCATTTGGAATAAACGAGAAAACATTTCCATTTTCAATCAAATCATTGAAATCACCAACTGATTGCACATGGAACCCTAATGTTTCAATCATGGAGACACCATAAATAATTGCTATTGTGCGTGCATAATCTAGTCACCAAATCATATACCTTTAATTTCACTTATGTGTAACCAAAAAAAGTACTTTTCCTTTAGTCGCACGAAAAGGAAAGTAGCCCATGCATTTACTATTAATATCCATAGAGATAGTATTGAGCAACCTCCATCTGAACTCCCAATCATTTTCAAAATATTCCAGGCTTCGTTCATTGCAAGGTTGACCAAATTCAAAATTGTCTATTTCTTCAAGCGACCAAACAAAGGTAGCACCATTATTAGCAACACAAACAAGTTTGTTCTTGTATAAACCTAATGCCATACATTGTATGTGAGAAATAGGGACACATGAAAAACCCCAATTGTTTCCTTTAAGATCCGACCAATAGATAGTGTAACCATATGCATGGTCATCATCATAATCTTAGTCTAAATAGAGCCAAAAAAAAAATCACGTATATAAGGTAGCCTCCTTTAACATTGAAATGCCACCATAAGGAAGTTATGTCCTCTTCCACACCATGTCAACACCACTACAAATTAAAAGATGTGAATCCATCTTGTTGGATACACGTTTTAGCAAGTTCCATTCATATTTTCGTGGACTGCATTTCTCCAATAAACAAAATAATCCCCGCTCCCCAAGACAATGAACTCCAAGATTTATAAATTTCTTTGTAAAAGGGTTCACAATGAAATAATTATTTGAACACAAATAACTTCCAGTCGCACTAACCAAAATTGTTGATCCAACTGTACATTCAATTTTGTATCCAGAATGAAGAAACTGTAAGAACATGGAAGATATCTATTGTTTATCAGTAAGGTATGATCCAACAAACCAGCTATTGACCATGCAAACTCATAAGGAAATAATTCCAAATTCTTTGTTGGAGCATAGATTATAACTCACGAGGAAAATAGGGTTTTACAATAAAACACTCCACTGTTTACAAACCAAATTAAATCTCATCAACAAAGCTAAAGGAAGCCAATGAAAAATAAGCTCAATAATATCAAATGGAAAAAACTTCCAAATAGTTGGATCCATGGTAAAAGCAACAATGTTCCTGAAAATAAAGGATATGATGCATATTTTATTGCAAAGAAAAACATACAACGTGTCAATTATAAGGGCTATAATATTAAACATTGGATTCATTAAAAAATATTTATAATATTCTGAGAAAGATTATGTATACAGTTACTAAATTTTGGCTTTCCCACGCAAATATTGCCTATAATATAACATTTTGCACCAAATGAACATTTTCACAAGAAAACAATATTCAAGAAACAAAATAAGAACAAAACAACAAAATGATCAACTCATTCCAAGGAAATCAACATTCACCTTTTAAACACATATCACTAATAGACATATGGAAATAAATATTGATGACATTGTACGGTTTTTTTAATTTACTTACTTAAAATGCATATCAAAAATGATTCAACGTCCTTTATTCAAACATATGGTCCAACATCCTCTAGCAAAATCACGAAGAATATTTTTTTCTTTTATATATAAACCTAAAACCCCAATGCAATATAAACTACATTGCAATAAACGAATACAATAAAAATTCACATTCCAATAGAATCCAAAAAAATGACATTATAATTCTTATCAATAATTTCAACAATACTAGTATGTCCACCATTCCATACATGCATCCCATTCCATACATGCATGTTATGTGCAAATCAATATTTTATTGGTCTAATGCTTTTTATTCGTTTACAACTACCTTTCTTTACAACGGTTTAAAGAAAGATTATAAAATCATCATTTAAAAATTAATAACTTTGTTATAAAAAAATTTAAGAAAATATTATAATGTTTTAAAGAAAGTGTTATAATGATTAATAACATCTTCATTAAATATATATAAATTATATATATATACATATAGATATATAATAAAATTATTAAAAGTATATAAAAATTAATAATTTAAAAATAAATGATTAATAATTTTTATTTAAAAAATTTAAATAAAAATTGAATCTCTAAAAATTTTTCAAGGAATCTTCAATCTAAAATGAAAATCTTCAAGAATCTTGTTATAATTTTTTTAATAAAGTATCCTAAAGATTAAGTATTTAAATAATTTAAAATAAAAAATAATGATTAAATTAGAGCTAACTAAAAATTTTAAATATATAATTAAAGTAGTAATTGTTAAAAACTATTTTTATGTGAAAAGGTAAGATCATCGATTGCTTTTTAATGATTAAAATGACAACATTATTTTTATGATTTTATAAATACCATGGAAGGTCTAGATTTAACAATTTAAATTATGTAGTTTACAAAATTTTATAAAGTATTGGTGCCAAATCTTCTCAAGATTTCTCGGATACACTGTTTATCAATTCAAGGAGGTGTATTAATGTGACTTGCGATTTAGGCCTTACATTTGTTTTCTCTCGAAATCAATGGTTCTAATTCAACTGAGTTTAGTTAGGGTAGTTCCTCTAGGGGTTCCCGAGTAGAGATCAAATTTGAACGGCCCATCTTAATTTCAATTAGAAGGGTATATACTCATGCAACCCTTCTATAATGAAAAGCTTTACAAAAAAAAATGCATTTCAATTAACAATGGTATATGATCTAAACATTTCATTTTCAATCAAAACTACATGGCACATAAAAAAAAATCACATTACTATAACATAGTCAAATCTAAAAATGCACACCCATATAATAACAAACTTTATAAATTGTATTAAGTTTTTTTCAATATGAAATAATACATTCCATCCCCAAAACAAATGGGTACTTAGTGCCTTTTCCCATCATGTTCCCTATATCTCTAATTGTTGTCCTTAAACCATCTACCCTAAATCTACATGTATGTATCTCCAATGGTTGTCCTTAAACCATCTATCCTCAATCTATATTACTTAACAAATGTGTCCCAAAAAATTAAATCACCACTTAATGAGTGAAGGTGATCTTCTCTATCAAGGTAAACACTTTTGATTTATACCTTTTGTTTTCTTTTGAGACCTACTTGGGTTATAAGACCTTTTCTGGCATAATCCAAATTGAACATCCAATTCAATCAAAGATTTGGTTGAAAACTTGCTCTCTTTTTTTAAAGATGTGGATTCTATATCTCAATGATTTGCTTATGAAACCTTTTGTCTTCATTTTAATTTAATGGGAAATAAGATATCCAAATAAAATTAGTCATTTATGTCTCTAATTTTATTTCTAATGGGTTATAGATTGGAGAGCTTAGGAGGAAGTCTCTTTTCTATTTTGTAGTTTGTATGACTATCGATATTGGACTTGATTCTTAGTATTTGTTCTCTTTATATATTTCAAATATGAATGTTAAATTTCCTTTAGAACTGTTAGATATTAAGCATGACTATTTTGAAATTGATACTAGATCTTGAGCACTATTATTTTGAAATTGATGCATTCCCATTTGAAAGGGCATTTACATGGATTTAAATCCTGAAAGGAAGATGTTGAAAGAATAAAATTATATTTTTCATATTAAAGAAAAAAAAATGGAAATCCAATTTTTAAATTTCAAGTTTTATTGGTAACTTGGTGCCATGGTATAAAGGCTAACTTAAACACCCCACATTCTGATGGTTTTTTTTTACACGGACATTTTTTCTCTCATTTTTCTGTTGAAATTGAATCCTGTAATTTGACCACAACAATATTGCAGTTTCATCCATTCCGAGGTATGACTAGAAATTTTTCTAGCCTCCTAATTAACCCAAAATATCAAAATTGCAATCCCAATAACTAATTGTTCAAATTGTTAGTCAAATTCTGACAAAGATATGGTGTTTTAGCTACCATGGATGTTTAAGCTAACATGTAAGATGACACCCTTTCTGAGACTACATTAATGTTTCCCATATATTGGACTCTTTCGGTACCTATTTCTAGTAGTTTCCAATTACCGGTTTCTAGTAAAGGGATAGATTGGGATTACCAAAACATTCATATACATCTAATAGAGACCTCAGAATCTCCGATGAGAAAGTGGTTATCAATTAAGCAAGAAGTCACGGAGCTTTGCTAGTTCAAAATAAAAGAAAAATACAATAAAATTCTGACAATCCCATCTTAGAATTCTGATGCGCAATTTATAAGAAAATAGTCTGTAACAAGCAGCATTGGAAAAAAAATTGAATTCAAGGATTTTGAATAAACAAACCCTAGTTGCACGACCTCCAGGAAAATGCATCTTGTTTTATAGACAGATAAATGAGAAGTCAAATGACTAGGATTTAAACTCTTGAGGTTTACCTGGACAATGATTGGCGTGAAATGCAGTAACGGTGAAGGGCTCGTCCGGATCATCAATAAGCATCGACTCTCCTATTTCCAATTCGACAAGCATTCCCTCGTCCATCTATGAAACAAAGAATACGATCTATGTGAGGGAATATATATATATATATAAGTGTCAATTGTCATGTTGTGCATGCCTATTGCTCGGCCTTTGATAACAGTATTTCAATTCAATTCCCTGTTGAGTTCACTCTCTGGTTTGGAATCTTGAGGCTCATTATGCAAGGCGTTTTGCTCTGTTACAACAAACTTCTCATCTCATCCTTTCTGGGTCATGCCTTGCATTTATGAAAATGGAAAGCCGACCATGGCTATCTGTTATTCTGATACTGATGGTTTTGGCGGTCGTGGAATTTGCAGAGGACAAAGAAATGATTTATGATGTGCTGAAGAAGAATGGCCTTCTCGAGGGTCTGCTCCCCATGGGGGTGAAATCTTATGCCCTGAACGATGACAGTCAGCTGGAGGTTTATCTGGACAAGCCCTATTATGCCAAGTTCGAGAATTAAGCCTACTTTGAGAGAATAATAAGAGGGAATCTTAGCTACGGGCAGGAGAATGGGTGGTGTTTAGCAGCAAGAGCTCTTCCTCTAGTTCGTTGTTTATATATATAAATATAACTCTGGGGAATAAATGACGATGGCGGACAATATTTTTAGTGAGAGAGTTATAGTTAATTGGGTACAAGCATGGGCTTCCATGCCCCAAGTTACAACCCTCTTCAGCTTTTCTGCATCGGTAAAGTTGTCTTTAACTTGCCTCCATAATAATTGCTGCCCTTTAACGTGTCTTTGAAGTAATTGCTAAAATATTTAACGTGTCTTTGAAGTAATTGCTAAAATACTGACAGATAAAATGCTAGTTGCTTATTATGTACGCCTCTAAAACAAGGAACCAGGAGTTCAACAACCAAGATATACATAAATTTATGCCAACAGCCAACCCTTCGTAGGACATTTTGTTATATTATTTAATTGTTTTTAGAACCTGCACAAATAAAAATCTACATTTTTTTATGCGCAATTTTAGGTTTTCACTTTTGAGAAGTGTTAGAGCCCTCTTAACGGGCTCTGATGTGTTCAAATTTGTTGTATGTTCCCGAGAGCTTGTTTCATTCTATTCTCACTGAGAGCAACACTCCCTCTCTACTTTGAGCTGGGGTTTTGGCACAGTCGGGGTTCTGAAGCAATAACGAAACTCTGGAAGGTATCCAAACCTTAAAACATGGTTCGACATATTTTTTTTCATTTTTTTTTATTTGCCTCAATTTCACGACTCAAACGTCGACCGCACTGTTTCCACAGGTTTCCACCTACCAGGCGTTTCGACGAAGGTGTCACTTCGGCCATTTTGATTGTTGGTACGATGGTTGTTCCAGCCCAACTATGCAAGGTCCAGGTCGTTTCCAACGTCTATATCCTCCTTTCTTGAAACGAACATCCAAACTCCACTGTGGCCAGGCACAAAGCACCACTACATGTCTACAGATAAATGTCGGTTCTCTACAACAACTCTTAACTCTTTTCTTTCATTTTCTTTTTTTCTCTCTCCCTCATTCGCAGCTGCTAACCATATTGTGCCCTACCCCTTTTGACCCTTTTCTAAAAGCAGTTATGGCAGCAGTGTCACAACTCTTGAGAGATGTCCATGATTAGTTACCTAGCGACGGTTTTTGAGGTTTTTTTAAAATTCAATGTATATTTCTCTATTGTTGATGGTGTTGTGGCTCACTGTGTTGTGGGTTTCATTTGGTCAAGGTTGCTCAAAATAAGTGAATTTAGGAGCCACTTTCCTAGGCCACAGAAGATCTCAGAGCTTGATCAAACCCCTCCAGTGCCTAGTTCTCAGAGAAAGCTTTCCAATGGTATATAGAAGTCCAAAATAGGACTTTTGGATTAGAAGTGAGAGCCTATTGAAGATTGTCTTGGAAAGCCTCGAAAACCTAGAAAATGGGTAAGTCATCCCTCAAATTGGTTGTCACAAAAGTCCTCCATTAAAAGAGAAATCCAAAACTTGCAAGGGTCGATCTTACGATATAATGTGAAATCGCCTGGGGAGGGTCGAAAAGGGTTAACAAAAGAAAGCATGAAAAAAACCAACGCAGGGAACCCCCTCTCTCCCTCCTCGATGTGGCACAATCCTCCACTCCCAAAATCTTGCATCCCCATCCTAGCAACCCTCCAGTCCTGCAGCGCGGTATATTGGCATATTGGTGGGTTCTAAACTTAAAAGACCTTGTGGGGGCCTATTCTGCGTATAATGTAACATGTCAGGGGAGGCAGAAAAAATTTAACAAAGGCAACGTGGAACAAAACAAGAGTGGGCCGCCCCACTTCTCTCTCCTCTACGTGGCGCAATCCCACACTCCTGCAACCCCACATCCCGGTGACCCCACAGTCCCGCAGTCACAGTGAACTCTAAAGACCATGTAGGGGCCAATTTGTGATATAGTGTTACATCGTCGGGGAAGTGCCAAAAAGGGTTAACAAAGGAAAGCATGGAAAAACAAAGGCTGGGCCGCCCCCCTTCTCTCTCCTCCACATGACGCAATCGGAGGGTGACGTGGCCGTACGGGAGACACGTGTCACTCAGTTTCATCGTTTTTAGGGATGAAATGGAGCCATTCCTGAATGCACGTGTCACCACTCATAGGGTGACATGTGGTAGTGATGAAGTCACCCCGTAGATCAACAATCCCAGTTGTTAAGGGGAAAATCTAAAGGTAAAAGTCCATCAAGCACCGGGATACAGGATTCCAAGTAACAAAGGGAAATGCCCCACCCGAATACGAAAAGTTATTACGACATGATCTATGAGGATCTGACGTCTAGACTATCGGCACACGCTAAGGAAAAAGGTAAAGGGCCCCCCTCTCCTAAAGTACGATTGCGATGTCTTAGGTGAGCCTGATCCCAGAGATCGGGGATTACAAGTGTCTGGGGAAGAAGCTTAAGGTAAAAGCACGTAAAGCGTCGATATGCGAGATTTTGCGTTACAAAGGAAAAGCCTCCCACACACGGGTCTGAAGGCCTTAGCACTTAATGGCTAATCCCCTGGTTCCAACCCCCAGTCATATGAGGAAAGCCACACAAGGGGCTATAATAGAGGGGGCTAAGGGGGAAATAAAAAATGCATGTTTCAACTATTTTAGAGGAAAAAAACTCGTTCCTGCGAGACTGCAATGTTACACTGGAATGCATATCACCCGCTACCTCAAGGCATCGATAGTGCAGTAAAGAGGTTTAATGGGCAAATGGGCTGGCAGCTAGAAGACTTAAATAGAGCATAATACAACATTGGAGCAGTACTCAAGACTTGGGAAAATTAATGGCTTAGCATGGAGCCCCATCCCTCTACACAACAAAAGACCACCAAGATGGGCACCTATAGTTGACCCAACCCCTGCTTCATAGAACAAGGCATCCTAGTAGTAAAGGTAGAAGCGACGGGGTTGGTTGAGCAGCACAGGAGGCCATACCATGAACACATTATAGCATGAGGTGGAGGCGATCACAGGATGGACACAGAGACTTTCATTTACTTTTTTGTCCGGTTATTTACTTATTTTTGTCCTGTAACATGCTTTCCTTCCAAGGAGGCACTTAATTCTATAATATTTTTGGGCCACAGAGCCATTCATGACTAATACAGCTAGTCGACCTGATAGCGGAATCTATACCATAGATGTTTTCGCTGTAATGTATGTTCTTACTCCCCTCCCCAGATAAATAGGGGAAAGTAAGACTTAGAAAAGGTTCGGAAATTCTATAGAAAAAATTGCATGTGCTATTTTCAGAATGTATCTCTTTGTAATTTAGATATTTTTTAGAATAGCAAAGAAACAGTGGTGATTCCCCCTTCAAGTATTACAATATGTGTTCCCTTTGTCAATCTCATTTTATGTTCATCTTTCCTCTCAGTATTCTTGAAAATTCTAACTTCTAGAAATGTTTCAAGCTTCCTCATAGATTTATTTGTATTGATATGTGAATGCAAGTTTCCGTAATTATCAAAGATTCAATTGTCTCAATATTGTTGATGCATATACCTATGTGGGTTATTGAAATCACATCTTTAAATCTACAATACATGAATCATAGTATTCTTCCCCTCCTTCATCCATTATTTCTACTTGTAACTCAAATAGGTATATAAATCCTTAATGCCTCAAGCTCTATGTGTTAAGTGTAGAATGCTTGAAGCCTTATGCTTTATGTGATGAGTTTCTCTTTCTCTTTGTCCTCTCTCATATGCTTTGCAAAATCTAATTAAACTGTAAGCCCTTGAATTACTCGGTCTCCGTTATTTTCATGTATATTTTTGAGATCTGAACTTGTGATGAAGTACCAAAAATCCATGTTTTATTTCTTTGGATGAATGAACCAACCAATTTCGTATATATATATATATATATATATATATATATATATATATATATATATATATATATCACCTAAGTTATGTCTCTAGTTTCCTGTAAATCATTTGAGACGCACCAATTTAGTTGTGCCCCAGCACTAGTCTTGTAAGCAATCCAAGGCTGTCTCTAGGAGCTACAACATTTTTTGGCATCGTTTCCACGGAACTTATTGAAGGAATTTTCCCATGGAATACGAGAAGTTGAACACTTTTTGTATAGGTAAGCGAAGTTTGTTAAGATTGCCTTCACATCACCTTTGGGACTCCACACCCCCCTCGTTATCATTCATAACTCTGGCTTTTAAAAGGCCTCATACTCACCCAGATACATCCCAGAAGAAATCCCCATTTGTATCTGACCCAAAAAAATTGATTTTCAAGAAAGTATGGAAAGAGAAAATTCCCCTTGCCTGTGCTACCATCTCACCAACCTTTGAAGTCCCCTCATTCAGTTCTCAACCTGTTGTTTCTCATTATTCAAGACTTACTCCTAAGGCCCTGACATATCCTCCTTCCCCGCCAAACACTGTGGCCTTGACCCCAGTTCCTCAAGAAATTTTAATCCACCTCTGCTAATCCAAATGGCTCTTTCAGGATTTTTGCTAAACAAGTATGCACCTCTTGTTTTACCTCAGCCCTTAAGCGCAATGCCCCAGGACTTCCTAAAGCATCTACCTAGGTTCAATGGGGAAGGTGATAACTCGACACAGAGTCACATTGAAACCTTCAATGCTTTGTTGGGTTGTGTTATATTCTTTCCATGACTAGCACACGTAGTTAACCGAGGGATTAGAGGGGGGGTCACATGGGGTTAGAGGCGTAGCCATAACCCCACTTTATGGGGTCCGGGGCAGCACCCTGGAAAATTTTGGTTTTGGAATCTGGTCCGCCTATGGTTTTGTGCATGATTTTCGCACATGATTTTGGACGCAATGGTTTTCGGTCTATGGTATTGGACGCGATGGTTTTCGGTCCATGGTATTGGATGCTTCAGCATATATAAATATGTATTATAACATTGAAAGGAACAAAATGAAAAATCAAACTGGTAGTCCCAGTTTTGGGATCCGGGGGAAAATATCTGTTTATATGTGTTTTATGTGTTATGCTCTTGCATTGTTTATTTTATGTGTTTTAGAATTCGTATGCAGGTAATTTTTGTACGGGGTTAAAACCTACATTTGATATCGGAGCAATTTTTGCTTCAAGGGGATGCCTTTATTGCTGAGGGATTTTGCTCTGGCCTATCGTAGACCCTATTCAGTGGGAGATCTGTGAGATCGATTCTGGTGGTGAAAGAAGATGGGGAGTAGTGGAAAGATAGAGATCTAGAAATTTAATGGTCAGAGTTTTGAGTTGTGGAAACTCAAGATGGAGGATCTGTTGGTGGATAAAGATCAGTGGATCGCGGTAAATCCGGGTATTAAACCAATGGGAGTGTCCGATGAAGAATGGAAGAAGTTGGATTGGAAGGAAAATAGCACAATACGATTTCTTGTCTCAGATTCAGTATTGTTGAATGTATCAGGGGAAGCTACGACGAATGCTTTATGGGACAAGTTAGGGACTTTGTATTAATCTAAGTCTCTGGTGAATAAACTGTTCCTGCAAAAAAAGTTGTATAACCTGAGGATGAAAGATGGAAACTCGATGATAGAGCATCTGAATGCATTTAATATTGTGGTAAGTTAGTTAGCATCTATTGATATTAAAATTTCAGATGAAGATAAGTGCATCAGTTTGTTGTGTTCTCTACCAGATTCGTGGGATAGTCTGGTTATTACAATAGGTATCAATGCAATTGCCTTGCAGTTTGATGAAATAGTCTCAGCCTTGCTGACAGAGGAGATGAGACGGAAGAAAATGGAGAGCTAGAATGGTGATGTCTTATCTGTACGAGGGCGGTCCCAGAACAAAAACAAAAATAAGTCATCAAGTGGGAGATCTAAATCTAGAGGGAGACCTAAATCTCCAGGAAAACCTGTAAAGGTAGTGTGCTGGAAATGTGGAAAGGAAGGGCACTACAAAATGGACTGTAAATCTAAAGCTACTGAGAAAGGAAAGGGATCTGATGATTCTCCTTCTGCAGAGGCGAAAACCACCTCAGATGAAGGTGGGAATGTGTACTTGGCTTCTTCAAGTACACATGTAGATCATGAGGCATGGTTAATTGATTCAAGTTCATCCTTTCACTTCACTCCCCATAGAGAGTGGTTCTGTGAGTATGAGAAATACAATGGTGGTGGTGTCTTCTTAGGGGATAATAGGAATGTCAGAATCGTTAGTCGTGGAAAAGTAAAGTTGAAGCTGCAAGGTGGAAGGGTTAGAACACTTCCGGGTGTTTTGCATATTCCTGCATTGGCCAGAAATCTGATTTCCATAAGCAAGTTGGATGATGTAGGTGTAAAAACAGTGTTCGAGAAGGATACCTGCAAGATGGTTCAAGGAGCACTGGTATTGATGCAGGGAGTTCGAGTTGGAACTTTGTACAAGCTGCAAGCTATCACTGTTATTGATGGGTGCAATAGTTATGTGGTTCCTAAAAGTGGAGCAGAAAATCTAGTGGTCTCTGGAAAGAATACCATGTTGTGGCATCAAAGGCTTGGACACATTGGAGAGAATGGCCTTCGAATACTTCATGGTAAAGGTATGGTAGAAGGTATGAGTAATAGCTCTCTGGATTTTGATTTCTATGAAAATTGTGTATATGGGAAGTGGAATCGGGTGAGTTTCCCCTCTGATAGTAAGAGCGTGAAACAGATATTAGAGCTTGTGCACAGTGATGTGTTTGGACCTGTGAAGGTTCCATCACTAGGTAAGTCTGTGTACTATGTATCCTTTATAGATTACTTCTCAAGGAATGCATGCATATATTTCCTTAAGAAGAAATTTGAAGTCTTTGACAAGTTTAAAGAATTTAAGGCTCTTGTGGAAAATCAGACAGAGAAGAAGATAAAGGTGTTGAGGACAGATAATGGTGGAGAGTTTTGCAGCAAGGAATTTGAAGAATTCTATAAGAAGTGTGGTATAGCACGATAGAAGACTACTCCATATACACCTCAGCAAAATGGAGTTGCAGAAAGAATGAATAAGACATTGATGGAAAGGGCAAGAAGCATGCTCAGTGGTGCCAGGTTAGGATAGGAATTTTGGGCAGAGGTGGTGGATACTGCATGTTACCTGGTCAACAGGTCACCTTTATAAGCGTTGGAGGATAAGACTCCACAAGAGGTATAGACTGGTAAGAAACCCCCTCTTTCACATCTGAGGGTATTTGGATGTGATGCATATGTACATGTTCCAAAGGAGAAACGAAACAAGTTGGATAGTAAATATGAAAAGTTCATATTTATTGGGTATAAGGATGGCTTAAAGGGTTATAAGCTTTGGAACCCAGTCACACGGAAGGTTGTGTACAACCGAGATGTGGTATTCAGAGAGGTAAAAGATGTTATTAAACATGAAATCGAACCAAAGGAACCTGAGAAGATAGAGTTTGAGCTAAAGGAGGAAGAATCGGACTCTACAGCAGAGGAGGAATCAGAAGATGAAGAGCCACAAACTCCAGCTGTGAGAAGATTAGTTCGAGAAAGAAGGTAGCCAGAAAGGTATAGTCCATCTACTTTCTGTTCAAATTTTGCTTTATCTATTATTGACGATGATCCCAAAACTATGAAGGAAGCAGTAGATTCAGAGGATGGAAAACTCTGGAAAGAGGCCATGGTTGATGAAATGGCATCTTTGCACAAAAATGAGGCTTGGGATCTAGTGGAGTTGCCGGCTGGAAGGAAACCCATTGGTAGCAAATGGGTGTTCAAAAAGAAGACAAATGTAGAAGGAAAAGTGGAGAAATACAAAGCTCGGTTGGTAACAAAAGGTTATTCCCACGTGCCAGGAATTGATTTTGGTGATATTTTTCTCCTGTTGCCAAGGTAACTTCTATTAGATTACTTTTATCTGTTGATGTTGCTCTTGATTTTGAAGTAGAACAAATGGATGTGAAGACAACATTTCTTCACGGGGATCTGGAAGAGGAGATCTACATGAAGAAACCTGAAGGCTTTGCGGTGAAGGGTAAGAAGGAACTGGTATGCAAGTTAAAGAAGTCTTTGTATGGGTTAAAACAGTCACCAAGGATGTGGTATCAGAAATTTGATACATTTATACGGGGACTTGGCTTCACTAGAAGCAAAGCAATTCATTGTGTGTATTTTAAATTAATTGGTGACCGTTTTATTTATCTAGTCTTGTATGTGAATGATATGTTTCTGGTTGGAAATGACAAAGAAATTATCCAAGATTTGAAGACCCAATTGTCATCCAAATTCGACATGAAAGATCTTGGTGCTGCAAACTATATTTTGGGCATGGAAATTAAAAGAGATCAGGAAAAGATGAAGCTCTAGTTAAACCAGAGAAAGTATGTCGAGACAATACTGCATAGGTTAAATATGCAGGTTAGTAAACTGGTGAAGGTTCCTATTCCTGTAGGTGTGAGGTTATCTACTGAACAGTGTCCCAAGACACAAGAAGAGGAAGAGGACATGTTCCGTGTTCCATATGCAAGTGCATTCGGTAGCTTGATGTATGCAATGGTCTATACTAGACCAAACATTGCACATGCAGTGGGAGTATTGAGCAGGTTTATGTCAAAACCAAGGAAGGAGCACTGGACAACAGTGAAGTGGGTTTTCAGGTATTTTCGTGGCACTAGTGATTATGGTTTGTGCTACCAAGGAAGACCAGGATTGGATAGAGTGTTGGATATTCATGGCTTTGTTGATGTAGACTGGGCTATAGATCTAGTTCAAAGAATATCTACAAGTGGGTATGTGTTTAACTTGTTTGGAGGTGCAGTCAATTGGATGAGTAAGAAACAATCTGTAGTGGCACTATCAACTACAGAGGCAGAATACATGGTGGCCACTCATGCAAGCAAGGAAGCAATTTGGTTGCAGAGTTTGCTTTCAAGTATGGGGTTAGTATAGGGAGCTATAAGGATAGACTGTGATAGCCAAAGTGCAATTTTCTTGGCAAAGAACCCTGCATATCATTCAAAGACAAAGAAAATTGATGTTGAGTATCACTTTGTGAGGGATATGATAGAAGACAAAAAGGTGTTGCTGGTAAAGGTGGACGCTTTGAAGAATACTACAGATGCATTGACAAAATTTGTGAGCTCTAAGAAGTTCTCTTGGTGTAGAGAAACAATGGGCATTGCAGGGCTAGATAAATGACTAAGCTCTCTTGTGGCCCCCTGTGGAAAGAAAACAACAAGTGGAAGAATGTTGGGTTGTGTTATATTCTTTCCATGACTAGCCCACATAGTTAAACGGGGGGGTAGAGGGGGGGTCACATGGGGTTAGAGGCGTACCTGTAACCCCACTTTATGGGGTCCAAGGCAGCGCCTCGGAAAATTTTGGTTTTGGAACCTATGTTAGGTTGGGCGGACCCACCTATGGTTTTGTGCATGATTTTCACACATGTTTTTGGACGCGATGGTTTTCGGTCTATGGTATTGGATGCTTCGGCATGTATAAATATGTATTATAACATTGAAAGGAACAAAATGAAAAATCAAGATGGTAGTCCCAGTTTTGGGATCGAGGGGAAAATCTCTGTGTATATGTGTTTTATGTGTTATGCTCTCGCATTATTTATTTTATGTGTTTTAGAATTCGTATGCAGGTAATTTCTATACGGGGTTAAAACCTACATGCTTTTGCCAAGAACATAAACGTGGAACAGCTAGATGTGGTCATGAGACTTTTTGTGCAATACCTCGATGGAGAGGCTAGAAAATGGTTCAAAGGCTTACCAAATGCCTCCATCACTACCTGGGAGGAGCTGGAAAATGCTTTCACCCAGAAATGGAGAGAAAAGAGGAATCATGAGTACCTCCTCACTGAGTTTAATGCCATAAGAAAAAAGCTAAAGGGTGATACTTTAGAATTTATGAAAAGGTTCAATAAGTAGTTCAACGACCTACCAACCGACATAAAGCCTCCCCCAGCTGCAACTCATGTGGTTTTCGTGGGAGCCTTTGAGTCCAACATTGGCTTTACCCTGAGAGAAAGAAAGTCTACCACTCTAGACCAACTTCAGATCGATGCCCTTGAAGTGGAAGCAAATTTGACCTCAGCAAGGAAGTCGAGGGAAAAGAAAGAACCTGCTGAACCCAAAAGAGGGAAGGAAGAGGAATACCCCTATGGTCGAGATGGAGAATCACCAAACTTGAAGTGGGACAATCTGGACAAACTCATCAAGAGTTTATCACAAAAGGATGGAAAGCTCGAAATTGAAATCAAGAACAAGAACCTCTCCCAACATAATGCTCAAGTCAACAATCAGGGCTATAACTCGCAATATAGAAGGCCTCCACTGCAACTACTTCCAAGGGAAAGAAACAAGCAGCTTGATCAAATCCCTCATCCCTTATACTTGGAAGATGGTCCCGAGGAACAATCATCAGATACACATGAGATACAGGGAAATATATATGTTGGTTTTGCTGAACAAGAACATGAGAATATGCCTCACCAGGAGGCCATTCAGCATAGAGAAGCAGCAGCAGAGGAGGAAGATATGGATTATTATTACAAATAGTTTGCAGAGTTCATGAAAACACAACCACAATGTAAGTATAATCTAAGATCTTCAAATGATAGGACAAGAGAACTAGAGCAACAAGGGTAAGTTGCTCCCTAAGTGGTTCCTCCAACACCAGACAAAGGGAAAGGTAAGCTCCATCCTGACCCACCTAAGATAGGAGTCTCTGCAAATCAAGAGAGAAATGGTCCTAAGGGGCACATAGAAAAGGAGGCACATGTTCTACTGACAACTACCAGCAGAAAGGGAGAAAGAACAGAGCTAGGAGATATAGAAAAGGCCCAACATACATTCAATCTCTAGAAAGAGCTAGAAAAGGTAAAAATTCTTGTTCCTCTGTATGATCTTCTAAAGTAGGCTCATTACAAATCTCAAGTCTCTCAATTCATGCATCCAACCACCTCTACACCATCCCATGATATTTTGAGCCTTCAAGAGGAGAGGCCCATGGTTGTTTTTGGGCTACATGTGGAAGAGTTGGATGCTTCTACTACAGATTTCTATGTGACTTTGATGATCCATGACATTGTGTTGCATAATTGCATGTCAGATTATGGGGCCTCACACAACCTCATGCCACTATCATTAATGGAACAACTGGGTTTAGAGATCATGAGATGATACAAGGACCTGCACTCCTTTGACTCCAAGAGAGTCAAATTCATAGGCATGATAAAGGATCTGGTGGTAAACCTGGCTCAGATCCCGGTGAAGAGTGTGGTAATGGATATAGTGGTGGCTGATATACCTCCTTGCTTTGGAATGCTCTTATCTAGATCTTGGGGTTCCAAGGTGGGTGGCTCTATCAAGCTATATGTAACTTATTCCACCATTCCCACTTTTGGAGGTGAGCAAAGGAGGCTATACAAAGAATCTAGGTTTTTGAAAACCGTGACCCCAGCTAAAGGTTCAGAAAGCTCCCCAATGCATGGGAAGGATAGCGACATCTCCTGTCTATTCCTAGAAGAGTATGAGACCTTCCTAGAGGAAACATAAGTACACCTGACAGGGCAGTCAGAGAACTTGCGAGAAAATGAAAATGAAGTATGGAAATTATACTTCGATGGAGAAAACTCAAAAGATTGGAATGAAGCTAGAATATTATTGGTATCTCTGGAAGGCAGCATGAAACCCCTCTCTTTCAAGCTCGAATTTGAGGCGACTAACAATGTGGCGGAGTACGAAGAATTTCTGCTAGGGTTACAAACTACAAGAAATATGAACATTGAATTCCTATCGGTCTATGGAGGCTCTGAGCTACTCGTAAGGCATATTCGAGAACAATGTTAAGCCAAACACCCTAGGCTGAGGACATACCAAAAGGAAGTGTGGGACTTAATCAACAATGTCTTCCTCGCCTTTAACATCCAAAATTTTTGCCAAGGGAAGAAAATAGGATGGCCGACTCTCTTGTGGTAGCTACAAGCACTTTCAGGCCCCCATAGAATCCACTCCTCAAATATGAGATAGAAGTCAGACACAGTCGTTCAATACCTGATAATGTCAAACACTAGCAGGTATTCGAAGATGATGAGAAAATAAAAAGATTCATAGAAGTTGTTGGGGGGTTTTCGCACTCCACCATCAATCAAGAAAAAGAAGAAGAAAAACAAGAAGCCACTTCGTGGAAAGACACAATGGCTGGGAAAAAAAAATTGCAACTAAAAGGGAACACCATCCCTCATGGACTTGTTCCACTAGACATACTTTTCAATAAAGACGACATAGCGCCCAAACAAATGGCCCCATAGAAGGATGAGCAAGTAGAAGACTGCAACGTTGGATTAGAGGAGGAACCCCAAATGATCAGGTTGTCCAAAGGAATCCCCTTACAATACAGATAGAGGTTTTTAGATCTATTCAAAACTTACAAAGATGTATTTTCTTGGTCTTATGATGATTTGAAATCGTTTGATAAAAATATTATTCAGCATAAGATTTCTTTGAAGAGTGGTATAAAGCCATGCAAACAAAAACTCAGACAGATAAATCTACTCTTATTCCAATCCATTGAAAAGGAGGTAAGGAAGATGATGCAGGCTAAGATCATAGTACCTTTAAGATACTCTAAGTGGGTAGCTAATTTGGTCCCTATACGGAAAAAGAACAAAGAGATAAGGCTATGTGTGGACATATGGAATTTAAACAGGGTGTCTCTAAAAGATAACTACCCTCTGCCCAAGATGGATAATATATTGCAAATGGTAGTGGGTGCAGCCAGAATGTCCATGATGGATGGATTCTCCAGTTATAACCAAGTGGCACTCCACCTTGAGGACCATAAAAACACTGCTTTCACCACCCCGTGGGGAACATTCATGTACGCCTACATGCCATTCGAGTTGATAAAAGTAGGGGCCATATTTCATAGAGCTCTGTACATAGCTTTCATGGGTGAGCAATATAAATTCATGGTAGTCTACTTAGATGGTATCATAGTCTTTTCTATGACTGATGAAGAGCATATACTCCATTTAAATCTTACCTTTGATAAGTGAAGGAGGCATGGTCTCTCTCTGAATTCTAAGAAATCTCAGTTCGCTTGAGTGAGGGGAAGGTGCTTGGACACATAGTAGTGTAATAAGGAGTAAAGATTGATCTTGAATAAGTCAAAGCCATCAGCCTTATTCCCTTGCCTATAAACAAGAAATAATTCCAAGCCTTTTTGGGGAGGATAAATTTCTTAAGGCGATTAACACCCAACTATGCTAAGATAGTTAAAGGTATCACATACATGCTCAAGAAGGAGAACGAAGTTAAGTGGAGCTCTGTCCCCCATGATTCCTTCACTAGGATCAAAGAATCTTTGGCTAAGACCCTAGTGCTAGTCAGCCCCGACTATTCATTGCCTTTCTACATCTTTTCTTTCACCTCTCCACATACTATTGTTGTCATGTTGTGATCCAAATTGGATCCTAGAACACTCTCTAAGTTTTCATGAAATATTTAAAAATAATATCAAGGATTAAAAGTCTTACAAAGATCAAGCTTATTAGAGATATCCTTGTAACAGTTTCAATTTGTGATCACCGCGGAACAACGAGGACTGTCGGTCAAGAGCACAAACCGTCGAACCATGGTAATGCGCACTATCGCAAATTAGCAAATGTAGAGGCCACTTCGAGAAACGGGGGTAGTTTCTAATATGCGATTAGGCACTAATTTCATATCGCAAGGCAAACCCCTCAAAGAAGGAAAGGTCGTAAGCACCCGCACCCGAAAAATTATAAAATGCAACAGATATCGTTCTGATTCTGCGAAAGCGGGATTCCACAAAACTGGCAGAATATCGAAGGGGCTTTGAGCGGTAAGCGGTTTAAACTGTGTTCCGCTCGATGCCATACAACGAGTGCCACACGTCTAGCAGAAGAGAGAGAAAACCATTCACATTGGACAGGTAAACATCATGCTACTTAGCCGCCTGAAATGAACGATGACCGTAGGATCTGGGACCCCCAGATCAACAGCGAAGACACGTTCCGATGGATGACCGGATTTGACGGGGTCAACAGGCAGAGTTGTATAGGATTTGAAGTCCGATATGGACGATGTGTTGGCAGAAGTTCGTGTTTCACAAGTATTCTTGGAGTTAACAGAAAAAATGATCCTTTCAAATATGTCCAAGAGAACTAACACTCATCCATTATGAAATAGGTGGCAACCTCCCTGTGAAGCATTATACAGTGACTAATTACATAGGATAGAGGGATTCAGATGGACAAAGGCAGGGGAACCGAAAAGCCGGGAAGAAGAAATGAACAGCCAAGAAGTAGATTGGCTTAAAATCCACCAACTGACAAGAGCAAAGAGCAGAGAGCATTTGGCAGTAAGCCGAAAGCAAAGAGAAGATGCCGAGCTGACCTACAAAAGCAAAGGCAACATCGAGCCAGGATTAAGACAGAGACAGAGAGAGTCAGAGAGTCTGTGCACTTCAAAGAAGGCTTGAGAGGTTCAAGTGCACTCCTCTGTAATTCCTGTCATGTATGAGTCTCAAATTGGGCTCATACTACTATGACCAATAGAGTTCAAGAGTCAGTAAGGAGAGTCTGTGTACTCCAGAGACTTGGGGGATCCAAGTACAGTCTTGTTGATTTATATCTGTTGTGTGAGACTCAAAGTGAGCTCACTGTTGTAAAAACTCTACTTTGAAAACATAATAGAGAGGCCACCACTGAAGGCTGGACTGGGGGACATAGCCCAGGAGTATTGGGTGAACTCCTTATTAAACTTGTTGTGTGTATATGTGTTGCCCGTTATGTTTTCTTTAACTGCTTCATTGTCTGTGTATTTCGCAATTTTATCAATCCGTTGCACAAAATAACATAGGCACATCCATGCACATGAGTCTGTAATACCTTATTGTTTGTCTTATATCAATTACAAATTAAGTGGTATCAGAGCTTTAGGTTGCTAAGGTTAGACAAACTTGTGCTGGACTATTAGTGAATGATAACTAGATCAAAGCTTAAACTAGGAGGAGGATAATTGGCCGAATTTAATCTAGAAATTGGTATAGTTTATACTAGGAGGAAAATGTCAAAAGAGATTCCCTTGGAATTAGACCCTCAGTTCATGGACAGTTTGTTGACTATGAGAGCCATGGTAGAGGAAATGTATAGAGAATTTAATAAAGGTCGAAGTGAAGATTCTTCAACTTCCCAGCATAACAAAGGAGCAGAAGAATCTCTCCTCAATGACCATTCTAAAGGCAAAGGGAAATAAGAAAAGCTTCCCACACCTCCTAATAGCCCTGAAAATAAAAAGAAAACATCTTTGATTAAATTAGATGTTAAATTTGATTTGCCAATATATAATGGAGAGTTGAATGCAGAGAAGCTGAATAATTGGATTAGACATATTGATGAATATTACAGGGTGCAGAGCATTGATTCAGACATAAGTAAGAGTCAGTTGGCTAGCCTACGCCTTGGAGGGACTGCCTTGGTATGGTGGGAAGGCAGGACACAAGCTGACATGAAGAAACATGGTAAAATCCTTTTTGTCTGGAGTGAATTTGTTTCTGCAATTAAAAAAAAAATCTATCCGCTAGCTTATATGCAGCAAGCTATGATGAGTTGGCAAACTCTTCACCAATTGAAAGGGCAAAGTGTACAAAGTTACACTCAAGAATTTAGAAAAAGAGCTTTGATTCTAGGCATTTCTTTAGACTCACCTAAAACTCTGCTGAAGTATATAGGTGGTCTACATAGTTATTTGAGACATACCATTCTCATGTTTAATCCTACTAGCATAGATGAGGTATCTGTTCAGGCTACACATCTAGAGGCTAGGGGCAAGAATGTGAACCCAGAGGTTGGGGGATCATCAAAACCTACTGCAAGCAAGAACAAGGAAAAGAGAAAATAGAAATGGAAAGAGAGGAAGGCAAATGCTGTAAAAAAGACCAAACCTTCATGCACTCACTGCAAGCAGGATGGGCATGATGATGAACACTGTTGGATTCTGCATCCAGAGCTGAAACCCAAGAAGTATGATGGCAAAAAGAAGAAGACTGCTACAACTATTCATAAGGATTTGGGGTTAGACTTAGGGGATGAAACAACAATCACAACGATAGGTATAAAAGGTAAAAGTTCTGAAGCATTAGTAATTTTGCACAAACTATTGATAGTGAAGAAAATGAGAGAAGAAGACATGAGCTTTTTCATATTAGAGTTATTTCCAAGCATCAAAAGATTGATACTTTATTTGATAGTGGTTCACAAGTAAACTTAATTTCTGAAGCAATTATAAAGAAACTGGGATTACTAACCACACCTCACAAGAAGCCATATCCATTGGGTTGGTTATGTGATAAAACAAAGCTACAAGTGACTAGACAATGTAAACTTAGGTTTGCCATTGGTTCATCATTTGTAGATGAGGTTGAGTTAGATGTAATTCCCTTGGATATTTGTGGAATTGTTTTGGGAAGTCCTTACTTGTATGATAGAAAAGCAATTTTCTATAGAGCTCAAAATAAGTATGAACTCGTTACATATAGAATTAAATATATTGTAAGAGCTCAAAAACTCAAGAGTAATTATACTCTCATAAAGTCAGGGCAGATGAAAAGAATTGTAAATTCATGCAAACAATTTTTACTGACGGTTGTAAAGGAAAAGAAACCTGATAAAACCAATGTATTTGAAGGCTGTGATACTAAACAATAATTTGATTTAGAAAAAGTTGTTTCAAAATATGATATGCTATTTCAAGAACCTAAAGGTATGCCACCCAAAAAGGAAATAGTACATGATATTCATTTGCAGCAAGATGCTCCATTTCCTAACATTGGAATGTACAGGTTATCTGCTTTAGAGAATGCAGAAATCAAGAAGCAGGTATAGGAGCTGCTCGAGAAAGGGTTCATAAGACCTAGCACATCACCATGTGGGTCTCCAATTGTCTTGGTGAGAAAGAAAGCTGGCTCATGGATAATGTGCATTGATTATTGAGCACTGAATAAGATAACGATCAAAAACTGTTATTCCCTTCCTTGCATAGATGATCTATTAGATCAGTTGAAAGAAGTTGTTTACTTTTCCAAGTTGGACTTGCATAGTGGCTACCATTCAGTCAGATTCACAGAGCAAGATGCATGGAAGACTGCTTTCAAAATAAAGCAGGGACTATATGAGTGGTTAGTTATGCCTTATGGATTAACTAATGCTCCTACTACTTTCATGAGAGTAATGAATGATGTACTCAGGCCTTTTATTGATGCTTTTGTCATTGTATATCTATATGACATTCTTGTATTTAGTAAAACATGGGAAGAACATTTGAAGCATGTAAAGTAGACTCTAGACGTTTTGAAAAGAGAAAATATTTATGTTAAGCTATCAAAATGTGAATTTGGTAAAAAATCTTTGAATTATTTGGGTCATATTGTAGGGGGTGGTGAATTGAAGATAGATCCCTCTAAAGTTGCAGTCATTGTAAACTGGCCTAAACCCAAATCTGCTACAAAAGTTAAAAGCTTCCTAGGAACAACACAATATTGGAGAAAGTTTATTTCTAACTTTTCCTTGATTGCAGCTCCCTTACATGCTTTAACAAGATTGAACGGGTTGTTTTAGTAGGGAGGCAAATAGCAGAAAGCCTTCGACACATTAAAAGAAAAGATTAGTACAACATCAGCACTAGCATTGCCCAGTCTTCAAAGACCATTTGAGATTGAAACTGATAACAGTGACTATGCCATGGGAGCAGTGTTGATGTAGCACGGTAAACCCATATGTTAACATTTTGAGACATTTAATTCTGTAGTATTCTGAGACATTTAATTCTGCAGTTTTTAATTATCCCACATATGATAAAAAATTGTATGCATTAGTACAGAGTGTGAAAAAGTTGAAACATTATCTAATGGGCAAAGAGACAGTTATACATATTGATCATCAACCACTTCAATATTTACACTCACAAACTAAGTTGCAACAATCAAGACACTATAGGTGGATGGGTTTTCTACAGTAGTTTCATCTTGCCATCAGATATAAAAAGGGAATACACAATAAATTTGTAGATATATTTTCCAAACCAATCATAAATGCATTTACTATACTTAAGCATAGTTCAGTATTGCATGAAAGCTACATTGAACAATATGCTCAAGATATAGATTTCAAAGATGTATATGCAACTTTAAGTCATGGAAAACAAGTAGAAGAATTGGATTATCATGTTAAGGACCAACACTTGTATCATTTTGGAAAGTTATGCATTCCTCAAACCGAAAGAGTAAAGATAATTTGAGAAGCACACACTTCTCTAATATCAGGTCACTTTGGGGTAAGTAAAACAGTTGCACAGCTGCAAAGATTTTGTTATTGGCGAAAAATGCATGAAACAGTTTCTAGATGTGTAAGAGGGTGTACCATGTGTGCTAAAAGAAAGCCCAGCAATAGAAAACTAGGATTTTACACTCCACTACCAGTTCCTTCTCATCCATGGGAAAGTATTTCCATGGACTTTGTTGGGGGACTGCCTAAATCTAGAAAAGGTCATGACTATTTATATGTTATTGTGGATAGGTTTAGCAAAATGTGTATTTAATACCTTGTAACAAACAAATTACTGCTGAACAAATAGCAAAGTTTTTCTTTCAACATGTATGAGTTCATTTTGGATTACCCACTTCCATTATATCTAATCGAGATTCCCGATTTGTTGGAAAGTTTTGGTCAAGGCTGTGGAAATTAATGGACACCAGACTGAAGAAGAGCACAACCTTTCATCCACAAACAAATGGCCAAACAGAGGTGGTCAACCAGACATTGATTAGTTGCTCAGAGGCTATTGCGGCAAGCATCCCAAGCTTTGGGATGAACATTTTTGTTATGTGCAACATGCTTACAACTGGGCTAAACATTCTTCTACACAGAGATCTCCTTTTGAGACCTGTTTTGGTTTCATACCAAGGTCTCCCTTGGATTTTTTCTTTGGTAAAGACTTAGTGGTTGATGGACACAGTGATGTGGACAAAGCAACCAAGTTCATTGAACAAATCCAAGAGATTCACCAGGAAGTACAGGAAGAGCTGGAAAAGAGCCAAGCCAAGTACAAGGCAAGGCATGATAAGCATCGGACTGAGCATAGTTTCCAGGTTGGTGATCAAGTCTGGATGTATATCAGCAAAGACAAAATGCAAGGTGAAGGTAGGAAGCTGAAGCCAATAAGGTATGGACCTTTCAGGATACTTAAAGAAAATTGGTGAGAATGCTTTTCGCCTTGATTTTTTAGCTTACATGCACATCTATTCAATAGTTAATGCAGAAAGTTTGAGACTATTTGAACCTTCATTGATTGAAGATCCCGAACAGTAGAGTCAATTTCCTTCTATTGATGACCTGTTGCCTCAATATCTCAATGAATTGCAGGAAGACACAGTTTTGGACAAGAAGGTGAGAACTACACATAGAGGGGATGTTGAGTACCTCAGGATTGGACTCAAAGGTTCAAAACCAAGCAGTGCAAGATGGATAGAATTTGGGTAAGCAACGAATCTATATCCTCACTTGATTGATGCTTAAAAACCAACTTTTGGTGGTCCAAAAGCTTTTTCAGTGAGAAGGTCGTGATCCAAATTGGATCCTAGAACATTCTATAAGTTTTCATGAACACATTAGAATTCATGTCGAGGATGAAAAGTCTTACAAAGATCAAGCTTATCAGAGATATCCTCGTAACAGTTGCAATTTGTGATCAGCACGGAGCAACGAGGATCGTCGGTCAAGCGTGCAGATCGTCGGCCCATGGTAACGCGCACTATAAAAAATTTGCAAATGTAGAGGCCATTTTGAGAAACGGAGGTAGTTTCTAATATGCGATTAGTCGCTAATCGCATATCCCAAGGAAAGCCCCTCAAATAAGGAAAGGTCACAAGCACCCAAACCCGAAAAATTATAAAATGCAATGGATATTATTCCGATTCCGTGAAAGAAGGATTCCACAAAGCCTGCAGAATGTTGGAAGGGCTTTAAGTGGTAAGCGATTTCAATTGAGTTCCGCCCGATGCCATACAGTGAGTGCCACACATCCGGTGGAAGAGAGAGAAAACCATTCACATCAGAGAAAACCATTCACATCTGACGGGTAAACATCATTCTACTTAGTCGCCCGATATGAACAATGACCACAGGATCTGGGGCCCCCAGATCAATGGCGAAGACATGTTCTGATGGATGATTGGATTTGACAGGGTCAACAGGCAGAGTTGTATAGGATTTGAAGTCCGATATGGACGATGCGTTGGCAGAATGTCGTGTTTCACAGGTATTCTTGGAGTTAATGGAAAAAATGATCATTTCAAATATGTCCAAGAGAACTGACACTCATCTATTATGAAATAGGTAGCCACCTCCCTGTGAAGTGTTATACAGTGACTAATTATGTAGGAGATAGGGATTCAAACAGACAGAGGCAGGGGAATCGAAAAGCTGGGAAGCGAAAACGAACAGCTAGGAAGCAGATTGGCTTAAAAGCCACCAACTAACAAGAGAAAAGAGAAGAGAGCAGTAGGCAGTAAGCCGAAAGCAGAGAGAAGAAGCCAAGCTGACCTACAAAAGCAAAGGTAGCATCGAGCCAAGATTAAGATAGAGACAGAGAGACTCAGAGAGCCTGTGCACTCCAGAGAAGGCTTGAGAGGTTCAAGTGCACTCCTCTGTAATGCCTGTCATGTATGAGTATTAGATTGGGCTCATACCACTGTGACCAATAGAGGTCGAGAGTCAGTAAGGAGAGTTTGTGTACTCTAGAGACTTGGGGGATCCAAGTACAGTCTTGTTGATTTATATCTATTGTGTGAGACTCAAATTGAGCTCACTGTTGTAAAAAATCTGCTTTGAAAACATAATAGAGAGGCCACCACTGAAGGCTGGACTGGGAGACGTAGCCCAGGAGTATTGGGTGAACTCCTTATTAAATTTGTTGTGTTTATATGTGTTGCCTGCTATGTTTTCTTTAACTACTTCATTGCCTATGTATTTCTCAATCTTATCGATTCATTGCACAAAATAACATAGGCACATCCATGCACATGAGTCTGTAATACCTTATTGTTTGTCTTAGATCAATTACAGATCATGTTGTTACAAAAAAAATAAAGAAGGTTATGAGCAGCCCATTTCCTTTTTCAGCCAAGTCCTAAGGGATGTTGAGCTAAAGTATAATACATTGGAGAAACAAGCATATGCACTGAATTCATTTCGTATGTATGTGCTGCAATTAGGAATCATAGTTTTCGTCCCAACGAATATTGTCAAGTACATTCTAGTGTAGGGAGACAATGAAGGAAAGAGGGGCAGGTGGATAGCTAAAATACAAGAATATGAGCTAGAAATAAAGCTTACCAAGCTCATCAAAGGCCAGGGTTTGGCCAGTATTTTATTTGAATCCAACTCCCAAGCTCTAAGGATAAGCCTAATCACAGAGGAAGGCATACCAAAGGATCACCAAAGCATAATTAAAACAAATGAGCGGAAGATTTATGCCAAATATGAGGGATCGACCAGGTATAATAACATTGTTCATTACCTCTTATTCATAAGATGCCCGTTTGAATTAGATAGATCTAAATAATGGATTTTGAGGTTGCAGGCATAGAAATACATTATATCCAACGGACTACTCTACTGGAAAGACAATGTTGTCACTCACTACTTCTTAGGTTATTATTTGCTTAAAAAGCCAAATAGCAGTGATTTTTAATGCCAAATTTAGAGCCACATAAGATATTAGATCTATATGGGGCCCTCTCCATTGTAGATTTCTCGGAAATAGATTTCCGGGGGTATATAGAAGTCCAAAAAGGGGTTCCTAGATCAGAAGTTATTGGTTGTTAAAGAATCCCTTTAGAAATCTCAGAAAACCCAAAAAATGGCTAAGTCTGAGGCAAAGAACATCGACGATTGTAGAAACTACAATCCACCGATCACCGATATCATATATCCGAGTCGGTGGGTCATGTCAGGCGGAAAGAGTCGATAGTGCGGACACAACCAACCTCCCTAGGAGCCTAAGACTCTCTAGTGACAAACAAGACAAACAAGAGCAATCCTTCTCTAAACATGCATTTACTATATAAGAAATCAAGTGTTTAGATCCTACCTGTAATCCAACGTTGTTGTAGCAGTCCAGCTCCGCTGATCCGGATGAGCTCCTCCTTCACTTTGAAACCTGCATCCACTAACAATCAAACGATTAAATAGCACTTGATAATCTCATAGAATAAAACATATTTAACACATAGACCAAGGAGTACATGAAACAACTCATAAATAACAAGTTATTGAGAAGAATGGACTCATTTGCATTAATAGGAAACAAAAGGAACAATTACAACCTGAGCCTTGGTGTTGTGCAAGTCCCTCCCAGGGTCCATCAAGAGTTCTCCTTTACTTTGACAAAGCTCACCCACTTCCAAATAGAACAAGCAAATATGACAATCTCTCCTCACAAGCTTCTAAATGGGAGTCCTAATTCCAGCAGCATCTACCCTTAGAAATTTTTAGCTTTCAACCTCCCCTCCTTCTGGCCCAATGCCTGTATTTATAGTGCTCTAGAGGAAGTTATTCAGGTCCACCATCAATGGGATAATCCCCTCTTTGGATGGGATAGCTCCCTCATTGATGGGATAAGTTCCTCTTTGGTAGGGGTACATGAACCATCTGGAGGCGCTCAATACACGTCGAACAACCTTCTAGAATGCTCTAGAAATAACCACAAGTAACTTTTTAAAGATGAAACTTGCGCATTTTGACCTTTACAGGGGTACGCACCTGCCCCTTTACATACAGAGCGTACAAGTACGCAGCTTTTGTGAACATTGGGTGCGTACCCGCAGGTAAGGCTGAGAGAACCTGCGTACCCAGAGATAAATACATTTATAAAGACTTTCTCTCTTTTTGGAGTTTGACATGGAGAGCAGAGGCATAAGACTTGCCCAGGAGGATAGCATGATTGTTGATAGAGCCATACTAACTGTAAATAGCCATGGTGACATTTTTTAGTGTAACAGGTCAAGGCACCACATTTATCAGTATTAGTATTATTTAAGTCCTGAATACTTCGCCGGGGGGTGGATTGCAATATGATGTAATATCACTAGGGGGTCAGAAAATTCATTTACAAAGGAAATGGCTACACAAACCAAAGTTTGGGCCTCCCCCTTCTCTCTCCTCCACATGGTAGTGTGACGGTATGGTGATCGATGAACGCTGGCATTGGGTTCTCAACTATCGGCGATTAGTGGGGGTCACAGCTCCAAAACATGGAAACCGCCGATTTTGCGATTTAATACAAAATCATTGATAAGGGTTGATTTTTAAATACAAAGGAACGAATGGAAAAACAGGGCTTGGTAGGCCTCTTTCTCTCTCCTCCAGGGGGCCACGTAGCAGCCCGTAATTGGTCCTCAAATCAAACATGGCAGCTGACATCATCAGTGACGTGGCAGTACGGAGGGTGATGTGGCCATACAGGGGACACCTGTCACCCAATTTCAGCATTCTCAGGGGTGAGATGGGGCCATTTCTGGTTACCATGTGTCACTACTCACAGGGTGACACGTGGTACTAATGATATCACCCCATAGATCGACGATCGCAAGGACAAGGGGAAGTGCCATAGGAAAAACACAATAACACGCCGAAGTGTGGGATTTCATAATAACAAAGGAAGTAAGCCCCCAAAATGGAACCTGAAGGCCTTAGCGCATGAGGTCTAAGCCCTTGGTCATACACCCCAGTCATATGATAAGAAAAGAACAAAGGGGCCAAAAGAATGGGGGGGAAAGGGGAAATTAAAAGTTCCCTCCTGTTCATTTGTTTTAAACATTAAGGACCCATGGCCATGGTGCTCTAATAGTGTTCTGTAGCAATTTCAAAGGACGTATGGGTCAGCAGCTCTAGTATTGAATGAAGTAGGGGACAGTGCATAAATGACAGTATAGGAGGCCTCTACGGAGACTTAATGCCTCAGCATGGAGTGTCTCTCCTCTTCATAGCGTAGCACTGCCCATAAACACTCCAACACTTGTCCATGAAATAACTCACTCGGGCAGTTAAGGTGGAATTGACAGAGGTCAGTCGATGCAACAATAAACCACCTCAACAGTAGAGAGAAGCACTTGGGCAGCTAAGGTGGAATTGATTGAGGTCAGTCGATGCAACAATAAACCACCTCAATAGTAGAGAGAAGCATGACAACAGTAGGGACGTGGCTCCATCCAAGGCCTCGACTGAAGCAGCATGGGGACACCTCCTCCTTCCTCTCTCGACTTTCTTTCTCTCAGCATTTATTTCTGTATTTTTCCAAGAAAGGGATTCAATACATGTTGTAATCTTAGGTAGGTGATAGCAGAGCTTGACAAGGCCGAGTCAACTAGTCTAACATGACAGTTAAGGCTCAGGTTCAAACATTTTGATTGTAATTCAAAGTTCTCTGTATCTTCTTATAAATAGGGGAATGAAACATAATAGAAGGGTTTCAAATTCTCAGACCCGCAAGGGCTAAACTCTGTGTTGCCATTTTGGTTCAATATGTTTTTATGGGACTTCACTGATATCATGGCTGAGTGTATGGACAGGTTATTAGGCCCTTTGGGATAAATGGTGTTTCCCTATTGATTCCAAACATGATTAATGTGCATCAGGTTCCTCTTGGTAATCCCATTTCACCTATGTTTTTATTTCTTTGAAATAGTGTAATGAACATAGTTGGTTCCTCTTCAATCTATGGATTTATCTTAGCTGCTTTGGCAAAGAATGATACCCATGCTATGTTTGATCTGAAACCTTCTTTCCTCCTCTATTTCTATCATCTCATTAGAAAACGATGGTTTAGGATTTTATCTTGCTTACATCCCTATCCATTGAATTCCCCTTTCTGCTCAAACCTTGTTGCCTAGGGTTATGTTTGTTACAACCCTATGCATCTATTTCTCTCCCTCCTTTCCTCCTCTCAACCATCAATA
The DNA here is from genome assembly GCA_031772625.1 of Pinus tabuliformis. Taxonomy (NCBI): domain Eukaryota; kingdom Viridiplantae; phylum Streptophyta; class Pinopsida; order Pinales; family Pinaceae; genus Pinus; species Pinus tabuliformis. Next base: position 15,739,386 of record CM062819.1, on the reverse strand, counting down.
CAACTTCAGTTTAAGCTATCTCATTTTTGTGTGTTGGCCACCAGAAGGAGAAATCATTTCTCTTTGAGATTGCCAAAATACCCCCCAGCATTTGGATCCATGAGTTGGCCTGAATATTCCTCTTTGAAAGCTTATTGAACCAAGATCCACGTACCTTTTTACTTGACAATTGGAGTGTTTCAACCCTCACTATAACCTTACAAGCACTCCTCTATTTAAGATGTCCTAGGCACTAGTCTACAATCAACCCATAGGTTGTCTCTAGGGATATTTCTGTCTCTTGCAGCCCTTGTGTTGGAGGTGCAAGATTTAACCACAACATCTTTATGGCATCATTGTTGGGGAATAGATTAGAATATCTTTCCCAGGGTACGAAATGTTTTTACATTTCTGTCTTTAGGTGAGCTAGGGAAGTGTGGGTTGAAGATCTCTCATCTTGGTGACTCCACTATCAAATTTTATGGTACAAATCCTAGCGAATCCACTGTCCATATATCTATTTTGATCATCTTGGCTCTTAAGTAGCCTCATACTTACTCTAATGCTACAAAAAATTAAAACTTTCCCTACCTTTGAAGATAAAATCAATCATACAGGGAGGTTTTCAAGATGGCCCTTCCTGCATTTCTGGCCAACGAATTTGCCCCACTAGATTTTTCTTATATTGTTGGTTTTCCCAATCATGTCCCTGCATATGATGATTTGAATAGATATTTTCCTAGATTCAATGGGAACTCAGAGAGAAGATCGAACTGACACCTCAAAGACTTTCATGAATGCATCGAGCAACACGGTATTCTTCTTGAAGATGTACAAACGATTTTTTTCAAATTTTCTCTAGAAGGGGATGCTAGAGTCTAGCACAGAAGGATAACTCATGGTAGTATATCTTCCTTAAGAAGTTTTCATATAGCATTCAATCAATATTTAAAAATATTTTATCCATCTAAAGCTTTATTTGAAGATTTTTGCACACATTTTAATGATGAATACATTCCCGAGGTTGAATACCTTTCTGAAGATGTTTGCGAAGCTCCACTCCAAGAAAACATATACTTGCATCAATAAGCATCACCGACTGAGCTAGAAAGTGATGAAAGAAATATCACTGAGCTGCCAAAAAACCCTCAAGGGTCTGATTCGGCGAAACTGGATGTTTCTCCTTCCTGTGATGAATACGACTCGGCTGCAGAGTCAAGTGATGCAGGTCCACAATGCTTCGAGTTAGGGTAAGCTGCGCAAGAAGAGGAGGTTGTTTAGGAGGTCAGCAAAGAGGCTCCAGTTCACAACACACACCCTTCACATGGAGAACAAGACCAAGACCCTCCTCCAATTTGTGATTCAAATTATTCATAAGAGGAAGAGATGGTCACGAAAGTTCCTACTAAAGGAGATGTTTACCAGCAAGTGGAGATGAATTTCCTACTGGAGATGAAGTTCATATTGGAGATGAGCCCAATACATATAGAAAAATCTAGAAGCATCCATTGGATGAGGAATCCAATGGATTCATTTGAAAAATTCGTTGGATCTCGCCCATCGCAAGTGATACAAAGGCCAGGTGCTATGCATAGCACCTTGACAGTGTAGTGCCTACCATTCATTGCTAGCCATATAGAAGGCTACCTGTGATGGTATTTTTAGGGACATTTTTTGGATGAATGGTGTCATGAAACTCTTTGGAAGCAAGCATGATGTAGGTTAACTTCATAAGGGAATGAAAACAACTGAATTAGGGGTTGATGGACCCTAATATCACTGATCCGGAAGTTGGGGTCGATGTGCCCAAATTTTCCTATAATAGATGCCCCCTAAAGCATGAAGTCGAAAATAACCATGTCGAGTGAGGTTCTTTACCACTTTGGAGAGAAGGTTTTGAACCGAAAGATGACCTGCATCAGTTACAATACAAATATCATGATACTTTGATTTTTTTCTCATAATTAGCTCAGGGAAGGCATACCCATGCTCAGCTTTATAAACTTTCATTAGATGTACAAATATAGTCGTCTACAGATGTAGACCCATGAATGGATGACCATGAATGTAAGGCCATTGTACATTTGATATAGTACTCCTTAAAATATATCGCAGCCTTGATGGATGAAACTAGATCTGGGGTCTTCAATCGTGTGCAATCTTTCACTCAAGTACAAGTCTACCCATGTGAATAGATGATCTAAAGTCGAACATGGAGAAACATCGTCTGATTACTAGCCAATGATGTAAGTCGTTAACGGACACAAGAGGAATCACGGATAATGATAATGATCCTCAAGGTACTGCAGTACATTTTGCATGATGTGAAATGATGATTTGATGTTGAACACCATACAAAGTCTTTCATTCGAAGGCCAGTGATGTCAACCTATCACCGGAAGCAAGAAACCTGCCATTGATGTGTGTAACCCTCAAGGTACTGAAGGGGTGTTTCTAAGTCAACTTCTTGGATGATGTGTTGATGTTGACAAGAAGCGACTTGTCGTAGGAGGGCCTTGATGTATCCCACATCAACGACATGAAATGAGGTAAATGATTTTTGGAGATGAAACATTGACTGACGACACAAGGTTCAGGAATGGCGGGCATGAAAATGAAGGTTTACAGTATTGTAAAAGATGAAGTTTTGAACTGAATGACTTCTCTTGAACATATCGGCAACACGAAAGTGAATTGGTAGCATTGACCCAAAAAAAAGCAATGGATGGTATGATAGACCAACGGTGTGATAACCATCAAGCTGAATGACCCAACCCACATAGTCACGGTGATGAGGTGAAAGTTTCATGTTCAAGAGCCACCTGCTATCATAAAGCGTTCCCAACTTTTTCCTATTTTCCCCAGTCATTTCTGACCAATACCTCTTTATTTTTTATCAAGCTTGAGGAGGATAACATATGCTTGTTGTATAATTCCACCCTTCGGGTGAATCCATCGCTATTTGATGTTTTAATGAGTCTAGCGAAGGTGAAACTCGGTCTTGTCTAGATGGACAAGTTTGTCACTATTAAATGTTTTTAATGAGTTTAACGACAAAGATAACTCGGTCCTTTTCACATTTGGAGAGTCTGAAAAGGGACTAAAAGAAAACTCCACAAGTTCTTTTTTGTAAATTTTGTCTATCAAGTCTGAAAAAGCATAAAACAAGACAAGGGAGAACCTATTTATCATGTTTGACCAACGAGTACCTTTTTTGTAGTTAATATATCTCATCCCGAATAAGGGGTAAAACTATACTAAGTAGATATCGATTCTAATACATTAACGAGCTAGAAACGACAAGTGCTTGAAAATCTTTATATGTTTAGAGAGTCTGAAAAGAGCTTAAAGAGGACTCCATTTTGAGGAACGAGTGGTGTCTAGGGTAGTGATGAGCCCCATAAATGGGTAATTATATGGGCTCATTTTCCTCCTAACTTAGCTTAATCCAACATTCTCATTAGTTTATTGCATGTTTTTTATTATATTTATGCTAATAGAGTGAATTGGGTTAGTCATTATGCCATGAAGTCTAATGTGTGCTTTATGCAGATTTTTGGTCAATTTTGAGACAAAGTCAAAGGCTTAATGAGCATTTGGCAGCCAATATTTGAGGAAAACAAGGGAGAGAATTTTTAGGAGGGTGTCCCCCTCATTTATGACCCCCTACTTCAAATCCTCCTTTGGAAATATCAGAGCACATGCAGCCACATCAATGCATCAAGAGGGCAGCCAAGCAAGTGAAGAAGAACTGTTGTCTATCTCTAGTCTTAGGAGCCAAGCCTCCTTGATTTTAGGAGAGCCGTTGGAGGCTCCAGTTGTATAAATAGGAGGGCCTAGGTGCTCAATATCAGTTGGTTGTTTGTCAAATTTTCGTACTTTTGGTGCAACTCTTGCTCTGCTCATTTTCGAGCTTACTTTTGTGAATAGTTTATGTAATGTGACTTTTATTTGGATAATGGAGATGAAATATTTTCTGAGTCAGCACTAATTTATTTCAGAGGGTTGAATCTCTTGGGTTATGGCCCAACCCAAGCTACCCAACACATCTTGCTTTGTACTCATATGTTTTTTCTTCAGTTCATGAATTAATTTCTGTTAGATAGATTCATTTTCCCTTGGTTAGAGTAGGATGCTTTTGTTGGTTTACATAGATGTTTCCATTTCAGTTGTTGAAGTAGGTTAAATAGAGATAGGAAAAGATCTAAAAGGCCATAAATAGAGCTTTGATCTCCTTTCCTCCCTTTGGGGCCATGAGCTGAGGTCAAGGCACTCTTGCTGCCACTGAAAACATAGTTTTGCTTCCTCCATGCAATTTCTAGTGTTGTAGTTTGATTTAAAAGTTAATGCTCTGCTTCAGATCCATTTTTCCATTTTCATTTTTGTTTCTACCATAAATATCTTTCCATACTTTCCTATTCATATAGCACTGTCCAACATTTTATTTTTCTAGGTTAGAATTTAGGTTAACATGAGATATAGTTCTGTTCTTTTGGTACAACTAGTTCTTTTCTTGCTCAATTTCAATATTTAGATGTGCATCTCTCTCACAACGCACCTCTACTCACAATACATCAATAAATCAGCCATCCTGATCTCTTTTCTCGGAGGTTTCACAAGTCATTCACAACCCTTCACGAATCTACCCTAATTTGTGCATTTCTCTCATAAGCTTTCTTCTCATCCTTTGAACGAATCCAACAGTCATTTTCTTTCCTAATCCTCCTTGATGAGCTTCAAACACCTTGACACCTACCTATAATCTCCAGATACCCCTTTCCCACCATTTTTCCACCTTTCAAACCTCTAAAAACAGCTCTCGGCAGCCCTTGTAGATCCTCCTATATATCCCCTACAACCTCCTATAGAATTTCCTGAAAGTGAATTTTTGAAGTCTGATTGTAGAGAAAGTCTCCGGAAGGTTACCAGAGGCTTCTTTAAACCCCTCCACACCTACCTACACCTTTTCGCACCCCAAGGTCACTTTCCATCACCACCAAATATATGCCACAACCACAAACAGATAAATTACAAGCATAACAATTTCAAATAAAATACATGAAAATCCAAAAAGGTGTTTTTTTTCTCTCATTTATTTTTGGAAATAGCTTGAATAGTTGTGGTTTACCTCTTCAGTAGGTAATGGCATTCATTCAATAGGTTTTTATCTCTCTTTCTACAATAGTAGGGTTAGTGGGTAAATTAGGGTTTGCTAGGGTTTGATTTATACTCCAGTCTTCTTTCTCTTTCTACAAGTAGGATAGCCTCTGTAGAGTTAGCTTTCTTTCATCACAGTTAAAAGCTTCTTCTGAAAACTCATAGAAGTTGGCTTGAGCTCCTAGTGATCTTGCGCCAGCTGACCAAGTGATAGCCTGCAGTAAGAGCTAGTACTTGTGCATACAGCACAGTCGCTTCCAAGTTTGTTACGAACTACCGGGTTGATAAAAGTAAAGTAGGAATCCCCAGGAGTTGCAACATTCTTGCTGCAATACTGGTGCTCACCACTTTTTGGCATTGTTGCCAGGGAAGCGTTAGAGTATTTTGTGATTACTGCTTTTCTTCTATTTTCTACTGCAATATTATGCTAAGTAGTTTGTTTAAGCAAAATTAGAGTAGTTGTTTCTTTCCATCTCTACATTTCCTTGCTTTCATTTCAATTCTGCAATTTCCATTTTAGCAAAAGTAGATTAGTCATTTCCTTGCTTTCATTTCAATTCTACAATTTCCATTTCAGCAAGAGTAGATTAGTCATTTCAGTTAGTTGCAATTTGTTTGTTCAATCAATTTCAATTTTGTAGGTACAAGCAAAAAAAAAAAATCACCCAAAAAAAAATAGATTCCATTTCATGCCTTGTAGGAATAGGGATAATTCAGGGAAATTCCTACCCAACACCCCCACCACATCATAAAGCCACCCTTCTCTCTTATTCGGTGACAGTGATCTAGAAGATCCTTTAGGAGAACAACCTGAGATATTTGAAGAACCTATAGGAGAAAAAGAGGAAGAAACTATCCCTCTTGAGACAATGGCTGAGAACAGAAATGCTAGGGGGAGTGGAGAAAGAGTAGAGGGTACATTTCCCATCCGAGAGACCAATGGGGACACTAAAATGAAGAACATAAGCCCTTTAGCCCTACCTCACTTCCATGGATTGACTACAGAAGATCCTGACACCTTTCTGTTTGAGTTTGTTGTTATTTTTCGAACCTATGACTATACAGAAGATGAGCAGAAGTTGAAACTATTTCCTTCTACCCTCAAGGATGCAGCATTGCACTAGTTCATGGGGCAACATCACAACTTGGGCTCAGATGCAGCAAACCTTCAATAATAAATATCGGGAATATTGTAGGTCAAAAGATACCAAGGAAGAAATCTTCCGAATGACCATGGGAAGTGATGAATCCTTGGAGGATTATGAAGAGAGATTCCAGCTCAGTTATAAAAGGGCCAAGTGCACACTTGACACCGAATCTATAAAGTTGGTCCTGCTCAGAGGAATTCTGGAAGACCTTCTAGACACCCTCCATTTACTGGCTGGGGGAGACATCCACCAACTACCTTATGAAGACATCAAGACTGTGTTTAGGAACCATTCTAGGGTAGCCAGAAAGAGAGGTAGGGGGAGTCAACCCATAGCCAGTACCCCCCCATCTAGTTCGTCCCTCAAAGTTGAACTTGGAAACATGCTGGAAGACTTCAAGAGTGAGATGTTGCAGAATCTTGCCATGCAAATGGATAACTTGCATATCAAAAGGAAATAGGAGGAGGCAGAGAGGGCACTAGCCAATTTTTGTCCTAGGTGTACCAGAAGGAACCCTAGGAATGAATGTCCATTGAACTCTATAGAGGCTTTTTCAGTCTGTGAAGAAGATCATTCTACAGATAAGTGCCCTTCCTTGTTCGGACTTAAAGATGTATACCAAGTGGCCGAAGGAGTCACTGAACCACTCTATTTCATAAACCGAAGGAGGCCACATGGACCGAGACCTTACCTGCAGGGAATGCAAGGGACATCCCACGCATACTACAACCCCAATCAAGCCACTTCCATGCCTTCTTGGGTCCCCCCTACTCATCCATCCTAGTCCACACCTCCTCCTTGTTCATATCCATCTCAATATCATGCTCAACTAGCTGCTCATTCATTTCACTCCTATGATCAGCCATAGCCTCAATGGAATGCAACTCATTAGGGGTGGAGACCCCAGTACAACTCTCCTCCTGCTCTTTTGCCTCCACCGCCTGCTCCACCTCAACCATTGCCTCCTGCTCCACCAAGGCAACCCTAAATTCCTGCTCAACCGAGCCCAAACCCGAATAAAGATAGGCTTAGCAACCATATAGTGGGGAACCGTCATGCCCAACCTATGCTGTGGAGATTCAGGAGATTAACCTATGATCTGGGAAGGTTCTCCCAGATAGCCAGCCTCCCCCTAAGGAGGATGAGGAAGATAAAGAGGAAATTGAACCGAAAGTAATTCCACCACTTCCTGAGAGATTATCCCGCAGAACCCAACCTACCCCAGAAGAAACTGAACTTCTGGGAGAATTGAAACAATTATGTGTAAATATACCACTTCTCCAAGCCATAAAGGATGTGCCTATATACAACAAGATGATCAAAGATAATTGCTTCAGGCATCCAGGCTGGCGCAAGAGAGATACCCCAACCATCAATGTCATAGGACAACTGTCTGATCTAATGTTGGGTCAAGTAATTTGTCCAAAGTATCTAGACCCTGGAAGCCCAGTAGTTGATGTCCACATCAATGGCACCATGATCCCCCATACCCTAATTGATCTAGGGGCTGCCATTAATGTGATGACAAAGGACACTATGCTCAAGCTCAACCTCCAGGGCTCCCTGAGAAAGACCACAACAGTACTGCAATTAGCAGACCACTCCATCGTGACCCTTGAAGGGATTGTGGAAGATGTAATGGTCTCCATTGATTCTTGGGAGTACCATGCTTATTTCCTAGTTCTCCAGTCGAAGGCAAAGCTCACTGGGTATCCTCTCATCCTGGGAAGACCCTGGTTGACTACTGCAGATGCCTAAATCAGCTACCGAGCTGGGAACATGACAATCAAGAACGGGCATATGTCCAAGCAGCTAGTCCTATACCCTCTTGCCCAACCTTTGCTAGAACATGATCTACCTCTCTGGTTGGAGGAGGAATATGAGGATGAAGTCTATTATACACCACTATGTGCAGTAGGAACTACCATGGGGGGGACCGCAAACCGATGACAATATCATTGAAAACGTAATTCAGAATCCACCCCGTAGTAGTTTTCCATTGGAAGAGCTAGTGAAAGAAACCTCAGACAATCCTTTAGCTAATCTCTGTATGGCCAACCCGACCTCTCTCAATATAAAGGCTATAGAGTTCAGCCCTGAAAGAACCTTGAAAATCAACTCATCCTTATCCACCTCCCAGGAGAAGGAACTGTGTAGCTTATTGAGAAAACATTTAGATGCCTTCACCTGGAGCTATAAGGAGATGAAAGGAGTTCACCCTTCAGTTTGTACTCATCACATTTACATTAAGGAATATTGCAGACCAGTCAGGCAGCCTCAAAGGAGGATAAACCCAACCCTTAAAGACATTGTCAAGGAAGAATTACAAAAGTTACTCGATGCAGGATTTATCTATACCATAACTGACATGAATGGGTCTCTCCTTTGGTGTTGATGCCGAAGAAAAATGGTAAGTGGAGAATCTATGTTGATTATCAAGAACTGAACAAGGCCACCAAAAAGGACCATTTTCCTTTGCCCTTCATAGATCAAGTGTTAGATGGTCTGGCGGGGAAAAAGTTTTTCTCCATCCTAGATGGGTTTAGCGGGTACAATTAGATCCAAATCATCCTGGAAGACCAAGATAAGACCACTTTCACTTGTCCTTGGGGTACCTTTGCATATCGGGTCCTTCCTTTTGGTTTGTGCAATGATCTCGCCACTTTCCAAAGAGAAGTACTAAGTATATTTTCTGAACTAGTCCATGGTGCAGTGGAAATATATATGGATGATTTTACCCCTTATGGTTCTAACTTTTAGGATGTTTTATCTAACCTGGGAAAAGTTTTGGACAAGTGTATTGAAATGAACCTATCCCTCAGTCCAGAAAAATGTGAATTCTTGATGACTGAAGGGACTGTGCTAGGTCATGCAATATCTTAGCAAGGATTGCAGGTGGACCCCAACAAAATAGCCATCATCCAGAGGGTCCCACCTCCTCAAAAGGTGAGAGATGTCCAAATTTTCTTAGGTTTAGCAGGATGTTACAAAAGATTCATTAAAAATTTCAATAAGCTAGCCTCTCTATTGTTTGGTCTTTTGGGAAAAGATGTTGAGTTCATATGGACTGACAACTGTCAAGAAGCCCTAGATACCTTGAAATTAAACTTGTGACTGCCCCAATTTTGAGAGGTCCAAACTGGGTCCTACCATTCCACATTCACATAGATGCCTCGAACAAATAAATAGGAGCAACCTTAGGGAAAGTTGATGAAAATTTACCTTATGCTATATACTTTATAAGAAAAAATTTGTCAAAGGCAGAGTTAAACTACATGGTAACCGAGAAGGAACTCCTAGCTATAGTCCATTCTTTAAATAAATTCAGACATTACATCATAGGCTATCAAAGCTTTGCACACATAGATCATGCTGCAATTAGGTATTTAATGAACAAACCAGATGTAAATGCTCACATCATTAGGTGGTTGCTTTTATTGTAGCAATTTGATTTAACCATTGTTGATAAGCCTGGTAAGGAAAATGTTGTTGCTGACCTTTAGTCTAGAGTAAATCTACCTGCAGGTGAGGAAGGAATGGTGGATGATCAAATGCCAGATGAACACCTATTTTCTATCTCAGTACTCTCTCCATGGTTTGCTGATATAGCAAATTACTTGGTTTCAGCACATTTCCCACCACACCTGCCCTCAAAAGAGAAGAGCAAGATCGTGAGGAAAGGTGCCCCTTTCACTTGGGTTGGGGACAATCTCTTCAAACTTGGCCTAGATCAGATTTTGAGATGATGTGTCAGGGAGGAAGAAGTTTTTTACATTCTCTTGACCTATCATGATGGGCCTTGTGGAGGTCATTTTGTAGCAAAGAGGACTGCCTTCAAAATTCAACAAGCAAGATACTATTGGCCCACTCTTCATCAAGATGTGAGGAGATATATCATCCAATGTGATCGATGCCAAAGGATGGGGAAACCTACTCCAAAGGATGAGATGCCCCTGCAACCTCAAGTGACTTTAGAGCCATTTGAGAAGTGGGGCATGGACTTTGTGGGTCTTATCAACCCTCCTTCAAACCAGAAACAATACATCATTGTGTGCACCAATTATCTAACAAAATAGGTAAAGACAAAGGCAATCAAGGCAGCAACAGAAGAAAAAGTAGTTGAGTTTTTAAGAGAAAACATATTCTATAAGTTCAGGTATCCAAGAGAACTAGTTACAGATCAAGGCAGTCAGTTCACCCCCAATCTAATTGAAGACCTACTCACACATCATAAAATCAAGCATAGGACTTCCACCCCTTACCATCCACAAGCCAATGGATAGGTGGAAGTCACCAACAGAGCTTTAGAGGGAATTTTGACTAAAGTAGTGAGAAACATCAAGAAAGATTGGGCAGATCGATTGGTTGAGGCCACCTAGGACTACAACACCACATTGAAGACCACCACTAGATTCACACCCTATGAACTGGTCTATGGGAAGAAGGCTTTGCTATCAGTAGAGTTTGAATACAATACACTAAGGATGGTAGCAAAGCTAGACCTAGACCTCATCCATGCATAAAGGGAAAGGCTACTCCAGTTTAATGGATTGGATGAACAGAGATTGCAGGCCCTTCTCCACACAGAAGTAATCCAGCTTTAGAGGAAGATATGGCATGACAAAAACATCAAGGAGAAGCAATTCCAAGAAGGATATTGGGCACTGCTATATGACTCAAGGTATAAAGATTTCAAGGGCAAGCTGAGGACAAGATGGCTGGGACCCTACACGGTAGAAAAGTGCAATGACAATGGTTCAATTCTGATCAGGACCATTCATGAGGAAGCCATCCCCATGCTTGTCAATGGGCATAGGTTGAAAATCTACAAGAAGCCCCTCTCCAAGCAAGAATTTATTGAAGATCTGAGTAAAACAGTGTTGGTAGTGGAGCAAGTCTCTGCCTCCACTCCACCCACTCAATAAAGAAATAATAATAATAATAAGGGCTCCAGTGAAAACCTCTGTGAGGTGCTTGAGTCCCATCATTAGGCTAAAAACCTCTTTTGAGGCAGCGCAGTGATGACAAAAACAATAAAACAAAGAGAATAAAGATCCCTGGGTGAAAACCTCCCTTGGCGGCCCCCAGGGCAAGCAAGTAGGGTGAAAACCTCCTGGAGGCACCCTAGTTGTCTTTTCAAAAAAAAAAAAAAAGAGAGAGAGAGAGAGAAAAAGAGAAAAAGAGAAAATTATCTTTTTGAGTGCATTGCAGGTCACAGATGGACCCCAGGAAGCAAGGGGACATGCCACCAAGCCTATTACATATCCTCTAGACTCTTATCCATCATTTTTATTATTTTTTCCATCTCTTAGTGTTTTTTCTGAAGACTGTGCATCCTACAGGAAGCCCTATGTGTTCTACAAGAGGCTCCTGTAGAAATCACAGAGAGCTCGAAATGAAACTAAAAAATGATTGAAGAGCTAGGAATTTTCACAGAGAGCCTGTAGACCATCCTACAGCCATCCACCATCCTAACCCTCCATCCCACACCTGCACCACCTCATTTCCAATTATTTCTTTTCTTCCTGAAAATAAAACACAGAAACCTATTTTTCAAACAACCAAGGAAATAAAAAAAACAACACCCCTACAACTCACCTACAACCTACCAGATACTTCTCCATTACCATCAGATTCTTCAAGTAGCCTCCTCACAGCCCCCTGCATAAGCCTCAGCTAAAAATTTTAGAGGGAGAAGCAGCTACAGGAGCTTCTGTAGAACTCCTGTAGCAGCTGATCCCTTAAAAATCAAGCTCCAGCAGCAGAATAGGTGCAGCCACAGGTATGCAGAAGATGTTTGAAGCAAGATCCAGCTAGAGAGCACCTGTACAAATTGACTAAGCCACATATTAAGAAGCCACAAGAATATGGTAGTAGGAATACAGGTATGCAGCACCAGAGTCTGAGCATGTAGCAGCAACCAAGCCTAGCAACACTATAGCACGAACATTTTGACTTGCAGGAAAGTGTCTAAACCCATTCCTCTATTGCATCTGTATAATTCGAAACTACATAAACGAATGGAATGGTTGAAGATTAAACCTGAAAGGTGGCCAGTTAACTAGCCACCCTCGTCCAGTTCGACCGCGCTCATCCGGAGATCACACTGCACGTGTGTCTAGTCAACTCATGAAAAATCCAAAAAGATAGGTAGTGGCGGATGTTGAACTCCAACACAAAGGATGGGAAATGATTGCAGGCAGAAAGCATAGAGTCTCATGATGACACTGCAGTGGGGACCTACGGTCCGAATAATGGTAACATACCCTTTCTACCACCTCACCTCATCACTGGAAACCTCTTCAGTAAGCATAAGTATGCTCTCTCGAGCTTATTCACCACCTTTGTTTCCATCTTTATCATCCTGCCCTTGACTATAGTGAGCTCCCTACCACTTTGAGAGCCTCGAAACCATCGCTCTCGGTCATGTTTAGAACTCCTCCGCTTATTGGGTTCTATAGGAACATTATCGGGATCTACAAGAGCAGTAACAGGTCCTACAGGAGCCCTTTCTACAGGAGGGCCAGTGAGCAGTCTTGTAAAGGAAAAAGGGGATTTTCATGCAAATTTGGGCTCGAAGAAGTAGGCTTGGTGCAAACCCACTTCGCATTTTCATATATAAAAGGGGTGATGTGATTTTAAGAAAGAATTGAGCCTGAAGAGGAAGAGGAATTGCATTCAAAAGTTCTGCCTGCTTCTTAAGAAAAAACATAGTTTTTATTTGTTCTCTATTTCTAAAGTATTGTCTCCTTCTCCACCCTGGTACTCACATATATGAGGAGTGATGCAATTTTAGGAAGAATTAAGCCTGAAAGAAAGAGAAATTGCATTAAAAATTATGCCAATTTCTTAAAGAAAAACACAGTTTTTTCCTCTGTTTCCTGGTTTTTGAAAATTACTATCTCTTTCTCCACCTGAGGCATTCCAAAGATTCTAAGCAATATGATAGGGGGATTTATGCAGAAGGAACCTCTAAACTCAGCCAGGCTACATGAACACTCCGAGGTAGTAGCCCTTTTTACCAGAGCCAATTGGATGCCATTCTTTGAAAAACTTCGTGGGTATGATGAAGAAGTAACATAGGAGTTTTCCCTGTCCTTGATACCTCACTCAAAAACCCATGCCACTGTTAGTTTCAGGGGTCTCACCATGGAAATCACCCCAAATTTCATCAGTAAGGTTACCAGTCTCCCACTTGGACTACCCTGGATCAAGGAGGAAAAACCACTAGGTCAAGTTGCCAAGAAAACCTTCTTCCAGCCAAATGAGCATCCTGTAGAGGACAAAAATGGCATCAGGAGAACAAGAATACCTTACCCTTGGGATGAGGTCAATTATCAGATTATCAAATAAATCTCTTGTGAAGGAAGGTACAACATAGTTTATGGGTACCATTTCAGACTTTTGCATGAGTTAAGATATGGCATGGGTCTTCCTGCACCCTAAAAACTAAGTATTCCCTATTTTCTCCTCTAGTCCCTAATAGATTCGAGCATTAAATTGAAGGCAGGAGGTCCAGACCAATTGTCTCACCATGGGATAATTAAACTGCTGGTGGAAGAGGCCCTCCACACCTTCACAATACCCATAGCCTGGGAAATTTTTAGAAATATGACAAGGGAATATGATGTAAAAGCCCTCACATATGACCTCAATCCATATGAAAGTGAGGGAGAAGAAAAAAAATGGGAAGATGAGGAGGAAGCTAAAAAAGAGGAAGAGAAAACACAAACAGAAAAAGAGGAACCTGAAATAGGAAAGGAAGAAACCCAAACAGAGAAAGAAAAACATGAAACAGAAGAGGAAGAGACCAACGCAGAGAAGAAGAAGGAACCTAGAACAAAAGAGAAAAAGACTAAAACAAAAAGGAAAAAGACTAAATCTGAGAAGAACAAGGCTAAAGTAGAGAGGGAAGAAACTAAACAATATGAGAAGGAAATTAAAACAGGGATAGAAGAAACAAAACTAGCAAAGGCAGAAAAGACAAAAGAAAAAGAAAAAGAAGCAAAGAAGGCAGAAGTGTCTCTTGAAACACCAGAAAGGGAGGCAACAGCTGATCTTGCTGCACTCAACACCCGAGTTAAGCCCAAACAAAAGAGAAAAAGTCAACCATCCATGTATTTCAGGGCTCAAAAAAGCACCAAGATAAAAATAGGGAAGCCAGAACCACCCTCAAAAGAGCCTATCACCATTGAAGATTCTCCTACTTCCAAAAAGGAGGAATCTCCATCCAAAACCCCCATTACCTATGAAAGAGGAAGCCCTAGATCTTCCACTTGTAAGGAAAGGATAAAACTACAAGACTCTAAAACAATCCTATAGGAGGAGCAGACCACTCTACAGGAGACCTTGACAAAGATACAGGAGAATGAGAAACTTGAGAAAAATGCAAAAGAGCAGACCCAGAAGAAGGATGAGGTAGTAGAGATACCAGAACCTGACCCTTAGCCTACTTTAGGCTCTTACTACAAACTTCTTGAAGGGGGGGAAATTATTCCACAGAAGTTTGCAGTCCCACTTTTCTTTGAACTAGAAAAAGAAAGGGTAAGGACCCATAGATGGATGCAGATCGCAAAGTCCAAAGGGGTGGAAGACATTGGGCACATGGAAAACAAGTTGAGAGAAATAAGCAAGGAATTTAGCACTGTAAGACATACAAAAGCCATCAAAATATCTCACTTGGAAGTAGAGAATGAAATGTTAAGAAAACAGCTGCAAGAAAGGGAAACCTAGGTAGAGACTGAAATGTTAAGAAAATAGCTGCAAGAAAGGGAAACCTAGGTAGAGACTGAAATGTTAAGAAAACAGCTACAAGAAAGGGAAACCCAGTTAGCATGCATGGCCAGTTGGGCTATGGAGGCACTACAGTGCAGAAATCCAGCCAAATCATATGGAGTATACCTCAAAGATCAGTGGCTACAGTTCCAGATCAAGACTCTGGCCCAGAGAGACACCATACCTTTCCAGGACTATAGACAGTTCATGGATTTATGTGATCAGAGTTCAACAAAGGACAAGGCGAAGTTAGCAGAGTTTTATTTAAATAACCTGGCCCTTACTTATATGAACCTATGGTACCCCAATTCTAGGTTAGGAGACTTGCAGTTGATGGCCATGGCATCATGGAGGAGTCATGAGGAGAAAGGGAAACAGAAATCAGGAAGTTGAAGGTAAAAGAATAGAATGAGCCCCCTATGATTAGAGCAGAGCCATCAGACCCTATGGCTCTCATTAGCACACACCAGCAACTTGCAGCTAATCCTCAAAGTGCCCCTAAGTACATCAATGATCAAGCCCAGGATATTGCACATTTTGAGGACATGGAGAGATTGCTTGGAGATGACTGCATTCATGCCTGCATGAAAAGGTGGAACACACTGCCACACAGCCTACATATCAGGGAGTATCACTCCCCAAATAGGGTGAAGAAAGCATTGTACAAGCACTCTATGCAAAGCTTGAAGGCCCATTGGATTGGCCTCAAGTTCAGTCCCCCACTGCTGCTAGGACTGCTAGAGGGCACAAAGGAGGAAGAAGAAAGACAATAGTGGAAAGAAGTGGATAGCAAGGCTGGATTCCATGATAGGGAAGAGGATCTCACATCAGAGGCATGGGATGTCAAGGGGGCCACCAGGGCCATTAAATATGAAGAGATGGACTAGTTGCTTAGAGGATGAGCAACACATTCAGTAGGGGGGTGATGATGAACCCCATAAATGGGTAATTATATGGGCTCATTTTTCCTCCTAACTCAGCTTAATAAACCATTATCATTATTTTATTGCATGTTTTTTATTATATTTATGCTAATAGAGTGAATTCGGTTAGTCATTATGCCATGAAGTCTAATGTGTGCTTTAAGTAGATTTTTGGTCAATTTTGAGACAAAGTAAAAGGCTTAATGAGAATTTGGTAGCCAATATTAGAGGAAAACAAGGGAGAGAATTTGTAGGAGGGTGCCCCCCTCATTTATGACCCCCTACCTCAAATTCTCCTTTAGAAATCTTGGAGCACAAGCAACCACATCAATGCATCAAGAGGGTAGTCGAGCAAGTGAAGAAGAATTGTTGTCTATATCTACTCTTGGGAGCCAAGCCTCCTTGATTTTACGAGAGTTTTTGGAGGCTCCACTTGTATAAATAGGAGGGCCTAGGTTCTTAGTAGTTTAGTTGGTTGTTAGTCAAATTTTCACACTTTTGTTGCAACTCTTGCTCAACTCATTTTCAAGCTTACTTTTGTGAACAGTTTATGTAATGTGACTTTTATTTGGATAATGGAGATGAAATATTTTCTGAGCCAGCACTGATTTCTTTCAGAGGGATAAATATCTTGGGTTAGGGCCCAACCCAAGCTGACTAGAACCTCTTTCTTTGTACTCATATGTTTTTTCTTCAATTCATGAATTAATTTCTGTTAGATAGATTCATTTTCCCTTGGTTAGAATAGGTTGCTTTTGTTGGTTTACATAGTTGTTTCAATTTTAGTTGTTGAAGTAGGTTAAATAGAGATAGGCAAAGATACAAAAGGCCATCAGCAGAGCCTTGATCTCCTTTCCTCCCTTTGGGGCCATGAGTTGAGGTCAAGGTACTCTTGCTGCCACTAAAAACACAGTTTTGCTTCCTCCATGCAATTTCTAGTGTTGTACTTTGATTTAAAAGTTAATGCTCTACTTTAGATCTATTTTGCCATGTTCATTTCTATTTCTGCAATAAATCTCTTTCCATGCTTTCCTGTTCATATAGCATTGTTCAGCATTTTATTTTTCTAGGTCAAAATTTAGGTTAACATGAGATATAGTTCTGTTCTTTTGGTATAGCTAGTTATTTTCTTGCTCAATTTCAATATTTAGGTGTGCATCTCTCTTACAACACACCTCTGCTCACAATACATCAATAAAGCAGCCATCCTCATCTCTTTTCTCATGGGTTTCACAATTCATTCACAACCCTTCACGAATCTACCCTAATTTCTGCATTTCCCTCATAAGCTTTCTTCTCATCCTTTGAACGAATCCAACCATCATTTTCTTTCCTAATCCTCCTTGATGAGCTTCAGACACCTTGAAACCTCCCTCTAATCTTCAGCTACCCCTTTCCAACCATTTTTCCACCTTTCAAACCTCTAAAAACAGTTCTCGGCAGCTCCTATAGATCCTCCTATAGATCCCCTGCAGCCTCCTGTAGAATTTCCTGAAAGTCACTCTTTGAAGTCCGATTGCAGAGCAAGTATCCAGATGGTTACCAAAGGCTTCTTGGGACCCCTCCACACCTTCCTACACCTTTGCGCACCCAAATGTTTCCTTCCATCGCAACCAAATCTCTGCCACAACCACAAATAGATAAATTACAAGCATAACAATTTCACATAAAATACATGAAAACCCAAAAAGGTGTTTTGTTTCTCTCATTTCGTTCTGGAAATAGCTTGAATAGCTATAGTTTACCTCCTCATTAGTTAATGGCATTCATTAGGTTTTTATCTCTCTTTCTGCAAAAGTAGGGTTAGTGGGTAAATTAGGGTTTGCTTTATACTCCAATCTTCTTTCTCTTTCTGCAAGTAAGATAGCCTCTGTAGAGTTAGCTTTCTTTCATCACAGTTAAAAGATTCTTATGAAAACTCATAGAAGTTGGCTTGAGCTCCTAGTGATCTTGCACCAACTGACCAAGTGACAGCCTGCAGTAAGAGCTAGTACTTGTGCATACAACACCATTGCTTCCAAGTTTGTTACGAACTACCGGGTTGATAAAAGCAAAGTAGGAAGCCCTAGGAGTTGCAACATTCTTGCTGCAATACTGGTACTAATCAGGTAGCAACTAGTTCCGGTGATGTTGGAACTTCTCAAAACATGTTGATTTATGTGAAGAGGTTGCCTAATAAGACCACTCATTGAAACTGTTCCTCAAAAAGGTAAAACAACCAAGTGGAAGCATATGATCGGCCAAAGGGATGGTGGAAATGGGATGAAAACAACCAAAGCTCATCTGATGAAAGAGGCTGATATAATTGCAATCATGAAGGTTAAAATGGAAATGGGCTCATTTTTATGCAAGCTTGAACCATAGGGAACTATGCTTGAATTCAGTTTCATGTTTATACAAGCTTGAAACGAAAAACTATGCTTGGATTCAGTTTCATTTTTACACAAGCTTGAAATGGAAAACTATGCTTGGATTGGTTTACATGCCCCCAGCATGATGAAAGGGAGAGTCTCCTGTAACCAGATGGAAGTCATTATGGTGAAGCAGGATGGTTATCCAGCACCTTTTTGACTTCGTCCAAATAGACAAAGCTGAATGGGGTGATTCCCTTCACATAACCTACATGGAAACTTAACTTTACCACTAGGTGCATGCCCCCCAAGCTTCATTACATTCACCTAAGTAGACTACTCATGGCTATCAGGTGGATGGAATGAAGGTTCTTTTACGAGATCAAGTGAAAGACTTGACTGATATTTTACGAGATCTAATCAAAGACTCGACTTGGAACTTTGCTCCAGGGGACCTTGTTTCATTTTTTAATGAGCCTGACACAAGACAATGAAATCTACTCATATTCCTTGTTTCATTTTTTAACGAGGTTGACACAAGACCAGGAACTCTTCTTTGATTCCTTGTTTCATTTTTTAATGAGATTGACACAAGACTAGGAACTGTCCTCATATCCTTGGTTTCATTTTTTAACGAGGTTGACACGAGACAAGGAACTCTACTCAAACTCCTTGGTTTCATTTTTTTACAAGGTTGACACAAGACAACGAACTATCCTCAAAGACCCTTGTTTCATTTTTTAATGAGGTTGACACAAGACAATGAAATTTCCTCGTAAACCCTTGTTTTCATTTTTTAACGAGGTTGACACAAGACAATGAACTATCCTCGGAGGCCTGTTTCATTTTTTAATGAGGTTGACACAGTAAAAGAACTATCCTCATATTCCTTGTTTCATTTTTTAATTGACACAAGACAACAAACTTTCCTCGGACACCCTTGTTTCATTTTTTAACGAGGTTGACACAAGACAATGAACTATCCTCGAAATCATTGTTTCATTTTTAACGAGGTTGACACAAGACAACGAACCATCCTCAAACTCCTTGTTTCATTTTTTAACGAGGTTGACACAAGACAATGAACTATCCTCGTGGATCTGTTTCATTTTTTAACAAGGTTGACATAGTAAAAGAACTATCCTCGAATTCCTTGTTTCATTTTTTAACAAGGTTGACACAAGACAATGAACTATCCTTGGACTCCTTAGTTTCATTTTTTTATGAGGTTGACACAAGACAATGAACTATCCTCGAATTCCTTTGTTCACAACTCATAAGAGGTCATGAAGGAGAGATCTGGTTCCAATGCCCCCAGTACATGATGTACAACATCACTGAATTGATCGTCAATTGATGTAGGTATGGAACGGGTTGCCACATAATTAACCCGTGGCGGGGATGATACCATTGGTACAAAAGGACCATTTAAGGTTGACTGGGAGCCATATTTGGACCGGGAAATGAAAGCTGGTCAACGGTGAAATTCTACATTCATGCGGGAAACAAATCACTCGAAAGAGTGTTGAAACAATAGCTCCCATGCCATAAACATAGTCGCGCCCAAGAAGTAAATTGTAATCTAAAGGGCCTGGGACTACCATCATGTTTAGATAAATGATTTTTCCTCCCAAAGTAATAGGTAACTGAGGGAGGATCCCTAATGGTTGACTGGTTCCTCTGTTAAAACCCAACAGATTCTGTGTAACAGGCACAAGCAGTGGCAAACCAAGCGCTTGCCAAGCAATTGAGGAAAGGATGCTCACTGATGCACCTTCATCTATAATAGTGCTAGATACAATCATATTACAAACTTGTACTATGATCTGGAAAGGCACATAAGAAGGAAGGCGGTATCCTACCAGTCGATTCCAATCAAAGGAAGTGACTAGACTACTTGGAGGGGGTACCGTAGAAATGAAATAATTAACCCCTTGAGTTACAAGAATGGGAGGATTTTCCTCATGTCTTGATGGAACAGGAGGACTGCCCCCAAGCTCATTTGAATCTGATGAAATAAAAAAAACTTGAGTGTTATCATGTTCACTCTCTTCGGGAACGGTACGATTTACTGAAGGTGAAATCGGGTCAATAGATACCTCAACCTGTTGATTTGGGTCGGGTAAAGACTCATTGGATTCACTTTCAGAGAGAGTGGATTCGATTGACGATTGATTTTGGTCGGTCAATTCATCAACTAGTGAATGATTAAGGGAGAGTTTCCTGCAACCATATGGAAGACACTACAGTGAAGCAGTACAGTTATACAACACTCTTTTGGCTTCATCCGGATAGGGACAAAGGTGAATGGGGTGATTCCCTTCACATAACCTACATGGAAACTTGACTTTTCCCTTTTGTCCATGAACTTTACTATCACTAGTTGATGGTATGTCACCAACATTATCTCTAGAGGTTGATGACATGGGATGATGTGAACGAGAATACCATTCTTCTAAGATCTAAGGAATATCAGGACAATTTCGAAGAAGGTGGTCTCCCGCACAAGGTTTGCATGGATATCAAACTTTGTGAGGCTTGACGGATGGTTTCTCATCACATTTTGCATTCAAAGCAATGGTTGCTTGGTTGGTCCTTTGCTGAATTTGCTTCTTCTTCTTCTTCTTAGGCACCTGGTTACCAGTATCAATACTTTCACCAGGCGAAGAGGAAGAAACAGCGGAGGAAGAAGGCAAAGGGTCAACCTTAGGATCAACTGGAGGTTGATTTTGTCAAGTTAGAGGAGTACTCGATTGCAGAGAAATCACATCATTTTGAACCAAAGAGGTTGAAAACAACCATACTGGCAAGCCAATGGTAAGTCCCACAAGGGACGATGTAGCCATATATGGAGCACCAATATTTCCAAATGGAGGAAAAGGACTAGGATTCCCATCAAAAGGAATTCCTTGATTGGTGGACTCTGGATTTTTCGCCATATGTTTCAACCTAAGATCAACTAACAACAAGCGTGGAGGATGTTATCCATGATAAATTAAATTTTACGACACTAGAACTTAACTTTGCTTTTTCATTTTTTAAGAGTCGAGAAAAAGCAAAAGATGACTCTAGTCACCTTCGTTGTTTAATGAGCTTGAAAGGACAAGCACTTAGATGAACCTTTTATTTTAAGGAGTTGAAAAGGAGTAACAGTGACTGATATGGAGATATTAAGTAAGAGGGTTTACCAAACTAATCACAAAACTACAATATACACCTTGGTGGTAAATTAAAGAGAAATTACCGAGGATTTACCGTATGGCAGTCAGTCTTCCCGAATGTTGTGTTCGGTTCATTGTGATCGGTAAGGTGGCAGACTCAGCTTCCTAGGGATAAAGGATTTAAACCTATTAGGGTCTCCCACTATATACACGATGGTACAGGGAGCACAAGTCCGTACTATTACTTACCGGTTCAGAGAGGAGGAATCACCCAACCTCAATGAAACGACAGCCACTAGGTTTTAAGACGCCAGAACATGTCTCTAGCCTAAACACCTCTAGATGTTTGCGTTAAATTCCAATGCATTATTAGGTTAATTGAGGTTAATTTTAGGTTGATCTTGCTTAAAATTTTCCTTTGGGTTTCACCACGTGATGTTTTCCAAAATTCCTAAGAATGCAATTAAAATGAGAAGCACTCTTTCCATTTTGACAATGAAAATCCTAGCTACAAGGGAAAGAGAAAACAAGTACTTTTTGGATCAAACAACAAAGAGCACTCACTAATGCATTTCCCTAACCATTCCTTTTAAGCACACACATTCAATCTCCTAAAATGCAATTACATGTATTTCTTTTTCTTTTCAGTTCTCCTTAATGTGAATTATGCACTAAAAAGAACAAATGCACAATGATTCAAAAGCTTTTTTCACAAAAATGTCGATTTATGACAATTTCACTTAAAGATAAAGGAAGACTAAATGACACTTTTAACTTTAATGAAACGAATATTTTCGACACTTAAACGAAAATATGAATCAGATGCACAAGTAGACCAATCGATTATTTTAATGAAGGAAGATTTTACGACACTTTGTATTTGACAAAACAATCAACTAAAACTACTTTTCAACTAAGGACTATAAATGATAAACAAATACATAAACAAACATTTAACAATCCAGTCTGAAATGGGTCAAAACAAGGAAACAAAGACTTCTTTCAAAGACAAGAAATCATCTAAATCCAATAAACAATTCAAACAACTAAAAATTGACTTAAGGCTTCAGCTCCTAGATGGGAAAGTTGATCCAAAAGGAATCAGTGTAGGCCAAAGTGAGGTACAGTGCGATGCATAGTACTATCCCTATGCAGAGGGTGCAATGCATAGCACCTAGTCAGTTACATAGCTTCGATTATTACAGAATGACAATTTTATGCTCAAAATTGACTCAAATTTCAATAAATTGAACTTGAATTCGATGAATAGCAAAGGGTAAAGTATGTCAAAGTGTTTCAAGAGATGGATTAGCTACTATAAGGGATAAAATCGGTCCTCAGTATGGTCGCCATTTTGTTATGGGAAAATTTAGTGTCTTTTCGAATGACTAACCCCTACACCTAGTAGAAAGTTTAGAACAACAGTTAAAGTAATTCCATTTCTTTTCCTGTAGCTAACAGATAAAAGAAAGAGGAGAAAAAGTACCAACCTGTATCTCTCGCTTGATCCCTCTTCCCTTTGACCGCTTTTTCCACTCCCTTCCATACTTAACTCGCTTGAAAGGTACCTACACACAAGCCGAGACAGAAAACCATCAAAGCATACATATCGATCTGTTAACTAAACATATTATAGAATCGAAAGTACAATATACATCACATAAGACATGAATGGGAAAAATCATAGAACTATTTATTCATAGAAAGGAAGACTACAACCCATGTAGATTCATGTTCGATTTAGCATCATCCTTCCAGCTTCAAACCCCTCTCTCCTCATGGAACAACAATTTGACATGATATCATTACTCTCTCTACTAATCTCATCCAAGCAACATTTCCTTAGCTCATGAAGTTCCCACCTTAGACCAGGCTTGAATGCCTGGTCCTTTTATAGCTGAAAAGAGGAGGTTAGGCCATTAATGTCCCTCATGAATGTTTTTCCATATTTGGGAAGTGGTTCCATGGAGGAAGGGATAATGGATTAAGGTTCATTCATCTCCTTCCTCGTCCAAAAGCGAGCCCAATCCCTCTAGAAACATCTAGAAGCATCCATTGGATGAGGAATCCAATGGATTCATTTGAAAAATTCATTGGATCTCACCCATCGTAGGTGATACAAAGGCCAGGTGCTATGCATAGCACCCTAACAATGTAGTTCCTGCCATTCATTGTCAGCCAAATAGAAGGCTACCTATGATGGTCTCTTTAGGGACATTTTTTGGATGAATGGTGTCATGAAACTCTTGGGAAGCAAGCATGATGTAGGTTAACTTCATAAGGGAATGACAACAACTAAATTATGGGTTAATGGACCCTAATATCACTGATCCAGAAGTTGGGGTTGATATGCCCAAATTTTCCTATAACAGTTCTGAAGCGGTTTCAAAGGACGTATGGGTCGGTAGTTCCAGTATTGAACGAAGCAAGGGGCAGTCATAAATGACAGTATGGGAGGCCTCTACGAAGACTGAATGCCTCAAAATTGAGTCACGCTCCTACACAAAACTCATCACTTCCCATAAAAACTCCATCACTTCTCGACAAAACAGCTCACTCAAGCAGTTAAGGCAGAATTGACAGAGGCTGGCCGATGCATCAATAAATGCCTCAACAGTAGAGAGAAGCATGACAACAGGAGGGTCATGGCTCCATCCAACGCCTCCACTGAAGCATCAAGGGGACACCTCCTCCTTCCTCTCTCGACTTTCTTTCTCTGAGCATTTATTTCTATATTTTTCCAAGAAAGGGATTCAATCCCTATTGTAATCTTAGGTAGGTGATAACAGAGCCTGATAGAGATGAGACAACTAGTCTAGCATGATAGTTGGGGCTCAGGCTCAAATATTTTGATTGTAATTCAAAGATATCCCCCTCTTCTTATAAATAGGAGGATGAAACATAATAGAAGGGTTCCATATTCTCAGACGCACGAGAGCTGAACTCTGTGTTGCCATTTTGGTTCAATATGTTTTTATGGGACTTCACTAATCTCATGGCTGAGTGTATGGACTAGTTATTGGTTCCTTTGGTATAAATGGTCTTTCCATGTTGATTCCAAGCATGATTAAGTTGCATCAAATTCCTCTTGGTAGTCCCATTTCACCTGTGTTTTTCTTTCTTTGAAATAGTGTAATGAACGCAGTTGGTTACTCTTCAATATATGGATTTAGCTTAGCTACTTTGGCAGTGAACGATGCCCCTATAATGTTTGATCTGAACCCTTCTTTCCTCCTCTATTGCTATCATCTCATTGGAAAACCATGATTTAGGATTCTATCTTGCTTACAACCCTATCCATTGAATTCCCATTTCTGTTGGAACATTATTGCGTAGGATTCTGTTTGTTACAGCCCTAGGCATCTATTTCTCTCCCTCCTTTCCTCCTCTCCACCATCAATACAACTTCAGTTTAAGTTGTCTCATTTTCGTGTGTTAGCTACCATAAGGAGAATTTGTTTCTCTTTGAGATTGCTCAGATACCCCCTAGCATTTGGATCCATGAGTTGGCCTGAATCTTCCTCTTTGAAAGCTTATTGAACCAAGCCCCGCATACTTTTTTATGTGACAATTGGAGTGCTGAAACCCCTAACATATAACCTTACAAGCACTCCTCTATTTAAGATGTCCTAGGCACTGGTCTACAATCAACCCATAGGCTATCTCTAGGGAGATTTCTTTGTCTCCTGTTGCGCTTGTGCTGTAGGTGCAAGATTTAGCCACAACAGACCTGGTGGGGGTACTACTGCTATGTTTCGTTGAGGGAGAAACCCATGAATTGATTGAGTATTTACATGGGGGATTCTATGGAGGAGACTACAGTTGGAAGGAAACAACACACAAAATCCTCAAGGCAGTATTTTACTGGCCCACGTTGTTTGGAGATGTTTATTCTGAGGTTGGGTCACGCCAAAAATTCCCATTGTTTGTTGGAAGACAGAAGTTTTCTCCTCTCCCCCTGATTCCTGTGCACGTAGAGGAGTCTTTTAGACAGCGGGGATTGGACTTCATTCGAGAAATAAACCCACGATATAGTGGCCAACACAAATGGATTTTAACAGACACTGACTATTTCACCAAGTGGGTAGAGGCTATCCCAGCTAGAAATGCTATTGACTCAGTGGTGATAAAATTCATGGAAGAGAACATACTATCTCATTTTGGGTGTCCTTTTAAAATCATCATTGATAATGCACAAGTCTTCAAATCTACCAAGTTCACCAACTTCTACCATAAATTCAATATCATTATTGGACACTCCACTACATACTACCCTCAAGGGAATGGATTGGCTGAGTCTTCTAATAAAATTGTTGTGAGGGTTCTAAAGAATACCATCACTGAAAATCAAAGGAACTAGGACTCCCAACTAAAGTTTTCTCTATGGCCTAATGATCCAGGTTTGGGTGTGACAAAGGACCCTTCCAAGACCTTTTACTTTCGTGATGTGTTAAATTGCATTTTTTAAACTAACACAAATGAATACATCTGCATGTTGTAGAAAAGAGGAACATGACAATCATCAACACATGAAAACATAATCTGTTGCTTATGGAGTTTATCCAGGAGGGACAACGTCTCCGGGCCCCAATGTCAAGATGGTGTAGACTGTTGCATTAAGTGTTGTCAGCGGTGATGATTTACATAAGAGGTGATGTTGCTCTCATACAAGGAAAATGCCCTCACGCAGGAATGGCTCCAAGAGATGTTCAGCTACAGGAACTCTCAGTCAAAGAGGAATCCTATCAGTATGACATAAACTCATGCATTATTGATCTGAAATGGGGATCTAAAGGCTTCTTGTCAGCTTACAAGAACCTCTCCCACTCCAAAGCTTATATATTCCCAAGATCTATGCTTATGATTGATAACTGCGGAATTAAGAACTACTTGAAAGAGGTGTATGCTTATGTTTTTTTTAGACTATTTATGTGCTTTGTGTTCTTTGCTTATGTTGATATTTAAATACACGCAACAGTAAATAATGCAGCAAATAAGAAAACACAAAAGACAACAATGTAATATGGAGTTCACTCTGATATCTTGGGCTACGTCTCCTTGAGCTCTAATACACTCGATTAGGCTCTTTGGGATTATGGCTGAATTCTTTTACAAGTTCCACACTCAACTCCAATAGGTTACAACTGAACAATTGGGCTTAGAATACCATTTTTATCCCTAGTCGTTTGGCTCTCTGGCTCTTGGATCTTGGCTCTGGCTCTCGGCTCTGGCTCTAACTCCCAGCTCTGGCTCTCGTTCTGGCTCTCGCTCTTGCTCTGGCTCTGGTTCTTGGCTCTGGCTCTGGCTCTTGGCTCTGGCTCTGGCTCTAGTTCTGGCTCTGCTCTCCACTCTGGCTCTGGCTCCCAGCTCTGGCTCTCGCTCTCGCTCTCGCTCTTGGCTCTTTGAGCTTCCCTTTGAGCATTCACTGAGCCTTTTTCTCTATGTGAGCCTTCCTCACTCTGTAGAATACCCTCCTGGAATATACTGAGCTTTCCCTTTAGATTCCTCAGTGTTCAAATAGCTCTAGGCTTCTCCGAGCTCCCCTTGCACATTACTCTACCTCATCCTTCTCTCTCTGTGTCTTCATGGCAGTACTCTCGGCCTATGTGTGAATCCCTGCTAATTGTGTTCTCTGTGCCTTTGTAACACTTCAGTTACAGTCACCTCCATCATGGAAAACCCAACTATTTTCACAAAAGAATCAGTTTTCAATTGGAATGAACTGGCAGGCATAGGAAACCCGGTCATTTGGCCTTCCTGTGTAGAAATCCTGAAAATAGCCAAATAATGGAATACACAGGAAACGCATCAAAAACACATCATGGAATTTAAGCCTTGACTTCAAATTCCCTTCAATCACATCTATATCCCTCTCGGGTCTATCCTGTCATTACAAATCACAATCGCATAGGCGTATGGCCAAAAAAACCCAAAACATAGAAAATACACAGAAAATCCAAAAAGCCAGATTTCAAATTATATGCAATCACATTTATAATCCTATTGGGTCTGGGCTCTGATCGCATATCGCAGTTGCTACAAGCAGGAGCTCCGGTTCATGGACTTAACATAATAGCGATGCGATATCCCACCATTGATCCTCCACCGTCTGATCAAGCTCGCGATCCAACGGTCCGGATGCGATCGCATCATCGCTCATCGCAAGTCGCAATGGCATGGTCCCTTTGCATTGCTAGGATCCTGATCGCCGATTGCCAATCACCAATCGTGCTATCAACGCATCGCATATCGCAAGTCACAATGGCCTGAGGTCTATACAACTTCCCTTTGACTGTGTCGATTGTTGATCCATCGATCGCAATCGCAAATTGCTTTTCTAGGGTTCTGATATCGCATGAAGGCCTTCCTCCGATGCGATATATCGGAGATCACTATCGGGGAGTCCTTCCACCTTTAGTTAAGTCCTCCCTTTGAACCTTTCCAATGCAATTTTCTTTAAGGATCCCTTAAGTCCACTTTTATAAGAATTTGCCTCCTTTTCTAAGGATAATGGGCAGATTTCTTTTTACAATAACTTCTTCATCTGAAGTATGTTTTAGCCCATTCAAATTGTGTTAAATTCAGAATGAAGAGATATATGCAATGAGACAATTCCCAAGAGCATCCTTTGACTTTCATTTTCCTCTATGAGGAATATTTTTAGACTTATAAGTCTATTACTAGATCCATTTTGGATCACGCCTTCCCACTAAAAGTCTTTTGGACTCCAAAAGACTGATATATTAATCTAAACAATAAATGAGAGTACCTCACCCTCTTCTTTCAGCGTCCATGCACTTTCCTTGCATAGTGCCTTTGAACCAAAGCCTTTGAACACTCCCTTCCTGGATGTGCTTGTCCTCCTAGGAAGAACTGTCTTCCTCCTTGACTTCGTGCAGAACTCCTACTTAGAAGGTCATAGAAGGTAGTTTGAACTTCTCTGCCTTGATCATTGATCCAAGGTGGCTCAAACCAATGTGAAGTTACATCTGCTTCACAAAATTTTCATTTGTACCCATTTGGCATACTGTCAACAACAATTATTAACAACAACAGGATTATAGACAACAACTGGATGGCCTAAACGCTTGCTTCATCAAAAGAAACATATTTCACATCTTGTGAACACCTCCATGTCTTTACATCTGCATACAAATGATTGACTAGATAACAAGCCAATAGAACATGCCTTTAAAACAAATGACCCTTCAAGTCAAGCATGTAGAAAATAATTATACAATTCTTTTTCAAAGATGAAACACTTCATCATCATCTCCATCTTGGAGACCAAATCAACTTTTCTCAAGTCAATATTGCATTACATGCATGTTTACACCAAAGTAATCAACCCTTCAAGTTAATCACTTGTTTAAATACAAGGACATCATCAACATCCCTGTGTTCATGCACATCATTCTCATGCATGCATTTCATCCTTCAACTTTCGCTTAAGTACACTATACTTCCGAAGCTGAAATGAACATAATGTTGCAGCAATAAAGTGAGTCTCCTACTCAACTTTTCCATTCACCTTCTTGGTAAAATCCTACAACTTGCATCTCATTAACAAAGAAATGCAAACAGATGTGATACATTTCTATTCACATCAAAAGATGTGCAACTTTAATTGGATAAGAACTCTAACCATTTCTTACCAATCCATTTCAAAGGTCCTTCCTTTGTTTGCACATCAACATTAACATGTGAATCATCTTGAAACACATCATTTATGGAATCTTTCTTTCCATTCCTACCATTCTATCTATCCACCTTCTTCAAGTTTCGTGGAAGCATTGTTGGAATCAGAGTCCAAAATTTTTCAGCAATATGTCCTTGCTTATGGCAGTAAGTGCAACACATGTGCATCTTCCTGATAGCATGATTTGCTTTGTCCAATGGACCTTTGGCTCTTTGCTTCTTTTCCTTCAAAAGTTTCCTGCATGTGGCCATCTTCTTCCAACAGCTAGAAACATTATGGTTATCCCAACCACAAAAGGAACATGCAATTCTTTTCCAATGCTTATATGGAAATTTACCATGTTGAACGTAATCAAAAGGAATATGATTAGAACCAGATTTATACCTTTCTTTTTCACATTTATTGCCTTCATGAGGAGGTGAATTGATTGAAGAAGTAGCTCCCTTTGGAACACCATCAATCTCTTCAATGGTTTCAGAGTTTCCACAACTCTCTGGTTCAAGTGCATGCTTATGAACACCTTCTTCCTGAAAATGATGTTTCAAGCTATTGCATTCTCCAAGAATACAATCTTTACACTTCTGAGGTAGAAGAATTGACATGAAACTCCTTCTAGGAACTGTTTCAATTGTCATCATGGCATCTTTGGAGCTTTCTCCATAAGACTATCCATAGCCAAGACCCAAATACTTAGGCCTTTCCTCAACCATTATTGGATCAGCAATACCCTGTGTATGTTTTCCCAAGCCTTTTCCTTCATAGCCCATCTTGGACATTAACTTGGAACCTACGCCTCTGGTATGTTTTTCAAAATAACCAATATAAACATTCTTAGAGGAAATTGAAGACAAAATGGAATTTTTTACCTCTTCTTCAAGCTGATACTTGACTAAGGCTTCTTTGGTAACAAGGAGTTGTGTCTCCATCTCATGAATCCTTTTCAGGTTCATATTTGCAACATGAAGTTGCCTCTCAATTTCCTGCAATTTTTCAGAAAGCAACTGCTTCTCTTCCTTCATGGAATTCAACTACTCTCTAAGTATGATGCTCTTCCTTCCATCCTCATAAATTTCTCTCATCATATCCATCATGATGAACAAGTCTTGATTCATGTATTCATCAAAGAATCTTGTGATGAAGGAAGGATTTGAGGACTCACTTGTAGAAGTAGTCATTATCAAAATGAACAAAAGAACTTTAAACAAGATTAACAAAGAGCTTATTCAAGCAACCTTTTGCAACAAACCTCTTGTGCTTCAAGGATTGCTTTGAAGTCCTTTGGGATAAGAAGAATGCCTTCAGCCCTTCTTCCTTCTTGTCCTCTCCTGGACTTAGCTATCAATAGCTTTCCCTT
The DNA here is from genome assembly GCA_031772625.1 of Pinus tabuliformis. NCBI lineage: Eukaryota > Viridiplantae > Streptophyta > Pinopsida > Pinales > Pinaceae > Pinus > Pinus tabuliformis. The sequence continues at coordinate 15,708,839 of CM062819.1, read as the reverse complement.
CACCTCTGCAAACTCAAACAATAGTCAGTTTACAAACAATCAAACAACTAAATTCTTTCTATTGTTTGAACACCTTTCAAGTCAAACAAGCATCCTAATCTAATATCACCTACATCATGATATAACCTGCTTTGGTATAACTTAACGCTGATATCACCTTCTTTGAAGGTGGGGTTAGTTAACCTGGTGCTCTAATACCACCTGATATGAAATGGGGCTCTAAAGGCTTCTTGTCAGCTTACAAGAACCTCTCCCACTCCAAAGCTTATATATTCCCAAGATCTATGCTTATGATTGATAATTGCAGAATTACGAACAACTTGAAAGAGGTGTATGCTTATGTTTTTCTTTAGACTGTTTATGTGCTTTGTGTTCTTTTCTTATGTTGATATTTAAATACATGAAACAGTAAATAATGCAACAAATAAGCAAACACAAAAGACAACAATGTAATATGGAGTTCACCCTGATATCTTGGGCTATGTCTCCTTGAGCTCTAATCAACTCAACTAGGCTCTTTCAGATTATGGATGAATTCTTTTACAAGTTCCACACTCAACTCCAATAGGTTACGACTAAACCATTGGGCTTAGAATACCATTTTTATCCCTGGTCATTTGGCTCTCTAGCTCTCAACTCTTGGCTCTAGCTCTCGGCTCTCGCTCTAGCTCTCGACTCTGGCTCTGGCTCCTAGATCTGGCTCTCATTCTGGCTTTGGCTCTGGCTCTGGCTCTAGCTCTCAGCTCTAGCTCTTGCTCTAGCTCTGGCTCTCACTCTAGCTCTGGCTCTCAGCTCTAGCTCTGGCTCCCGGCTCTAGCTCTGGCTCTCTCTCTTAGCTCTCTGAGCTTCCCTTTGAGCATTCACTGAGCCTTTTTCTCTACGTGAGCCTTCCTCACTCTGCAGACTGCCCTCCTGGCATATATTGACCTTTCCATTTGGATTCCTCAACGTTCAAATAGCTTTGGGCTTCTCTGAGCTGCCCCTATGCATTACTCTACCTCAACCTTCTCTCTCTGTGTCTTCATAGCAGTACTCTCGGCCTTTGTGCGAATCCCTACTAATTGTGTTCTTCGTGCCTTTGTAACACTTCAATTATAGTCGCCTCCATCATGGAAAACGCGATTGTTTTCACAAAAGAATGAATTTGCAATTGGAATGAACTGGCAGACACAAAAAACCTAGTCGTTTGGCCTTCCTATGCAGAAATCCCGAAAATAGCCAAATAAAGGAATACATAGGAAATGCATGAAAAACACATCATGGGCTTTAAGCCCGGACATCAAATGCCCTTCAATCGCATCTATATCCCTCTCGGGTCCATCCTGTCATCACAAAGCGTAATCGCACAAGCGTATGGCCAAAAAAACCCAATAAACAAAAAATACACAGAAAATCTGAAAATCTGGATTTCAAATTATATGAAATCGCGTTTACAATCCTATGGGGTCTGGGATGTGATCGCATATCGCAATCGCAATTAGCAGGAGCTCCGGTTCTTGGAATTAACATAATAGTGATGTGATATCCCGTCGTTGATCCTCCACCGTCTAATCAAGCTCGCGATCCAACGGTCTGGATGCAATCACATCATCGCTCATTGCAAGTCACAATGGCATGGTCCCTTTGCATTGCTACGATCCCGATAGCAGATCGTGCTATCGACGCATCGCATATCGCAAGTCGCAACAACCCAAGGGCTATACAACTTCCCTTTGACTATGCCGACTGCCGATCCGCCGATCTGCCGACCGCAATCGCAAATCTCTTGTCCAGGGATTTGTGTAACACAATGCATAGCAAAGGAAGTACATGAACACACTGCATATGCCTCACATCCTGGGGCCATCTAAAGAACAGGATGTCAAACTGTTGAAGTTGTTCGGACCATCGATTTCATAGCATTGAATCGCATGGAAATGACTGCTCACACATGAATGTTAACACCTGCATTCCACTTAGAAAAGTGGACGAAAAAGAGAATGAGAAAATGGAAAATTTGAACACACCACCAGATTTGTGGCGTCAAATAGTGCAAAATCGACTGTAGAATTTCTGAATTCTGAGAAAGTGGAAATCTAGGGCTTAAGGAATCTTTTAGATTCCCCCTAGATTCCTTAAAGATTCCCTCCTCCGGGTCCTCTGCAAATCAGCTGCTTAGATCATGAAACTGACTGCGCCATCGAGTTCATGTCGCTGAGAGGTGTAAGATTGACATAAAGTCATTCCAATTTGGACACTGCAAAAATTTCACCCTTCTAGAAATTTTGTTCAGTCGTGGTTCCACCTGCATTAAAAATTAATTAAAAAATATTTCCTTGAATTCCTGCCCGCTTCTGGTTCCTCCATCTTCCTGGGTGCACTGCTGAAATGAAAGTTTATATAAACTTGTGGGTGGATTAACCAACAAGTCAGTTTAGGTGGATTGGTTTAAGGTGAAATCAATTGAGGAGGGGTCGAGTGGTCAAACCCCACCTCGCCCATTTTAACACATTACAATTATTTTTTAAAACATAAATTTGCATGTTTCAGGTTCGGGTCTGGATTGGGCAGCCCACCCCTCACCGCCGTAATTCCGCATTGCAGTGAATGGTATGAGTGCACATGTGTTAATTGGTTTGTGTTGGTTTTGGTGCTCAACATGGCACGTTGTGTGAGATTGGTTAGTGAGGGTGCCCGAGAAGCAGGCCGACCGCATCGGCCAGGCGGGTTCAAGCCCCACCACCCTTGGTCTATGTATGTGCTAATATGGTTTTGGGGGTGGGCCGGGTCCACTAGAGGTGGCCCGCGCCCACCCCATATATAATGTAAAATGTGGGGTGTGGTTGGACCGGTGGGGTCATGGCCGTCGGTCCTTTTAATTAATTTTTCTTTTTTTATATGGTTTTTGAGGGTGGTGGGGGTGGTGGCCCGCCACCACATTCATTTTCTTTTAAATAGGGCCTTTTTAAAATTTGTCTAACATAAGGGTTATTAGACAAAATAAAAAGGCAACAATTTCACCCGCTTTGGGAGCCATATTTCCTGCTTGGGACTCGGTCAATGTGTAGGACAATTAAACCTGGCCCACATCCCAACCTTGACCAGAACTTTGACTGGCTCATTCTCCCTCATACGAGCTCAGATTGACGAACCGTTCATACTGCTGCGATTAGGACGACAAGATCTATGCTTTGGTCCTGGTTTGAAATCGTTATGATCACTTTGATTTTTGAGCTTCCATAAGCCCTCTTTGTCCTATGTGTGTCTCTAGAGCCACCTGGATCAATCCTCCCCACTGAGGATCTTTTGTTCCTCCAAAATCATGAAAAACAATCTGCAACTTTTCTATACCTTATCTGCATCACAACCGTCCTAAAAGGCCTCGCTTCCATCTCCTTCACCTTTGTTCTTCGGAGCCTTAAGCGATGAGTCGACACTTGCAACCTCTGAAACCTGTAGTACATTGTTTTGCAAATTACATGCTTTGACTTTCATGACCAACTAATGAGCCAAGCATCCCACACTTGCCATGAGTTTATAAAACATACTCGATGGTCAAGTTTACATCAAGATGGTCACAATATCCCAGCTATGAAAACAAGGCCAACATATCATTGTTGCTTGAACAAGTGATGGAAAACACATCATCACTGCAACACATGATTTACAAACATAAGGCCAAACACTATTGTTTTGCTTTGACAAGTGATGGAAACACAACATCACTTTCACAGTTTATCATGCATCTCAAAATAATACTAGACATCATTGTTGCTTAACAAGCGATGGAAACACATCATCACTTTTACATTTTCAAATGCAACAAATGATTTACAAAATCATGACCATGAAATGCTAACATATATAGAAACCATTTTTCACTTATCAAGGTGAATGGCTCGCCTCTTTGTGGCAGTTTTTCTTGTCAAACGATTGCTTCATCAGGTTCCTGTATCGACACTTTGTCTTTAAGGCACTGCTCTGGATGGAGCCTCCAACAAGTGGCTCTTTTATGGCCATTTTCGTCACAATGACTGCAATACATCTTCTTTCTCCATATATGTTTAACCTGTTGTTGAGAGGGTATTTTGCGCCTCCTCCTTTTGTGTGCTGCTATTCTTTTCCAACACTTAGAAAATGTATTATTATGTAATTCACAAAAGGTACACGTTTTTCGATTCCGTGACGTTCATCTTTAACAACATGATTATATTTGAAATGAACATTTGAAGATCGAAACTGGTTATACCGTTCCTTGTTGTCTCTAGTGTAATTATGGCGATGAGTGCTTGTCTCAGCTCTTTCCATACCATGGTCACTTCCATGGGATGATGGGGATGTGTTCCCATCATTCTCTTTCCTCAACGATTTTGACGATGTCTTGGAAGAATCTGACACCTTCGAGCATTCTCCCTTAGTGTATCTCAATCCTACAAATTGAGGTCTCTTCACAACTTCCAATGGTTGATTTATGCCTTGGTTATTAACACCAAGTTATTTTTCCTCCTCATGCCTCATCCTGGTAAGGAGCCTCATGTTTGTCCCTACAATTGGGATTTGCTAATCTCCGATAGAAATCATACTATGTGAAGACGAAACTGAAAGGAAATCAACGTCTTTTACCTCCTCTATCGATTTGGAAGGAACTGATGATGACTTCTCATCATCTATTGTTGGTTGTTTGCTAGCTGTCTCGGCGCATTCCCCAACTTCCTTTCTAACATACCCAAGTCCTATTTAATAGGGTAATTCCTCTACTTTGATGGGGTTGACAATGCCTTGGCCATTAATGCCCAAGACTTTTCCTTCATAACCCATTTTCTTCAACAGTTTGGAGCCAATTCCTGTGGTATGATTTTCAAAAACAACGAAATCATCATCAGGAAACATACATGAAGACGGAGAACTACTTTTTACCTCACATGGTTCACGCTGCAGCTTTTTGAATGCCTCGTCCTTTGCTTGCAGCTATCGTAGAAAACTACGTTTCTCCTCTTTCTCTTCATGTAGAAGCATCTTCAATTCACCGTTCTCTATTTGAAGATTATGTTTGTTGTGCTTTAATTCTTCCAGGGCCTCTTATGTGGCTTGCAACTGAAGCTGCAATCGCTCCTTTTCCTCTGTCTCTTCTTGTAGAGCTTCATACATCATTTCCACCCTTTTGGAAATTTTGAGCATGGTCTCGTACATCAAATTTTCATCCTCTGTTGTTGCACGTTCCATTGTTCACGATTGCAATTCACATCCACGCAAAGGCTGCTCTGATACCACTTGATCCAGGTCCGGGTGTGACAAAGGACCCTTCCAAGACCTTTTACTTTCGTGATGTGTTAAATTGCATATTTTAAAAGAACATAAATGAATACATCTGCATGCTAAAAAGAAGAGGAACATGACAATCTTCAGCACATGAAAACATAATCCGTTGATAATGGAGTTCATCCATGAGGGACTACGTCTCCGGGCCCCGATGTCAAGATGGTGTAGGCCACTGCATTAAGTGCTATCAAAAGTGATGATGTACATAAGAGGTGATGTCGCTATCATACAAGGAAAATTCCCTCACGGAGGAGTGGCTCCAAGAGATGTTCCACTACAAGAACTCTCAATCAAAAAGGACTCCTATTAGTATGACATAAACCCATTCATGATGATCAAGAGCATCCCGCCAACATGGCATAAAAGGGATCTCAATGCAAACATACATGATGACACAAGAGTATCCCATCAACATACAACAAAGGGATCTCAAAACTCAACATGACAAATCATGACAACAAGTACATCCCACAAATGATTCTGCATCACATCAAGTAGGAATCATGAAAGCAAGTAAGAAACAAGATCCCACATCAAACATCAAACAGGGATCTGTGCAGCACAATGCATAGCAAAATAAGTACATTAACACATTGCATATACCTCACATCCCTGGGCCATCTAAAGAACAGGATGTCAAATTGCTGAAGCTATTCGGACCATCAATCTCATGTAATCAAATCACATGGAAATGACTGCTCGCACATGAATGCTGACACCTACATTCCACTTAGAAAAGTGGCCGTAAAATAGAATGAGAAAATGGAAAATCTGAACGCACCATCAGATTTGTGGCATCAAATAGTGCAAAATTGACTATCGAATTTCTGAATTCTGAGAAAGTGGAAATCTGGGGCTTAAGGAATCTTTTAGATTCCCCTAGATTCCTTAATATTACCTCCTCTGGGTCCTCTGAAAATCAGCTGCTTAGATCAGGAAACTGACTGTGCCATTGAGTTGGTGTCGTAAAGTTTGTCCAATTTGGACATTGCAAAAATTTCACCCTCCTGGAAATTTTACTCAGTCATGGTTCCACCTACATTAGAAATTAATTAAAAAAATATTGCCTCGAATTCCGTGCCCGCTCCTGGTTCCTCCATCTACCTAGGTGCACTAGTGAAATGAAGGTTTATATAAACTTGTGGGCGAATTAACCAACAAGTTAGTTTAGGTTGATTGGTTTAAGGTGAAATTAGTTGAGGAGGGGTCGGGTGGTTAAACCCTGCCCCTCCCATTTTAACTCATTACAATTATTTTTTAAAACATAAATCCGCATGTTTCGGGGTTGGGTCCGCATTGGGTGGCCTTCCACTTACCTCAGTAATTCTGCATCACAGTAAATGGTATGAGTGTGCATGTGTTAATTGGTTTGGATTGGTTTTGGTGCTCAACATGGCGCGTTTTGTGAGGTTGGTTAGTGAGGGTGCCTGAGACGCAGGCCGATTGCACCGGCCAGGCGAGTTCAAGCCCCACAACCCTCGGTCTATGTATGTGTTAATATGGTTTTGGGTGTGGGCCGGGTCCACCAGAGGTGGCCTGCGCCCACCCCATATATAATGTAAAATGTGGGGTGCAGTTGGACCGGTGGGGTCATGGCCGTCGGTCCTTTTAATTAAAAAGAAAATTCTTATATGGTTTTTGGGGGCGGCGAGGGTGGTGGCCCGCCACCACATTCATATTTTTTATTTTTATTTTTATTTAAAAATAGGGCCTTTTAAAAAAATTTCTAACATACGGGTTATTAGAAAAATTAAAGAGGCAACAATTTCACCCACTTCAAGAGCCAGATTCCCTACTTGGGACTCAGTCAATTTGTAGGACACTTAAACCTGGCCCACAACCCAACTTTGACCATAACTTTGTTCGTTCTCCCTCATACGAGCTCGGATTGACGAACTAGTCGCACCGCCACGATTAGGACAACGAGATCTACACTTTGGTCTTAGTTCGAAATCATTCTGATCACTTTGATTTTGAGCTTCCATAAGTCCTCTTTTTCCTATGTGTGTCTCTGGAGCCACCTGGATCACCTAACCGTGTAACACCCAAACAATCCACTCAGAAATCACCTTTTGAGCTAGTATATGGCAAGGTTTCTCTCATCCCGATCCAATTAGCAATGCTAGTAGCTAAGTTGCTACACAGAGATGAGGAAGATACAAGCGCCTTAACTAGAAGAATAAATCTGCTAGTGGAGCTTCATGGGAACAGAGAGTAGGTGTGGACCACATTATCCAACTACCAGCAGAGAATGAAATCTCTGTTTGACAAGAAGGCTAAATACATGCCTCTTCAACAAGGAGATTTAGTTCTCAGGTGGGATTTCTGATGAGAAGACAAAGGTAAGAATGGGAACTTTGATCCGCTATGGTTTGGCCCCTTCAATATTGCAGAAGGAAGGGGAAAAACACTTATATGCTTGAAAGCTTGTATGGTGAACTACTGGAACTACCTGTAAATGGTCAATTCCTAAAATTTTATTTTCAAAATTAGAGATATATGTCTCTTGCTCATTGTAAATATCTTGTGTGTGTGTTGAAATTGTTATTTTAATTTTTTAGTTTATTATAAAAAAAATTCCTTTTCTCATAATTATATTTTGTTTAAGAATAACTCCATGCCCAATGGAAGGAAAGGCTACTGGTCTGCAGGTCCTCTTCACCTTGCTAGCAAGGCACCATCCCCAGTTGGAGCCAATGTTGTCACTCATTGCATTGTGGGTTTCATTTGGTCAAGGTTTCCCACGAGCAATGAATTTTGGAGCCACCTTCCAAGGCCATAGAAGATCTCAGAGCTTAATCATACCCCTTCAGTGCCTAGTGCTCAGAAAGATATTTCCAATGGTTTATAGAATTCCAAAAAAGGACTCGTGGATCAGAAGTTATATCCTCTTGAATATTCCCTTGGAAAGCCTCAAAAACCTAGAAAATGGCTAAGTATGGTTGCAATCCTACATCCTGCAAATCGGCTATCACAGCAGTCCCGTAGTCACAAAAAACTCCAAAACTTGCAGGGGTAGATCTTGCAATATAATGTGAAATCATTGGGGGAGGGTCGAAAAGGCTTAACAAAGGAAAGCATGAAAAAAACCAAAGTGGGTGGCCCCCTCTCTCCCTCCTCCATGTGGCACAATACTGCATCCCAGCGACCCCACAATCCCATAGCTCGGCATATTGGCAGATCGTCGGGTTTTAAACTTAAAAGACCTTGCGGGGGTCGATTCTATGGTATAATGTAACATCGCTGGGGGAGGCAGAAATTTTTTAACAAAGGGAACATAGAACAAAGAAAGATTGGGCCGCCCCTGTTGTTGGGAAAAGTATCCAATACGGAATGACCCTATCCCACTCTAAGGGTGATAGTACCTCAGCAAAAATCGAAGCAAAGCTATCTAAGATTTCTTCTTTATGAAAGTAAAATAGCGAAGAAAGAGATCCACTAACCGATGTCTTTCGCTAATGGTTGATCCAATCTTCTCTCCTTGCTGCTTGCTCCCAGCTCCTTACTCTTTCACTGGCCCAGCTACACCAAGATCCTGCAAAATGGCAAGAGAGGGAAACTACAAGAAGCATACATTCATAATTGATTCAAGGATTAGAATAAATCAAATACACAAGCATAACAATACACCATTGAGACACATGCATATAGAAGAACCTCAAATGCTTTATTAATGGAAGAAGTAAAGTTCAGGAAGTGATACAACCATAAAAGGCCCAATCCAGCATCACCTCCCAGCAGAAAGAAATCTCCTCTTCACCTCTTTCAAAGCAAATCACCCAATAGTTCTAAACTCAAACCAACAGCACTCCCTTACATTCACTAGTTTCCAGCCTCCTTAGACCTCATGAGAGAGCTCTATAAATAGGAGTTTTGGAGAAAGGATGAGTCAGCTTGAGAGCTGACTAGTGTCCTCTCCCACTTCAGTTATTCTTCAGTTCTTGAGTCCACTTGGAGGTTCTTGCTTCCACTTGGAGATCTAGACCCTCTTACTCATCACCAGTCGAATTCCTTGATCCAAGTGTCATTTTGGAAGCTTCCTGGGCATTGACACCTTGAGGAATGACTGTGCCACATGTCCCAACTCGCCCAGCGCAGGTAGCCTTCTTTGCAGTTGACATTCAGCGCAGGTAGACATTGGAGCAGTTGACATTCAGCGCAGATGCTCAGTGGAGCAGTTGACATGATCCAGAATTGCCTTATTTTTGAGTGTTTTCAGGTGGAGAACTATTATTCAGTGCTGTGGTTTGCTGACCTTGTTCCTCTAGGGGTAGGAACAACATGTTTAGGGACTTTGGATCCCTCAGATTATGGACATTTCATGCTTCATGTTGTAAGGCACAAAAATGTCTATAACAGTTGCCCCCTAAAGTATGAGGTCGTTTATTGGGTGAAATGCTTTATCAGGAGGATCCGAAGTTCATTCAATCGCTGAGAGATGACCTGTCATAAAATACAATACAATACATTATGATTCATTCTGCTTTCATGATCTAGCTGAGGCGGGCATTCCCATGCTCAGCTTTATAAATTCATTTTGGTACATAGAACAGACGATCGTCTCATGGTAGACTGATAATTCTCTGCTGAAATTATCATCCTTTGAGTAGGATGATCATCTACTGCAATGATGTACATGTCAAATGTCTTTATATTTCCTGAATATATATCGCAGCCCGGATGGATGAAACTAGATCCGGGGTCTTCAAACTCGTTCGATCTTCACTCTAAGTACAAGTCGATCCATGTGAGAATTGTGCTGAAGTCGAACATGGAAAGACATCGCTTGATTACCGGTCAATGATGTAAACCGTTAACAAGCGTGAGAGGAATCACCGATAATGATAATGATCCTCAAGGTACTGCAGTACAATTCACGTGGTGTGAATAAAGGACTTGGCGTCGAACACCACGCAAAATCTTTCGGTCGAAGGTCATTGATGTATACCTGTCGCCGGAAGTGAGAAACTTGCCATTGAGGCATGCAAGCTTCAAAGTACTGAGGGGGGTGTTCCTAGATCAACTTCTTGGATAATGAGCTGAAGTTGACAAGAAGCGATCCGTCAAAGGAGGGCCTTAATGAATCCCACATCAGTGACACGGAACGGAGCTAATGATTTTAGTGGAGGTGAAAACAATCTGTGACATATGATTCAGGGTGGCGGTCATGGATGGATGAAGGATAATGTATGGCAGTGGATGGGACACGGTTGACTCTTTCTGAACAACATCTCTTGAACATATAACGACACTGATGCGATGGATCGGTAGCATTACCCCAAATGTGGATGGTTTGGCGAGACCATGGTGATGAGACCGGTGAATGAAACAACCCAACCCGATGTGATACGGAGGAAAAGTGTCATGTTCAAGAGCGACTTGCTACCATTAAAGCTTTGAGGTTCTCCCAATTTTTCCCCAGTCATTTCTGACCAGTACCTCTTTATTTTTGTCAAGCTTGAGGAGGATAACATATGCTTGTTCTATAACCTGCCCTTCGGGCAAGCCCATCGCTATGTTTTAACGAGCCTAGCGACAGGGAAACTCGTTCTCGTCTAAAGACAAGTTTGTCGCTATTTAATCAATTTAACAAGTCTAACGACAAGGAAAACTCGGTCCTTTTCATTTTTAGAGAGTCTGAAAAGGTACAGAAAGTTAACTCCAAAATTCCTTTTTCGTCATCTAATCCCTTAAGTCCGAAAAAGTATAAAACAATACAGAAGGGATGAGTTTTCGATAACTTTAACGAGCCGAATAAAACAAGCGCTTGACCTTTTTGTGCAATAATCCCTCAGGTCCAAAAAGATTAAAATCTAGAGGAGGGATAGCTCTTCCGGTCCTTTTAACGAGCTGGAAGGCCAAAACTCGGCAAACTTTTCATATTTTACGAGTCAGTTGAAAAGAGCTTAAAGAAGACTCGTCTTTTGAGGAACGAGTGATAAACAGGGATAGCAATTGATTCCAGGTACAGGTTGGAATTTTCCAATCACGGCAGTGTCACAAGGATGGCTAGGTGAAATCACTCTTCGCAGCTGTTCCTCAAAATAGGTAAACAATCATATGGAGGTGAACGATCGGCCAAATGACGGTGGAGGTGGCAGGTGTAAACACGACCAAGGCTTCTTATGGCTGATAAATTTACGATCACAGAGGTTATTTACCGGAATAGGTTCATTTTTTATTTAAAAATGAGCTTAAACTCTAGGGGAAACTTTGCTCACTGCTTTTATTTATTTTTTAACGAGCATGAAGACCGCGTTAAAACTACTCGGATCTTGCGTTTATTTTTTAACGAGCATGAACTTTATGCTAAAACTGCTCGAATCTTATGTTTATTTTTTAACGAGCGTGAACTATGTGCTAAAACTTCTCGAATCTTATGTTTATTTTTTAACGAGCATGAACTATGTGCTAAAACTGCTCGATATACCAGTCATAAGATAAGAAATGTCTCCTGTGAGATCTCTATTTTTTAAGGAGTTTCATCTTCACTAAGCTTTACTCCATATCCTTTCTTTATGCAAGTTCGGAAATGACTAATCCAAAAAACAGATAAATAACCGCTCTTTGCTTGCACTCCAAAAGGTTTGCATGCCCCCAGGTATAAAATACAATTTCAAGGCTGCCCCTCCTCCTTCCCACCTCTGTTTTTCTTTGGGTGTTCACAGATACTTGTCGTCTTGCCAGCCTAATGTTAACGATACTTGTCTTCTCGTTATTTTTAACGGGTCTTACGCGATACTTGTCTTCTCGTCAGCCCAACTTTTAACAGATCTTTTGCAAGATCGCAAGAGAACAGCTACTTGCGACAAGAGAGAAGCTACTTGCGACAAGAGAAGAACACTACTCAAAGACAAAACATAGGTGTTATTGAGGGAGGCTTGCCTCTTTCTGGTTACCCAAAGATCGTTTCATTAATCTTTCAAACAAAACATTTCCTCGGCACTGTCTACCGAAATAGACAAGGGTGAATGACTGTTGTCAAACGCGTAACCTTGACAAAAGAATCCTATTCCAGAACAACCCCTCTTCCATCCACGGATGGGGTACGGACTAGTCATATTCCTTCGCGGAAATTCTATCTTATACCCAAAGTTTTTTCTGCCCTAAGTAGACCAGGATGCATGCCCCCTGGGTTCCAGTCCCATCTTACCGAATCACTCGCACTCATTGGGAAGGAGGACTGGGGGTGGAGACATTTCTTGATTGAATAGACCATTCAGGGTTGGTATGTCACTATTTGTGATGCGTGATCCCGGAAATGAAAGTTGGTCTACGAGCTTGACCATTCTTCCTCCATGTGGAAAACACATTACTCTAAAGAGTGAGGAGACTATTGCTCCCATGCAATATATATAGTCTCGTCCAAGGAGTAGGTTATAATCCAAGGGTCCTTGAACGACCATCACGTTCATTTGAACCGTCTTCCCTTTCAATGTAACAGGTACATTGGGGAGGATCCCTAATGGTCGACTGGTTCCTTTATCGAAACCCGAGAGATTTCTTATCTCAGGCAAAAGCGTCGGGGAACCCAGTGCTTTCCAAGCAACAGAGGAAAGGATACTCACAGATGCCCCCTCATCAATGATAGTGCCAGCCATTACCATTCTGCATATTTGGACTATGATTCTGAATGGTATACTGGCTGGAAACCGGGGTCTGTCTAGTTGATTCCAATCAAAGGATACAACCAGGTTGCTTGGTGGTGGGACCGAATATACGGCCGGATATGACCCTGACGATGTTCCTTCCTGCGATAAAGGAATGGGCGCATTGCCCTGATGCTCATCAGAGTCTGTGTTGATGAAAAGAATCTGGATGGTGTCATCCTTATTCTCTTCGGTGAGGGTATCATTTGAAGATGAATCTTTAGTGACGGTGTCATTTGACGATGAAACTTCTGAAGGGAGAACCGGGTCAACTGCCGTTTCGACCTTTGGACTTTCGTCCGGTCTGGATTCAGTAGGTTCATTTTCAATGACCGACGCTTCAGCTGACCACTTGAGCGGGCCAGCTGTATTCTCAACCAACGAAGGACTTGGCACGAGTTTTTTGTATCCAGGAGGAAGTCTCAACGGTGAAACCGGACGATCTTCCAAAACTCTCTTCGCTTCGTCTAAGAAGGGACAACAGTGGATGGCGTGATCGCCTTCACACAGTCTGCAGGGGGATCTTGCTCCCCCTCTTTATCTTGAACCTTCACTTTCGCTAGTTGACGGTAAGTATTCAACATGGCTATCAGAGGTTGATGCTCCCAAATTGTGCAAACGAGGGGTCCAGTCCCTTAGTATCCGGGGAATACAGGGACAATCTCTATGGAAGTGTTCTCCTCTACATATGACACATGGCGATTTAGGCCCGGTCTATGCTGTGTGTGGATTTTTGTCAGATGTCTTTTGCTTGCCCCTAGTCGCCTTAGGCTCCTTCTTCTTCTTTTCTCTCTTCTTCTTCTCCTTCTTCTCCATGGGAGATTGGCTTTTGCCGGCTCTACCTTGCGAAGATGAAGGATTGGAGGAAGAGTTATAAGAAGTAGAAGGCTGGTGGGCAGCTCTAGACTGATCTAACTGTTGACTCGACTGTTCAGGAACCGTGGTGTTCTGAACTACACTGGTTGAGAATAGCCAAATTGGCAGGCCAATTGTCAGTCCTGGAAGCGACAATGTGGCCATGTGGGGCACACCAACTTCTCCCCAAGAGGAGAAAGGACTAGGATTTCCATCATGGGGAATTCCTTGGTTGGGGCGTTCCATGTTCTCAACCTACAGATCAACGTAGGAATAGGAGGCGATTATGTTCCGTTTAAAATGAATTTTATAACAACGCTTTAGACACAACTTGCTTTTTCACTTTTTAAGAGTCGAGAAAAAGCTAAAGATGACTCTAGTCTCCTTCGATGTTTTAACGAGCCTGAAGTGACAAATGCTCGGATGGACTTTTTCAGTTATAGAGTTTGAAAAAGGCCAAAAGAAACTGCTCTGGAGTTCTAGGCAGAGGGTGTGCCAAACTTTTCGCAAAACCACAGAATACGTTTTACGGTACGGGTGGTCGATCTTCGTGAATGCTGTGTTCACTGCATTGCGATCAGTAGGGCGGCTGACACGGCTTCCTATGGATAAAGGCTTTGTTCCTATAGGGGTCTCCCAATATATATGCGACGGTACGTGGGAGCACAAGTCCGTATTGATACTTATCGCTTCACCGTGGAGGAATCACCCAACCACTCAACGCTAAGATATCACGTTTAACGACGCCGGAACACGTCTCTAGCTTAGACCTCTATGTGTTTGCGTTATGTTTCAATGCGTTGTTATGTAAAATTCAATTCATTTTAATTTGATCTTGTTTAGCAGTTTTCCTTTATGGATCACCACGAGATGTATAATACAACTTCCTAAATGCAGTCTAAGATGATAAGCAAGCTTTTCAATCTTTCAACTTTGAAAATCTTAACTACTGAGGGAAAAGAAAGACATCATCTTTTCACACAGATCATAGAGCACACACTAATGCACTTTTCCCTAAATCAACATACAAGCTGTCAAAATGCACATGCACAATGCAGGTATTTCTTTTCTCTTTCTTAATGTTGATGTATTACAAAAAGAAAGCTGTTGTATAATTTTGAATTCAATTTCAAGTGAAAGCCAACAAGTTTTGTCCAAAATCAAAAGACACCTTAAGATTTACTTGTTTCGACACTAGAAATATATAAATTCAAACCATATGACGAAAGAAAAAGCTCAATCAGCTATGAACAGCAAACAAACTAACTCTTAAGATCAAAACGACACTTATCACAGGTCTAGATCTAAGAGGCCACAGCAAGACTAGTTCACTTTCGTTATGGGAAACTGCAAATGATATAAGAAATACACAAAGAACAAATACAGTTTCTTTATACAACCGAGGCGGAATAGTGGTAAGGAAAGGTGGTTTCAGATAGGTACATTGACTGATAACAAGCTGCAAAAGCAAGGATGAAAATAGGGCAACAAACAGCAGGGAACCCCAGTAGCACAAGGCAAGACTGGTTCAGCGCAGGTAGTACACTGTCAGTTTGATATTCAGTGCAGGTAGCCCCTTCGGGACCTGCGATGAAATGTAGACTGCCTTCACAGTGCCTGCAATGAAGAGATAAAATTTCTTTTTTCTCAGTTTCCGGGTTACAGATTGCTAAAAAATTCACAGTTTTTGGCCAAATCAAAAGCTATCAATCAAGTACACACTAAAGGGTAATTAGGAGGATGAAAAGCTATCACTAAGAGCTGTTCAGAGTCCTTGTGGATCAGCTCTTCAAATCATAAACATGCCCAGAAACTGGGCTAGAGTAGCTGCCCTCTACTTTGCATTTGAAAGATCCAAATGCAGTTCGATTCGGTACTCCCTGTGTTTAGGAAATGAATAGCAAAAACACAAACAACCAACAAGATACGGTCCCCAGCGGAGTCGCCAATTTTTTGTTGGGAAAAGTATCCAATACGGAATGACCCTATCCCACTCTAAGGGTGATAGTACCTCAGCAACAATCGAAGCAAAGCTATCTAAGATTTCTTCTTTATGAAAGTAAAATAGGGGAGAAAGAGATCCACTAACCGATGTCTTTCACTAATGGTTGATCCAATCTTCTCTCCTTGCTGCTTACTCCCAGCTCCTTGCTCTTTCACTGGCCCAACTACACCAAGATCCTGCAAAATGGCAAGAGAGGGAAACTACAAGAAGCATACATTCATAATTGATTCAAGGATTAGAATAAATCAAATACACAAGCATAACAATACACCATTGAGACACATGCATATAGAAGAACCTCAAATGCTTTATTAATGGAAGAAGTAAAGTTCAGGAAGTGATACAACCATAAAAGGCCCAATCCAGCATCACCTCCCAGCAGAAAGAAATCTCCTCTTCACCTCCTTCAAAGCAAATCACCCAATAGTTCTAAACTCAAACCAACAGCACTTCCTTACATTCACCAGTTTCCAGCCTCCTTAGATCTCATGAGAGTGCTCTATAAATAGGAGTTTTGGAGAAAGGATGAGTCAGCTTGAGAGTTGACTAGTGTTCTCTCCCACTTCAGTTATTCTTCAGTTCTTGAGTCCACTTGGAGGTTCTTGCTTCCACTTGGAGATCTAGACCCTCTTACTCATCACCAGTCGAATTCCTTGATCCAAGTGTCATTTTGGAAGCTTCCTGGGCATTGACACCTTGAGGAATGACTGTGCCACATGTCCCAACTCGCCCAGCACAGGTAGCCTTCTTTGCAGTTGACATTCAGCGCAAGTAGACAGTGGAGCAGTTGACATTCAGCGCAGATGCTCAGTGGAGCAGTTGACATGATCCAGAATTGCCTTATTTTTGAGTGTTTTCAGGTGGAGAACTATTATTCAGTGTTGTGGTTTGCTGACCTTGTTCCTCTAGGGGTAGGAACAACATGTTTAGGGACTTTGGATCCCTTAGATTATGGACATTTCATGCTTCATGCTGTAAGGCACAAAAATGTCTATAACAGCCCCGCTTCTCTCTCCTCCACGTGGCGCAACCCTGCATCCCGGCAACCCCGCAGTCCCGTAGTCATAGCAAACTCCAAAGACCACGTGGGGGCCGATTTGCGATATAGTGTTACATCACCGGGGAAGGGTCAAAAAGGGTTAATAAAGATAAGCATGGAAAAACAAAGGCTGGGTCGCCCCCCTTCTCTCTCCTCCATGTGGTGCAATCAGAGGGTGACGTGGTTGGACGAGAGACACATGTCACTTAGTTTCAGCATTTTCAAGGGTGAAATGGGGCCATTACGAGTGCAACATGTCCCCACTCACAGGGTGACATGTGGCAGTGATGATGTCACCCCGCAGATCGGAAATCAAAGTTGTTAAGGGTAAAAGCTAAAGGTAAAAGTCCATCAAGCACTGGGATGCGAGATTCCAAGTAACAAAGGGAAAAGCCCACCACCCGGGATGTGATAAGTTATTATGGCATGGTCTATAAGGATCTCGCATCTGGACTGTCAGCCCATGCTAAGGGAAAAGGTAAAGATTCCCCCTCTCCTACAGTGCAATTGCGATGTCTTAAGTGGGCCCGATCCCATCGATCGACGATCGCAAGTGTCTGGGGAAGAAGCTTAAGGAAAAAGCACAGTAAAGCATCGATATGTAGGATTTTGTGATACAAAGAAAAAGGCTCCCAGACACGGGTCTAAAGGCCTTAGCTCCTGAGGTCTAAGCTCATGGTTCCAGCCCCCGGTCATATGAGGAAATCCACATGAGGGGCTATAATAAAGGGGGCTAAGGGGGAAATCAAAAATGCTTGTTTCACCTATTTTAGAGGAAAAAATCCCGCACCTGCAAGACTACGTTGTTACACTGGAATGCATATCACCCACTACCTCAAGGCACCAATAGTGTAGTACAGAGATTTAATGGGCAGATGGGGTGGCAGCTAGAAGGCTTAAATGGAGCATAACACAACATTGGAGTAGTACATGGGACTCAGGAAGATTAATGGCTCAACATGGAGCCCCATCCCTCTACACAACAAAAGACTGCCAAGGCGAGCACTTAGTTGACCCAATCCCCACATCAGAGAACAAGGCATCCTAATAGTAAAGGTAGAAGTGACGGGATCGATTGAGCAGTACTAGAGGCCATACCATGAACAAATTACAGCCTGAGGTAGAGGCGATCACAAGATGGACACAAAGACTTTCATTTACTTTTATGTCTGGTTATTTACTTATTTTTGTCCTGTAACATCCCTTCCTTCCAAGGAGGCATTTATTTCTGTAATATTTATGGGCCACAGAGCCATTCATGACTGATAAAGCTAGTCGACCTGATAGTTGAATCTAGACCATAGATATTTTTGTGTAATGTATGTTCTTTCTCCCCTCCCTAGATAAATAGGGGAAAGTAAGACTTAGAAAAGGTTCAGAAATTCTATAGAAAACACTGCATGTTATTTTCATATTGTATCTCTTTATAATTTATATCTTTTTTAGAATATCAAGGAAATAGTGTTGATTCCCCCTTCAATTATTACAGTATGTGTTCCCTTTGTCAATCTCATTTTATTCTCATATTTCCTCTCTATATTCATGCAAATTATAGGTGCTAGAAATATTTCAAGCTTCCTCATAGACTTATTTGTATTGATATGTGAATGCAAGTGCCTGTACTTATATCACAAATTCACTTGTCTCAATATTGTGGATGTATATACCTGTGTGGGTTATTTAAATCACATATTTAAATATGCAACACATGAATCATAGCATTTTGCCCCTCCTTCATCCATTATTTCTACTTGTAACTCAAATAAGTATAGAAATCCTTAATGCCTCAAGCTCTATGTGTTAAGTCTACAATGTTTGAACCCTTATGCTCTATGTTATGAGTTTCTCTTTCTCTTTGTCCTCTCTCATATGCTCTGCAAAAGCTTATTAAGCTATAAGCCCTTGAATTACTCAACCTCTGATATTTTCATTTATATTTTTGAGATCTGAACTTGTGAGGAAGGACCAGAAATCCATGTTTTATTTCTTTGGATAAATGAACCAACCCATTCCCTATATATATATATATATATATATATATATATATATATATATATATATATATATATATATATATATATATATATATATATATATATAGCACCTAAGTGATGTCTCCAGTTTCTTGTAAATAATTTGAGACACATCAATTTAGATGTGCTCAGACACTGGTCTTGTAAGCAATCGAAGGCTGTCTCTCAGATCTACAATAGATGGTTCCTTTCATGGGTTCTGGCCATTAGGGTTTCATGGTTACGATTTTTCACTTTAGGTTTCCGACCTACAGTTTTGTGCTTAGGGATTCCTGGTTAGCATTTCTTGGTTTCCTGATTACCGTTTTCTACTTGTCGGCTCTAATGTCAACCTCACTATTTCTCTGTGTAATTATTTCTTTCAAAAATCACATATTACATATTTTCATTTTCCTGTAAAGAAACTTTTTCCTGTAGAGTTTTTTATGCTCTATAACTTTGTGTGTTACACAAAATTTATGTATAATTTTCTCTGCTAAAAAAAACTAGTTGTTTATATTTTTTTCCTCTATTAAAAAAAAATCACTGTATTTTTTTTGCTCTCTGTTAAAATAATTACTATCTATTTTCTTCCTGTATTAATTTTTTTTTACTGTATATTGTTGTTAAAATTCACTACAAAAATTATGTAAATTTACTATGAACTTTATACTATATATTTTTTTCATTGTTAAAAAAAAAATAACAGTTTAGTTTTTTTCCTCGACCTAAAAAATTCCTATAATTTTTTTTTACTCTATATATTTTCTCCCTCTTAGTATATATTTTTAATCTACAATTTTTCCTATAAAAAAATAATTAGTGTATATATTTTTCCTATAATTTTGTTTTTGTTGTATAGGTTTTTTTTTGGTCTATAATTTTCTCTGTGAAAAAAAGTTATTGTATATTTTTTTGGTTGCTTCTCCATATATTACACATGGTTTATTTCATTTTCTATTATAAAAAGTGTCTATATATTACTTTTAAAATTAAATGTTAATTTTTTGTAATTATTTTGTAAATTAACTCTTAATTTACTCTACATTTGTTCTTAATAAACTGCAAAAAAATTACTGTGTATATTAAACTTATTGAAGTTGTTGAAGTTTTATGTTAGAAAAATGTTGTTGTCTATTGCTTCTTTTTTTGTAATCTTGGTAGGACCTTTCTTTTTCATTAACATAAAAATATGGAAAGTTATATCCATATCCATATGGTTAGGTGGCCTCAACCTGCCCAGAGGGAAACCAGATCTATTGGCCACCTAACGGCATGATAAGCCATCCAGTAACAAAATGTGATAAGTCTAATCATCCATGCCAAGTAAGTATGATTATCTTTGTATTGCCTAGAATCTAAATAACTGTAAACATAATTATAAACATACTAGACATTATAGGACTGATGCATATAATGAAACGAAAGACATAGGGATAGACACCAAGCTAATCATCTTTTGTAGATGCGACAGAAGAAGGGTCCTTCATGCTAGAGACAAGGAGCTCTATTTTAGGGAAGAATGGTATGTGTTTCTCAATATGGTTGAGGCGCCCATTCTTCTTTTGTAACTGAAACTGAATTTTCTAAAATTTCTTGCTATTTGGAAACCCATGAGTGGTCCGACCCCACTAGATGCAGTCTGCTCTAATGCTTTAGCTAGGAGACTATTAATCAACCAATATAAGTGCAACGCTTTCTTGAAATGAGTTTCCTTGCCTCTGGTATGACCAAAATCTGGCACTAATGTTTGCTAGTCATCCAAATCGATGTCCATAATTCCTTATTTCTTATTAATCTCTTCTTCCCATTCCTCAACCAGTTGACGAACCCAGGTTGAGGTGCCCTCATGATACGTTGTTGTGACTTCATTGATTACGCTTGAAATCAAATTTTGGCCCCAATATCTGCCCCCAGAGGAGCTTGGTTGGTTACCCCCACGGGATTCCTTGGAGATTTTCCTTCAGTCCTGCGAGCTCTGGGCAGCGTTGCCCTTTCTGGAGGCATAACGATCCATGAGAATTCAGTACCTCCAATTACTTTGACTAACAAACAAAGACCCGGAAAACCACTTGGGTGGGAGCTTTAACCCATAAACACAAAGCTTCCAGGGGTCGCCACAGAGTCGAGGACCTGCCAGAGAAAACAAATGAGAGGCTAGAAACTGAACCAAATCACAATTCAATCGCCTGACACAAATAGACAACTGAAAAGAAATAAACCCCTTGAACCCACTATGTAGCTACTTCCTTTCTGTTGGGTGCAAGAATTGTGGTCAGGCAAACTCCTTCAACACTTTATTGTCAACCCAGGGTTTTCGTAAACTTAGAGATGAAGCACAAGAAATGCCATAAATGATATGAAAATTTCCAAAATATATTCCTACTTCCTTAATTGTAATCTTGTAGAATCAAAAAGAAAAGATCCCCCGGAAATTTACACCAAAGATATTCTAGTGCTGGAATATAAAAGAAAGTACTTTTGCAGGAAAATAAATGAAAGGAATCCTCAAACCTCTTGCAAATAATCTTCAATTAATGAAAGTGTAATTCTATGTTTTTCTTCAGTATAGTTGTATGCCAGGTTAATAATTGGACCCTTGAAGATATCTGACTGCTTATAGATTTTTCTCCCTACACTAAGCTATTATTCCTGTACTTCTGGAGTGTGCTTGCACTAGTACCAGAACAAAGCTTAGGCGATAGAAGTATATTTTACACCTGTATTGAAGATTGATGTCTTAATGCAAGATATCTAAGCCCCAAGGCTAGAGCACTCTATTCCTATATCAGGAGATCGATTCCTGTATCAGGATGGAGGTTCCTGCACCAAGTTTTCCAATCCTTCCTTCAAGAAAATAAAGAATGTGTTAACTAGGAAAAAGAACTTGCAAAGGTGAACAAAACTTCAAAATAAATTTGTCAAACCAAAATATGCTTCAACCAATCTCAATGTCTAGAAAAAGAATTAATTTCCAAAGTCAAAGTGCACTATTCTTTAATTAAGGAACTTCTACATGTAATCTAAAAGATCATTTAGTTATGACAGTTCAATCCTGTAACAGTTACCCACACAAATTGATCTGCACTCATAACCTTCTTAACTCATAAAGATTCCCTTTAAGAATAATTATGCATAAGTCTGATATTTCCTAAACGGCATAAATGGTAGGCACCGACTAGTGCGTTGCAACAACGTTTGATTTCTAATTATCAAAAGTATGTTTAATTTATCGAGAACACTTCAGAATGAAAATCATTGTTGGCTTGGTGGGGCCTGACCTAGGTTTAGCATTAGTTATCCGAGCAAATCCGTACACTACTGGCCCTTTCGACATCAACCCATGGAGTGCAGACTGAAGTCTCACCTAAAGCAGTATGGGATGCTGGAACCAAGTTTCCACACCTTGATATGGTTGTGATGTCGGTTTATTCCTTCTATTCCTACTTTCGCACAGGTTGTTAAGTTCTAGGGCTCCATCTTCCTAGCCCCTTATTCCTCCCTTCAATACCTCCGTGAAAGGGTATGAATGACCTTCACGTAGCCCTACCCTTTGATTCAGATACTTTCGCACTGCTAAGGAAGCATATTGCACAGATTCCCAATTTATCTTAAGAATCTTACTTATCTTATCAGATAATCACAGTTAGCACCATGTAAACAAATATCCTTATTTGCATTCAATTATCCAACATAATTACATACATTCGTGCATCACATAAGTATTATAAATGAAATTCATACACAATATGACAAGATGCATTAACAGGAAACAAATGCACAGAATTTGTAGAATACTTCTCTTTATTGATATCTTCAAATGATTACAGACTCTATTCGCCTTGCGCACACAATTGTAGGGGTTCGTGCACTCAAGTGCAGACTTCTACCCTAGGCCTCTTTGTACTCATCTGCACAGCCTCTACCTACACTAAGACCCGAAACTTTAGACTTCTCTCCTTATCGCTCAAGACTCCTTCTACAACTCATGACCCATTTTGACTACTTAGAGCTTACTTACTTAGCTCTTTTTATACAATCCCATGGTCCGTGGACCATGGGTAGATCTTTACAGCTAACTTTACTTTAAAAAATTAAGGGTGGACAACCCTTTATGACTTATGACACATTCGTGCTCCACGACCACAAAATGCAGGGACTTTACAACTTTATTACAAAATTCGACCCAAAACATGGGCTTTTAGCCCAAAAGCTGTCCTTGGGGGATCTTGTTCCCAACAGTACCCCAACACATACATCATGACTCACCCTCAATTCACTTGGTAGGTGCGGATATCCTAGCGCGAAGACCTCTCAGCTCGACCCTTATGACCAAAACCTCAGTAGTGCACTGTGCGACTGCTTGCTTCACATCTTCAACCATTTTCTCGGTCACTACTCTTGAACTGTCGGCCTGAAGCTTTTGTTGAGTTTCTTGCAAAGTTGCAAGCTTTCCTTCAATAGAGGTTGTCACCATGTAAGCCTCATCTAGCTAGGGCTTTAGTCATGCCTTCAACACTACTTCCTTGTGTAGCATTGCATCCACTTGTTCCTTCAGCTACTTGGCCTCCTGTAGCTTTGCTAGTCTCTGTGTGAACATGACGGCTCACGCTGTGCCTTTGAACTCATCATAGCATTGTTGTAGCTCGTGCGCTTCTGTCTCCAACCATTATACATTGGGGTCCTCCTGCAAGCTCGTCAGGACCTCGAACGACTACTCAAAAAGTTGCGTGCAGTCTGCTACTACATTGTCAACCACCACTACTGCTTCTGTGATAGCGGTCGCCTGCTGATCCTTTAATTCTGGTGGAGTTGAAGGCTGGGCCTTCAACTGTAACTCTGTGATCTACAAGTTCAAATCCAACTAAACCCTCGCCATTTCTGTATGAGCATCACGCACCCCCGTGGTCAACTTGCAGACGCTCACCTCGACTGGTTCTTCCTCAGGAATGGCCAACTCTAGGACCATTCGGCATGCCTCCTTGATAATCTACATTATACGCTTGTTCTGGTTGGTCACTTTGGTCACAGCAGCGATGGCAGAGTCTCGTTGTAGTGCCATATACTCATTGTTAATCCGTTGTTCACTAATCACCTAGAGGGCACAGTGCTCTCGGGCCCTCAATTCTGCAATCACTCCACCTTGTAATAGGTGGAGTGCTTCACCAGGGAGTGCTACCAAATTCAACCCTACTCCCTTTAGGGCACTGATAGTGGGCCTGTTAGCTTCATTCTCCATGATCAGTGCTCCATCCGACAGCACTATCGCTCTGGACGCCTTCGCACGCAGCATCTCGGCAGCTTCGGAAGTGCCGATAGCAAGGCTGGTAGACACTATGCCAGCCTGTGACACACGGGTCTACAGCTCCTATAGACATGTCTGGATAGCCCCCAATACTAGTTTTTGTTGTTGTTCAAATTGTTGTAGGGCCCCCGCGGTGACATCCCGCACCGTGTCATAGATTTCGTGGAGATCACCCTTTGTTAGTGTGGTTGGGTCCAATGATGTCTTAGTAGCTTTTGATTACTTCCTGGACTCTCCTTTTTCCTGTTCCCTTGGACACTTGATGTGGGCGGACGTCGCATGTGGGTCCATGACATGTTGTTTTGCATGCTCGTCCATCTCCTCCTCTGTCTTAGGTGAAGGCGACCTCGCGCCTTTGTCAAAGCCTCGCTCTGTTCCACCCGTTTGCTTCTATGTCTGTTGAGTGACATTGCACTCTCCCTAGGCCTTCTCAGCGGCCTCCTTCTTTCTCTTTTCGGCCAGCTATGTCATCTTTAGCTTGGCCTCCTCCTTCTTTCTCTACACGACAGACTTGCTCCCTCCCACCACCAAGTCTGTTGTGGTGCACCACTCCGCTGGCCATCAATCAAGTACTACATCAATGGCATCATCCGTTGCCAGGTAAGGCAAGTCATAGCACTTCTGCGTAGGGTCCTTCCATGCCCTAATGGCAACATGGTAAAAATCTGCTTTGAACTTTGCGTAGCCCTGCAAATTGGCAAACACCGTAGGTGAAAACCGCGTTTGTAATTGATGGTCATGTGGATGTTCATCTCCATCAAGATCCAGAAGATCTTGCTATCCTTGATTCATTGTACGTCCTTGGCCACCCACAGTGAAGTGTATTTCGCTGTTTCTGGTAGGTCTGGCATGACTGAAGGGAATTTGCTATCCTCTAGCAACTCGCATGCTACCAAAAGCCACACATAGTGGAACGTCTTGCTAAGCTCCTGTGATTCATGGCAGTTTGCTAGGAACTCTCCATGAAGATAGTCCGACCAGTTGAACTGGACTCCTTCAACGCACTAGGCTGCTAGCGCAACGACAGGTACCGACACCTTGTCAGCGCGAAATTTCCTCATCACCTTTCCTGCTAAAATCTGTGTAGCCACCTTTACAGCGGTGTCACAGATGCTGGATATGGCATATCCATGCAACTTCTTTACCAACTTAAACTTTTCTTTCATGGCCTCCACGAGGGCCTACTCACCACCTTTTCCACCAAATATCATGGCTAGATTTTCGCCTATGTAAGGCAACCACATGATCGTGTGGATTAATTTGTAAATGATGGTTATTGGCTCCTACAACCATAGACACCCATCATGCACCAAGAATAACAACTGCTTGATGACTAATACTATAACCAGGGTGTGGTTGTAGTGCAGCACCCAAAGTAGGTTGAGAAACCCTGCCTTTCCTACTCCTCTGAGCCACCTCTGTGACTCCAATGTGGTCATTCTAGTTGTTGTATCGATGATGCGGTGCATTAGCTTCTTGATCGCCAAGTGTGGGAACTTCTCGTGATTAGCCAAGTCCCAGTCCTTGAGTTTTAATAGTGGAACCTACACCAAGCAGGATCCTTCAATAACAATCTCATCCAACAGTAGAGGGGTTTGCAAGGGGGTCTTTCTCTCATCGATATCCTTCGGTACCTTGGCCTTTCCCTTGTGTAGAGGGACGTATTCAGTCAACCGAGTGATAGGGTCAGCACCCTAGGCTTCAAATTCCTCCACATTTACTCCCACATCCTCATCATCCATCAAGATGTCTTCAGTTTCTTCCTCTTCTGGCTCTAGATTGATGGCTTTGCCCTTCTCCTGTGCGGTAGGCTTTGGTGGGTTTCTTCTTGGTGAAGCATGCACCGGTATTGCAGGTTGCTTGCCCTTTTTATCCTTCGTGGTCTCCTTGGTTGGCTTTGGTCTCAGTGTCCTTGGTGATTTGGGGACTTCGGCTAATACTTCGGCAACCTCTGGAGCAGCTACTTCTGCCTCCATCTCAATTTCTGGCACTGACTCCTCTACTTCAGTATCTATAGCTTCTGTGAACGTTGACATGATGTTTTGCAAGAAATCTTGTGTCTCCTTTGGCAATGTCCCAAATACTGAACTTGTTATCAAAAGTTTGTAGTGCTCGTGATTCATGTGTGCCTGAGAGCTCAACAACTCAATTCTCGAAATGCCAAGTGTTTTTCACTGGGTAGCCACCTATAATTTATAGGGCATTTTGAATTCAAATCCGACCATTCCCCCAAAATTCGGTTCATTAATGTCGGATTGGCGGCAAATTTTCAAGGATCTAACCCATAAATTTCGTCTTAAATGTCGGTCGCCTACTCTATTTGGCCACGTTTCTACTGTCAAATCATGAATAGTGACTTTAACGGTCACTTTCTGGCCAACCTGCTCAATTTCTCCCTGGGTAACGCAACTCCCTTCATGCTGCTGTGAATCCTGTGACACTTCCTTGCTTTGAACATTCCTCCAATCGCACAGCTCCCCAACCTGGGCGGTGTAGTTTATAGTCCTGCGCCTCCTTTCAATTGCCTGGAGCGCTAAGACTGTGCTACCTCCACATAGTCACATGGCCAGACCATCGGTGTATGGCTTCAAGTGACTACCATTCACCTTTCCTGGGAAGGGATCTCCATTCAATTTGACCAGCTGCATCGCTCCTCTGTCGGTAATCTCCTTAATGACATAGGGCCCTAACTAGCACATTCTAAATTTCCCTGGAAATTTATCAAACTTGTTGTCATATAACAAACCTAGGTCATTTACCTTAAAGGTGTGCAGCTTAATGTGCCGATCATGCCATGCTTCTTCACGCTGCTTTTGGACCTATTGGTGAAATCCAACTAGAAATATTTCTTCCTCAAGCTTAGCCAGCTGTGCAAGCCTCTCCTCCAGGGCTCTGTGATCCGTTATAGCCATGCATGCCACTATGCACAGACTAGGCACAATGTATTCCATGGGCATCACTGCTTCAACACCATATACAAGCCTAAAGGGTGTCTGTCCAGTCAGATTCTTGCATGTCGTTCGATAGGCCCATGGTACCAAGGGTATGTGTAGGTCCCAATCACTTTGCTGAGCGTATCCTCCAACACTTTATTGAATGCTTCCATCATCCCGTTAGCCTGTGGATTATAAGGTGTGCTCTTCTGGTGATAGACCTAAAATTCCTCCGTTAGCGCACTGATCATCTCATTCAGAAGGTGCATACCGCAATCACTCATCAAGATCTTTGGACACCAAAATCACATCAGTACATACTTAAAGAGGAACTTTGCAGCAGTCGTACCTATGTAATCATTCACTAGTTGTGCCTCTACCCATCAAGTCAAATACTCCGTCGCGGTGATAATGTACCTTTCTCCGGTCTTTCCTTGGGGCTGGATGGGTCCCACAAAATTTATCGCCCATTTCTCAAAGGATAGTAATTTCATCTGTGGATTCAAAGGTAGCTCATCTCTCCGTGATAGCCTGCGAGTTGTTTAACACACATCACACGCTTTATAGTACGCTTTCGAATCTTGATGGAGGGTTAGCCACCATAACCCTGCGCGTAGAATCGTTTGCACAATCGCTCTCTCTGCATAATTCCCACCCACGGTGCCCCCATGAGCGTTTGCGAGGATACTACTCCTTTCAAACTCTAGTACATACCGTTGCAATATCTCATTGGACCCCATTTTATATAGATGCCCGGCAATGACATAAAAGTTCGCCGCGCGCACCACTAACTCCTTATTTTGTTGGACAGTGTATCATTCCAGGGTAGTTCCTATTGTTAGGAAGTGTATGATATCCTCAAAATGACCATCCGCAACATGCACTACAAATAGTTGCGCGTCAGGAAATCCTTCTTCCAAATTAGTAGGCTCTTCCCCTGTTCCGATGCACGACAAATGGTCTGGTCCCACATTCAAATCCCAACACTATTTTCCATTTTGGAATACCTACACTACTGGCCCTTTCAACATTAGCCGATGGAGCGCAGACTGAAGTCTCACCCGAAGCAGTATGGGGGATGTTGGAACCAAGTTTCCACACCTTGAGATGGTCATGATGTCAGTTTATTCCTTCTATTCCCACTTTTGCACAAGGTGTTAAGTTCTAGGGTTCTATCTGCCTAGCCCCTTATTCCTCCCTTTGATACCTCCGTGAAAGGGTACGACTAACCTTCGCGCAGCCCTAACCTTTGGTTCAGATACTTTCGCGCTGCTAAGGCGACGTATTGCATAGATTCCCAAGTTATCTTAAGAATCTTACTTATCTTATCAGATAATCACAATTATCACTGTGTAAACAGATATCCTTATTTGCATTCAATTATCCAACATAATTACATACATTTGTGCATCACATAAGTATTATAAATGAAATTCATACACAATATGACAAGATGCATTAACAGGAAACAAAGACACCAAATTTTTAGAATACTTCTCTTTATTAGTATCTTCAGATGATTACATACTCTATCTACCCTGCACACATAGCTACAAGGGTCCGTGCACTCAGTTTCGGACTTCTACCCTAGGTCTCTATGCACTCAGCTACAGAGCCTCTACATACATTAAGACCCGAAACTTCAGACTTCTCTCCTTATCGCTCAAGACTCCTTCTACAACTCATAACTCGTTTTGACTACTTAGAGCTTACTTACTTAGCTCTTTTTATACAATCCCATGGTCCGTGGACCATGGGTAGATCTTTACAACCGACTTTACTTTACAAATTAAGGGCGGAAAACCCTTTATGACTCATGACACCTTCGCGCTCCACGACCATAAAATACGGAGATTTTACAACTTTATTACAATATTCGACCCAAAACATGGGTTTTTAGCCCCAAAGCTATCCTTGGGGGATCTCGTTCCCAACAATCACACTTTTTAAAAACACATTAAGACTCATCAAATACATATAAGAATCAAAGGCTATTACGTTAATGAACCAGAGGAATCAATCTGCGAGACTGTAAATGAACTAGTGCAGGAATGCGTGCTTACACGATCTAGGAAGGAAACGAGATTAAACTTCAAAGAAAGAAATCATAAGATTAAACTTCAATCGAGCATGCACACCATGGATCTATCACACTATAATGAAATCATATTCAAACCTTGCAGGAGAATAAAAGAAATATCTATTTACTTCACACTTTGCATTAAAAGAAATTAACACACCTTAATAAAAAAAAATACATGAGGGAGAACGAGTTAGGTTGGTTGAACCCTAGTAAACCAGCTCATTTTCCTATTTAGGAAACATAAAGATTTAGCTCTTTAATCAGTGCATCAACACAGAATTATAATGCAAGAATCAGAAATCATGGTGTAGTTCCTTTCTATTAATGATCAACAAATATACATCATGAATTTGAATCCATCCCAGAACGATGACGATACCAGCAAAATTACAGAAGGACAGAATCATTGTATCCTTACTATAACTATTGCTCGCTACCATTTTATATATGAGTCCTATATTTTATACATTCATTCAAGCCTGTGACCATAACAAAATTACATCATGTATTCTAATCTGAGCCTTTTGGCTATGACAAAATAACAATAACACTTCGTACTAAGCCTTTCGGCTATAACAAAATGTTATTCTAGGTATTCAACTAGTGACCCAATCTCCACCATATCCTGGACTTTCCTCTCCACTCCAAGCCCAACTCGAGTTGATCGTTCTAGAACACAGTGCCTACATGGAGTTGTGAGCTATCACAGTAGTTGAAGATTTGCCAACGGTGCAGGAATCCTACCTACACTCAACTATGCTAATTACATGATCAATTCATTGTCTATCAAATACTTTTAGGAAGAGAATTATTAGTTGCAAATATTTAAATGTATAAAATCTATGAAAATGATTAATTAAGAATATTCGTAACCCCTAAACATGAAACATAAAGCTAGTACAGGAAAAGACATGATTCTTGGACTAGTGCAAGAATAGGGAGGTTTGCAAGGTTAAAGCAAAGGTCTAAGGTTATGAATTTGAAGGGAGAAAAGGTTAAAAAGTGAAGCAATTTAGCCTACCAACATCCTCCCCTCCTTAAGCTATTGTGGGTCCTCACACAACCTTTACCTGCTACAAAAAAAACCAAAACAGAAGGGCCTCCCTTTAATTCTAAACTTGTATATTGATCCCTGCTTTCATTATCTTTGCCTTCCTACTTCAAACCTTTTTAAGTTTCTTGGTCACCTTCTTAAGAAGTTCATAACACTTCGAAGCCAGATACTTCCATATCTTAACTTGTCGTTTATGTTCCTTCACCTACCTTGCCAATTATGTGTTTGCTCGTTTCTGCACTGTACTCTGCTCTTTCATGGCTTGGTTTAACACCTCCAAGCCATAAACATGTTGCTTGATTTCTTCTATTCCATAGCTCATATAGAGGGCAGAGTTCTCCATTCTCAATTCCTCAGGCACAAACTTTTCGGCAATCGATTCCAGACATGTGACATTATCATCAACGTCAAAGTTATCATGGCCACCTTTCAATTCCTGCATTGTAATATCATCCAAGTTTCAACACCCGAAATCTCATTGTTACTAAGGGTCTCAGTGCGCTACATTTCTACTTTATCAGGGGTTTCAGTACCCTATCCATTCAATTTACTAGGGGTTTCAGGACCCTATTACTCATAATTATTAAGGGCTTCAATACCCTGCTCATCTATCTCATCAGGGGTTTTAGTACCCTTCTCTTCAAAATCGTTGAGGGTTTCAGCACCCTGCTCATTCATTGCACCAATGGTTTCAGTGCCCTGCTCTTCAAAATCATTGAGCGTTTCATCACCTTGCTCATTCATTGCACCAAGGGTTTCAGTACCCTGCTCTTCAAAACCATTGAGGGTTTCAACACCCTACTCGTTCATTGCACCAAGGGTTTCAGTACCCTGCACCCTGTTATCCATCTGACCCTCTATTGGGTCCTTACCTATACTCAACATCACTTTTCTTTTCTTCATTATGCCAAAGAGGACCATCAAGGGTGTGTTGTCTTCCTTCTCAATAGTCATCATCAACCATTATATGAGTCGTTGCCTCAGCGAGAACCGAAATATTATCTTTACCTGGCGAAGCAGGTGGCGAGTCATCCAATAGTATCAGAGAGGTCGACTGAATGTGACACCCTCATTTGAGGAGGCAGCTCTTTGCCTGATCGACCTACTGGTCTCAGTAGGATGCAGGGTCATCATTTTTGAATTATCATTCTTGCCTTCTCTCCTCTTCTGAGCCAACTTCATCTCTTCTACACTCTTCTTTTGAGCTGGCTTTTCTGCACTATTCTTTTGAGCCGACTTTACTGTACTCTTCTTTTGAGTGGACTTCTCTATGCTCTGTCCCTAAAACTCCTTCAATAATTCCTCCCAAGTCACATTTTTAGCTTCCAATTCTTTCTTAACTAAGACTGTGATCAGCCCATGGTGATATAATTTTTATGCGACCTGACTCGATTTTCCCTTCTGAACCCTTTTCACCATCTTTTCTAAACTTCTAAGTAAATAATACGGGAAATTTATGAGCTTACAGGATTCAAATTGCAATATTAGGCATATGTGGTAGAGGAATGTTAGTGAGTAGCAGCCCTCGCAAGTAAGGAACTTCTGTAGCACATACATGAGATACTTCCACTTCCCGATCATATTGTTCTGCTAGAGGTCATTCTTCTAGTTCACCTTCTGCTTTGGGTTGACCACAAACAGGTGCCACAATTTATTTTCTAACTTCTCCTTCTTAAACCATTTCTCCCCCACTATTGGCAACCCTGTAGCCTGAGAAATGGATTCTTTCGTTACTGAAAATTCTAATGAACCAACCTTGGCTTGACTCCCATCAAAGGTCCAGGAAAATTCCATTGCCACAACTAAGTCAAATTGATCAAACTTCTATAGGAGTGGGAGGAACCCAGATTCCTGCAACATTACAAGACTATTCCTGTACTCATTTTTCTATTCCATCTCTTGTATGGATCATGGCTCAATCCTTACAGGCGCCATGTCTGAATAAATTCACTTGCTCTTTGTCTCGAGTTCTAAAAGGATATTACAACAAAAAGAACTCAAATGGTGATTGATATACACATCCGCCACTATATCAACCATTTCTCGAAAGATCATGCTTCATTATTAAAATTACACAGTTGTGAATGTGAATCAGTGCAAGTACAGGAAGGCGATGATGATTGGGAGAGGCAGTGGTTTAGACAATAATTTCACATAATGGTCATGCAAGGTCGGATATGGGGTGAGGCCATTATTATTAGGTGATGAGTTTTCCAAGGGAAGGTAAGTATTGAATTTCGGGAGAATCGTACCGCTCCACATTTACTCCATGATTTCACATAAGGTGTACTTAGTACTCATTGAAAAGATAAGATTTCATAACCTAAAATATCCTTGTACTTAAACAATTTCTTCCTAATTTAGTAAATGATGAAACAAAGTGTTAATCATAATATAAATTAAATGTCATGATCTGCAGGTGGTACAGTTATTCTACCTATACAAAGGTTCATGAAAAAAATATAAGCTTCGACACGCATTTTTGCACCAAGTGTTCTTGCACCAGAACATGTGTTTTTTTTAATTGGGCGTGTTCAACAGTGAGGATTCTTGTATTGAACATGCCTGCATTGAATGTGCTTGCACCAACCATGCTTGCATCGGGCATGCTTACACTCAGATATGCTTGCACTACCCATGCCTGCACTGAATCTGCTTGCACTCGAACACACATTCCTGCACCAGGGATATTTGTAGCGTAATAGGAACCAAAAGAAAATTCTGATAGAATACAATTCATAGACTAGATTAAAAGATTTGTTGAATATACAAAGGACATTTTATTCACCATTCTTTGGTGTTGACATATGCCTTTTGATCTGATTTTCAAGTTCACATCAGATCCTGCAATCAATCCATGAGGAAAAAAAGAAGTGGTAAAATGGTAAATTTTTAGAATGGGAAGGAAATTATGACAGGGAATTCAAGAGAGAAACTACCAAGAGGGATAAATCGAAAAAGGGATTTTGGGGGAAACTTTTCAAGGGAAAGAGGGAAATACGAAATCGGATAGCGAAACTTCTTTGAATAAAGGGATGGTAAACTTTTTTGGATAAAAAGAAGAAAATAAGGGGATTTTTTTTCAAAAATGGGAATAGAAGAAAGGAAAATTTTCACCTGATGTCTACCTACATACTATTGATCTGTAAAATAAATGCAGTGGGAATTGAGTGTTACCCAAATAAGAATTTTCGTGCCAGCTATCCCAATCTTGGATAATGGCCTGGTTCCTGTACTTGAACCTGCTTCTTGTTGGTGACAGTTAACACATCTAAAAGTCAAGCAACATTCCCATTTTATTAGAACTGATCTTCCTACCAGCAAGCTGGTTTTCAGGTTGATCCTTCTGTAATCATGTCAGTAGAACTGATTTTCACAATCACAGGAAAAAAATTAATTTTCTTTTTTTATTTTTAATTATTTATATAAAAAAATAATTGGATTTGTCCTAAATTTCAGTTCAAGAGAGAAGAAATCAGATTACAATAGGCTAGCATATCCACCTACTAACTGAAGTTCAGAATATTGCTGCACTTGCTTCATGAAGTCTTCTTTTGTGATGGGATGAAAATATACTTTAATCCTATGCTCATTCACAAGGAAAACTAATTCTTGCCCATCGATGGTTTTTACTTCTACAACCCCATTGTCGAAGACTTGAATCACCTCATACGATCCCATCCAATGAGTATGGAACTTCCCTCTAAAATGTTTAAATCTAGAGTCATAGAGAAGTACCCAATCACCCAGTTGGAACTATTTCTTCCTGATAAACTTGTCATGTCACTTCTTGCATTGTTGCTGCACCAAAATATTCTGTTGAATATCATCCCTTCGAAATTCATCCAACTCGTTTAGCTGTACTAGATGTTGTTGTTGTGCCTTTGAGAGATATAGACCCAACTGAAATGTAGTCCTGAATGTCTTTATCTGAAATTCAATCGGCAAAAGGACTTGTTTTCTCTACACCAGCTCATATGGTATATGCCTTATGCTATTCCTCTAAGTGGTTCGATAAGCCCATAAGGCTTCAAGCAACTGACTAGCCCAATTCCTCCTGTGCATGTTTATTGTTTTGGTGAGGATGGATTCAATCACCTTATTTGTGGATTCCACCTAGCCATTTGCTTGCAGGTGGTACAGTGTAGATTTCCTATGTTGAATTTTATATTGATTCATGACTTCCTGTACCAAGTTAGAAACAAATTGTAGTCCATTGTCAAAAACAATTTCTCTAGGAACACCAAATCTAGTAAAAATTTCATTAAAAAAAATCAACTACAACTTTTTTAGTGGCAAAAGAAAAAACTTTAGCTTCTACCCATTTAGTAACAAAATCAATACAAGCCAAGATATACCTTTTACTTAAAGATGTGGGATTTATGTGTCCTACAAAATCAATAACCCATTTTTCAAAGGGGTCAATCATGACTTGAGGACATAAAGGAATTTCATTGGCTTGAACACGCTGACCCATTCGTTGACAACTATCACAATGCCTAAGATATTAATTTGGAATCCTTAAACAAAGAAGGCCAAAAATAGCCAATGTGTAAAATCTTATATGCAGTTCGTTTTTCAGCAAAGTGGCCACCACAAGGTTCATCATGGGAAGATTTTAAAATATCAAACATTTCTTCCTCTTTTACACATCTACAAATAGCAAAATCTGGTCTAGTGTAAAAGAGGTCTCCCTGTATTGAAGAATATGAAGCACTTTTTTGAATAATATTTCGCTTTTCATGAGCATATAAGCGAAGTGGTGTCTTTCCAGTGATAAATAGTTGGTTATGTTAGCAAACCATGGAGATTTTGCTGACATAGAAAAGAGATGCTCATCAAGGAAATCATCAACAATAGGAATTGCTTCGCTAGGATTGTTTAATTTGGAAAGATAAAAAGCTACAACATTAGACTTTCATGGTCTATCAATAATTGTAACATTGAATTCCTATAATAGAAGTAACCACCTAGTCACTCTACAACTAGTTAAAGGCTTATTGATTAAATATCTTATAGCAGAATGATCAGTATGCACATAAACTTCATATCCTGTAGTGTAATGTCTGAATTTAATAATAGAAAAAATAATGACTAAAAATTCTTTCTCATTCATTGTATAGTTAAATTCGGCAGGTGACAACATTTTACTAATGTAGTAAATGGCATAGGACTATTTATTATCCTCTTGTCCTAAGTTGCACCAATATCAGTGTTTGAAGCATCGGAGGAAATATGAAATGGCAGGGACCAGTTCAGTCGTCTCAAAACTGGTGCCTGTACTAATTTTTCCTTCAATGTTTCAAACAACTATTGGCAAGTTGTGGACCAAGTGAATTCACTATCCTTAGCTAGTAATCGAAAAAGGGGGGTAGCAATCTTTGAAAAAATTTCAATGAATCTCCGGTAATAACCAGCATGTCCCAGAAAACCTCTCACTTCCCTTTGAGTTTTGGGTGCACACAGATGAATAATGACTTCAATTTTAGTGGGGTCTACCTGAATACCTTTGTCAGAGATCAAATAACCAAGAACCACTCGTGCTTTTCACATTAATCTACATTTTTTATCACTCAAAGCAATATGGGCCTCTTGGAAACGTAAAAGCACTTTTTCTAAATTTTTAATAGCTTCATTAAATGAGATATCAAACGCAAAAAAATCATCCATATAAATCTCAACACGTTCAAGATCAGAAAAATGGCTAGCATAGCCCTTTGAAAGGTAGCAGGTGCATTACACAACCCAAAAGGAAGCACTCAGTAGGCAAATGTACCCCAAGGGCATGTGAAGGTGGTTTTGTCTTGATCTTAGGGTGTGATATGGATTTGGTTATACCCATTTAAGCCATCTAAAAATGAAAATTACTTTTTACCGACAAGGGTATCTAGCACCTGATCGATTAAAGGAAGGGAAAAGTAATCCTTGCGAGTGGCTTTGTTTAATTCTCGTTAGTCAATGAAAATACGCCATCTCCCATCTTTCTTAGGGACTATCACTAATGGAGAGACCCACTAGATGTTAGAAATGGGGTAGATGAAATTAGCATCTAATAGTTTTTGTAATTCTTCCTTAACAATATCTCTGAGTGCGGGATTCATTCTTCTCTAGGGTTGTCAGACAGGGCGGGCTCCCTCCTAGATATAGATATGATGAGTACAAGTCTAGGGAGGAATGCATTTCATGTATTCATAACTCCAAGCCAATGCATCTAAATGATCTCGCAACGAGGTAGCAAGCTACTCTTGCTGAGATGAATCCAGGTTTGAACTAATGTGTAAGGATTTTCCTAGACTAATTTGAACAAGAGTGATCTTAGGCTCAAGAGTATAGGAAGATGATGCCACAGTATGGGATAAGGAAGGTTTGGAATCAGAGTTTTCTTGAAAATCTAGACTAAAGATCTAGTGAAGTGTATCAAAACTAGGCATAGTGTCTAGATTGTTCAAGAAATCTCGTAATTCACCATCCTGAGCAGACTCAGTATGATGATAAATTGAAGAAATAGGATGGGTCTCCTCATCACTACTATCATAATCTAACCATAAGGTATCCTTGAGTTCTCGAATAGATCTAGCAGGTGGGTATAAGGTGACCTTTTTCCTACAGTCTCCATGTGAAATTTACATATCATTGGAGTGACATCCAATATAAGCATCAAAGGTGGCAAGCCATGGTCATCCCACTGGATTCTTTGGGTGAAGCACAATGGAATCCACAAGGTATTCCCATGAATCTATAAAGACAACCACATCACCCAATACTCCATTGGGCTTGATTTTAGATCTATTTACAAGTTCAAGCACAGTGGGTGTAGGATGAATATGGCCCAACCCAAGTTGTTCCATAGTTTTCCTGGTCATCACATTGATGGTCACTTTGAGGTCTATTGATACATTAGAGACAATGATATCACCTATTTGGACATAAACAACTAGGTTTCAAGGATCTGTATATTTCTCCATCCATAAGCATCATGTCATTAACTCAACTGCTCTACCAACAAACTAAATGGTCTGAGGTTATACTCTCTTTCTCCCTAGATTTTTAAGACATAATTCCTTAATGATTTTTGTACAGATGGGAATTTCTCAGATAGCCTGAAGTAAAGGAACCTTTATACAAATATTCCTTAATTCAGAAGCCAAAGTGGAATCAGAGTCACTCTTCTCCATTACCAACCGCTCTAGATAGGGGGGTGTTGGATGCTATAAGGTGTCTTTAAAAACTCCTAATTTCCTCACATTAATCATCAACCTGGGTATGTCTTTTTGTTCCAAGATTGTACACAATATGCGCAAATGTTATATCTATGGAGAGTAATGATTTGAGAAAATTTATTAAATTCAATACAAGAGTAAATGGATTAAATCGTAAATCTCAAGCTTGTAACTTTAGGGAAAATAATCTATCTAAGCATCAAAACTCAACCATAATTAGAACCAAGACTCAATCTTAATCAAGAGATTCTAATTGCAATCACATCAACTGAGTGCATTGTAGCAATAACAGAGCTCTTCTAGCTAATTCTAAGCTACTACGAAGGAATAAAGCATCCAATCCAATCAATAACACTTCTATCTTTTAATGAACCGGAATAACTCTCTCCTAATGACTAATTCAATCCACAACATAAGTAAATGAAATCAATTGGAAAAATTAACAAGTAATGAAATACATACACAAATTCCACACCAATGAAAGTAAATCGTCTGTAAAATTGTAAAGTGGAGTAAATAAACTTGCGGTAAAGGAAAAGTAAAAACATAGGGAACAATAATGGAATCCACCAGTGACCGAGCCCAAGCCGCTAGCAAATACTGCTTAACTACTTCAGAATATCACGAGTGAATAGCAACTCAATTCATGTATTAATCATCAAATTCAAATGTCATTACAACGCGCTATCTTCTTCAAGATTACACTCGTATATTAAAATTAATCCCTCAAAAGAGCGAGAAGTTCCCTTTTATAATCAAGAAGTAAAAGAGATAAATGTGATTCTTCAGGATCAGGAGATCCTAAGGAATTCACAACTAAATGCTATTATCAGACAACATCCCAACTTGCACTAATCCTCTTGATTTATTCCTTGATTCATCCACATAAGACGTGCTCCTTTTCCTCTGTTTAGCAATTTTTGTTCAATCTTTTGAATAGTAGTTGTTCCTTTTGCCAATTTCTGTACAAAAACAACGAAAGTTAGCTTTGCTTAGTCGAACCATATCAAAGAAATTTTATTCATTTCTCATCGAAGTTTTATCAACATCTTACGATATCAGGGCACAAATGCATAAAAAAAAAGGAAAAAGATAGTGTAATCAAGAGTAAAATTATACCCATTGTACGACCCAACAGGGGGTTGATTTTAAGAAGATGGTGAATCTGAAGGTATGGGGATCGGTTGAAGGGTGATATTTTTTTTCGAATGATCAGGAATTACCTCCTCATTTTTCTCCTCAATAATCACCATGGACTGTTTTTGTTTTTTCTAGTTTAACCACCCTTCCCGATCTTAATTGAAGCTCATTTATCCCAACCAGCAGGGTTCGATAGGTAGGAAGAGGGGACGGTCCAACTGAATGAATCAGTTGTACCACCTTATTATTACGATTCAGTACTATTTGAGTAGGTAGTTGAGGTGGTCTGAGTGGTGGTGGAAAAGGAAATGGTGGCAATGATTGACTTTGCTGAGGTAGAGAAGGAAACAATGGTTGTGACATATGGTGTGGTGCATAGGAAGGAGGATACTGTGGCATCTGAGCAGGATAGGAATGGTATGAATAGTTTAGCCCTCTCCATCCTTTTTGCCAAGAATGAGAGGATTGTCCATGATGAAAGTGATTCCGATGTTGCCAATGTTGAGAGTGATTATTATTATTATAATAGGAATATGGAGGTGCATTATCGCCATAAAATGTGGTTCAGGAGCCATACCTGCACATACTTGTGGCCAGTTTCTTCGTGCTCCCATGTCATGTAATGGCTCAAGTTTGGAATGTTCTCCTTCAAGTACAACTTTTAATCCTGGTATGGAGGGGCACTCCTTAGTGGCATGGTTCTCTGAACAAATCACACATTTATTAACACCTTTCATATTAGCAGGACATTCTCGTAAAGGATGTTTTTTTCTACACTTTGGACAAAAAATAGACAATGAATCTTGTTCTTTCTCTAATTTTTGTTGAAATTTCAAAGAGTATATTTTTTTGCTAACAATATTAATTATTTCAATTTTCATGTTGTCTATTTTATTTTCCAAGCCAATGATCATAGCATCTGTAGAGCCCAGTTTGTTAGTTTTGCTTCGACCTCCTCTAGTGGATCTAGATTGATTTCTGGGGAACTTCCTGTACAAGTCACAAATTTGTTCAAAAGTCTTCTGAGCAGTATCTCCTTATCCTAACAAATTCATATTATGTCTAGAATCCTCAATAAGTCCTCGTAGGAACAAGGTTAGAATAGTACTTAAATCAAGTTTGTGTTTGGACCTTTGGAGTATATACAAAAATCTCTCTAAGTAATCCTCGAAAGTCTCATCATCACCTTGTATAATAGTGAAGATCTCGTCCTGCATTTCTATAGTTTTACAATATTCCTGATATTTATTCAAAAATAATCTCTTCATTTGGTCCCAAGAACTTATAGTTTTTCCTCCTAGTCCCGTGAACCAGCGCAAGGTTGAATCCTTTAGAGTTGCAGGAAACAATTTTAATTTCTGGGCATCAGAAGAATAATCATAACTTTGAAACAATATGTCAAATTCGAAAATAAATGAATCTGGGTCTTCGTGAACCTTACCATGAAAGTGTGCAAGAGCGGAAGGTGAAATATTCTTCATTTGTAGATTCTATTTTGAGTTCACTATTGGAAATCCAAAAGTGGACTACTCTTCATGTACCTGGTTTTCGCCAGTCCCTTCTGCATGGTCTTCATGATCATCCATTGTTGTGCCTCTAATTGAACCACTTCTAGAAGGTGAAGGTTGACTAATTCTGAATTGAACTTTCCGATCACCTTTAGCCTCCTTCTTCCCCTTGTCAGGTTGTGTCACACCTAAATCACTATGTCCAAAATCCAAGTGGATTGTTCCAATGTGATCAGTCTGAGTTTGCTTGGATTTTCTACTTGCAAAAGAAGGTTCAATATGAGAAGAGTTTTCAAATATTTTAGTATTTTGTCAGCCCTTATTGGGCTTCGGACCCCTACCTTTCTTTGGGATTCATTTTAAAAAATCAAACCGGAAAAAAACAAAATTCAAATGCTTATAAAGAAAAAGAATATGTTAATTGCTGCAATGAAAAAAATTAGCACTCGTAAAATTCTAAAAATAATAAAAGCATACTGTAGAAAACATAATAGTAGACTTACCCCTATTGCAGAAAATGGAAAGTTCTTGCCAATTCAAATTGCCTCCCCGGAAACGACGCCAAAATGTTGGGTGCAGGAATTGCGATCAGGCGGACTCCTTCAACACTTAATTGTCAACCCAGCAGTTTCATAAAATTAGAGACGAAGCACAAGAAATGCCAAAAATGATATGAAATTTTCCAAACTCTATTCCTACTTCCTTAATTCCAATCTTGCATAATCAAAAAGAAAATATCACCTGTCAATTTACACCAAAGAGATTCTAGTGCTAGAATATGAAAGAAAGTACTTTTGCAGGAAAATAAATGAAAGGAATTCTCAAACCTATTGCAAAAAATATTCGAGAATGAAAGTGTAAGTCTATGTTCGTCTTCAGTATAGTTGTATGCCAGGTTAATAATTAGACCCTTGAAGATATATGACTCCTTATAGATTTTTCTCCCTGCACTAAGCTATTATTCCTGTACTTCTGCAGTGGGCTTGCACTAGTACTAGAACAAACCTTAGGTGCTGGAAGTATATTTTACACCTATGTTGAAGATTGGTGTCTTCATGTAGGAGATCTAAGCCCCAAGGCTAGAGCACTCTGTTAGATCAATTCCTGTACTGGCGACGGAGGTTCCTGCACCAAGTTTTCTAATCCTTCTTTCAAGAAAATAAAGAATGTTATAACTAGGTAAATGAACTTGCAAAGGTGAACAAAACTTCAAAATAAATTCTTCAAACCAAAAGATGCTTCAACCAATCTTAATGTCTAGAGCAAGAATTAATTTCCAAAGTCAAAGCACAGTCGTCTTTAATTAAGGAACGTCTGCATGTAATCTAAAAGATCATTTAGTTATGACAGCACGCTTCAATCCTGTAATAGTTACCCACACAAACTGATCTACACTCATAACCTTCTTAACTCAGAAATATTCCCTTTAAGAATAATTACACATAAGTCTGATCTTTGCTAAATGGCATAAAGTGTAGGTGTTGGGCACCAAATCTGGCTATCTTTCTGTTGCATTTCCATCCCTCTTTTTGTCCTTTTTGCACTTATTCATCCGTATTTACTATGCTAAATCCATAAGGTAATTACCCCTTTTCTATCTATTTGAATATTTTATTAATGAAGTAAAGTCACGGGGTTTTTCCTATTCATAGCACTAAAACACATGTTTAACTGTAGCTCCCAGAGAACAGGTACCGATCTTTCAGCATGCTATAGCAGATCTGCAATTCACAGCAATGACCAGCCATAAGGAAGTTGTGTAGTTGGAGTCGCAGATCCCTGAACCATTCTTGGACCATTCTCTGATCATGTTCATCCGATGTCGGTGCCATTCTGAACTAATGTATATTTATGGGTACATGGTTACCAGGTTTTGGGGGAAAGACATTGTTTTCCTTCACTATGTATAAAAGACAGGTTATTCCTGTAAATGGGGGACCCCCCTTCAATATTGTAATAGTTCTCTTCCAGTTAATAAAACATCACTTCTTTTGTTGCTCCATTCTTTGCTGTGATTAACGCAACCCTGATCAGAGAGCTGGGCCCGCTCTTCTAATCAGGTGCTGAGTATTTCCTGTTGTGTGTCATTTATTATTTCATGATTGCTGATACAGATAGT
Source organism: Pinus tabuliformis (assembly GCA_031772625.1). Taxonomy (NCBI): domain Eukaryota; kingdom Viridiplantae; phylum Streptophyta; class Pinopsida; order Pinales; family Pinaceae; genus Pinus; species Pinus tabuliformis. The sequence goes on along the minus strand of CM062819.1, from coordinate 15,666,619 downwards.
TAATTCTTGTAATTGCCCTTTTTGAGTACTATAGTTAGTTTCAGTTTTACAACAATGTTTTGAGTATTAATCACGAACCCTTGGTCGGTAACAGATGGTAACCTTGCCCCTGCATATAATTTGCATGTTGCTTTGAAAGGATACACACCCGGATTGATAAATTAATGTAGGAAAAAGGGTGAATAGATTGTTCATACCTAGACCCCAACATTTTGGCACCGTTGCCGAGGAGGCTAACAAGGTGCAAGACACAATTTAGACCAACCAAAGTGTCAATCTCTCATCCTGGGGAGAGAACGAGTTTTCTCACTCTACTCCAGGTCTTGAGCGTAGGTGTTTCTTTTTTCTTGTATTTATTTTCTTTCTCGTTTCTATAGGGCCAACCTCTTGTCTTGGGGAGGGAGGAGTCTTTTGACGCCCTGCTCTATGCCCTGAGTTAGATTTATTTCTTTCAAACCCTTTTGTGTTTTTTTGGGAAACCCTAGCTTTTACCCTGGGGAGGGAGGAGTCTTTTGACACCCTACTTCAGATCTGGAAGTATTAGGTCTTCTCAGAAGTTTATTTTTTGTTTCTGTTTCTTTTCCTGGGGAGGGAGGAGTCCTTTGATGCCCTGCTCCAAGCCCTGAACCCTAGATTCCTGTTTTTCTTGTTAGTTGTCTCTCTTTTCATAGGCACTTTCACCTTGGGGAAGGAATGGTATTTTGACACCTTACTTCAAGACTAGAGAATTGTAGGTTGACACCAAGACCTTTCTGTCATATCAACATTTGTATGAACATAGAACCAAATAAGAGGGGTAGAGGAAGAGCCCCAAAGAGGGGAGGACCAAACTTGGGAAGAAAGACTTACATCCAACAAATTATAGCAAAATTTGAATCAGAAGCATCCTCTCGTGTAACCATGAGACCAGGTGCACGAAGAGTAAAATCCGAGGGACAATTGGTAGATCAACCAGTGATGTCTACAACATTCTTTGGTGATTTGACACAGTAGCCCCCTCCAGCAGTTGAGGAGACATCCAGCAGTATACTTGACCAGGGGAACCCTACGGTAGTAATAGAAGGGGAAGAAGTTGCAAGCAGAACATAGATAGAGTCAGGTCACTCCAGCAAAGGAAAGGAGGTCGTAACTGAGGGATCAAATCATCAAGACACAGGAGAAGGAAACGTAGGGGCACTCACATCACCAAGGGACCGAGGAAGTGTCGTCAAGGAAACTCGAGCCCAAGTGGTAAGGAACCCTCGACTATCTTTCGCAAAGCTTTTTTAAATACCCAGAGGTTATTGGAAGATATTTATGGCTCCTACAGCCTCCACTATTGATTTTCTGATCGAGGATCTGAGAGCTGGCGCACCCACGAAGCCCATTCCATTAGCAGCCTTACCAAACTTTCATGGGATTATTTCATAATACCCCGACACGGTTTTGTTCAAGTTTGACATAGTGTGCCGAGGGTATGACTACATGACGAACACCTAGAAGTTAAAAAATTTCCCTGCTATGCTGAAAGGGACAGCTCTACGATGGTTTATGGGCCTTGGAGGATGTTCTATTTCCACATGGGATGAGATGCGAATAGCTTTTCTGGAAAAATACCAATATTACTACAAATCCCAGAACATCAAAGAGGAACTTTTTAAGTTCACACAAAAAGAAAACGAGAGCTTGGAAGACTATGTGGAACGGTTTGAGTACACATTACAGAGGTCAAGTCACTCTGACCTGGATAAGGATATTTTAAAAATTATCCTCCTTCGGGCTTTTCGTGAGGACTCTTTGGAATTGTTGAACATCATAGGAAAGGGAGATATATCAAAGGAAACCTTCAAGGTTATCTGTGAACTATGCATTCAGTGCTCGAGAGGGATCACAAGGAACAGACAAGGGATCCGTTCTGCAAGGGTATCTGGCAGAGGTGTTACAAAGGCAGAAATTGGAAACCTGCTAGACAACTTGAGAATGGATATCCTAAGTACTCTGTCTGCATAGATTGACACACTACAAGTGAAATAGAAGCAGCTGGAATTGGACAAGACCATGGCTATATTCTGCCAAAAGTGTAGAAAGAAGCGTCCAAAGAGGGAATGTCCATTGAACTCCATAGAGGAATGCACAATCCGTGAATTAAATCATGCAACAAGCTCATGCCCCTCCTTGCCAAGCCTGAAAGCAGTGTTTCAAGGGATAGGAGAAGACATGGAGCAGTTGTACCTCATGGGATCTAAAAAGCCATGGTAGCCTCGACCACCAATGGGAAATCAAGGTATGTATTCAGACCCATCTCAATATTTTAGTAATTTCAATATGAATCCTCAATCCATGCCCTATCCACCCATGTGGCCACAATACCAGTTTCTACCTTGGCAACAGTGGAGCCCTCAAGCCGGTTCAAGCTCCCCATGGGATCCAAATTGGTGAGGCTCTTCTCCTAGGCAACTCCCTCAGTCAATGCCACAACAGCAACTCCAACTTCCCTCTAATGTGTCTCCTAGTAGTCAACCTGTCCATCCCCAGCTTCCCATCCAACCAAACCCGAATCCTAATAAAAAAGGAGTTCATCAAACCGACACTCTCAACCTACCCTCGTATAGCATTTCCACCACAAAATTGTATGAAATGAATTTTCGATCAGGTCGGACAATTGATGCTCAACCTCCACCAGTTATCATTAAACAACTTGATAACAAGGGTAAAGAGTTAGAATTAATTAACAGGGAACCAAAACAAACAAATAGAAATTGGGCACCTCTTGCAAAACAACATCAAACTGAGCCACCCTATCCAGAAAGATTGGCTTTGAGTAAATCAAGTCCTCAAGCTGAATTTGACTTGTTTGGTGAATTACATAACTTATTTGTCAAAATTCCCCTATTACAAGCTATGAAGTATGTACCAATATATGCAAAGACTCTTAGGGAATAATGTTCTAAGAAGCCTACAAAGAAATCCAAAGACCCCCTTACTATTCACGTCATGGGAAAATTATCAGATTTTATGATGGGAAAGTCAATTCTTGTAAAGTATGGAGGTCCAGGGAACCCAATTCTGACAATGCAAATTAATGGGGTAGAAATTCTGAATGTACTGGTATAACTAGGTGCTACCATCAATGTTATCACCACTGAAATTATGCACACATTAGGTCTCCATACCTTGAAGCACACACCTACAATGTTAGAACTGGCAGATAAATCTACATTAAAACTTGTCGGGAAGTTAGAAGATGTAACAATTTCAGTGGATTCATGGCATTATCCCATAGATTTCCTTGTCTTACATACGCAATCTTCAGTTAGCGGCCATCCGCTGATTTTAGGTAGGCCATGGCTGGCTACTGTAGATGCTTACACTGTGTGTCGTTCAGGGAAAATGGTCATTTCAAATGGGCACAACACTAAGAATTTAGTGTTATACCCACCTGCAGAACCAAACCCATCCACAAAACCAACAGGTAGCAAGAAAATCTTATCCAGGAAAGAGCCTAAAACGGAAATTGAGGAATTAAGACCAGTCCTTACTATTGGGTAGGCCCTACAGTTAAAATTGGAATCGAAAGATGATGTAATCACATCATTTATGGATGATCCTTGCTCTGTTTCATAGCCAAATAAACAAATCCTAGAATCCATCCTAAGATGTGAAACTTAGGAAACTATTGAAACAATAGAGGGATATGAGTTGCTACCCATAGTTGCACCCCATGGAAGTATCCCAGTAGAATTAGAACCAGGAAAGACCTTGAACATTAATCCAGACCTGTCAGAATCCCAGAAGAAGCAACTTTTAGATGTCTTTTAGAAACATAAAGAAGCCTTTGCCTGGGATTACTTAGACATGAAAGGGATTCCTGCTAGTTTATGTACCCATCATATATATATTAAGGAAGATTGTCGTCCTGTGAGACAGCCTCAAATAAGGATGAACCCTGCATTGAAAAATGTTGTGAAAGAAGAAATTCAGAAATCACTGGACGTAGGTTTTATTTACCCCATTTCAGATAGCCAATGGGTTTCTCCATTAGTAATGGTCCCCAAGAAAAATGTTAAATTGTGGATATGCATGGATTATAGAGAATTAAATAAGGCAATGCAGAAAGATCATTTTCTTTTACCATTTATTGACCAAGTTTTGGACACATTGGCTGGCAAAAAGTTCTTCTCCTTTCTAGACGGATTTAGTGGGTATAACCAGATCTACATAGCTCCTGAAGATCAGGACAAAACTACTTTCACATGCCCCTGGGGAACATTCGCATACCGGGTCCTTCCTTTTGGCCTGTGTAATGCGCCTACAATGTTCCAGAGGGAAATTTTTGGGATCTTCTCTGATTTGGTGGATGATAGTGTTGAAATTTACATGGATGACGTTACTCCATACGGGGATTCATTTATAGAAGGGTTGAGAAATTTAGAGAAAGTTCTTGAAAGGTGCATACAGGAATGAGTCTCCTTAAGCACGGTAAAATGCCATATGATGATGGAGGAAGGAATTGTTCTGGGACATTTGCTCTCAGCTGAAGGAATCCAGATGGATCCAGCTAAAATAAAGGTAATTCTGCATTTTCCGACACCAAAAACACCCATGCAGGTACGTAGCTTTATTGGTTGTGCCGGTTATTATAGGCGCTTTATAGAAAAATTTTCTAAAGTAGCACATCCACTTTTTCAATTGCTGACAAAACATTCATATTTTGTGTGGATAGGTGACTGTAATGTAGCTTTCACGAAAATTACAGAATTGGTCTATAGCGCTCTAATCCTTAGAGGGCCAGACTAGGCATTACCTTTCCATACTCACACAGATGCTTCCTAGACAGCGGTTGGTGCAGTATTAGGATAGCAAGAGGACAGGGTATCATTGGCAGTTTACTATGTTAGTAATAATTTGGCCCCTACTAAATTAAATTACACAGTGACTGAAAAAGAGTTCATTGTTGTCATCTACACCATCAACAAATTCCAACATTACATTACCGAGTATCCTACCTTTGAACATACTGATCATGCAGCTATCAGGCATTTGATGAATGAACCTGTTACCCCTGGTCGTATTACAATATGGCTTTTGCTACTACAAGAATTTGACATTACTATAGTAGACAAACCAAGGAAGGACAATGTGGTTGCAGATCTCCTGTCTATGATAGAAAATGATGGTAACAATACACCAATTGAAAGATAATTTTCCAAATGAACATCTTTTTTCAGTTTCTGTTAACACTCCGTGGTATGGAGATATTACTAATTATCTTGCTTCAGGGAAGGTGCCTTGTCATTTGTTATATAAGGATAAAAGGAAGATTATTCATCATAGTACCCGATATTCATGGATGGCAGGGTATCTCTTTCATACAGGGGTTGATCAACAGATTCAGCGTTGTGTGGCAGAGGATGACATCTATGAGATATTAAAGGTTTCCCATGATGGAACCTATGGAGGACATTTTGCAGATAAGAGAACAGGCCACAAAGTGCTGCAAATGGGATACTACTGGCCTTCTACTTTTGTGACGTTTAGGATTATGTCCATAGATGTGATAGTTGCCAATGGATGGGACAACCTGGGAAAGCAAATGAAATGCCTCTATAGCCCCAGATAGTCCTTGAACCTTTCGAGAAATGGGCCATCGATTTTGTTGGACCTTTCAATCCACCTTCTCATCAGAAAGCTTACATCTTGGTCTACACTGATTATGTGACTAAATGGGTGGAAGCCAGAGCAGTCGCGAGAGCAACGGAGAAAGTAGTGGTAGACTTTATTTTTGAAGAAATCTTTGCTCGATATGGTACTCCAAGGGAAATTGTGTTAGATGGAGGAGCACAGTTCACATCTCACATGATAGGGAAGCTGATGCAGAAATACGGGGTTAAACACAGAGTGACAACCCCTTATCACCCCCAGGTGAATGGACAGGTAGAAAGTACAAACAAGATATTGGAAAATATCTTGACAAAAATAGTAGCAAGTCATCGCTGGGACTTGGCACAGAAACTTCCAAAAGCTTTATGGGCATATAGAAGAACATGGTGGAACACAACGGGGCTTTCTCCATTTGAGTTAGTCTATGGGAAATCCCCCTTGTTTCTGGTAGAATTTGAGATTAGCACGCTTAGAACAACTTTAGAAGTAGGCCTAGACTTATCAGAAGCATAGAAACACTAACTAGAACAACTCAATAAGTTAGGCAAGATTCAATCGGTAGCTGTCCAGAAAACTATTGTTGTTCAACAGCAGAGAATGAAATGGCATGATAAATTTATCAAGAGCAAGGTGTGTCATGCAGGGGATTGGGCATTACTTTACGACTCCCGGTTTAAAGATTTCAAGGGCAAGCTTCGCACTCATTGGATGGGACCGTATGAAGTGGACCCAATGTTTGACAATGGAACAATTAGACTAATTACAATAGACGGGAATCATACTTCGTTCTTAGTAAATGGACATCGTCTAAAGCTATACCACTGTCTAGCCTCTAGATATGCCTTTATCCAACATCTTTTTGATTCATCTAGTTTAATGGTTGTTGGTATACAGGACACTCTCACTCTGCTCTAAAAAAAAAAATGAATTGTTGTTACTCACGTGTTTGTATTTTGCAGGAATAACAAAGGAATATAGCCAGGAGAAATGTAACACTCGGTGTTGTTACTCCGCTGGTGTCGTTACTCCTCTGGTGCTGCTACTCAACTGCTGTCATTCCTCCACTAGTGTTGTTACTCCACTGGTGTTGTTACTCCGCAACTGTTGTTACTCCATCGGTGTTGTTACTCCACAACTGCTATTACTCTACCGGTTATGTTACTCCGCAACTACTGTTACTCTACTGGTGTTGTTACTTCGTCGATGTTGTTACTCCACAACTGTTGTTACTTTGCCGGTGCTGTTAATCCATCGTTTTTGTTACTCTGTAGTTGTTGTTACTCTGTCACTGTTGTTACTCCATCGGTGTTGTTACTCCGTCGTTGTTGTTACTCCGTCGTTGTTGTTACTCCCTGTTGCTGTTATAGCGTCGCTACTATTACTCCATTTTGATATTAATCCACCACAAGGTAGGTCCCAAGGTATGTCTCTGATGACTTTTACAGATTTAATTAAAATATTCCAAAAGATACCAATACGTGCCGCGGACGGCCGTAATTAAGTTGGGGGGGGGGGGGGGGGGGTGTCCCGTCATAATAAACGACGGCGTACCAACAAAAATGCATTCATGTCACATGATTCACACCAACCTAAATCTAGTGATTATGGCATTTTGTAATCATGACCTCGACGCATTGGAATGTGTATTCGTATGCAAAAAGTCACAACTGGTCACCTCCCCAACACGCCGCATTAAACCACTGAAAATGTCCAACCATACTACCATAAGTCGCCATTATTCTCTGAGATTTCTTCAGACGTACCAGTACTATACCATCCTTTTCCCTAAAGTGACCATGACGTTATTACTATTGCCAATGGTTTGAGTCCCTGTCATTTTCCCCTACCAGCTAACTGTATTCGTCGTGTTGATCCTGACTCTATAGCGATGTGTGGACAGTCTGTGCGGCATGAGCCAGAAGACACAACAAGAGTTCGAAATAGTCGAGAGGCATGGTAGGTCTTTGAAAATGCGGGTTGGGATGTCTACTTCAACAGGTTGAAGGGGTCTAACGAGGCAATTACGGTGGAATTCACACTCAATCTGGGAGAAGAAAGTTCTCGGGTCCGCGGGATAGAAGTCCCTGTTATGGAGGAAGCCATTGCAGAAGTTAGTGGGCTCCCTCAAAATCGATAGAGATGGTTTTCAAGGAGGAATTCCCTCCCGGAGTTTCACGAAGCCTTTTTGCAGGTAGGAGAAAGAATTGCCCAAAAGGGTCGAGGATACGGCCAAAACTCGTTACCGCATCCATGGGGAGAGGTAGCAGAGTTTGTCATAAAATATATAACTTATGAAGGGAGATACTCCACTATGTTTAAATATCATCTCCGGATATTAGCTCACCTTTGATTCCCCCGAGCAGAGGCATTTTCATTAAATGTGCCTTATTTCTTACTAAGGAGTCTTCAGCTGATGGCACATTCTGCTCAACGGTCACGACAGGTGATGGTGGTCATTACCCATCACAGGATGGTTTAGCTACTAGTAATGAATGCAATTAGGTGGATTCTGATTCCATCAGAGTTATTTCTATATTCCACGGAGGAAGAGATAGCAGCCACTGTGGCTACCAGGGGAGATGAACCAGGAGCAATGGAGGAAGAATATACAAAAGGAGATGGCTATGGTGACCAGGAGGAGCCAAAGGAGATGGAAATGGAAGCTGAAGAATTTGAAGAAGAGGTTTCTCCTCAAGAGAAAGACACAACTATGGAACCATGGAAGACACAGGAGTCTACACAGAAAGGCCCACTAGTACCACGGCCGAGGTTGATCCACAAGAACTAGCCTCGAATGTGGAGCTAGCAGAGTGAATCAATAGCATGACAACATTAGAGGAAGTACCACAACAAGCAAGGACAAGAGAATTGGTCAATATTGTGGCTGAAGGTACCCCACAAGGACCTCTTACCACCGTGGAGCCGATGGAGGAATACAACCTCAATGAAGAAGAGCTCGTGACCACCCCGACCATAGGACCAATGGAAGACGATGAACCAGGACAAGAAGAGCTGGCACTGGGAGAACCCTGGGACCTATGGAGGAAGCTCTGGGAGAACTAGGACATGAGGCTGGCGCTGCTCCACAAGAACCATCATCAACCTCAGGACCAAACACTCAAGAGCCCTGCTAGTTTTCCTTTTTCTCTTCTATCCCAAGAGGAGCAAGGGTATCTCATTCCCTTCAGTGCACAGAAGAAGATATTGTCATTCCTCCTACCTTGAATTTATCATGAAGACCACAACCAGGTGGGATAGATGTTGCCCAGGTGAAAAACACTCTGGAACTTGAAAGGAGAGAAGAGGCAGATATCCTTGAGGCAGGAGAACCTGAAGAGGTTCCATCAGACATATCAATAGGTGATCATCTCACAAGGGCACCACCGGTTGTGGTGATCTCACAACAAAAGGAAGTAGTTGTTGGTGAAGAGGAGGGACCAAACGAAGCGGTCTCGACGAATGAGCCAATGGTAAGGCCAGGCGAGAAGGCCATAAAACAAGAAATAATCGAGAAAGGACGGGTAGTGGAAGGAAATCAAACAGTCGACATAGCGTAAATTGTCTCGGGGGATTTACCTCTAGCTGAACCAGTTGCCAAAACTGAAGAAGTTTTGGTTAAGCGAGAATGGGTGGAGCTGTGTGAACAGTGAAGACTACCTGTAAAACAAAAATACCAGCTGCAATTTAGAGAAACAATGCGGCTTAAGATGGAGGTTAGGAAATTAAGGAAGCAGGTACACAAATTGCAGAAGCAGGTGAAGAAATACAAGCGGCAGGCCAAAAGGTGCAAAGCCACAATAGTGGAAGTAGGGACTCAGGTGGACCAGATAGCCACAACTTCTGCTACCACTCAAACAGACCCGTTCGAGTGACTGTTTGAAGACCGTGAATATGCCCTAATAGCTGAAGTGCAGACTTGGAAATCCACTATAGCTCAGTGTCAAAGTGAGGTCAAAAGAACTCATGAACAAGCCTCCACAACCATTTTTGAATATGTGGAGTGTATAGATGTCATGAGATTGAGGCATGCGAAGTAGCAGCTCAAGATGGAGCAGCTGGAAAATCAAGTGGCTGAGTTGAAAGCTGATAAGGAGATGTTTAACTTAGCACAAGAGGTGATGGCATGTCATTCCCATGCTTCTTGTTATTCTTTATTCTTGCATGAACATTTTCTTTTATTTTGCATGGAGAGCATAAAGAACGAGATCAGTTATGAAATAGAGGATGGTGTACAATCCTCCGCATATTTAGGAGCCATGATGTGCCAACTCAGCATTTGATGTGTGAGTTTTACATGCATGGGTATCTACTGTGCCTGGACAGAGAATTCAACCCAGACCCATATGTGGGAGACATTCATTTAAGGGCTCTCACCTCTTACACTTCTAATCAGATCAGTTGATAGAAGGCTTTTAATACATTCGAGTCCAATCAGGTTACAAAGCCATTTATAGTAAGAGGAGAGCACAAAAGGTCAATAACCATGTTCACTAAACACAACACCTTTTTGGGAATTGAGGGAAACAATGAAAGGATGCTAAGGACACAGAAATGGTGTCTTGATCTTTGTGTCAGACAATTAGTCACATTTCAAGAAGCCCTTGATTGTTGTCAGAAAAGATGGATGATGTCACCTACATCTGTCTGGAACAGGGAACCATTTGGGGCACTGAATTTTTCACAAGCACTCACCAGAGTGCCCAAGTATGTGGCATGTGTTCAAACATGTGGGGTCTAGTGGATGGGTATCCGATTCTAGTTCCCCATCATCTGGTTGTCAGTAGAATATTACACCCCAGCATATAATGTTCTGGGTGATTGGTGGAAGGAAATCCTCCTCTCAGAGGCTTTTAAGGTTCCAGGGATAGAGATGGGTGAAGAGTATGATCTCGTTCAGCTCCAGGAAGCCAACAGTCTACAAAACCCAGACCTGCAGAGGCGACGAACTGCATGAGGACATGCAGAAGGCTAGTTGGGGGGAGATGTTGGGCGCCAAATTGGGCTATGTTTCTATTGCATTTTCATCCCTCTTTTTGTCCTTTTTGCACTTATTCATCCGTATTTACTATGCTAAATCTACAAGGCAATTACCCCTTTTCTGTCTATTGGAATATTTTATTAATGAAGTAAAGTCGCGGGTTTTTTCTTATTCATAGAACTAAAACACATGTTTGACCGCAGCTCCCAAAGAACAGGTACCGATCTCTCAATGTGCTGCAGCAAATCCACAATTCACAGCAACGACCACCCATAAGGAAGCTGTGAAGCTAGAGCCGTAGATCCATGAACCATTCTTGGACCATTCTTTGATCATGTTCATCCGGTGTCGGTGTCGTTCTAAACTAATGTATATTTCTAGGTATACGGTTACTAGGTTTTGGGGGAAAGATGTTGTTCTCCTTCGTTGTGTATAAAAGACAGGTTATTCCTATAAATTAGGGACCCCCCTTCAATATTGTAACAGTTCTCTTCTAGTTAATAAAACATCACTTCTTTTTCTACTTCATTCTTCGTTGTGATTAACACAGCCCTGATCAGAGAGCTGGGCCCGCTCTTCTTATCAGGTGCTATGTATTTCCTGTCGTGTGTCATTTATTATTTCATGATTGCTGATACAAATTGTTAATTCTTGTAATTTCTTTTTTTTAGTACTATAGTTAGTTTCAGTTTTACAACAATGTTTTGAGTATTAATCACGAACCCTTGGTCGGTAACGAATGGTAACCTTGCCCCTGCATATACTTTACATGTTGCCTTGAAAGGATACACACCCGAATTGATAAATTAATGTAGGAAAAAGGGTGAATAGATTTTTCATACCTACACCCGAAAAGTAAGCAAAAACCAGTGTTGCAACATCATTTGATTTCTGATTATCAAAAGTATGTTTAATTCAAAATATCAAGAACACTTCAGATGAAAATCATGCTTTTTACAAACGCATTAAGACTCATCCAATACATATAAGAATCAAAGGCTATTACATTAATGAACTAGAGGAATCAATCTACGAAACTGTAAACGTACTAGTGCAGGAATGCGTGCTTGCACAATCCAGGTAGAAAACGAGATTAAACTTCAAAGAAGGAAATCACAAGATTAAACTTCAATCAAGCACACACACCATGGATCCATCACACTGTAATGAAATCAAATTCAAACTTTGTAGAAGAATAAAAGAAACATCTATTTACTTCACACTTTGCATTAAAATAAATTAACACACATTAATAAAAAAAAGAAGAACATGAGTGAGAATGAGTTGGGTTTGCTGGACCCTAGCCAACCAGCTCATTTCCCTATTTAGGAAACATAAAGATTCAGCTCTTTAATCAATGCATCAACACAAAATTACAATGCAAGATTGACAAATCATGGCGTAGTTCCTTTCTATTAATGATCAACAAATATACATCATGAATTCGAATCCAGCCCTGAACAAGGGTTGTACCATCAAAATTACAAAAGGACATAATCACAATATCCTTGCTATAGGTATTGCCCGCTACCCTTTTCTATCTGAGTTCTATATTTTATACATCCATTCAGGCTCGCAGGCATAACAAAATTACATCAAGTATTCTAATCTGAGGCTTTCAGCTATGACGAAATCACAATAACACTTTTTACTAAGCCTTTTAGCTATAACAAAACACTATTCTAGGTATTCAGCTGACGACCAAATCTCCACCATATCCCGAATTTTTTGCTCCGCTCCGAGCCCAACTCAAGTTGATCGTTCTAGAACACTATACCCACATGGAGTGGTGATATGTCACGGCAGTTGAAGATTTTCCAACGGTGCAGGAATCCTACCTGCACTCGACCATGCTAACGAGATGATCAATTCATTGTCTATCAAATACTTTTAGGAAGAGAATTATTAGTTGCAAAGATTTAAAGGTATAAAATCTATGAAAATGATTAATTAATCACATTCATAACCCCTAAACATGAAACATAAAGCTAGTGTAGGAAAAGACATGATTCTTGGACTAGTGCAGGAATAGGGAGGTTTGCAAGGTTAAAACAGAGGTCTAAGGTTATGTCTTTGAAGGGAAAAAAGGTTAAAAAATGAAGCATTTTAGCCTACCAACACATTCGAGGAACCAAAAGATGAATTGTGAGCTCAACCATCCTCATACCAAAGCCCTGGAGGTTCTGACTCAAAACTATTGACATACATATAAGAAAAGAGGCCCCTAAGCCAGGGATAGAGAAAACAAACACCCATAAGCAGTGAGAGAACTACAACAATTATAATCACATATGAGACATTATAATACCAAACACCATAAACATGGGAATACAAGAAACAAAAGAAACCACTTCCACTTTTGTAACTACCACATAGAAGTCCACATATGCCACCTTCTACAGTGACCAAGTTGCATCAAAACCTTTCAACCCAAATACCAACAAAGAGATATAACGAATCATATGGGCATGGATAGATGAACTATAAACATACTCGTGAACCAGAGATTGAAACAGCTGTGACTAAACCCATGCCCAAGGAAAGCGCATCGGTGGAGCCTTCTCCAAGCCACCTTTCTGTGTGAACTAGAGTCGAGGGAAACAAAGTTCACTATCAAGAAACTTACCAAAAATACCACAAAAAGAACTAGTTATCCCATCCACACTTATGCCCCTGCCACCTTCAAGGATGGCATTAACTCCTCGCATGCACAGAGCCACCACTCCATGTTCCTCGTGCATGTGGAGGGTGGCGAGGAGGAACCTTGGGATTATCAACCTCATTCATATGCAAGTCGTATTACCATTAGCTCATACCCTGATCGGGGGGTTGTCTATTTCTTTTTAAGTTAACTGTAAATCTACTATTAATTTACTATATATTGACTCTTACTTTACTGTAGATTTATTGTAAACTCACTCTAGATTTATTGTTAATTAAATAGAAAAAATTAGTTTTTATGTTAAACTCATTGAAGTTATATTAAATTTACTTTCAATCTAGTGTTAACTCCCGCCACCTGTCTTGGATGGGGATTGCACCAAGCGGTTGGTCCTCCCTGCATTGGTTGCTCTGGTACTAACCCCAAGCCTTTCTTCTTTTACATAGAGACATTTATTTGTTACTCATCTCTTTAAACTGCTATCAGTTTTCTATTTAAATATTTTTCTCAGTACAAGCTACAAAGAAGTTGTTCAAAAAAAAAAAATATACCACGTAGCCATTCATCAGGTCCAAAAAAGAACCTTTAACTTCCCAATCAATATTGTAAATCAAAACTATAGGAACACTGGATTACCTTTTTTTTACGACGCAGACGGACGAAAGTTAGCCAAAAAATCCTCGCAACCCAGCCAAATAAAATCTTTGCAAACCCAGACCACTGAGCGAATTTGATCCAAGCACCAATCACCAACAAACTACAAACACTACGCAACCCAAATATTCATAGGAACTCAGAAACCACACCTCACAAACCACACTCATCCTATATACCTTACCACCACCTCCATGGTCGTCGTTTGCACTTTTGTTCCCTATGCCAACACAAATCCTATGGAGCCATCTTCCAAACGCAGGGCTACACATACAAAGTTGTAGTCCGACAACCAAAAACATATAAACAATTATTTCTTGCGATGACCACTTCCTTTTCCCCATTTTTTCTAAATTCCTTATTTTCCAATTCCAATCACTTGCTTTGATATCCTTCAAATGCTCACCTTGTTTTTCATCATCATTTAAAAGTTTCCAACATTTTTTAATATCACTTATTTATCAACAATTTTTTCCATACTCTATTTGCCTTATCATCTCTGTTTTTTATTAATATTTTTATTATTATTATTAATATAATTTTATTGAATTATTTTTTAAATGTTTATTAATCAATTTTTTTTAAATAGATTTCTTAGACACTTTCTTTTTAATTATTTTTACTTTTTTCTTTCCTTCTTTTTATTTTCTCAATATACTATTTTCTCTTTTTTACAACTATTATTTATTCTCAAAATTTTCATAAAACAATTTTCATTTATTTATGTTGGACAATTGGCATTGTCTAGATGGCCAGTGGCCTAGTTAAGGCATCTACAAGTGTGTTGGCATTGATGTAAATGGTCATGATGGGGAGATGTGTTGGGCAGTTGGCATTACCTAACTATTGGAAGGAGTGTTGGCATTGACATCAACCAAACTAGCTTGGATGCTTGTCGCAGCAGATGTTAACAGTGATGGCCCAGGAGGAATCCAATGGTTTTTTGTGGCTCAAAATGATTCCTATGATAGATGCAAACTTTAAGTAGAGAATCACCATAGCAGAAATATTATTGGAGAATCCATAAAATTATGATTACAATGATGAATCAGATGGAAGTCATGGTAGTTGCAGGCTTCATGTAGAGGATCACCTTGGTGGTTTTAAGTTCCTCTATCTGTAGAGTGAAGGAATAGAAGAGTGGCAGAGATTTTGGAGCCATATTAGAGGGATAATATGGTCTCAAAGCCTACATCGAACACTCTACATTGTTATTTGGAAGAGATTTCCAACAATATGCGGAATTCCAGAAATGGATTCCTAGTTCAAAAGTTATGGCTTGTTGAAGTTTATGGATTTGAAGCCTTAGGCAGGAAGGAATATCAACATATCAAAGATCGGTGATCCAGAATATCGGAGATCACATATCATAGGACTAGAGATATCGATGATTACAACATCAGAGCTCTAGAGATATTGATGATCACATATCAGAGGTCAGAGAGATCAGTGATCGCATTATCAGCGCATCGCTTTATCAACAGTCGCAATGTCGGAGGTCCAATGCATCAAAGTAGATACCATGAGAGCTTAGAGGAGATTGAAACATCGGCAATCAGAGCATCAAAACTTCTGAAAGTGAAAACCTTTAAAACTTACGATATTGTTAAAAGTTCTAATAGCGTTAAAAACCATCGGGGAGCACCGCTAAGGATTAACAAAGGATTTCATCACAAAACCAAAGTTCAATGGGTTCGTTTCTCTCTCCTTTAGCAGGACACATGGTGGCATCTAATTGGCTCTAATAAGGATACATGGGAGCACTTTATTAAATCTAATAAGGACACATGGCAGCATCTGGTTGGCTCCGATAAGGTACAGTGGAAGTTGATTTCAGCATGATGTGGTAGTACAATAGGACACATGACAAGCATATTCAACCATATTGGGAGGTCTAATGGGCTATAATTGAGTGACACATGTCACCTCTATGGAGTCACCACAGGGTAGTGATGATGTCATATCGGAAGTTGGTGATTGGAGGATTGAGGATAGCATAACTTTGTAACACTTGATATGTAAAAAGGTTCCGATAAGGGGGGCTTTGATGTGTTGGTACTTGATCAAGGAAAGTAATAGAGCCAAGGGCATAGAGTGAGGCTTAGCACCTAAGTTTTGTGGAGCATATCAGAGGTTGGATATTTCAGAACTCTGATTTAAATGAATTTTGGAGAAAGTTACGATATGTGAAGCTTCCGGTGTTGTTGGCACTTGGTTGTGGAGCCTAGAAAACCAAGGGTGAAAAGCAATAACATGAGGAGAAGGCCCCCGGCAGGGTGCTAAAGGACTTAGAACCTTAATGTTATACTGACAGCCACAGGTAGTGGTCCTATGGTGGATATGCAATAAGGCGCTAGGCAGAAGGGGCTAAAGGCCAATCGTAATATTTTAATATCGTAACATATTCTTAATGGAGTTACGAGATGTTTGGGCTCCAAAATTGCACTGTGGTGTGAAAGCTCCGATATAGCAACACCTAGGAGTATTGAAGGTTGGATGAGTCGGTAGCTAAAGAGTAAATGAGCATGTTAACACTTTGTAAATCCCTCAAGGCTGAAGAAAGGAATCCCATAGGTAATCACAAACCACTTGTAGGTTAAGGTCTAGTCCCCCTAACCTTGGAGAGGGCTCTCTCACTAGATCAACTATCAATCCAAATATTGATAGGATATGGATTTTAGACTCGTTATTAACGTTAGGGGTAGATGACATAAAGTTGAATAATTTTTTTTGGGAGGGAGGGCCACTGGAATATAAATTTATAGAACATGAAGGCATGCATGAGCCATCTAGATAACAGAAGCAAGGTTGGTGCACATTCCAAGTCAACTATCGATTGTAGTATAGGGAAGAATGAAGGAAACACAAAAATATTTAGTCAAATGAAATAAAGCATATGGTTATGAATTATGTTACATAAATAATGGCCAAATATTTAGAATAACCATGACAAAGCAATAAATAATTCTATCATGTATAAGGTCCACATTTATCTTGAACATATAGGAATGAATTCAAGACAACAACTCCAGAAATGGATATTAGATTAACACAAAAGAAACAAAAACTTGATAAAACACACCACAAGAATATTTGAAACTAATAAATCAGTCTGCTCTTAGATTTTATTAAAATGTTTATAGTGCCTCTTCCTCTCAAAAATTCTCCATCATCCCTGTTACGTTGAATATTTAGTCTTTAAATACTATTTCAGCCAAAGGCTAGATACATTGGATTTCTTCCAGCTAAGTGGATCAAAGGTTCTTTTTATCAATGGAAACAAAAATATTTGGGTTAATTACAGGAACAACATTAACTCAAAAAAATCATCTTCATCCTCATCTACCCATAGTTCTTTGGAAAATCCTGAACTGCCTGCCATGGTGACAATGATCCTACTAAAAATCTTCTTGATGCCTTATCAATCTCCTTCAAGCTTATCAGGTCACTTCTGAGCAATTGAAACCATAAAACAAGGTAGAGTACAAAATCATGACTGTGGAAGGGATGTAAATGCCTTTGCCTCAACTCCTTTATGTGTTTCTTAATTTTGTGACCAGAGGTGAGACCAAGGCTTATTATATCAGAGCTTTTATAATCGGCAATTCCCAATCGGAGGTGTAACTTTGGTGCACAATACTTCAACTTAGCTGATTTCCGATTGCCAATCACCTCTGTGCTAAGTCCTTGGTCATGTGTCTCTTCAGGTGACCACATTCCAACTCCCTTATCAGAGCCCCTCTCTCGGCGATCTATAATCAGTGTATTCATTCGATGCACACATTACATTTTGCTGATTGCAATCGTTGATCACCTTTTGTATGTGGCCCTTGGTCTTGTGACTCTCCATGTGCCCACGTTCAACCCTCTTATCAAAGCCCCTCTCTTGGAGGTTTTCAATTAGAGGTTTCACTCTGATGCAAAACAAGCCTCAACCTTCGATCACCGATATGTGATTGCTGATGTCATCATCGCCACATCACCACCATGTCACTGCCATGTGTCAGCCTGTGATTGGTCACATGTGCCACCCATTTTTGGCCTGTTCTGACCCCCGAAAATACCAAATCCACATGCCACATGTCCACCATATGACCACGTCATCACTGACGTCAAACACCATGTGGCATATTAGAACCAATGAGCGTGCAACACGTGTCCCTTTGGGAGGAGAGAGAAAAGGACTAACATTCCCTATTTTGGTGAACAATTCCTTTGTTATTTGGTTTTTTGCCCTCCCGGTAATTTACCATTGGAGGCCTATTTTATCGCAAGCCCAACGATTTCAAAACGTGACCACTCTGCCTCCATTGTGAATCACCGATCACCAATGTGCGAATGAGCCTTGGACCTTGCTTGTCTCCTGATTGCGATGAATATCTGGCATGTGGGATGTGGGGTACTTGAGACCTTTGATTACCTATTTCAATCCCAACAATTTCTAATTAGCGTTTTCCTTCGACCTGCACTATTTTCCCCTTTCGAACCTCTGATATGCGGGATTTGGGACCCTCCTTAGGCATTTTCCTTTATTTTATGGGTTTTGAAAAGTAAACTTCAATCTACTCTAAATTTTTACTATGGGGTCCATTTGGGGAGCTCCACACACCATCAGAAAGATAATTATTAGCTCCATCTGATGATTTCACCTGTAAGATCATTTGAGCCAAACATTACAGACAAAAATCCCTCCCAATTTTGGACTGGTTTTTGACCACAGGACTTCAAGGACTAAATGACATCTTTGACATGTAAATATTTAGGCTATGACACCTAGTGATTCATAGGCTAAATTTACCAAAATGAATAGTGAGAGACCAATACCAATGATTCTTATTATAGGACTCTAACATAGTGCAAAGGAGTTGATCACTGGAATTAATGACAATTGTCAAAGATCTATGGAGTAAGGCAATGAGGACCACAATCCTTAGGAAAGAGTGTTGGGTATGCCTTAAGGTGAGACAAGCTATCTTTGTGATCTGATGCACGTATTAGTGAGTGAAGTGGATGAATGGGTTGGCTACCATAGAACCGATGCAAATCGGAGGAGTTGGTTCAATGAGTCAAATGGATCAACAAAAAACTCCGAGACAAGGAAACGAGGACAATGATCCATAGAGAATCCATGACGAAGTACTTTGAAACCATGAATAAGAATGGAGAGCCTCAGTGACACAAGTGTTGTTCAAAAAGAAGATTGTTCCTGGTTGGAGCATGCAGGTGGACTGCGAATTCATTCTAAATATGGAGAAATAGTCAGGTGCCCATTCTCATGGTGAATGCAGTGGCAGAGACTAAGTCAGACGCGATAGTAGAATGGCATATCCAGGTCGAGGTACACTCACACAATGCAAATACAGGAAAAAGTGGTAGAATCGATCAGGGGGTATTAGAGGAACAAAACCTAGGAGCTTAGATGAGCAAGGTGGGGGGAAGTAGCATAGTTTCCAATGAGAGCTAAGCGGAAAAAGCTCTTTATGAGTGCAATGTTGTGTAAAGCTAAGAGAGAGCTTGTTCTACATAAAAAGGCCAAGAGGGCCTATGCAGAGGTAAGAGACCTCGAGAGCTACGATGTATGAGAAAGGCTAAAGTTGCCTACGCTACTGAGAGTAAGGCCGATGTTGCCTGTGTGATGTGTGTAAGGCACAAGTTTCCTATGTTGTGAGAAAGGTCGAAGGTGCCTATGCAAAGAATGAAGGTTGAGAGCTAAGTGTGCATTGGAGAGAGAAGGTTGAGAGCTTATTGTATGCTCAAAAAGAATAGAGAACAAAGAGCTATGTGGAATTTGATGAGTGACTATTGTTGAGCAGATCAGTGTGCTACTGCAGAGTGAGTAGTGTGAGCAGAGAGAACATAGATGCTATTAGGTAGAGTGGTTGCCAAATTACAAAGAACATACAGTTCTTATTTGAGTGTGGGTTGGTGCCTGCGTACATGAAGTTTGTGCTTCCATCTCTAAGTGGGTGTTTGAGAAGGCTTGGGGGTTGGTGCCTCCTATAAGTTGACTTGAAAAAATCCAAGGAGCTGCAAGTTGGTGCTTTCAAAAAATCTGTGAGGTTGGTACCTCACATGGTGCTTCTGGTAAGCTATACAGGTGTCTAAAAAAAGAGGGAGTTGGTGCTTCCTACTAGTCGGTGCTAGCAAACAATCAAAGGGATTTGTTTCTTCCTATGAGTGGGTGTTCACAAAACAGATTGATGTAATAGATTACACTAGTAGAAAATGGTGAAATTAGTGACTAGGTGACTAAAAACATTAGTCACCGCAACTTTTCCAAGTGAAATACTACAAAAAATTACCAATATTAAGAGACCCAACTAAAAACGACTAACATAAATGACTATTTTAGTCACGAGTTAAAATATAAGACTAGATAATAACTAATACTACTAAAAATGACTAATTTAGTCTAGGAAAAAAAATTGACTACCTAACAAAAACTAAAATAATATAAATTAATCGTTTATGTTAGTCATTTTAATTGCGTCACTTCAACAATCTAAACTTACAAATCATAAGGGATTCAAAGGTTATTTTAGATTGGGTGAAAGGTTATACTTCCTTGTGCACTTCTTTAATGGATCAAAGGATGATTAAAATTATGGAGCTTATTAGAATCTTTAGGGTCATATCATTTGATCACATTCATAGGGAATAAAATTCAAAGGTTGACAAATTATCGAAAAGGGGAGTGGGCCAACACCTCCTTTTGCAACATGACATGACCACCTATATATGTTGCAACAACCTTTCCAAATTATTTAGTTGGTTTCACATATATTTCACATTTCTTCTTCATCTTGCAAACTGGTAGTGCTAAGGGGAGGGTATGAACTTTGATCAAAGAATGTTCATTTAGTAGCACTACCAAATTTCCTTCATGAAACTTGCATGATGATAAATGGATTAAATTTGAATGTTACAAATGTGTAAGTAGTCCACATTCAACTTTGTTGTCTTCATTGTCCTTAGTAACAATGAAAAGTTTGAATATTACCTTTATTTATCATCGCAAACACATAACTCTTTGTTGTCCCAAACATAGTTAACATTGTTGGTGTATGATCTCTTAATTGTGGAATGGTCTCTTGATGATGATAACGAACTCTCAATCTCCAATGCTCATGAATACGATGAATGAATGATCTAATTCCTTACTTGTATAGACAATTAATGATTCATTTTCTATTTTTATTGTGTCATTGTATATATGCTTCACTAGCATCTCATGCTATATGGTTAATTGAGCAAGCTTTATCTTTCATTTTTCAATTATAATTTGGTTGCATGAATAAGCATAGTTGTGTAATTAAAATCATTCAAAATCTGTTAATAATTCATGGTTTTTTTACAATTCGCACACTTATCCCTAACCTTTTACTTTGAGAGTGAGTAGTGTCAAATCACTAGTCTTCGTTAAGTAACTTCCTTTCATTATTCAATGACCTAGCTTAGCTAGATATTTAAGGATTCCCCGCTAGATAAGGATATCATTCTTGTAGTCTAAAGAGTGAGAGAAGGCCACCAAGGTGACATTGGATGGCTTTCTTGATGGGTGGGGTCGCGACTTTTTTTTTCTATGAGAGTGTTTGAGTGGAGATACAATTTAGAAAATGCTTACAAGAAAATTAGTTTCCTTTATTTCCATCACCTAAACTACTTCCAATAAAATCATGCGCTTTTAATAAAATATAATTTTGATAAATAATTAATTCAATAAAATTAAAAAAAAAAAAAATTATTATTATTATTGTTATTTTTTTGTATATGATAGAATAGACAACTATAGCATGTTTGTACTTAAGGATCAATTCTATCCACTACCACAATCACCTCCAAGTGTACCCACATTGCCTCACACATGGAAGACTGAGCCAATCAAAGTTTAAACCAATAACATCATAATAAATGCCTTAACAACCCATTCTATCATAAACTAATCTACACCATGAGGAAAATTAAAAATAACTTTTAATATTAAAAAATATAGCCAATTAATTTATTTGAAAATCAATTTTAACATCTAATTTGAGGAAACTCCGTAAAATAAAATTTAATGTGAAAATGTTAAGAAAAACAAAGTTGGGGTAAATTATAAAAATAAAAATAAGTAAAGTGAAATATAAAATTAATAATTATAATTATAATTAATAATTCAAGCATATTACTCCTAATTTACGAAGTGTCAGAGGCATAAAATCTCTCCATATACAAACCTTTTTTAAAGTGAAAAGAGATTTGATCCCCTGTGCCCTTGGTCAATCCAAAATTAAGATCTAAAATTAAGATAGATCCAAGCTAGTTTTATATCAATTTATGTAATTGAAAGTAAAGAATTATTATTTTAATGAAAAGTTACTTTCAAAAATATTTGTAATTTTCTCAATTTTAAAATGAAGCCAGCCTAGTTCCATCTTAACTCTAGATCTATCAAGCCACGAGAGGGATCACTTCCATCTTAACTCCGGACCTATCAAGCCATGAGAGGGATCACATCTCTTGAGGTGCAAACCTCTTTTTGAGTGAAAAAATTGAGGAAATGTTTGTACCTCAAGAGATTTGATCCCTCTCGATGCTTGATAGATCCAGAGTTAAGATGGATCTAGGTTGGTTTCAGTGATGTGTGGCAAAAGAAAATCTAACAAACATATGATTAATTTTATCAATAATACGTAAATTCATCTAATATTAATATAATCATTTTAAATATGCTAATATGTCTCAGATTAATCTGTATATTTTAATTTTAAATTTGCTTAGTTGCCTCAGTTTGTTGTGATGATAATAACTTTAATGATGAAAAATGATGAAATATAAATTTTGAATGTAAAGGGACAATGTAATAGTGTTGAATGATAGAAAATGTGAATAATAAGAATATAGTCAATTACAAATAGTCTTCGTTGTGGTTAATCTAAAACTAATTTCTTCTATTATTATTATTGTCACCCTTTTTACTTTTGTCATATTTTCATATTGTATTTTCATATTGATTATATGAAAAGGACAGGTTAAACCATAAACCATTTAAATCTTTAGCTCAATCTACTGTAGTAAACACCATTCTTTGTCTCTCCTTCTCTCCATTATTAATAGGTTGAATTACTATAACACAAAAATCATTGTACATTGTCAATAATGTTTTGTGCTTACACTGAAATCAAGGCACAATGTTAATCTAATCACTTTAAAATTAATGTACCATCATACATCAAATTACATCAAAACAGAAATCAACATTTACACTGAAATTAATGAATCTAATGCAAGCAATTAAATAAGATTAGAAAAGAACATTTACACTAAAATCACTGCCTCTAATGAAAGCAATCAAATAAGATTAGAAATCAACATTTACACTTAAATCAATTCATCTAGTGCACGTAAGAAAATTGGATTATAAACCAACATCTACACTGAAATTAATGCACATAGTGCAAGTAAGCAAATAGGATTATAAAGCAACATCTACACTGAAATCAATGCATCTAGTCCAAGCAATCAAATAGTAGAAATCACCATCTACATTGAAATCAATGAATTTAGTGCAAGCAATCAAATAAGATTAGAAATCACCATCTACACTGAAATCAATGCATCTAGTGAAATCAATCAAACATTATTAGAAATCAACATCTACATTGAAATCAATGCATCTAGTGCAAGCAATCAAATAGGAATAGAAATCACAATCTACATTGAAATCAATGAATTTAGTGCAAGAAATAAAATAGGATTATAAATCATCCACATTGAAATTAATGCATCTAGTGAAAGAAATCAAATATCATTATAAAACAAGGTCTACACTAAAATCAATGCATCTAGTGCAAGAAATCAAATTGGATTAGAAATCACTATCTACACTGAAATCAATATATTTAGTGCAAGAAATATTTTTCCCTCTCCCCCCCCAATATATATCTATATCTCCCTCCATCTCTCCTTATTTTCCACTCTATCTCAACCCCCAAACACACATGCTATTTCACTTCATATCTATCAATTTCTTTGTCCCTCCCTCCTCCTCTCCATCTCTCTCTTCTTTCCTCTTTTCACTTTCCATCTATATCTCTATCTCCATTTGCCTCTCTATATCACCGCCAAAACATACACTCTATTTCTTCAATCTCTCTCTCTCTCTCTCTCTCTCTCTCTCTCTCTCTCTCTCTCCCGCTTCTATCTCTCCTCCCTACTTCTTTCCTCTCTCCTTCTCTCTCCATCATCTTTATCACTCCCTCTCTCTCTCTCTCTCCGCCTTTCTCTCTATATTTCTTTCTTCTTACCTCTCCCTCTCCCCCCCTCCAACTCCATCTCTCCTTCCCTCCCTCACTCCACTCTCTCATATTCTATCTCTCTTCCTTCCTCTCTTTCTCTCTTACTCTTCATCCTCCAACTCTATTACTATATCCCTCCATCTCTCCTTCTCTCCTCCATTCTCTCCATCTCTCCCTATTTGTCTTTATCTCAACCCCAAACATACACACTCCCTCTCCATCTCTCCATTGTTAATCCCTCTCTCTGTCTCCACTTCTCACTCTCTATGTATTTCTTCTTCCCTCCCTCTCTCCCCCTCCAACTCCATCTCCCTATCCATCCCTCTCTCCTCCTCTCTCTCTCCCTCTCTTCTCCTCTCTCTCAAATCTTCTCTCGCGTACTTCCTCTTTCTCCCTTTCTCTTGTCCATTCTCTCCATCTCTCCTTCTTCGTATTTATCTCAACCCCAAACATACACATTCTCTCCATCTCTCCATTGTTACTCCCTCTCTCTCTCCACTTCTCACTCTCTATGTATTTCTTCTTCCCTCCCTCTCTCCCCCTCCAACTCCATCCCTCTCTCCTCCTCTCTCTCAAATATTCTCTCTCCTACTTCCTCTTTCTCCCTTTCTCTCCTCCATTCTCTCCATCTCTCCTTCTTTATCTTTATCTCAACCCCAAACATACACACTCTCTCTCCATCTCTCCATTGTTACTCCCTCTCTCTCTCCACTTCTCACTCTCTATGTATTTCTTCTTCCCTCCCTCTCTCCCCCTCTAACTCCATCTCCCTATCCATCCCTCTCTCCTCCTCTCTCCCTCTCTCTCTCCACCTCTCTCTCAAATCTTCTCTCTCGTACTTCCTCTTTCTCCCTTTCTCTCCTACCTCCCTCTCTCTTCCCCCATCACTCTCTCTCTCTCTCTCTCTCTCTCTCTCTCTCTCTCTCTAATCCTCTCTCTTACCCCATCACTCTCCTTCTCTCTCTCATTCTTCCTCTCTCTCACTCACTCTCTCTCTCTCTCTCTCCCTACCTATGTTACTATATCCCTCACTCTATCCTTTTGTCTCCTTCTCTCCCCCTTCTCTCTACCTCTCCTTATTTATCTCCTTATCTCACCCCTAAACATACACTCTTTCTCCCCATCTCTCCCTTGCCAGTCCCTCTCTCTCTCTCCACTTCTCACTCTCTATGTCTTTTTTCTTCCTTCCCTCTCTCCCCCTCCAACTCCATATCTCTATCCCTCCCTATCTCCTCCTCTCTCTCGTCCTTCCTCTCTCGCCCTTCCTCTCTCGCCCTTTCTCCCCTACGTTTATCTCTCTTCCCCCATCTCTCTCTCTCTCGCTCTCTCTCTCTTTGTCCTCCAATACTCTCACTATCTCCCTCCCACTCTCATCTCTCTTCTGCCTCCATCTTTGTGTCTCCCTCTCCCTCTTTTACCTTTCTCTACCTCTCTCTCTTTTTATTCCTCCTCTCCCCTCTCCTTCAATTTATCTCCATCTCTCCTTTGTCACTCCCCCTATCTCTCGACCTCTATAACTTTATGTCTTTGTTCTTACCTCCCATATATATAGAGTTAATATATATCATGATATATTATAATATAACAAATTCAATATTGCATTAAAAAATAGTTATTATATTTAACGTTATTAATATTATGATATATTAATATGAATATTAGGTTTAATAATAATAATAATAATAATCTTTTAATATTAATATTATGGTTAATAGTATTTTTTGCATGGTATTAATAATAATTTGGCCCATGGTATTTTGCCCATAGGCTTCACCTAAATAAAACCTATTTTTTGAGTTTTCATAAATATAAAGAGGTTAATGGAGTAAAGATAAAAAGAGGTTTTATTTATTTACCATACCTCTAGTTTATTTCAATATATATATATATATATATATATATATATATATATATATATATATATATATATATATATATAGAGATAGATAGATATATATAGATATATATATATCTATAAGTCGTATTTATTTACCATAGTTCTTGTTTATTTATATTTATATTTATTTACCATAGCTCTTTTTTTTACTATTCGTAAACCTATTTATATTTTAAATTTATGTTGTATTTATACATAATAATAATTAGATTGATTTTTAAATAGGGTCGACATTAGATTAACAATGTTAAATGTTAAATATTAACGTTACATCTACCTTTATGTTTACATTTACATTTAAGTTTACACGTTTACATTTTTACGCGAGATCTACCCCATGGGCAAAATAATTATTTTATTTTTAATCTGAAATTACAAATAACTTTGAAAAACACATATAAATAACCAAAAAAAAATTATATTAATTAAAATAAAATAAATTTCAATTAAATGAAATTTAAAATAATATTATTTGAATGAAAATTGTTTTCTATTTTCAAAGAGAGTAAAGAGATTTCTAATTATTTTATTTAAACTTTGAATTACAAATAACTTAATAATTTAATAATTTAAATTGTCGTAAATTTGGGGTTTTGGGTGATTTTTCCGTAGGGGTTATAGATCATCTTGCCTTGATAATTGGCAATGTAAAGGCATTGTTTTATATCTGGCATTGTCTCTACCAGGGTAACACCCATCCAAATCTCTTGGAGGATAAAACTAATCCAAATTGTGGGGCTAGATTTTCAGTGGATCCATGTGTTTGGTGCACATGAAAACCTCTTCGTCAACCATCAGAGTGATTTCAGATTCTATCAGCATTGAACTAGCGACAACTAGTTGGGAACTAGAGAAAGAGAGATGCAGTGGGCTGTTGAAACTTGGAAAAAAACTAGTAGGCTTTTAGATTTGAAGTTCCTTGTAATGGAGACATGGTGCGTGCTTCATATATTGGTTACATGTCTGGAAGTTCGAACCAATGTTGATGGATCAATGGATGTGGAGGTTTCATCGAAAGTCGGTCTTTGACAAAGTTGAGGAAACCTTTGGATCTTATGCTTGATTACTCTCACATTGTTGTTGAGCTAAATCAAATATTCAACTTGCAGAATGATTGATCCAATCATTACGCACTATGTCAAAGGTAATTATCTTGCTTCTTGGCCCATCCAGATACTGTGTTGAATCTAGTGAGTAACTCTTAACAAAGTGTGAAAAAACATTTGGTGGTTAATTTTAGATTTTCTGGAGTATTTCCATATTAATTTTTTATTATTATTAGATTAGGTTTTTAATCTATAACTAGAAGATGACGGTGGATGCTTCCAAACTTATATTTGACATTTTTTAATTATTGAAATCATATTTATTTGATTTTTCTGAAGCTTCTCTACATTATTTACTTTTCATGGGAGATCAGATCTTCCATATATGTCTTCAAAACTTCGACCCAAAAAACCATTATCCTTTTTCTCTTAAATGTGTTATTTTGGTTGAATTCAAATTGCAAATATCGGCAGATATGGTTGCGAATGCAACTTTAGTAGCCATGAAAGCATGGTGTAAAGGTTTATCAGGTTGGTTCTTGGATGGTAAATCCCATAACAATTCAAGAATTTTAAAAGTAATATTTGAACATTTTAAATGTAATCCCTACATTATTCGCAAAGGAAACCCAGTAAAATTGTTGGAGTAATTGACCTGCATTAATACTATGGAGAATTATGGGTAGGCTCTAGACACAATGGTTAGTTCATGAAACAACATAAGTAGTAATGATACTCTGTGTTTCTTACTCGAAATTTTGATGAATATAAGTGGAATTTGAAAAGTTAAAAGTTTACTCATGTAAATTTTACTTTGCATATAATTTCCGCATATAATCTTTGTTCAACGAGTAGATTTTTTATTTAATCTAAAGAATTATTGATTCACCATAATTATAAAAAAAAATCGTAAAACGAATCATTGCAAACTAATAGTCATATTGCAGATAGCAGGGTTATCAAGATCATCTACAAAATATATGTTACAACAATTGAAGCACTTGGAAAACATCTACGAGCCATAAGCATTCTATGAAGGAAGGTGAATTATGTGCAATGGAGATGATATAAAAATTTGTTGGCTCTGTATTGTTTTAAACATTTTGATTGGTAATAAAGCAACATACATTAATAAATTTTTTAATATATTTGTGCACATTCAATACAATTCTGAAAAATTGTTTCAAGAGCTCTCTAAAGATGAATGAGACAGTTTTGGATTTGATGTGAAGATGAACGAGACAATTTTAGATTTTATGTTAATATTATTGAGTGGAAAAATTACATCGGAAATATTCATATTCCCTAACTTGGTGAATATATCTTAAATGGGTGAATATATATCAGTGGATCAAAATGGTTGCAATGGCCGACATCAATTTTCACTTCACTGGGTTCACTATTTCTAAGAGAGTGATGAGGGATGTTGGAGTAGAAAGTTGTCTAGATATAAATGGAGGTATGTGTCAATGTGAATGTTGAACTCATTTCCACCAACAATGATCTCGTTAATGATGTGTTTACGTCGCAAGGAGGTAGTTACACATTTACAAATATTACTCCAAGGAAATATAGTTTGGTTTTTTCCCATCATGAATACATAAACTTCATCAATCCTCGAGCAGTATACAAATATCAGGTCATATCAAATCCCACTACATTTTTTTTTCAAAAAGGAAAGGCCATGGTATTTTTCTCTCTTTGCCTTCGTTTGATATGTAGAATAAGTTTGGAGATGGCGCTACTTATAAGGTACAATGATTAAGGTTTATAGAGTATATTTTCTATAAGATTCTCTTTAAAATAAGTGATTCTCATGTTCTCTTAACAATTTCCCAAAGAGGCTCTCCAGAGATGGAGTTGGGCTTTGGAAATCTAGTAGTAGATGACATCTTTTATGTCCCAAGTTATGATATAGATGGCTTAGTTGTTTCTTACAATAACCATATTTTAGGTGTTCATGTATACCTTTATTTAGATGATGTCCATGAGGTGAAGTGCCCTCAAAGAACCTCCTTTTCCAAATCAAGCGCTTTGTCATGCAATATCTGATGCATATGGAAAATTTGCTTTTAATTTTATTCCATGTGGAAAATAAAGGTTGTTTCCATTCTACAAGGGTGAGAATACAATATTTGATGTTTCACTTCCATCTATAGAGTTTATTGTTGAGCACAGTCATGTTAATATATCTCAGCCATTTCAGGTCATAAGTTTCTCAGTTGGAGGACTTGTGGTGACTTCTGAAGGATTCTGTTTTGAAGGTGTTAAGATATTAGTTGATGGACAAGAAAGAGCTACAACACATGTCCAGGGATATTACAAACTTGATCATGCAACATCAACACGCTACACAATCAAGGATGAGAATGATCACTTTGATTTTAGCAGTTTCGAGAATTTCATGGTTCTGCCAAACATGGCTTCAATCCAAAAGATAGAAGCAACACATTATAATATTTTTGGTTCCCTAAAATTAGTGACAAATGGATATTATGGCAAGCGTCAAGTTGGTTTGACACATGGACCAGACAATGTTAACCCTTAACTAAAGAGGATTGATGATATGGGAAGCTTCTCCTTTGAGGTTCAACCATGTTAATATCAAATATCCCCACTAACCACAACAACAGAACGTGATTCTGGTCTTCAATTTTCACCATCACATATTGATGTGACAGTAACTAGACCAATGTTTAGCATTGAATTTATAAAGGCCCTTGTTGATATCCGTGGATCGGTGATATGCAAGGAAGGAAGTGACTCCTCGGTTTCTATATCACTTACTTCTCTCATTGTTGAACTATGTGTTCATAGAAGCTTGACTCTTTAAGTTTAACAAATGAGATCAGTGACTTCATACTTGAGAAATTCCTACCTAGTGCATTGCATCTTGAGGTAAAACATGGACCTTCATCTTATTTGTTAGATTGGGATGATGACTGGTGTTGGGAGAGAAAGGTTATTGATGTCAATGTTGGTGTTTTTGATCATTCAGAGATAATGTTTATCCAAAAGGGCTATTGGTTGTGTATTATGTCTACTTATCCTATGGCTTCTTACATCATACAAACAAACAAAGAACGAATGAATTTGTTGATTGAGAAAGGATGGTAGAAAATCTGCTTAGAAGCTTCTCATGTGCACATGCTTCATTTCTTGAACTCATGCATTTTCTTTGGAATGTCTTGATTAGAATTCAATGTATTGAACCATAAGCCTATATATTTGACTAGTGAAAAATATCTACTAAGTGGTGAAATACATGTTGATCCAAGTTCCTACCCCAAAGCAGTCTCGAAGCATTATTATAGACATATGGCAAAAAGAGGGTGCATTTATATATATGATCAATAATGTCAAACTTGTTTCAAGTGATAATGGACCAAGAAACATTTTTGTATATCAGTACAGTCACTGGGCCAATCTTGAAGATGAAATGGTCTTTGTTCTGAGAGATAAAAGGAATGCTAGTGAGAAAAATAGTTTTGAAAAGGTCTTTTTTTATCTAAGAAGCTGGCACGTTGTTGTTAAAAATGATGGGTGCCAACCTGATATTCCTTCTTTTGTGGGGTGCCTAGGAAAGTACATTCAGGGTCAATGCTACCAGCAATACGAGGTGTTGACATTAAAATAATTTCTCAAAATGATAGTAACAATTGAAAAAGGGTCACTTGGTTCTTCAAACTTCGACAGGATCAGATGGTCTGTTTTTGGGTGGTCCTTTGTATGATGATACTGAGTACTATGTTGAAGCTTCCAATGGATATCATTTAAAAGAACTTGCATAAGACCCATTTTGAATCTTAGTTGTATGCTCATCCAATTTGATCGAATGCTCCACTTGACTAGCCAAACCATAAATAATATTTCATCATCATTATTCGATCTTCTGTACACTCCTTGCATTTGTGGTCCTTAGTAGAGGAATCATTGAATTTGCATCAAACAACCACTAGATATGGACAAAACCTCTTCAATCACATTGCTTCAAACTACAACCATGTTGTTAGAGTATACATAGCAGACAACTAAATAAATAAATCACACAGAGAGCAGAAAATAAAGACAACAATTTAACGTGGTTCACCCAACTAATCTGGGCTACATCCACCAAATAGAGGTATTGACTTTCTTATTATTCAACAGAAGATTACAACAATACATTTCCTCTTCCTTACACCTCACATATACATTTGCCTCTACAAGCTTTACAATTTATAGATGTATAGAAGAAAATGAATAATAAATTCTATCACAACAAAATAGGATAGAATATCTCCTCATCGGGATTTGATGCAATCAGTTTTGGAACAAATTCTATTGTTGGCATTATCCATGAGATTTTAGCCAAATTAATATATACAAAATCTCAACAGTCTCCACCTTGACAACAATTAGCCGAATACCTCATTCCAAATTATTCTTTTCATTTTCTTTGCAAGCCAAGAGAAGCCAGACACCATCGTAGCTTCTCTAATAAAACTGGTTTCGTGAACATGTCTGCACAGTTTTCCTTTGTATGCACCTTTTCAAGAGAGACTCCCCGTTCAGTGATAACCTGTCTTACAAAATGGTACTTTATAGGTATATGCTTTGATTTACTATGATAAGCGGGATTTTTAGCCAAGTGAATTGCACTTTGACTATCGCAAAATAACTTAATGTTGTCTTGTAACCTACCAAACTCACCAAACAAACCTTTCAACTAAACCGCTTCTTTGCAAGCATGTGAAGCAGCGATGTATTCTACTTCTATAGTGGATAAAGCAACAATGTTTTGTAGCTTTGGCATCCAGCTAATAGCTCCACCTACAAGAGTAAAGACATATCCTGACGTTGACCTTCTCTTATCCAAATCACCTGCAAAATCAGAATCAACATATCCGCAAACAAATTCACTACTTCTGTTATAAGTGATACAATAATCACTTGTGCCTCTCAGATACTGAAGCACCCATTTCACTGCTGACTAGTGTTCTTTCCCTAGATTTTCCATATACCTGCTGACAACCCCAAATGCATGTGAAATATCTAGTCGTGTAGAAACCATCGCATACATCAAACAACCTACTACATTTGCATATGAAATTCGAGACATATATTCCTTTTCTTCATTTGTGTTAGGACATAAATTTGAAGAAAGCTTAAAATAGGAAGCTAAAGGGACTGAAATTGGCTTCACATTGTTCATACCAAACCTTAAGAGTATTTTCTCAATATACTTCTTTTGTGATAACCACATCTTACCATTGATCCTATCCCTGAAAATCTCCATGCCCAAAATCTGTCTTGCTGCTCCTAGATCTTTCATATCAAACGTCCTAGCCATCTGAGCCTTTAACCTATTTGATCTCACTTATGCTTTTGCTTACTAAAAGCATATCGTCAACATATAATACTAAGATAATGAACATGTCATTACTTAATTTCTTAAATTAAACAAAATGATCATATTCACTTCTTATATGATTTTGACTCATCATGAAAGAATCAAATTTCTTGTACCATTGACTCGGTGACTACTTCAGACCATACAATAATTTCTTGAGCCTGCAGACAAATTTCTTGTTGCAATTTTGAACAAACCCTTCATGTTGTTCCATATAAATCTCTTCATCTAAATCTCCATGTAAAAATGTAGTATTAACATCTAGTTGTTGTAATTCTAAATCAAGTAAAGCAACTAATGCTAAGACAATTCGAATTGAAACAATTTTAACAACTGGTGAAAATATATCATGAAAGTCAATTCCTGCTTTCTGAGAAAAACCTTTCGTGACCAACCTTGCTTTGTACCTATCTTCTTTATCATCAACACCCCTTTTCAATTTATAAACCCATTTACATCCTACAGTTTTTCTGTCATTGGGAAGTTCTACGAGGTCCCATGTGGCATTCTTGTCTAATGCCTTCATTTCTTCCTTCATAGATTCATTCCACTTATCATTGTTAGAACCTTCTATAGCTTCTTGATAGCATAAAGGTTCATCATCATTAGCAGTTAAAGCAACTGAAGTAACATAATCATCATACCTTTTAAGACGATATCTGATTCTCATGGACCTTCTTAAAGATGTTTCTGGTTCTTCCACAATTTGTTGATTATTATCTGTAGGAACTTCTTCATGATCTTCATCTGAAACTTGTTCATCTTTACTATCATTAGTGTTTGAACTAGTTTCAAACTGAATATGTTGAAACTTAGGTACATTTTCTTGTTTCAATTTAATATCTACATTTGGATTATCAATGAAGATTCATTGAATTTAACATCTATGTTAATGATGATCTTTTGAGTGGTAGGATCCCACAACCTGTATCCCTTAATCCCAAAACCATATCGAACAAAGATATATCTTTTTTATTTAGGATCTAATTTAGAACACTGATGTTTCAGAATTAGAGCATATGCATCACAACCAAAAACTTTTAGTTTAGAATAATCATAAGGATGACCTTTCCATACCTCTTGAGGAATTTTGCATCCTATTGCAGTTGATGGTGATCGATTTATTAAATAGAAAGTCGTAGATACTGCTTCTGTCCATAATTCCTTCCTCAAATTGGCATTACTTAATATACTTCTTACTCTTTCTACAAGAGTCATGTTCATGCGTTCAGCAACTCCGTTTTCCTGAGTATAAGCAGCAGTTATATGTCTTTAGATCCCAAATTCCTTGCAATAATTATCAAATTCCTTTGAAGTAAACTCACCACCATTGTTAGTTCTTAAACATTTAATGGTTCTTCCAGTGATATTTTCAACTAGTGCTCTAAACTGCTTGAAAATTTTGAATAGATCAGCCTTTATTTTCAACATGTAGATCCATACTTTCCTAGAGAAATCATCTATAAAAGATACAAAATATGATGATCCTCCATATGAGTTTGTATGAGATAGACCCCAAACATCAGAATGGATATAATCAAGGATTCCTTACTAGTATGTTTTCCAGTTTTAAATTTCTGCTTGCTCTATTTCCCATATATACAATGTTTGCAGAAATCTAACTTAAAAGACTTTAAACTAGGAAGAAACTTATGCTCAGATAAAAAATTTAATCCTCTGTCACTCATATGGCCCAACCATTGATGCCAAATTCGAATAGAATCATTGTCGTTTTTAGATACAATTGAAGCATGATCTGACTCTGTTCTTCCTTCTAACTGAAAAAGATTTCCAACCTTCTTTGTTTCCATTACTAGTAGGATTCCTTTATAAATTTTCATTACTCCACCTTGAATAAAAGTTTTATATCCATTTTTGTCTAGCACTTCTAGAGAAATAAGATTTTTTCTAAGTTCAGGCACATGTCTTACATCAGTTAAGATTTTAATTGTCCCATCAAACATTTTAATCTGGATGCTTCCAATTTCCACAACATTACATGAGACATCATTTCCCATGTAAACAACTCGATCATTGTTTGATTGATAAGTTTTAAACCACTCTTTATGAATGCACATGTGATTGGACGCACCAGAATCTAACAACCAATGTTGATCATGATTTAACAAATTAACTGATAAAACTTCATCACTTATACCTGAACCGGATGTCGTACCTGTATCTGTTGTGTTTGCTTCTTTATTTTCTATTGAAGAGTCTCCTTTGGATGTTTGTTGTCTCTTCCAATAGTCCTTCTTCAAATGTCCCGATTTGCCGCAAAACCAACATTTTAGCTTACTCTTCTTCCCTTTCGATTTTGACCGAGAGTTGTTCTGCTTACTGAACCGTCTTTCTTTAGATCGACCTCTAACCATCATTGCTTCTGATGTAGAGGTTTCTTGATTTGACCTTTTTCTGGTTTCTTCAGATAACATAGCTCCAACAACATCATCAAATTCAAGGGTTTCTGATGAACTAAGACTTATAGAAGTAACAAAATGATCCCATGACTCAGGTAACGAGCATAATAAAGTTACAGTTTTATCTTCTGAATCAAATTTTACTTCTATGCTATCTAACTACGCCAAGAGAGTATTAAAGGTATTCAAATGATCAATTATTGTTGTACCTTCCTTCATGTGCAAGCTATACAACTATCTCTTCAGAAGAATCCTATTTGTTAAGGATTTAGTCATGTACAACATTTCTAGATTTGTCCATAGACCAACAGCAGTTTTCTATGACACGATGTTAAATAAAACATCATCCGCCAAACACAATCTTATGTCGCTTAGTTATCTATCATCGATGTCACTCCATTCGTCATCTGTCATGGTGTAAGGTTGTTTGGATTTTCCCAAAAGTGACTTCGCCACGCCTTGTTGCACGAGTAAATCGTGCATCTTAACTTTCCAAATTTTAAAGTTATTTCTCCCATTAAACTTCTCGATCTCAAACTGAGCACTTTGAGTTTTTGACATAGTTTGATTTAACTTCTCACACAGAACAGAAAGCTTCACACAGCATATAGTGTCAACAATAAAAAACTTCCTTCAATTCACGTATTGAAAAATGATACATGTCTCCAACTCACGGCGCTTTTGAACCTTCAGCGCCAGCTCACGGTTATTTTTACAAATATAAACTCAACTCTTCAGGAAGATGAATACGGATCTGGTCTTGCATCTTTTAGCAGTGGTTTCACTGCTAGTTTCGTGATCCGATCCACCTAATCAGGACTGTACCGAAACTCATATATTATTTGCTCACTCAAAACGAATCTATGTTTGCTGAACACCAGTATTGCAGCAATAATGCTGCAACTCCTGGGGCTTCCTTCTTTACTTTTATCAACCCGGTAGTTCGTAACAAACTTGGAATCGACGATGTTATATGCACAAGTACTAGCTCTTACTGCATGCTGTCACTTGATCAGTTGGCGCAAGTTTGCTAGGAGCTTAAGCCAACTTCTATGAGTTCTCAGAAGAAGCTCTTAACTGTGATGGAAGAAAGCTAACTCTACAGAGGCTATTCTATGTGCAGAAAGAGAATGAAAACTGAAATGGAATGCAAACCCTAGCAAACCCTAGTTTACCCACTAACCCTACTTTTGCAAGAAAAGAGATGGAAACTAATGAAATGAGTGCCATTGACTACTGAAAAGGTAAATTGCATTTATTCAAGCTACTTTTGAAAATAAATGAGAAGAAATCATCTTTTTGTGCTTCTGAGTGTTTTTATGTTGAATTATTATGGTTGTGATTTATCTAGTTGTGACTGTGTAGAGGTTTGGTGGCAAAGGAAGATGGAGTTGGTTGTTGCAGAGGTGGAGGAAGGTGTGGAGAGGTCCTAAGAAGCCCCTAGTACCCTTCTGAAGACTTTCATTGCGATCAGACTTCAAAAAATCACTCACATGAAATTCTACTGGAGGCTGCAAGGGATCTACAGGAGGTTCTACCGGAGGAGGCCGAAAGTTGTTTTTAGGGTTTTGAAGGTGGAAGAATGATGGGAAAGGGGAAATGAAGGTTGGATGAAGGTGTTGGGGTGTCTAGAACTTGTCAAGGAAGATCAAGGATGAATGTGATGGTTGGATTTGTTCAAATGGCCAGAAAGCAACTTTATGGAGAAAACGTAGAAATTAGGGCAGATTGGTGAAATGTGGTGAATAAGCTGGGGAGTCTATGAGAAGTGAGCTGGTGTTGGTTGTTTTATAGAGGGATGATGCGTTGGGATGTCCTGCAAGAGATCTTCACATTTACTTATCAAAACTGACCAAAGACAGAACTAAAAACAGAATTTTTCCTAGCTTGACCTAATTTCTGACCTACAAATAGAAAATTCTAAACAGTAACTTATGAACAGAAAAGCATGTGAGAGAACTATGGTAAAAGAATAGGAAATGATCTAAGCAATTGAATCTGAACCAATATCAACTTTTCCAAATCAAAGTATCACACTAGCAGTTGCATGGAAGAGCAAAAACTATGTTTTTGGTGGAAAAAGTAGTGCCTCGACCTCAAATCATAGTCCCAAGAAGGAAGAAAGGAGATCAAGGCCTCTTGTTGGCCTTTTTGGGTCTTTTTCTGTCACTGCAGCAACTTACTTAAGCAACTTTAAACAAGAACAACTATTCTAACCATCAAAAGCAACCTAATCTAACAAATTAAAATGAATCTATGCAACAAAAATTAACTCATGAATGGAAACAAAAACATATAAGTACATAAAGGAGGTGTTGGGAAGCTTGGGTTGGGCCCTAACCCAAGAGCTTTAGCTCTCTGAAAGAGATCAGTGCTAGCTCAAAAATTGTTTCATCTTCATTATCAAAAATAGTAGTTACATTACATAAGCTGTTCTCAAAAAGGAACTCGAAAATGTGCTGAACACAATGCTGCACAAAAGTGCGAAAATATACTAATAACTAGCTAACCTATTGAGGCTCTAAGCCTTCTTATTTATACAAATGGGGACTTCCAACAGTCCTCCTAAAATCAAGGAACTCGGCTTCTTAGAACTGAAGATAAACAACAGTCCTACTTGACTTCCTCGGTTGCCCCTTGGAATCATCAATGTGGCCCTTTGTGCTCCGAGTTGATGATGGACGATTTGAGGAAAGGGGTCATTAATGAAGTAGACACCCCCCCTACAAGTCCTCTTCCCTGTTTTCCTTGAGTTTGGCTGCCATTTTCTCATAAATTCCTTGTCTTTGTCCAAAATTGTCCAAAAAATTTGCATAAAACACTCATTAGACTACATGGCAAAGTGACTAACCCAATTCACTCTATTAGCATAAATATATTCAAAAACATGCAAAAAACTAATGAGAATGGTGGATTAAGTCGAAATAAGAGGTAGAATGAGCCCATAAAATTACCCATTTCTGGGGCTCATCATCACCCCCTTGCTAAATGGGTTGCTCATCCTCTGAGCAACTAATCTAACTCTTCATCTTTAATGGCTCTGACAGATTCCTTGACATCCCAAGCCTCTAATGTGGTGTCTTCCTCTCTATCATGGAAACCTGCTTTCCTATCCACTTCTTCCCATTGTTTATGTCCTAGCAGCAGTGGAGGATTGAGTTTAAGACCAATCCAGTTGGCTTTCAAATTTTGCATTGAGTGCTTATACATGGGCACTCTCCTCATGGCTTCCCTCATCCTGTTTGGGGAGTGATACTCCTTGATCCTTAGGCTATGTGGCAATGTATTCCACCTTCTCATGCAGGCATGAAGGCAGTCATCGCCAAACAATCTCTCCATATCCTCAAAATGAGCAATAGCATGTGCTTGCTTGTCAACATATTCAAGGAGAACTTGAGGATTAGCTGCATGGTGTTGGTGGGCATAGATGAGGGCTAAGGGGTCTGTTGGTTCGGCTCTAATCATCAGGGGCTCACTTAGCTCTTTTTCCATTATTTTCTGAATTTTCACTGCTCTCTTTTCTTCATGGCTCATCCACGAATCCATAGCCATTAACTTCAAATCTCCCAATGCAGCATTTGGATCACATAAATTCATTTCAGTGAGTGCCATGTTGTGTAGGTAGAATTCTACTAGATTTGATTTATCCTTAGCTAAACGGTGATCACATAAATGCATAAACTGGCCATAATCTTGGAATGGGATTATGCCCCTCTGGGCCAGTGTCTTAATCTGGAATTGGAGCCACTGGTCTTTAAGGTACAGTGCATATGATTTGGCTGGCTGCCTACACTGCAATTCCTCCATTGCCCAGCTAGCCATGCAGGCTAACTAGGCTTCTTTTTCCTGTAGCTGCCTTTTCAAATCAGCACTTCAGTTTCTTCCTGGGATTCTTTTTCTTGTTGTTGTTTCATCAGTGTCTCACTATCTATCTGTGGTTCTTCCTCTTGTTGTTGTCTCTCTGCTGCCTTACTATCTGCTTGGGGTCCCTCTTTCTATTGATGTCCTTCCAAAATTGATAGCTCATTTGCTCCTTGAGGTTCCCTTTTTTGTAGCTGCTTTTTCAACAATTCATTTTCTTCCTGCAGTTGAGCTCTTCTGATGCTCTCTGTATGTCTTACCATGCCCAATTCTTTGCTCATATCTCTCAATTTGTTTTCCATGTGCCCTATATCTTCAACCCCTTTGGATTTTGCAATCTGCATCTAAGTGTGGGTCCTGACTCTTTCCTTTTCCAGTTCGAAGAAAAGAGGCACTGCAAATTTTTGTGGGATGACCTTCCCACCTTCTAGAAGATTGTAATAGGAGCCTAGGTTAGGCTGAGGTCCAAGCTCTGGTATTTATTTTGCCTTACCTTCCTCTTGGGACTATTCTTCTGCCTTCTTTTCCAGTTTCTCAGTTTCTTTGAGCTTAGCCAATGTCTCCTGTAGAGAGGTTTGTGCCTCCTGTAGGACTACTTTAGAGTCCATTAATTTGATTCTTTCCTTCCAGGTGGAGGTCTTAGGACTCCCTCTCTAGTAAGTGATGGAGATTTTGGAGGGAGATTCCTCCTTTGTCACACCAGGTGCATCCTCAATGATAATAGGTTCTTTCGAAGGTGGCTGGGGCTTACCCACCTTGATTCTGGTGCTCCTCCGAGCTTTGAAATACATAGATGTTTG
Source organism: Pinus tabuliformis (assembly GCA_031772625.1). Taxonomy (NCBI): domain Eukaryota; kingdom Viridiplantae; phylum Streptophyta; class Pinopsida; order Pinales; family Pinaceae; genus Pinus; species Pinus tabuliformis. The sequence goes on along the minus strand of CM062819.1, from coordinate 15,626,989 downwards.
TCTTTTTCTTTTCCCTTTTTGCTTAGCTGGAGTGCTAAGTGCAGCAAGAACAATTGTTGCTTCCCTTGCTAGTGTCTCAAGAGACACTTCTTCTTGCTATTTTTCTTCTTCATCCCCTACAGTTTTGCCTATGTCTGTTGTCTCTGATGTAGTTTCTGTTGTCTCTGGTGTTGCTTTCCCCTCTACTTGCTGAGTCTCTGCCTTTCCTGTGGTAGTATTTTTCTGAGTTTTCTTGGGTTTCTTCTTTTCAATTTTTGTCCTTTTCCTTTTCTCTACTTCTTATGTTGTTTTATTCTCTGCTATAGATTCCACTGTGGTTGTGTCATGTTTCTCTTCTCCTCCCTATTTCTCTACTTTTCCTACTTCTAATGGAATATTCTGTGTTTCCTCATTGATTTTCTTCTCAATTTCTTCCTTCTGCTCCTCCTCTTCACTGCTAGATGGACTCAGGTCATCAATGAGAGTTTTTATGTCATCTTCTCTCGTCATGTTCTTGAAAATTTCCCAGGCTATAGGGATGGTGTATGTGTGGAGGGCATCCTCTACCAGCAATTTAATGAGCCCATAGTGATCCAGTTGGTCTGGAACCCCTGCATTCAATTTGGTGCCACACTCTATCAAGGATTGGAGGAGGAAATATGGAAGACCAAGTTTTCTAGATGCAAGTAGGTCCATTCCATATCTTAGTTCATGCAATAGTCTGAAGTGATAACCATAGACTATATTGTATCTCCCTTCACAGGAGATATATTTCATGATTTGGTAGCTGACCTCACCCCATGGATGAGGTATACTTGTCCCTTTTATCCCAATATTATCCTCTACAGAATGTTCGTCAGGCTGGAAAAATGTCTTTTTAGCAACCTGTCCTAGTGGCTTTTCTTCTTTGCTCCAGGGGAGCCCAAGTGGAAGACCTGTAATTCTGCTGATGAATTCTGGTGTAAGCTCTATGGTTAAGCCCCTGAAACTGACTGTAGCATGGGTCTTTGAATGGGGTCTTAAAGACATTAAAAATTCCTCTGTCACTTCCTCATCATACCCATGAATTCTCTCAAAGAAAGGCGTCCAATTTTCCGTAGTAAAGAGGGCTACCACTTCTGGGTGTTCATGCAATTTGGTGGTATTCAAAGGATCTTTTCTCATAAAACCCCCTATCATGATGTTCTAGAGACTACTGGAAATTATCAGGTGAGAAGGAAGGCAACAAATTCTCAAAATCGAAAACAGAGGAACAGCTGAGGTTTTTCTTTCTAGAACCAAAGAGGGAATTTTTCGTGTTTTTTTCACAACAGAAATTTGCAATTTTTCCTCCCTTCAAACCTTGTTCTCAACCTGAATTTACTTCTCGGGCTTTTTGAGGAAATCAATATTTTGACAAAACAGAGAGTATATAAAATAGTGTTTTTTTCTTTCTCACAAAATAAACAGACTTCCCAATGCAAATTCACTTTTTCAGGCTTGGTTTTCTATGGTTGCATCTCTTCTTTATAGGAGAATACGGGGAAGAAAAAGACAGACTTTTAGTGCAGAGAGTAAAATGGAGAGACTGTATATATTTCAGAAAAACAAAGGTAGACTTTTGTTTTCACTTTCCTTCCTTTTCAACCCAGTACTTTGCTTCAAATCCCACCACCTTTGTAGATATATCACATGTAGAGTGGGTTTCTAAGCCTGCCTTTTTCCCAAGGTCGAATTTGGAAAAAAATTCAAATTTTCCCTCTGTAGAGCTGCTCTCTGGCCTTCCTGTAGAAAGGCTCCTGTAGGCTGTGTTTCCGCTCCTGTAGAGTGTGATAATGCTCCTATAGAGCCCGATAAGCGGGAGGGTTTTGAAAACTGACAGAGAGTGACTGCTTCGAGGTTTCGTAGGTGGTAGGTAAGTTGTTGCAGCTAAGAACGCGTCGATGCAAATGAAAACAAAAGGTGGTGGAGGCTTCTACTGCAACGTACTTAAGCTTATGGCGTGATCTGCGTTGACAAGGTGAGGTGGCAAGAAGGGTACGTTATCCCCATCTGGACCGTTGGTCCCTACTCCAGTGCCATTATGTTATTTCATGTCGCCTGCCTGCAATCACTTCCATCATTCCCATTATACACCGCCACCACTACCGGTTCTGATTTTTTCTTCCCGAGTTGACGGACCACATGTGCTGATTGCATTCACTGAATGTTGTTTGAATTGGATGAGGCTCGTTTGAACTGGACGATGGTGGCCACCGATTTCATTTAATCATGACCATCTCGATGGCTCATGTAGTTTCTAAAAAATATTCATGCAATAGAGGAACGGATTTAGCCACTTACCTGTTAGTCGCTACTGTGCTCTGCATGCTCAGTCTTTGGCGCTTTGTTTTTTATTCTTGCTGTTGTTGGTGCTCGTGGCCTCCGAACTAGTAGCTTGGTTACCTTACGCTAGTGATTCTTTGATCAGGAACTGCTCCTTTCACATTGCATACATCTTGGTTGCACTGACCCTACCTCTGGAGCTTGTTTTTTTAAAGGGATCAGCTGTTACAGGAATCCTGCAAGATTTCTTGTAGCTGCTTCTCCCTCTAAAATATCTAGTTGATGCTTGAGTAGGGCCTGACGAAATAGCTGAGGAAGGTGCCGAAGGAAAGTAAAAGCTATTGGAATGCATCAGGTAAGAAACAAGTGAAGAATGATGCTATTTTATTCATCATTTTTACTTTTTACTTTTTTCCTTTTTAAAAAAAAACAAAAGAAACAAAATTTCTGTGTTTTCTGTGCAAGGAAGAAAAAGCAAGTGGGAATGTAGTGGTGCAGGGATGGAATGGAGAGTTAGGAGGATGAATGGTGGCAGGGAGGTCCACAAGCCTTCTGGACAAATTTATAGCCCTCGGATTCTTTTCTGAACTTGATTTTGAGCTCTCTGTGGTTTCTACAAGAGCCTCCTGTAGAATGCACAAAGCTTCCTGTAGGATGCAAAATTTCCAGAACAAGCGAGACTAAGGCCTGGGAAAAGATAATGGTGATGGAGAAATGAGCTATCAAGGGTGTATGCAGTCTATCCATGTCCTTTTTTTCTTCTGTGACCCCCCTGCAATCTGCAATGCATTCAAACGAAGATAGTTTTTTCTGTTTTTTCTCTGTTTTTTTTATTTTCATCTTTTTTTTTTTTGAGACAGTTGGGGCCCCTCCAAGAGGTTTTCACCCTCACTGCCTTCCCTGGGTGCCTCTAGGAGGTTTTCACCCAAGGATATTTTATTCTTTTTCTGTTTTTTCTCTTTTCTCTCTTTTTTTTGTGTTTTTTTTTGTGTTTAGGGTGTGAGTGGAGTGGAGGCAGAGACCTGCTCCAATACCAACATTGTTTTACTCAGATTTTCAATGAATTCCTACTTGAAAAGGGGCTTCTTGTAGACCTTCAACCTATGCCCATCGACGAGCATGGGGATGGCTTCTTCATCGATGGTCTGGATCATAACTAAACCATTTTCATTGCATTTTTCTACTGTGTATGGTCCCAACCATCTTGTCCTCAGTTTGCCCTTGAAATATTTATATCTTGAATCATACAGTAGCACCCAATCCCCTTCCTGGAATTGGTTTTCTTTGAGGTGTCTATCATGCCATATTTTCCTTTGAAGTTGGACTACCTCTGAGTGGAGAAGGGCCTACAATCTCTATGCATCCAATCCATTTAGCTGAAGTAACCTTTCCTTTTGTGCATCGCTGAGATCTAGGTCCAGTTGAGCTGTCATCCTTAATGTGTTATATTCAAATTCTATTGACAGCAAAGCCTTCTTCCCATAGACCAGCTCATAGGGTGTGAACCCTGTGGTGGTCTTCCAGGTGGTGTTATAGGCCCAGGTGGCCTCAACAGATCGATCTTCCCAATCTTTTCTACTGCTTCTCACTACCTTGGTCAAAATTCCTTCCAAGGCTTTGTTAGTGACTTCCACCTGTCGATTTGCTTGCAGATGATAAGGGGTGGAAGTTCTGTGCTTAATTTTGTGGTGTGTGAGTAGGTCATCAATCCGATTGGATGTACAGTGACTCCCTTGATCTGTGACTAATTCTCTTGGATATCCAAACTTGTAGAATATATTCTCCCTCAAAAACTCAGCTACTTTTTCTTCTGTGGCTGCCTTGATCACCTTTTGTTTCTGCCCTTTTTTTCAGGTAATCAGTACACACAATGATGTAAGATTTCTATTTTTAAGGAGGGTTGATAGGACCCACAAATTCCATGCCCCACTTCTCAAATGGCTCAAAAGTCACTTGGGGTTACAGGGGCATCTCATCCCTTGGAGTAGGTTTCACCATCCTTTGACATTGGTCACACTGGCTGATATATCTCCTGACATCTTGATGAAGAGTGGGCCAATAGTAACCTGCTTGTAGAATTTTGAAGGCAGTCCTCTTTGTTGCAAAATGGCCCCTATAGGGCCCATCATGACAGGTTAGGAGGATGTCAAAAACTTCCTCCTCCCTAACACAACGCCTCAAAATCTGATCTAGGCCAAGTTTGAAGAGATTGCCACCAATCCAGGTGAATGGAGCACTTTTCCTCACAATCTTTCTTTTCTCTTTTGAAGATAGGTGTGACGGAAACTGTGATGAAACCAAGTAATTTGCTATCTCAGCAAACCATGGAAAGAGTATCGAGATAGCAAATAGGTGTTCATCTGGCATTTGATCATCCACCATTCCTTCTTCACCTACAGGCAAGTCTAATCTAGACAGAAAATCAGCAACAACATTTTCCTTACCTGGCTTATCAACAATGGTTAAATCAAATTGCTGCAATAAAAGTAACCATCTAATAATACAAGCATTTACATATGGTTTATTCATCAAATACCTAATTGCAGCATGATCAGTGTGTACTAATGTTTGATAGTCGGTGATGTAGTGTCTGAACTTATTTAGGGAATGGACTACAGCTAGGAGCTTCTTTTCAGTTACAGTATAGTTTAATTCTGCCTTGGACAAGTTTTTACTTACAAAATATATGGCATAAGGCAGCTTCTCATCAACTTGCCCTAAGGCTACTCCTATCGCCTTGTTCGAGGCATCTATATGAATGTGGAAACGTAGGGCCCAGTTTGGACCTCTCAAAATTAGGGCAGTTACCAGTTTACCTTTCAAGGTGTCCAGAGCCTCTTGACAATTGTCAGTCCATATTAACTTAGCATCTTTTCCAAAAAGACCAAACAATGGAGAGGCTAGCTTACTAAAATCCTTAATGAATCTTCTATAATACCCTTCTAAGCCTAGGAAACTCTAAACATCTCTTACCTTTTGGAGAGGTGGGACCCTTTGGATGATGGCAATCTTGTTGGGATCTGTAATGTACCTAGGGGGGATAATATGGGGTACAAAGGGAGGTACCCAAGGGAATAATGTAATAATGGGATGGGGCATAGTAATAAATAAGGTGGTTAACCCATATCATGTAAGGGACCACAAGTAGTTAGTAATAATGTAATGGGCCCTTGGTATTAGATAGATGGTATTGAGGGAACCATGGTATTGACCCATGGTATTGTATGTATGAGGCCTATATAGAGGCTAGAGACTCCACATTGAGAGATGTCAAGGATTATTGTATGAACAGGCATATGGCTTGTGGAGTGTTCTCCTTCCTTAAGAAGTGAATGTATGGTGTCGCCCTACCTTAAGGGTTTGATTAATAAAGGGAAGCATTTATCTATATTCAGATGTTGTTATTTCTAGTGTTATCTACAATTTTTGGGTATATTGGTTTCATTTCATATACCGGTTAGTTTCAAAGATGAGGCTACCAAATGGTGGCGCTCATTTGACATCAACGAGTTGCTCAAATTCTCAGATGCCGAATACGAAAGATTCCTTTTAGACAATTGGTCTCATACTAGAAAAAAGGAGAATGAGACATGTAAGGGGTTATTTTCTACTTGTGTCTCCTTATTGCAGTTTCATGGATTGATTCAGAAGGAGAAAATCATTGTGTTTATAAATCCAAGTTGCAAGCAAAATCTCATAAATGTCAACTTGGCAAAAAAATTACCAGTGCCAGTGAAACACATGGAGCACACACGGGTTAATAATGAGTAGGTGCAAGTTTATAAAGATTTGAATATTTCTATGGACAAGTATGTATTGCATTATTATTTTTATGCTTCAGATATGGCTAATGAGGATGTTGTTTTGGGATACCCGTGGATGGAATCGGTGGGTACTATAAATATTAATGTGCAGAAGAAATTCCTGAAGCTCTGGTATAAAAAGAAGAAAATTACATTATAGGATATTTCCATCAATAAACAAGTAGAGTCCACGGAGGCTGAAGTAGAAGATGTTCCAGGGACTGACATATTAGATGATGAGCCTTTTGATGATTGACAATAAAACACAAACATAGTTTGAAGCAGAAAAGGTTACAGGTACTAATACATCAGATGAGGACTAAGTGGTTGAAGTAATATTGGAAGATAAGAAACAACAATAGGCACCACAACATGTACCAGATACCACTCAGGCTCCACTATTGGTTAAAACTTCAGCATATCACCACCCACATCACCCTACAAGACAACAACGAACAAGATGGCAACCAATTAGCCACAAGGACAACAACCCCCACATGACAGATAGAGAGGAGCGAAGATCCACCTACTACACATCAACATAGAAGAGCTGCCACAGTCAACTTCCTGTTGGAAATAATACTGAGAGGGGAGGGTGAATCAGTATTATTAAATCAATATAAATTTTTCATTTTCATATTCAGATTCATATACGCTACTTCAGTTAAGACAAACCGCGTGTATACGCAACTGTGTTTAATGAAACAAACGTATATCCAGTAAACTTATGATTCAGTTATTTGATCCTTAATGAGTGCATCAGAACATTATTAACCATATGAACAGTAAATAGGAGCATTAAAACAAAACAAATAATCACACACAAGAAGCACACATAAACACCATGATATAAGGTGGAAACCCAATGTGGGTGAAAACCACCTGCTGCAAGTCGTCTCTATCTTCTTTTAATAAGAAACTTCTTTTTACAATATTTCTATACTGGTGTAGTCTTATACCATCACGCAGGCTTCTACCTACAGAAGGCTACAACCTTCTCTCATTCTCCAGCTTCTCCTGGAAGGGAGCTGCAACCCCCTTTTCTCTTGTACTAGCCGATCCTTTTACTAGTACGTAGGTGCCGGCCTGCTGAATGCTCCAACCTTCACTTGTTTTCCAGCTGCTACTGGAAGGGAGCTACACCCCCTTAGCTCTTGTACTAGCTAATGTACTAGTACGTACGTGCCGACCTACAGAAGGCTACAACCTTCTCTTTCTTCCTCCAGGTACCACGTTTCATAAATTTTCAGACTGGACACTCATGGAACACATCATCATAATCTAAAGGCCACGTTTCATCCAATTTTCATACTGGACCCATCAGCAACATTGAAGCACAAAATTAATCATCACAGCAATACACCCATCAACTACACCTGCATCATCAATCTATGAATTACCCATACTGAAACACTGAAACCCTGTCAAAAACACAGTCACCAGAACACAGAATAGACAACAGAACTCTGCAACAATAACTAGATCCAACTGCTATTTCAATTATCATGTATACGCTACTATGAAGAACCAAACTTGCGTACATACACGCTTTCACCAAAGCCAACCCGCGTACAAATCTGCAAATATTTACTCATAACCTTGCAGTTGTTTTAGATATCAGTCATACCCAGATCATAACATTCATACAATAAAACATGTGTCAATAATTTAGATCTAGTCTATCCATAATCAAACCATATAATGATAAACATTCCAAGCCTTAAGATCTCGATCCATCGTTCATCATCATTCACATGGGTGCATCCTTGGTTCAGATCAATCGTAGCATCACCAACCCATAACCCGCATACTAGATCTCACACTTCATCAGATGTTCATCACTTCTCAGAAAAATTGCCTTTGCCTAATGATCGTCTTCTCCTTTTATAGTCTTAGGCCTTACTCAATACCATGGTCCAAAACCATTTAGAACCAATACTAGGAACCCAATACCTGGGTTCAACACTTCAGACGCAATACCAAGGACCAAAACCATAGGTCTAAATACCACAAACCCAAAAATAAGCTTTCCCACATGTACGTGCTTTTCCGTGCATGAAAGTGTGTGCATACGTATACGCGACTTTTGATCAGCAATCCCGCGTGTATACACGCCTTTGTATATAGTGAACCTGCGTGTATACCCTACTTGGTATATAGCGAACCTGCGTATATACGTGACTTGGTACATAGTGAACCTGCGTATAACATGCATATGTACGCGACTTGGTATATAGTGAACCTGCGTATATACTCTTCTTTCTTCATTTTTGTAGTCTGATCATCAATTCTTTGCTACTGACCTGCTGCACTATAATCTGTCATCTTGCCATCAAGGACAACACTTGTATCATAATGCCAACAATCTCCCCCTTTGGACTTGATGGCAAAGCTAACTTGTCATACTGAGAACTGTCATCTGATTCCTTTGAGCTGTCCTGCATCCCATGTATTCTATCACATCTGATATCTCTTCTGTAGATTCATCTAGATATATATATAAGTGGGTTGTTCTTCTACGAGTGGGTTTCCATCAAGTACAACACATGCATCATAATCCCAACAATCTCCCCCTTTGGACTTGATGGCAACAACACCAAATCACTCTCCCCCTTTGACATCAAGGGCAAAGGGCGAACCAAGATATTCTCTTTCCTTCATAAACATTCCACTGTCCATACTCCCCTCGAGTACCTACTGAAATCTCTGAATGAGCTCCCCCTTTGTATATACCAAGGTGTACCAATCTGACCATGCTCCCTCTGAGTACATGTCTCTACTCTGCTGAAGTGTGTCATTCATGCTCCCTCTGACTGTAAGCAAGGTCTACAAAAAGATGTTCTATAAGAAGAACATGACTCTATCATAAATGACCTTCCTATCACCAAGGACTCATACATACATCCATCTCCCAACCTAGTGGGGATATACCAATATTGACTCATCCACCCAACCAAGTGGGGATATGCCAGATACCAAATGTTTATACATGACTGAACTATTACATCATCCTTCCCATGAATAGAGGGGGTATAAATTACATCGTATGACCAAAAGTGATTCATCAAATGACTACAATAGATAGAGACGAACTATTACATCATGAGTCTTGATATGACCTTTACATGACATTTATAACAGAGACCAAACATATAAATAAGATCATGATAGTCATCAGCAACTATCATACACAATGTATGATCTGCTCCATAATTATCTGACAACAGCATCTAGACTAGCAAAAAGATATGTCTGCATCAACTCATCCTTTTGAACAGAATTCTACATATGACATACAAAATCATTTACATTATATCATATGTGAAAAACACCATAGCCATCTCATCAACATCAAGATCTGCATGATCCAAGTATCATCACATGGGAACATTTGCATCAATCAACATATGTAAGTATCAACCTATCATCATATAGGTAAGAACTTATCATCATCATGTCTCCAACAATGCAACTTTGAGTAAATATTCATGTATCCAGCACTATGTATCTTGAGCTCAAGAACATTTGTCAAGACTTCTTGATATCATCAACAGCAACAATCCTCATCCACATGAGTGCCAAGAACTATAGGAATCCTGCATCATAATTGTATTATATGATCTTTATGCATATGACGACAGTAGCATATGAGTGACTCATCATCAAGTGTATTCAATCTTTGTACTTCTCCTTATCCTTATGAAGATCACCATGTAAGCACCATATATGCATCCACAAATCTGATCAGAACACCAACTATGTAAACCCAAGAATCATATGAGATTTTGTCATGGACAAATCATAACCATATCATAGCAAGATGTATCATTTAGCCATATAAGCATCATCACTAAGGACTACTAACCATAATTCCAACAATGTATTATCAAAATCATATGCTGCCCCTGAACCTGTGCCATCTTGCTTACTGTCAGATCTGATCATGCATATATCAGCAAGAAGTATCATCATCCACAAGTTAAGATCAAATCATTCCTAAACATCTTACAAGTATCAATACATTTCCACACAACATCAACATATTGTAACCATTATGAAACAGAGCAAATAATGGACTGAATCATATCAGACCCCTTTTCCTGAGCATGTCTCACTGCTTTTCCTCAAACTAACATATACGCGACTATGTAGTAACCAAATCGCGTATATACGCAACTTCCCTTTATGAAACTTGCGTATGAGATTTAGGACACTGAAGTTTTGCACTTTCAGGTCCCTCTAAGTCTGTTATGTCTATATATTGTGTTGTGCCATATCTTTCTGACTGTACTTCCTTCTTCTTCCATATCTTCAAGTGTGATGATGTTTTCTCCTTTTGGTATGGTGCCCGTACTTTGTTCTTGCATTCCTTTGCTATATGTCCAAGCTTGTTACATGCATAACATCTTACATTTTTCATATTCCTTCTATAGAAATCAACAGCTCTGTGACCAAACATATTGCAAGCAAAGAAATATCCCTTAAAGTACCTGGAGCGTGATGATCTTTCTAAGTGATAGTCTTGAACCATTCTTCTTCTGCATCTAGCTGCAACATGTCCAAGATTATGACATACATAATATTCAACATTATTCATTTGAGGAATTGACCAACTATTATTTCCATAGTTAGGAATAAAATATTTTCTTTGAAGAATTTATTTCCTTGGTTGTTGATGGGATTGACCTCTCATCTCCTTGTTGAGCATTTCAGATTTTACATTAGAGCCCCTTGTCTTACTTTGTGAACTAGATTCTCCTTCAACATATTCATGAAAACCAAGACCCATTTTGATAGCAGGAGACCTTTGACTACTAAGAATATCATCCAAGATCTTAGTACTATCTTAAAATCATAAGAGATTATCCTTTTCTTCTAAGTTATCTTTAAGAATATTTACCTCAACCTGATGTTGCTCCTCCTTTTCATGATACTGCTTCTTCATGTTTTCTTCAACTTTTCTTCCTTCTTCCAACTGATGTCTTAGTTCAAGAACTTTGTTTTCTTGTTTTTCAAGAGCTTGGAGTAGTTCTTTATTCTGCCTTTTTGATTCTTCAAGATCTTCTTTTAGCGAGAGGATCGTAGCTTCAAGACTTTCATAGTAACTGGATCTATCTCTGAGTTTCTTGATTGTTGTTCTCCTTTCATTGACTTCATTTCTTAATGATGTCACTTCATCCTCCAACTTTTGACATTGATATTCCTTGTCCTTGAATAACTTCCTTGCCTTGTGTTATCACAAAATCCACCCCTAATAGGCTGCTGATCAGGTAGACCTTGTGTAACTCTTTCAAACCAACTTTTGGTTGAGGCTTAGCCTCCCCAACCTGAGAGGGCTCTCTCACAAGATTAAAGATTTGGATAATGAATAAGATGGCTAACTCTATGAAACAAATGAGCAAGTGTAAGAGGTTGAAACACAACTAGAAAGTATCCATTGGGCTTATGGAGTCAAATATGCTTCAGTATTGACAATAATGTTAGCTTTACATAGAAGTCAGGGCATAAGAATTCAACATATGGAGAAAACACCAGATACACATAGGACCAATACAGTTCACAAACGCATGAAGGAAATTAGAGCACTGTTAGTGATTTATAAGTAATCACACATTCATACCACTATAGATAATAGGAAGAAGACAATACAAGACATTCAAAAAATCGAATTCCTTTTGATTCCTGAGAAGCAAAGACAAGTATTGTATTACTAAAATAGAGTCTTTTCACAAAGCACAATATGAGGCACTTTCTTAATAATTTTCCAACCCTTAATACATTAGTTCTTCTCCAATATATAGAGTTCATGTAGATTCCTTCTTACAGCATGAGGGGAATTTGAATTCCTCCTAATTTGACACCTATTGATACTTAAAACTAACTATTTAATACAAAAGACAGCTAACTAGGAGTCCTAGAGACCTAATACAACTAGGAATGTAACTCCTTATTATGATTACAACAACCTTATCTAAAAATTTAAAGCATTATTTGACACTTATAACTCCATGAAGTCGAATTTTGTGGTGCTCATAACCTTCCAGCTGGCCCTTGATGACTCATCCCTTTGTTGTTCCTAGAAACTAGGAGACTGTCCCTTGCTCTGTTCTCGCTGAAAAGATAGGTCTTGGGACAGAGCGCATAACTTCTCATAAAAAATGTATTTGGAAAAACTGAAGGAGGATTTTGTGAACCAATCCATGCTGAACAAAAAACTCTCTTGGTTTTTTGAAACATCTTTCCTACCACCCAGAATGAGTCTTTGAAAAACAGGTGTAAAAATATGCTTGTGAAAAATTGCACCTACAGCAATTTCGTAGCGCAAGTTTGATCATTCATTTCTCTCAAATCATAATGTATTTGAAGAAATTGAAAGAGGTTTTTGTACTTCAGTATCCTAAGAATGAAAACCTCTTTCACGTTTTGGAGATTAGTTTTTAGCTACTCAGAAACGCTTCTAGAAAGTGACTGATAAAAACAAGGAGAGAAAGTTCCTCCTTTTTTGCTTTTGGTCTCCACAAGGATCTTCGAAATTAATTCTCTGTTGTTCTTCTTTGATTACACAAAAATGTATTGAAGTGCCATGTTCTTCATGTGTTGTAGACCTTTTCCATGCACCCGTGTGAAGATAAAACCTCTTTAATACTGCCTGAAGGATAATGAACAATACTAGCTGTGATCACTTTTATAACAAATGGTTTATGATTCATATATGATTTTCCTTTGCTCGTTTGCCCTTGCTGGATTTCTTGTATTGTGTAAATGATCTTTCCTCAAAATATGCAGCTACAGCAGTTTTGTAGCACGCTACGAAACTGTTGTGTAATCACAAAAAACAGTTTCTAATGCCAAAATTTGACTATCTTGAGCTTCTTTATCTTGTAATGACTCTTCCATATGACATGAGGTTATTGAAAACTAAATAACTTGACACCATTCTTTAAGGTAAACTTCAAAAGGTAGTCTATATCAAAATTTAGGATTACCTTACTTGCCTTGCTTGAGCCTTCAAAGAACTCTGATGTATGTTGACCCTGAATTTGCCAAGTGCTTCTTACGCATGAAAGGAGCATGAGAATGACCAAGACCAATTCTTCCTTACCTTACCCTTTTCCTTTGAAATCTTTTCAGTGATAACAGTGGCTCCACTTGGGATAGTGTGCCCTTGTGGTACACTAAGAACTCGCAGGTCCAGTGCCTTATCCTCTTATGATAAATGGAAATTTGTTTGACAAGCATCCCCTTTAAGCTTCTTGGGCCTTCACCTCAGGCTTAAGCTTGATGATCACTGTAGGAGAAAGAAATCTATATCTACTGAAAAATGCTCAGTCAATCCTTGAGCTTATTTGCATTTTCCTACCTACCTACTAGCTGCAATTTCCACTTTAGGTCAAGCAACATGATATTTCCAATAAAGCCAATCAATTTTCCTTTCTGATATTGGAGGCTCTTGACTGCATTCGACCTCAAAATAACCATGGTAGTGAGATGACCAAATCAACTCATAATATACCTGCTCTTCATAACGCAAATGAAAATGAAAAATTGGTGTGCAAAGATTGGCCATGTATTCATTTATAGATTTAAAGAGGACATGGTTATTTTGATGATCATCATAACATTCTACATCTTTAGACAATTTATTCTCAGCCACACATGATTTCTTTGATATGCTATCCTGTAGAAATTTTGAATAATTTAACACATATTCAACAGATATTATCCTGATCATGTACTATTGCGGAAAACATACACAATACATAAGCTCCTCTACGTTGATCAACAATATAGCAGCATCAATAACAATAAAACATCAAGAGCATTCACACATTAACACAGTATGTATCCCGGGGAAAGCATCGCGCTAAAAACCCCAACTATCTGTATATTAATGATTGAGTCATGTAACATTACACAACATAATACTTCTCACAAGTATCTCCACCTCTGTTACACACAATACAACTCAGATCTGATCTCCAAATCTCTTCCACTGCTTGCCTGCCTCCACTGCTCAATACCTGCTCAAGAACTGATGAGAATGGATTCCCAAACTCGTTTTTTCACCTGCAAAATAGTAACTCACTCTTTTTGGACGTGAGCAAAGGCTAAAATGTGGGCCAAATACGTGAGCAAACTCATTGGCATACTCAATCCCTTGATTGTGCAAGATCTGATGCACAACTATAGTCACAACTAATAGCAATATGATTCTCTACCACTTGTCCCTGTTGAACTGAACATGCACTGACATGCAACTAAGTTAATTGATGTATTCTTTAGTTGTATTATGAGTTAATAATTAGTTTAACAACTCATCATTAGTCTATCTGCAGTTAGACTAACTACAACTAGTTTAACTAAGTCAAACTGAACACAACTCCATCAACTGTACCTCCAGTCCACTAAACTCAACTCACTTGAGTTCTAACTGAAGTCATGCATGCAACAACTCAACTGACTCATAAGAAAAGTGTATTTCCTTCTGACAGCTGCATGTGCCACCTCTGTAGCTCAAACTGAAGTGCTCCAAGAGAATAAGATTAAGTTTATAGTCCAAATATTATTGTGAGATAATAATATTTGACTTTTCTATTTTTGATAGCCAGTCTAAAAATAGACTTTGATCACTCACACTGTGATCACTCACACTTTCATCAAAAATAGAAGTCCATCTATTTTTCCCAACTTGATCAATCATCCATAAACATAGACATGATCCATATGTCCAAAAATAGACATAGTCTAAAAATAGACTTGCGCCAAAAATAGCCTGCGGGCCCACTTAGTGAAGGCGACTCTTTTCACTAAGCTCCATCATCTTGTTGCAATATCAACATATCCAACTACCTTTCTGAATGATACCCACAAACAATGTAATTTTCTTCATTATAAAGATCATTCTTGGATGCAAGATGCTGCAAGGAATTACAAAAATGAACAACTTTTTCCTCTGCCTGAGGGTCATAAAAAATTTCTTTCAGTATTTCTTCTTGTTGTGTGTAATCATTTTCATCTTCATTATGATTCGAAGACTGAGAAGTCAGTTGCATCTCTACATCAACATCAGAGGATTGAACATGGTTTTCATAAGTAAACCCCTATTGATTTTCATGTTGCGTTTCATGGGATGTTATACTTTCTTCTTGGTGTTGAAATGTATTGTTTGAAGAGCCTCTAAAATTTCTTCATCCATAAATTCATCATCATCATAACAATCCTCCAAATATTGAATAAGACTCAAAGAATGTTTACAACAATCTTGGACCAGCAACAAGGAGGGATGACACTCTTTATACATCTCATAGAATTCATCACGAAAACTAGCAAGCGAATATATTGAACCATTTTCCAAACTTTTATACCAAGACCATGCTTTTCCTTCTAAAGTGGTCATAAACATCCTCATGAGACAATCCTCAGGAAACTGAACCTTAAGATTGCGTACATGCATATGAAACCTAACCAAATGAAGAGCAGCATTGTCTTTCTTTTCATCTTTGAATATCGGTAGATCCTCTAACCAATCAACCTTTGGCATAGGATTTGGAAAACCACGGATATGAGACCGATTCATAGGAGCATACCTGGCATTCATTCTTGCAGTGGAACTCATATTGAAACTTCATCAAGCTACTGATCTTCTAGCAGTGGAGTCACCTTCCAATTTCTTATTCGATGTGTGGAGTTGCCAAGGTAGTTTGTAGCCTCAAAAACTTTCTGATCTCCTGCTATCTTCAGAAGTTCAGCTTCTTGATTTCGAGAATGAATAATCTTCAGACTCCCGGCAGACGCACCAAAATGTTATCACAAAAATCCACCCTTGATAGGTTGCTGATCAGGTAGACCTTGTGTAACTCTTTCAAACCAACTTTTGGTTGAGGCTTAGCCTCCCCAACCTGAGAGGGCTCTCTCACAAGATTAAAGATTTGGATAATGAATAAGATGGCTAACTCTATGAAACAAATGAACAAGTGTAAGAGGTTGAAACACAACTAGAAAGTATCCATTGGGATTATGGAGTCAAATATGCTTCAGTATTGACAATAATGTTAGCTTTACATAGAAGTCAGGGCATAAGAATTCAACATATGGAGAAAACACCAGATACACATAGGACCAATACAGTTCACAAATGCATGAAGGAAATTAGAGCACTGTTAGTGATTTCTAAGTAATCACACATTCATACCACTATAGATAATAGGAAGAAGACAATACAAGACATTAAAAACATCAAATTCCTTCTGATTCCTGAGAAGCAAAGCCAATTATTGTATTACTAAAACAAAGTCTTTTCACAAAGCACAATATGAGACACTTTCTTAATAATGTTCCAACCCTTAATACATTAGTTCTTCTCCCATATATAGATTTCATGTAGATTCCTTCTTCTAGCATGAGGGGAATTCGAGTTCCTCCTAATTTGACACCTATTGATACTTAAACTAACTATTTAATACAAAAGACATCTAACTAGGAGTCCTAGAGACCTAATACAACTAGGAGTGTAACTCATTATGATTACAACAACCTTATCTAGACATTTAAAGCATTCTTTGACACTTATAACTCCATGAAGTCGAATTTGGTGGTGCTCATAACCTTCCAACTGGCCCTTGATGACTCATCCCTTTGCTATTCCTAGAAACTAGGAGATTGTCCCTTGCTTTGTTCTGGTTGAAAAAATGGTTTTTGGGACAGAGCTCATAACTTCTCATAAAAAATGTATTTTGAAAAAATAAAGGAGGCTTTTGTGAACCATTCCATGCTGAACAAAAACCTCTCTTTTTTTTTGAAACATCTTTCCTACCGCCCAGAATGAGTCTTTGAAAAATAGGTGTAAAAATATGCTTGTGAAAAACTGCACCTACAACAGTTTCGTAGCGCAAGTTTAATCATTCATTTCTCTCAAATAATAATGTATTTGAAGAAAGTGAAAGAGGTTTTTGTACTTCAGTATCTTAAGAATGAAAACCCCTTTCACTTTTCGGAGATGAGTTTTTAACTACTCATAAACGCTTCTAGAAATTGACTGGTAAAAACTAGGAGAGAAAGTTCCTCCTTTTTTCCTTTTGGTCTCCACAAGGATCTTCGAAATTAATTATCTCTGCTATTCTTCTTTGATTACACAAAAATGTATTGAAGTTCCATGTTCTTCATGTGCTGTAGACCTTTTCCATGCACCCGTGTGAAGATAAAACCTCTTTAGTGTTGCCTGAAGGATAATGAACAATACTAGCTGTGATCACTTTTATAACAAATGGTTTATGATTCATATATGTTTTTCCTTTGCTCGTTTGCCCTTGTTGGACTGCTTGTATTGTGTAAATGATCTTTCTTCAGAAATTTCTTTTCAAAAAGGTTTCCCTTTTGTCCCTCAAAATTGGTCAATCTTCCTCAAAATATGCAGCTAAAGCAGTTTCGTAGCGCGCTACGAAACTGCTGTGTATTAGGCATCATCTTCAGCAGTTTCGTAGCGTGCTACGAAACTACTATGTAATCAAAAAACACAGTTTCTAATGCCAAAATTTGACTATCTTGAACTTCTTTATCTTGTAATGACTCTTCCATATGACATGAGGTTGTTCAAAACTAAATAACTTGACACCATTCTTTAAGGTAAACTTCAAAAGGTAGTCTATATCAAATTTAGGATTACCTTACTTGCCTTGCTTGAGCCTTCAAAGAACTCTGATGTATGCTGACCCTGAATTTGCCAAGTGCTTCTTACGCATGAAAGGAGCATGAGAATGACGAAGACAAATTCTTCCTTACCTTACCCTTTTCCTTTGAAATCTTTTCAGTGATAACACCTTTTATCCTTCCTCTAGTTGAGATTTTAGTTTGGTAGCTTCTTCTTTGAAGGCACATTCCCTTTTGTTCAATAGATCTTTTTGATCTCTAATTTTTTCTGTAAGCCTTTTAAATTCTACCTCTATTTGATATCTTTCTTGCTCACCCATAAAAGCAAATACAGTTGTTTCATTATCACTTTCATCATCTTCAAATGGATGGATACCAGAGTATAACAAATTCATACCTACTAGTTCTTTTGCTTGTTCATCTTCATTCTGAAGAGATTCTGAATCTGAAGTGCTTCTTCCACATATTCCCTAATCGATTCTCCCACTATCGTAGCTCTTCTGAGATGTCTTCTTCTTCTTAGGTGCTTTCTTCTTAAGCTTCTTTCCCATTGCTCTACGGATCTCCTTCAAGCGATCAAGCTTCTACCGAAGGACCTGCTCTGATACCAATTGTTGGAAATAATAATGAGAGGGATAGGGGGGTGAATCAGTATTATTAAATCAATAAAACTTTTTCATTTTCATATTCAACAGATTCATATACGCTACTTCAGTTAAGACAAACTGCGTGTATACGCAACTGTGTTTAATGAAACAAGCGTATATCCAGTAAACTTATGATTCAATTAGTTGATCCTTAACGAGTGCATTAGAACATTATTAACCATATGAACAGTAAATAGAAGCAGTAAAATAGAACATATCATCACACACAAGAAGCACACATGAACACCATGATATAAGGTGGAAACCCAATGTGGGTGAACGTCACCTGCTGCAAGTCGTCTCTATCTTCTCTTAATAAAAAAGTTCTTTTTACAATATTTTTGTACTAGTGCAGTCTTATACCAGCATGCAGGCTTCTACCTACAAAAGGCTACAACCTTCTCTCATTCTCTAGCTTCTCTTGGAAGGGAGCTGCAACCCCCTTTGCTCTTGTACTAGTCGATCCTTTTACTAGAACGTAGGTGCCAACCTACTGAATGCTCCAACCTTCACTCGTTTTCCAGCTGCTACTGGAAGGGAGCTACCACCCCCTTAGCTCTTGTACTAGATGATGTACTAGTATGTAGGTTCTGACCTACAGAAGCCTACAACCTTCTCTTTCTTCCTCTAGGTACCACGTTTCATAAATTTTCAGACTGGACACTCATGGAACACATCATCATAATCTGAAGGCCATGTTTCATCCAATTTTCATATTGGACCCATCAACAACATTGAAGCACAAAAGTAATCATCACAGCAATACACCCATCAACTACACCTGCATCATCAATCTCGGAATTACCCAATACTGAAACACTAAAACCCTGTCAACAACACAGTCACCAGAACATAGAACAGACAACAGAACTCTGCAACAATAACTAGATCCAACTGCTATTTCAATTATCATGTATACGCTACTATGAAGAGCCAAACCCACGTACATACGTGTTTTCACCAAATCCATCCTGCGTACAGATCTACAAATATTTACTCATAACTTTGCGACTGTTTCAGATATCAGTCATACCCAGATCATAACATTCATACAATAAAACATGCGTCAATAATTTAGAGCTAGTCTATCCATAATCAAACCATATAATGATAAACATTCCAAGCCTTAAGATCCTGATCCATCGTTCATCATCATCACATGGGTGCGTCCTTGGTTCAGATCAATCACAGAATCACCAACCCATAACCCGCATACTAGATCTCACACTTCATCAGATGTTCATCACTTTTTAGAAAAATTGCCTTTGCCTAATGATCTTCTTCTCCTTTTATAGTCTTAGCGCTTACTCAATACCATGGTCCAAAACCATTTAGAACCAACACTAGGAACCCAATACCTAGGTTCAACACTTCGGACGCAATACCAAGGACCAAAACCATAGGTCTAAATACCACGGACCCAAAAATAAGCTTTCCCACATGTACGCGCTTTTCCGTGCATGAAAGTGCGTGCATATGTATATGCGACTTTTGATCAGCAATCCCGCGTGTATACGCGCCTTTGTATATAGTGAACCTACATGGTATATAGCGAACCTGTGTATATACGCGACTTGGTACATAGTGAACCTGCGTATAACATGCATATGTACGTGACTTGGTATATAGTGAACCTGCGTATATACTCTTCTTTCTTCATTTTTGTAGTCTGATCATCAATTCTTTGCTACTGACCTGCTGCACTATAATCTGTCATCTTGCCATCAAGGACAACACTTGTATCATAATGCCAACAATCTCCCCCTTTGGACTTGATGGCAATGCCAACTTGTCATACTGAGAATTGTCATTTGATTCCTTTGAGTTGTCCTGCATCCCATGTACTATGTCACATCTGATATCTCTTTTGTAGATTCATCTGGATATATATAAGTGGGTTGTTCTTCTACGAGTGGGTTGCCATCAATTACAACACATGCATCATAATACCAACACTTCCATCTCAAGCAAGTGAGGCACCAGCAAGATCGAGGGTTCACCTTTCTCTTGGATGGCTAGATGCACGTGCATAGTACCAATGGACTACTTTTTTGAGTAGATCTTATTATTTGTGTTCTTCCCATGTTTCGGGGATGAAACATGTTAAGGGGGGTGGAATGTAATGTACCTAGGGGGATAATATGGGGTACAAAGGGAGGTACCTAAGGGAATAATGTAATAATGGGATGTGCCATAGTAATAAATAAGGTGGTTAACCTGTATCATTTAAGGGACCACAAGTTGTTAGTAGTAATGTAATGGGCCCATGGTAATAGATAGATGGTATTGAGGGAACCATGGTATTGACCCATGGTATTGTATTTATGAGGCCTATATAGAGGTTAGAGACTCCACATTGAGAGATGTTAAGGATTATTGTATGAATAGGCATATGGATTGTGGAGTGTTCTACTTCCTTAAGGAGTGAATGTATGGTGTTGCCCTACCTTAAGGGTTTGATTAATAAAGGGAAGAATTTATCTATATTCAGATGTTGTTATTTCTGGTGTTATCTACAGGTATTGGGTATATTGGTTTCATTTCATATATTTTCATATTAGATCTATAACAAGTGGTATCAGAGCACTTTCTTGGGAAAAAGAAGCATTTCTATCTATTTCCATCTTATTGTTTTTGGGTTTATTTGCATTATCTTATATTTTTGGATCATATCTATAACAAGTGGTATCAGAGCTATAACAAGATCCACATGTAATCCTTGTTGAGAAATTGTATGACCTAGCACGATCCCTTCAGTCATCAGGAATTCGCATTTTTCAGGACTGAGGGACAGGTTCATTTCAATGCACTTGGCTAAAACTTTTCTCAGGTTAGTCAAAGCTTCCTGGAAGTTAAAACCATAAGGGGTAAAGTCATCCAGATAGATTTCCACTTAATCATGAACCAGTTCAGCAAATATGCTCAGTACTTCTCTCTAGAAAGTGATGGGGGCATTGCACAACCCAAAAGGAAGGACCCGGTATGCAAAAGTACCCCAAGGACAAGTGAAATTGGTCTTATCTTGGTCTTCCAGGCTGATTTGGATCTGGTTGTACCCGCTAAACCCATATAGGAAGGAGAAGAACTTCTTCCCTGCCAGGCCATCTAACACTTGATCTATGAAAGGCAAAGGGAAATGGTCCTTCTTGGTGGCCTTGTTTAGTTCCCGATAATCGACACAGATTCTCCACTTCCCATTTTTCTTTGGCACTAGCACCAAAGGAGAGACCCATTCGCTGTCAGAGATAGGGTAGATGAATCCTGCATCCAACAACTTTTACAATTCTTCTTTGACAATGTCCTTAAGGGCTGGATTCATCCTCCTTTTAGGCTGCCTGACTGGTTTACAATCTTATTTAATGTAAATGTGATGAGTATAGACTGAAGGGTGGACTCCCTTCATCTCCTTATAGCTCCAAGAAAAAGCATCCAAGTGGTTTTTCAATAAGCTACACAGATCTTTCTCCTAAGAGGTGGATAGGGATGATTTGATCTTCAAGGTTCTTTCTAGGCCAAATTCCACATTCTTAACTTGGAGAGAGGTCAGATCCGCCACACAGAGATCAACTAAAGGATTGGCTTGGGTTTCTTCCACCAACTCTTCTAATGGCAACACACTGGGGGGTGAATTCTAGATCAAGTTTTCAATAAGATCATCCTCGGTTTGTGGGCCCCCATGGTAGCTTCCACTGTACACAATGGTGGGGAATAGACTTCATCCTCATCTTCCTCCTCCAACCAGAGAGGTAAATCATGTTCTAACAAAGGTTGCGCAGGAGGATATAGGACTAGCTGCTTGGACATATGCCCATTCTTGATTGTCATGTTCCCAGCTCAACAACTAATGTAGGCATCTGCAGTAGCCAACCAAGGTCTTACCAGGATGAGAGGATACCCAGTGAGTTTTGCCTTTGGTTGGAGAACCAAGAAATCAGCAAGGTACTCCCAGGAATCAATAGAGACCATTACATCTTCCACAATCCCCTCAAGGGTCACAGTGGAGCGGTCTGCTAGCTGCAGTACTGTTGTGGTCTTTCTCAGGGAGCCCTGAAGGTTGAGCTTAAGCATAGTGTCCCTGGTCATCACATTAATGGTAGCCCCAAGATCAATCAGAGTATGGGGGATTACAGTGCCATTGATGTGGACATTGACTATAGGACTCCCAGGGTCTAGATATTTCAGACAGATGACCTGCCCCAACATCAGGTCGAACAGTTGCCCTATGACATTGATAGTTGGAGCATCTCTCTTACACCTGCCTGGTTTCCTGAAGCACTTCTCCTTGATCATCTTGTTGTATATAGGCACATCCTTTATGGATTGGAGAAGTGGTATATTTACACATAACTGTTTTAATTCTCCCAAAAATTCAGTTTCTTCTGGGGTCGGTTGAGTGGTTCCAGTCAATCTCTCAGGAAAGGGTGGAATGACTTTTGGTTCAGTTTCCTATTTTTATTCCTCATCCTCCTTAGGAGGAGGTTGGATACCTGGGAGAACCTTCCTAGATCATAGGTTAATCTCCTGAATTTCCACAGCATAGATTGGGCATGATGTTTCTCCACTATATACCTGTTGGGCCTGTCTATTATTGGGGTTCGGGTTCGGTTGAGCAGGTATTTGAGGTTGCCTTGGTGGAGCAAGAGGTAATGGTTATGGTTGAACAAGCGGTGGAGGCAAATGAGTGGGAGGAGAGTTGTACTGGGGCTTCCACCCCTGATGAGGTGCATTCCACTGAGGTTGTGGCTGAGCATAAGAGTGGAACGAATGAGCAACTGGCAGAGCCTGGTATTGAGGTGGATACGACCAAGGAGGAGGTGTGGATCAGGAAGGATGAGTAGGGGAACCCCAAGAAGGCATGGAAGTGGCTTGATTGGGGTTGTAATAGGCTTGGGATGTCCCTTGCATTCCCTACTGGTAAGGTCTGGGTCCATGTGGCCTCCTTTGGTTCATGAAATAGAATGGTTCAGTACCTCCTTTGGACCCCTGATATGCAGCTTTATTTGCGGGCAAGGAAGGGCATTGATTCGTAGGATGGTCTTCTTCACAGAATAAACACACTTCTATAGAGTGCAATGGACATTCGTTCCTAGGATGCTTTCTAGTGCACTTGGGACAAAAGATGGCCAAAGCCCTTTCGGCTTCCTCTTGTTTTATTTTGATATGCAAGGTATCCATTTTCATGGCAAGAGTCTGCCTCATCTCACTCTTGAAATCTTCCAACCGATTCTCAAGTTCATTTTTAAGGGATGAACTAGACGAGGATGTACTGGCTAAAGGTTGACTTCCCCTACCTCTCTTTCTAGCTGACCTAGAATGGTTTATAAACACAATCTTTATGTCATCATAAGGTAGTTGGTAGATGTCTCCCCCAGCCAACAAATGGAGGGTATCTAGAAGGTCTTCGGGGACTCCTCTGAGCAGGACCAACTTCAGAGATTCGGGGTCAAGTGTGCACCTGGCCCATTTATAACTGAGCTGAAACCTCTCTTCATAGTCTTCTAAAGATTCATCACTCCCCATGGTCATTTAGAAGATTTCTTCCTTGGTATCCTTTGACCTACAGTAGTCTCGGTATTTTTTGTTAAAGGCTTGTTACATCTAAGCCCAAGTTGTGATGTTGTTTCCAGGTAACCCCATGAACCAACGCAATGCTACATCCTTGAGGGTAGAAGGTAACAGTTTCAACTTCTACTCATCTTTTGCATAGTCATAGGTTCGACAGAGAATAGTAAATTCAAACAAGAAGGTATCAGGATCTTCAGTAGTCAATCCATGGAAGTGAGGTAAGGCTGAAGGACTTATGTTTTTCATTTTTGTGTCCCCTTTGGTCTCTCGGATAGGAAAGGCACCTTTTATTCTTTCCCCATTTCCTCTAACGTTTATGTTTTCAGTCATGGTCTCAGGAGGAATGGTTTCTTGCTCTTCTTCTGTTATAGGATCTTCGTATATCTCTGGAGGTTCGCCTATAGGTTCTTCTAGATCACTACCACCAAATAAGAGAGAAGGGTGACTTAGTGATGTGGTGGGGGTGTTGGGTAGGAATTTTCCTGAATTGTCTCTGTTCCTACAAGGCATGAAATGAAATCTCTTTTTGGATGATTTTTGTTTTTTTTTGCTGCTTTTACCTACAAAACTGAAATGGATTGAACAACAAATTGCAACTAACTGAAATAAATATTGCTGAAATGAAATTGCAGAATGGAAATGAAAGCCAGAAATGACTAATCTACTCTTACTGAAATGAAAATTGCAGAATTGAAATGAAAGTAGGAAATGCCTAATCTACACTTGCTGAAATGAAATTGCAAAATTGAAATGAAAGCAAGGAAATGACTAATATACTTTGCATAATCGAAATGAAACAACTACTCTATTTTTGCTGAAATAAAATACTTAGTAGAATGTTGCAGTAGAAAATAGAAGAAAAGCAATAATCACAAAATACTCTGACGCTTCCCCGGCAATGGCGCTAAAAATTGGTGAGCACCAGTATTGCAACAATAATGCTGCAACTCCTGGGGCTTCCTTCTTTACTTTTATCAACCTGGTAGTTCGTAACAAACTTGGAAGCGACGGTGGTGTATGCACAAGTACTAGCTCTTACTGCAGGCTGTCACTTGATCAGCTGGCGCAAGTTCGCTAGGAGCTTAAGCCAACTTCTATGAGTTCCCAGAAGAAGCTTTTAACTATGATGGAAGAAAGTTAACTCTACATAGGCTATTCTATGTGTAGAAAGAGAATGAAAACTAAAATGGAATGCAAACCCTAGCAAACCCTAGTTTACCCACTAACCTACTTTTGCAAGAAAAGAGATGGAAACTAATGAAATGAGTTCCATTGACTAATGAAAAGGTAAATTGCATTTATTCAAGCTACTTCTGGAAATAAATGAGAAGAAATCATCTTTTTGTACTTCTCAGTGTTTTTATGTGGAATTATTATGCTTGTGATTTATCTAGTTGTGACTGTGCAGAGGTTTGGTGGTAAAGGAAGATGGAGTTGGTTGTTGCAGAGGTGGAGGAAGGTGTGGAGAGGTCCTAAGAAGCCCCTAGTACCCTTCTGAAAAATTTCATTGCGATCAGACTGTTATCACTCAAGTTGTCCTTAAAGCTCCTTAAAGGATACGGCCGAGGTAACCACAAACCAATCTTTAGACTGCATGTCCTAGCCTACCTGCAATCAGAGAGGGCTCTCTCTTTATAATTTAGCTTTGTTTTGGGTTGATTTTAGGCTAGTTATGATTTTCTTGGGTTTTTTTTTATTTTGGTGGGATGGAGGATTCTTTCAAACAGAGTTGGGATGCATAGTGTGAGAAGTTCAAACCATTGGGCATGGAGTCATGGATTAGGCTTGCTGTTGCGTTTTCTTGGTCACAAGAGGAATACAGAGCAGGATAGCTACACATAAAACAATATCGAGCTGGAATAAAGATGGAACGAAGGTCAGTGAATGAAAGGCAACTAAGTAGCTCTCATTATGCTAACAGAGGGAAGGTGAATGAACATTTATATAGGAGCAGTCAAGGATTCCTAAACAACATTCATATATGAAGGAACTAGCGTAAATATGAGAAAACCAATATTCATATTCAGGACTAATTCAGAGGAAAACATAGATAAATCACAGAAATTGAGAAAAGAATACAACTAAGTGAGCTCTGAACTATTCTATCTTTCTACTATTTAGATAGTGAAACAATGATGGCATAAAACATATAAACTGTAAACAGAGATAAGAAACACTTATTGGGCTATGTAGAAGCATTAGGATTCCATTGTCACTCTTCAGTCATTAAAACACAATAGTCAGTTCATCTCCCAAACATTCCAGCGATCTTTGATTATAGAGACTCTCAGAAAATATAATGCAAGTCTAGAGGAAGTTATCGACTAACCAACCCTTTTTTCATAACAGAGGGTGTTTTAAATAGAAAAAATATCTACAAACAACAGATCTGAGACAGATCTCATCAAATAAATGCCTTTAACCTAATTTGTACAGAAGTAAATGGCAGAAATATCTATCTAACAGCTGCGCTGGGGAAACTAGCATCTCAAAATATCTATTACAGCAGATCTTAGGCAGATCTGAGAAAAATGAGTGCTTTAATCTATTTTATCTTAGAAGTAAATGCTTAAAACATTTATCTAAGTGTTGCGCTGGGGCAGCTGCCTCAAAAATGGATCAAAATCTGTCCTTATGGCTCTGTTATGGCTCTTTTAGCCATAAGTGTACTTTAAATTCATTCATCTGCGCCTGCAAGTGGTTTTGCTGCCTTAAGTGGCCAAAACTGTGAGTTGGAGAGCCTTTATGGCTTAGTGCTGCTTTATTGACTTTGCTGGGAGGCTCTTTAATGATTTCCTGCTTTGGGTTCAAAGTTTGCATTGAACACCTTCACTGATACACTTTGCCGCATCCTGATACACTTTGGCACTGAATCTGGGCCTTTTCTCACCGTTGATACTCTTTAAACTATCCCATCGCCCCCTTCTGCCTTTTAATGCAAAAATAACTGCTGCTAATGTCCTCCGTGGCCTTTGGAAAGCTATAGGCGTTGGCCGATCAAAAATGGTACTAAAAATGATGAACAACTGCTAACTGGCAGAAGACTGGATGTTGGAGGCACGCCGAGGCCAAAATCCTGCAATTTGGAGCTATTTCGGGCCTGGAGCGATCAAATATGGACTAAAGAATGCCATGTTTCTTTTGGAGGCGAGGCGGGCACGGGCGCCGAACTGTTTAAAAGAAAATGGCCCTTTTCCCTCTTATAAGGCAAAAAATGTTTTAAACGTGAAAATCCATCAAAATTGGGGCGGGAGCGATTACTGTTCATAAGATTGAATGCTGGCCGTTGGATCCGGCGCGGGCCGATCCAACGGCTGGCGCTAAATCGCATCGGGGCGGACCATTGGTCCCAACACATAAAACCTCCGAAATGCCGCAGACCCGAAATGCTTATATGCCCTTTCTTTATGGAGATTGGGTCCGGTCCGTCGACGATTTCATATCGGCGGATTTTAACAAAATCAATATGGGGACTCGAAATTCCTTAAAACTGCCCTTTATAACTTTTCAGCTCCGCCAGTCGGAGTAATATATGGGGCAATGCGAAGTGGGGGGCCGTGCGACAAGATCTGGACCGTCATATCTGGGGCCCAATCCAACAGCCCTGGATTCGTCGGCGGATCGGCAGTCGGAGGGACCGGGGGGCATCATATATGCGATCGCCGAAATATTGCGGACCCGAAATCCCTTAAAACTGCCCTTATAAACTAATTCGGCTCTGGAATATCGGAGACCTCCCTTTCGCTGTGCCCGGGGACCTTACGGACCCGATGGCTTTTATAAGACCCACCTTTATAATATTTCGGCTCCAGAATATCAGAGCCAAACATAAGGGGTGTTCACCGAACAAACATGGGCCGTTGATTTGGTGACGGCGATGGACGACAGAGATTACGTCTGTATTTCGCTATCGGTGGGGTCATGGGGATGCCACATAAAAACGCCGAAACCCATCGGACTCAAAATATATTTATGCCGCGCTTTATTACTTTTCGGCTCCTCTAGTCGGAGCCATATGGGAGTGATGCGATTAAATATGGGCCATTGATCTGGGGCCCAAAAATGGATGGCTGCGATTATATCGGGACTTCGGAAATCGGCGGGGCAGAGGGTTGACATATATGTGATCACCGAAATGGGCAATCGCCAAAATGATCCGAGCCATTGGATCGGCGGGGGCGATGGACGGCTGAGATTTGGTCGATGTATCGGCGATCGGCGGCCCATTATAATCCATGCCTTGAGACTTAGCCATTTTCGCTTATAATATGCCACTGCCCCCTCCCGATAGCGATATCGCATCGGAGGGGGACCAAATAGATTCTTTTCTCATCGGAGAATGCATTTTGTTAAAATGCAAAGGAAAAATGAATTCGGAGGGGTAGCCTTTGGTGTTTCGGATGGATTCTAAGGCATCGGAAGGGGTCCGATAGCCAAAAAAGGGAGGATTTTTTCATTTGTAGAAGGTTTTTAATGATTTTTGCATGGTTTTTGGCAACTTTCATGCCTTGGAAGGAGTCCAAAGGCATTTAGGAGGAATGTGATGTGTTTTGAGAGGGTTTAGTGGCCAAAGAGGGTTTCATGCCTTATAAAGGCAAACCAAGGCCAAAGGGATGATTTTTATACATATGAAGGTAAATTGTGTAAAGGAACGAGTCCTTTTGCATTTGGAAGATGGTTAGAGGGGTCAATTGTTAGAAAATTATATATTACGGAGCAATGGAACACATAAAATATTGCAGAATATAAACACAGAAAACGCACAAAACAATAGAGACACAGATATACGTGGTTCACCCAGTTTGGGCTACGTCCACCCCGAACAGCCAGTCCTTCCTTTTTATTATCCAGCAAAATGAAGAGACACAACCTACAGCAAATCCGCTATAATATCCTCTGTTTTCTCTCACAGTCTCACCTCTCTGTTTCTCACTCACAGAATACACATCTATCACACAGCCTCAAATACAATACCCTCATACAAAGAGAGGGGTTGCCTTCTAGGGTAAAAAACCCTAAACTAAACATAAGTTCTACCGTCAGATCATCCGCCTAATGAACGGCCCAGATTGACTAGAAATTACTATACTTTTACAAGGCAATTTTATAGCTGTTTTTAGCTTCGGGGGCGCTGCCCCCGAAACCCCCCGCCAAGGGGGGGCTCCCAAAGGTCGCAGCCGCCCCCCCTGGACCCCCCCTGCAGCGAATATTTTACGGGCGGCGTTGCCGCCCCCATTTCGAACTGGGGTCCTATGTGGCGATACCTTTGAATATAGAAGATAATCAGGCTCCACACCCAACAATCTCCCACTTGGAGACTGATTGTAGCAACTCCACTGCTACTCCATTTGCTGGACAATGACTCCTCTTTGGACCTGGCTGTTTCTCATCTTCATTGTCATCCTTGAAGACCAACTGAAACTGAGCATATTCTCAGTTTCTCCCTGGTTACAACTTTTGTTAGCATATCTGCATGATTCTAGCTAGTGTGTATCTTTTCCAGCTTCAACTCTCCATCTTCCAACACTGATCGTATGAAATGGTACTTGAGCTGTATGTGTTTAGTCCTGGAATGAAATGCTGAGTTCTTTGCAAGATGAATGGCACTTTGGCTATCACTGTATAACGTGCCCATATCATGCTCCTTACCCAATTCACCCATAAACCTTTGTAACCAAATCATTTCTTTACTAGCCTCTGTAGCAGCAACATACTCTGCTTCTGTTGTTGAAAGTGAAACAACACTTTGGATTTTTGAAACCCAACTGACAGTTGTTCCTCCAACAGTAAATACATATCCTGTAGTGCTCCTCCTGTTATCTCTGTCACCTGCCATATCTGCATCAACATATCCTTGTAGGGAGATGTTTGAACCACCAAAGCATAATGCTTGATTTGTGGTACCTTTCAAATATCTGAGAATCCATTTCACTGCCATCTAATGTTCCTTTCCTGGATTGTTCATGTACCTGCTTACAACTCCCACTGCATGTGCAATATCAGGCCTTGTGCAGACCATTGCATACATTAATCTTCCAACTGCTGATGCATATGGAACCTTAGACATATAATCCATGTCTTCTTCGGTCTTTGGGCACATTTCCTTGCTAAGTTTGAAATGGCTAGCAAAAGGTGTACTAACTGGTTTTGCATTGTGCATGTTAAATCTTTTCAACACCTTTTGTATGTACTCATTCTGAGACAATGTTAATTTACGATTTTTCCTGTCTCTAGTTATTCTCATACCAAGGATTTGTTTCGCAGCTCCCAAATCCTTCATTGCAAATGAATTTTCCAATTTTCTTTTGAGCACATTTATTTCCTGCATGTTAGATCCTGCAACAAGCATGTCATCTACATACAGTAACAATATAATATAGCTGCCATCATTTTGCTTTTTCAAATAAACACAATGATCAGAGTGACATCTAGTATAACCTTGTTCAGACATAAACTTGTCAAATTTTAGATACCACTGCCTTGGGGCCTGTTTTAAGCCATACAAGCTCTTCTTCAACCTGCACACTAGTTTCTCCTTCCCTTTCACCTCATATCCTTGTGGCTGCTGCATATATATCTCTTCCTCCAAATCCCCATGGAGAAAGGCTGTCTTTACATCTAACTGCTCAAGATGCAAATCTTCAGCTGCTACAAGACTTAAAATAGTTCTGATTGAAGTCATTTTAACAACAGGAGAAAATATTTCATCAAAATCAATACCTTTCTTCTGTGCAAACCCCTTCACCACAAGTCTAGCTTTATACCTCTGTTTTCCTCCATCTTCTTCCTTCAGCCTGTAAACCCATTTATTCTTCAATTTAGTTTTTCCTACAGGCAACCTGACTAAATCCCTAGTCTGGTTATGCATTAAGGAGTCCATCTCTTCTTCCATGGCTACCTCCCACTTCTTCCTGCTTTCAACCTGCATTGCTTCTTCATAACATTCGAGTTCACCGGAATCAGTCAACAATAAATAATATAATGAAGGAGAGTATCGTTCAGGGGGTCTACCTATCCTGGTAGATATTCTAACACCACTTTCAGGTGTTTGGGGTGCCTGTTGCTGTTGTGGTCGTTGCTGTTGTTGTGGTTGTTGATTATTATTATTTTTAGGCACCTTTACTTTTTCAGTGATTTCATCAAGAACTGCGTATTCCTTGTTTTCCTTTTCCCGTTTCTTTTCCTGCAACTGATTCTTATACAAGACCTTTTCATTGAATATTACATCTCTGCTCCTAATGATTTTGTGATTTTCGTAATCATATAAGCGATAACCAAAATCATTAACACCATATCCAATAAAGGTACATTTCTTTGACTTTGCCTCAAGCTTTGTTCTATTTTCTTTATCAATATGGACAAAAGCATCACAACCAAAAGGCTTTAAAATAGAGTAGTTTACCTTTTTACCTGTCCATGCTTCCTCTGGAACACCACCATCCAAGGAACTTGAAGGCCCTCTATTTATTAGATAAACAGCAGTATCTACAGCATCTGCCCAAAACTGTAAAGGCAATCCTGCATGCAATCTCATGCACCTTGCACGCTCCATGATTGTTCTGTTCATCCTTTCTGACACACCATTTTCTTGTGGTGTTCTTGGAACTGTCTTCTCTCTGCGAATTCCATGCTCTAAACAGTACCTATCAAAATCTTTGCTACAATATTCACCTCCATTGTCTGATCTAAGACACTTCAATTTCTTTCCTGTCTCAATCTCAACCAAAGCTTTCCATTTCTTGAAAGTATCAAATACATCAGATTTATTCTTAATACAATAAATCCAAGTTTTTCTAGTTGCATCATCAATAAAAGTAACATAATAACGAGAGCCACCGAGAGATGATACCTGAGCAGGTCCCCATACGTCTGTATGCACAAGCTCTAATTTTTCATTCTTCTTTTCTTTCCCAACTCTGAGAAATCTGACTCTCTTCTGTTTTCCATAAACACAGTTCTCACAGAAGTCCAAATCAACATTCTTCAAACCCGGCAACAAATTCCTTGAGTGAAGAATCTTCATCCCCTTTTCACTCATGTGTCCAAGCCTATGATGCCATAATGCTGCATCTGCTCCTCTGGAAGTTAAAGCATTAACAGAGTTAGAAATACCATTGCATAAATACAATGTACCAACCTTTTTGCCTTTTGCTATTACCAGGGCTCCTTTAGTGACCTTCCAAGCTTTATCTGTGAAAGTTGTCACACAACCTTCACCGCCTAACTGCCCTGTTGAAATCAGATTTTTCTTTAGATCTGGAACATGCCTTACCTCATTTAATAGCCATTGGTTTCCATTCTGCTGTTTTACAAGAACCTTACCCATTCCAACGATTTTACAGGGTTTATCATCACCTAGACGAACTTGTCCAAAATCTCCTTGAACATAGTCATGAAAGTATTTCTTATCAGGTGTGGCATGGAATGAAGCCCCTGAATCTACCACCCAGGAATCAGTAATATTTTCGAAAGAAAGAATCAAAGCATCTTGTAACACCTCACCTGTCACATTTGCTTCATGATTGTTTTCTTGTTGTGCATCTCCTTCTTTTCCCTTCCGAGATCTACAGTCTTTCTTTAGGTGTCCTTTTGTTACACTAAAAAATGTCACCTTGACTACTTACAGTTAGTATGGCTCCAATCAACAAGTCATGCTACCCTCTTAGGCAAGTCTCATGCCTCTGTTATCCATCTCAAACTCAAAGAAGAGAGAAAGTCTTGTAAAAATCATGTTTATCTCTGGGGTCGCAGGTTCTCTCTAGCCTTACCTGCGGGGACGCTGACCATGTTCACAAAATCTGCGTCCATGGACGCTCTGTATGTTAAGGGACAGGTGCGTCCCTCTGTAAAAGGCAAAATGCGCGAGTTTTATCTTGAAAAAGTTACTTGTGGTTACTTCTAGAACATTCTAGAGGTCGGTTTGATGAAATGGATGCGCCTCCAGTTGGTTCATGTATCTCTATTAAGGGGGAACTTATCCCATCAATAAGGGAGCTATCCCACCCATAGAGGGGGATGATCCCATTGATAGTGGACCTGAATAACCTCTTTACAGCACTATAAATAAAGGCATTGAGCCAGAAGGAGAGGAGGTTGGAGCTATACATTTTCTTTGGGTAAATGCTGCAGGATTTAGGTCTTCCATTAGAGCCTTTGTGAGGAGAGATTGTCTTCACTTGATTCTACTTGGGAGAGGGTGAGCTTTGTCAAAGTAGAGGAAAACCCTTGATGGACCCTGGGAGGAACTTGCACAACACCAAGGCCAGGTTGTAAGAGTTTCTTTGTTTCGTTATTAATACAAACTGGTTTATTTTTCTCAATAGCTTGTGTTAATGAGTTATTTCATGTGTTCCTTGGTCTGCATGTTGAATATATGTTTTATTATATGAAATGCAAGTGCTTGGTAATTGTTTGATTGTTTGTGGTTGCAGGAATTGACTTGAAGGAGGAGCTCATCCGGATCGTCAAGAACGGACTTCAACAACAGCGTTTTGGAATAAGGTAAGCCTAAACACTTGTAGTTTTCATGTTGTAAAAGGTGTATTTAGAGAAAGATCATTCCATTTTGTCTTGTTTGTCATTAGAATGTCTTAGACTTCTAGGAAGGTCAGTCGTGTCCGCACCCTTGACAGATTCCGTGTGACAAATTGGCGACTCCACTGGGGAATCCATTAATGAGAGAGTCTTTTCCTTTATATGAACTTTGCTTTGAGAAAATCATTTTTATTTTCTGGTTTTTGACTGTGAGAATTAGTATTTGGGTGGCTTAGCTGTAGCTTTAGTTGGATTTGGTTTTTCTCAACTTTTCCAGAAGGACGCACCCTCTGAGTACTGCACAGTGCGTCTTTGGACGCGCTGTTGCCGTTTGCACAGAGCGGGCCCGCAGCTTTTATAACGGGTTGCCTGCGTCTTCCTGTAAAATTTAGGAAAATTCCATTTTTTGCTTTAATTGCTTTTAGATTTTGGTTTTTCTTAGTGTTTTCTGCCCAGATCCTTTAGTACCCTGTCAAAAATTTTCACCTGAACTTGTTTCATTAGCATTCCTGCTTTTAGCTTTCATCAATTGGGTGTTTTGAGTCTCTTTTTTGAGAAATTCTTAATTTGATTTCCTTTGGTCATTACTTGGAGGTTTCTCTCAGTCTTTTCACAATTTTGCATCTTTTTGCTTTTGTTTTTGCAAAAAAATTTCCCCCTCATTCGCCGGGGGGGGCTAAATTGTGTATGAGTGTTAATCGCCTTTGAGTGTTTTTATGTTTTGATCTTTGGAACTCTCACCCAATTTTCTCGACTTGCACTTGATTGGTTCTTAGATTACATTAGAATCATCTTGTGTTTGAGAATTCTCTTGCATAGATCACATTTGCATAATTAGAGTTCTCAGTTTCAGAATATGAATGAAAAATGTGCATAGATTACATTTGCATACTTTTCATGTGAATTGTGCATAGATTACAATTGCATAGTTTACATTCTGAAAAATCAATCGTAGATTTAGATCAGCTTTCTTTGATTTGAATTTACACAAAAATAAAAAATGACAAAAATGGTTTGGAATTGATTTGCATTAGTTTTTCTTGATAAAATTAGTGCATTAGAGAATTTGTTATATTTTCTCTTAGTGATCAATTTTTTGCATTGTTGGAAGTGAATGGAAACTCTCTCCTTACTTTAGTTAGGATTCATCGAATTGAAAGGATTGCATTATCATATTCGATTGCATTCAGTTGAGTCGGGTCATAACACCATTGGTTTCATCTCCATTTACCCATTTGAGTAATAACAGCCTTAATAACACAACGCTTAATTAAAATTCATCTAGTATTTTTACATTTCTAGGGCTCTGAAACACCAACATAGCTTAGGCTAGGGTCTTGGAGTAGGTGAGTACTTAACTCTCCATGACAGTAAAACCAAACAAGTAGCTGATCTTGTGATAGAATCAAATCCAATTGTTACATTTACACTCTGGGAAAGCTCCTCTTAAAGGAGAAGCACGAGCTCGTGTCCGAACCAGTGAGGGGATCATTCCCCCCTCGTTGAGAACGACGCCAGACAGTACGTATTACAAACGGTAAACCTCGGATTAACCATTGTCGAGGAGCCAGGGGTCACTTATCGGTAAACCTTGGATTGTTGTCAAGGAACCGGTAAGGGGATTGAGCTTGCTACTCTGCCCTTGCGTGCTGTCGGAGTTTAGACTGTTCCCCCAGGTGTATTTGTTACTGTTGGTGACCTTAGTGACCATAATCTTTAGGGTTCTACCGAGGTGACGGTGGAGGGAAGGTCCCACTGTACCTGGAGCAGACGTCGGTTATACTCACTTGGATTTTCCGGGGGGTTCACTTCACTTCGAGACGGTTAAAGTGGAGGAACTTGTGCCGGTCTATTCATTAAGCAGGTTGCCGGGGTAACTGTTCCACCCACCACTTCTGTACTGAATTCGGCGATGTTGGGCTTCATCACCAACTAGTGTTTTCGGTCCGGAAGGCTACTATTTGTGTATGGTTTGACTCCTAGATTTGATAGCGCGTGTTAATTTGTTTGTTTTTACTTTTAGAGACCATAGGTGTGAATTGTGAATTTTAATTGTTAGGTGTGAATTGTGAATTGTTAATTTTAGTTTTAAATTGTTAATAAAATTCACTGAAGTTGAATATAATGGCAAATGTTCCGGAATTTATCAACCTAGGAACCCCTCCTAATGAGAATCCTAGTACTTTTCCTTACTTTGGAAATGTTGGTCCTCCTTATATGGCTACTTTGTCATTACCTGGATTTACAATAGGTTTACCGATATGGTTATTTTCAACTTCGTTGGCCCAAAATACTCCAATTGTTCCACCTCAACCGGATGCTTCACCTCAACAGAGTTCACCATCTCAACATCACCAACCTTCTGTTGACCCTTTACCTTCTTCGCCTAATTTTTCTTCCTCCATTTCTTCCTCTTCGCCTGGTAAAAGCCTTGATGTTAGTAACCAGGAGGCTAAGAAGAAGAAGAAAGGGAAGAAGAAGAAGAAGAAGAAGAAGCAAGATAAGAAAGAAGTCAACCAACCAACCATGGCTGTAAGTGTTAGTTGTGTTGAGGAAAATTCCGACATGCATCGTAAACCCAAATACCCTTGCAGGCTTTGTAAGGGTGACCACTTCCTTGTCAATTGTCCTGGTATTCCAAAGGTCTTGGAAGTATGGTCAGAAAAATCTCATCAACTTTCAATTGATCCATCAACCAGTGATAGTCAGGTTTCTGGGAAAAAGGGTAAAGTTAGGTTTCCTTGTAAGTTATGCAAAGGGAGTCATCAAACTCACATTTGCCCTCACATGGATGAAGCCTCAACATTGTTGGAAAAACTTACTGTTCTACAGCAAGAATTTCCAACTGGTTACCGTAAACTTTCTCCCAACCTACCGTCAACTGACGGAGTGATTGATCTAACTTCAAGTACAGTCAATCACACTCTTCCATTGGAGAGTGAAACTCATGTCACTCAGGTTGATGATCAATTAGTTGATCAAGTGGTCGATTCAATTTCACATTCGGTCGATCCCACTTTCCATTTAGAAAGTGAACTTAATACCGCTCAGGTTCTTCTTGTTACATCAGATTCTTCTATGCCGGGGGGCATTTCACCTGTTTCTATAGAACCCCCTCCAAGCACTGAGGTCTTTTCCTTTGATTGGAATAGACTGACAGAACCTCGTCTTCCTTCCTCCATCCCTTTCCAAATCATTGTCAAGGCTGGTGGTAGGGACATACATCGTACTCAGGTAGATGAAGGTGCTTCTGTTAGTATTTTATCCTCAGCTGTTTGGAAAGCTTTGGGTTCCCCTCAGCTTGCGCCTATTACGCAGAATCTGAAAGCTTTTAACAGAACCATTAGTGAACCTTTAGGGATCCTTCCTAAGTTTTCTATTACCTTGGAAGGTAAAACTGTTTGTATTGATCTTATGGTAGTTCGAGGTCCCTTGGATTTCAATTTACTCCTTGGGCGAGACTATGTTTATGCAATGAAAGCTGTCGTATCGACACTCTTTCGCGTGATGTCTTTCCCTCACAATGGCAGTATTGTGACTGTAGACCAGCTTTCGTTCCCTAGTCTTTTTTCAACTACCAATAATATGACACCCCTAAATGTTCCTGATTCTAAAGTAGTATCTACCCTGCCACGGGTTAATTATGTGGCAACCGGTCCCATGATTTCAGTTACCGATGTAAGTGAGCCTCTCACTGTTTGCTCATCTTCCTTTGATTTAGCTCCGGTAATTGACATGGAAAACTCTATGGGATTATTTGAACACGATGTTCTTATCCCTTTTGAGTCCCTTGACATGTGTTCCTTCCAAAAAACTATTCTTCCTTCGGATGAAGACCTTTTGGAAGCCATGATCAAGGTGTGTCCATTGACATGTCTTTCTTCCAGTTAGAAGTCATGCTCAGTGTTTCCGAGGAAAGTTCCTTTTACTGTGTCAACCTCGTTAAAAAATGAATCAGTGTGAACGAGGATAGTTTGTTCCTCTCTCAACCTCGTTAAAAAATGAAATTGGATGTTATGAGGAAAGTTCCTTTTACTGTGTCAACCTCGTTAAAAAATGAATCAGTGAGCCCGAGGAAAGTTCCTTTTACTGTGTCAACCTCGTTAAAAAATGAATCAGTTGACGAGGATAGTTTGTTCCTCTCTCAACCTCGTTAAAAAATGAAATTGGATGTTATGAGGAAAGTTCCTTTTACTGTGTCAACCTCGTTAAAAAATGAATCAGTGAGCGTGAGGAAAGTTCCTTCTACTGTGTCAACCTCGTTAAAAAATGAATCAGTGTGAACGAGGATAGTTTTTTCCTGTATCAACCTCGTTAAAAAATGAAACAGGCTAGTATGAGGACAGTTCTTTTACTGAGTCAACCTCATTAAAAAATGAATCAGCTAGATTTTAGGATATGTAGGTAGATTGTAGAAAGTAGGGCGAGGACAGTTCCTTTTACTGTGTCAACCTCGTTAAAAAATGAATCAGTGAAGCGAGGACAGTTCCTTTTACTGTGTCAACCTCGTTAAAAAATGAATCAGTGAATCGAGGAAAGTTCCTTTTACTGTGTCGACCTCGTTAAAAAATGAATCAGTGTGTACGAGGAAAGTTCCTTGTACTGTGTCGACCTCGTTAAAAAATGAATCAGTGAGTACGAGGATAGTTTTTTCCTGTATCAACCTCGTTAAAAAATGAAATAGGCTGTAATGAGGATAGTTCTTTTACTGAGTCAACCTCATTAAAAAATGAATCAGGTAGATTTTAGGTTATGTAGGTAGACTGTAAAAAGTAGGTTTTTGAGGATAGTTCCTGTTACTGAGTCAACCTCGTTAAATAATGAATCAGGTATGAGGATAGTTCTTCTCTTGTGTCAACCTCCTTAAAAATGAAACAACTCCCTTTTCAAGTTAAATATTGAAAGTAAACCTTCATTTCATCCAGCCGGTTGAATGCAATGAAGCCTGGGGGCATGTACCTCACTTTGCATCATTATGCTGGGGGCATGCGAACTTTTTGAGCATAGTTCCTTGTCTTGTGTCAAGCTCGTTAAAAAATGAAACACGGGTAGGTTAAGTAGGTAGATTGTAGAGAGTAGTCATGAGCATAGTTCTTTGTCTTGTGTCAAGCTCGTTAAAAAATGAATCAAGGATTTTAGAGCATAGTTCCTTGTCTTGTGTCAAGCTCGTTAAAAAATGAATCAAGGTTTTTAGAGTAGAGTTTTTTGTTAGGTAAATTGTAGAAAGTAGTTATGAGCATAGTTCCTTATCTTGTGTCAAGCTCGTTGAAAAAATGAAACAAGGGTTTTGAGGATAGTTCATTTCCTCTGTCAACCTCACTAAAAAATGAAACAACTCCCACAATTCTTTCCAAGATCTAGAAAGTAAAGCTTCATTCCATCCACCTCATTGAATGCAATGAAGCTTGGGGGGCATGTACCTCGTTTTGCGTCATTATGCTGGGGGCATGTGAACTTATAACAAGCATAGTTTTTCGTTTCAAGCTTGCATAAACATGAAACCGAATCCGAGCATAGTTCTTTTCCTGTGTCAAGCTCGTTTAAAAAATGAAACAAATCCTCCTCTAATTGAGTCAAGAGATTGACTAGATCTCGTAAATGTTAAGTATTTAGGTTAGCTATTTCAGTTTTTGCATAATTTTCTTACAGTTTTAGGTCGAGTCTTTCAAACGATCTCGAACATGAACCTTCATTCCATCCAGCTTGTGCTTAGTTGAATGAAATGAAGTTGAGGGGCATGCGCTCTAGCAGTTACGCTTAGGGGGCATCAAGCACAGTTTTATCTCTGTTTCAAGC
The DNA here is from genome assembly GCA_031772625.1 of Pinus tabuliformis. Taxonomy (NCBI): domain Eukaryota; kingdom Viridiplantae; phylum Streptophyta; class Pinopsida; order Pinales; family Pinaceae; genus Pinus; species Pinus tabuliformis. The sequence continues at coordinate 15,587,715 of CM062819.1, read as the reverse complement.
TTGTGTAAAAATGAAACTACTTTGAAGCATAGTTTTTCTCTGTTTCAAGCTTTTGTAATAATGAAACCTATTTCGAGTCAATTTCAGTTATTTTCAAGACTCGTTAAACTCATGAAAATACCGAGATTATTTTGCTATCTTTCATTCTCGTAAAACAAATGAAAATGCCGAGTTCTTTCCGTCTTTTCCTACTCGTAAATTAAATTGAAAGTCGGCCATATGAGTACATTTTTATCATTTTTTTTCGAACTCGTTAAAACTTACGAAAAAGTGAAAACCATGAGTACATTTTTATCCCTTTTTCGAACTCGTTAAAACTTACGAAAAAGTGAAACCTCAGAGTCATCTTTTAAGCCCTTTTCTGACTCCTAAAACATGAAAAGATTGCCGAGCTTTTCTTTTACACTCGTTAAAATGGAATTAAAAGACGGTCCCCTTATAGCTCTTTTCTGACCATAAAATCAGGAAAAGATTGCCGGGTTTTTGTCGTTTCAAACTCGATACGGAAATAAAACGACGTGTCCTTGATCGCTTTTTACTTTTCAGGTCAGTGGCACTAATTATGAAAGTACTCCTTGGTCGCAAGATCAAGCGGTTCCCCCAGGTATTATTTTATACTTTTTCGGGCTTGAGGGACACAAATATACGAAAAAGTTCAACGTGGAGTCTCCTTTAGTTTTTTCAGACTCTCTAAAATTGAAAAACGCCGAGTTTCTCCTATACTGGGCTCGTTAAACTTTTACAGTAGAGGACCTGTTCAATTACAAACAGGAACGAACCACTCCTTCCTAGGGTTCGAATTTAAACTAGGTTGGACTCGTCCGAAGGATGAGCTTATAATCAAGCATATGTTATCCTCCTCAAGCTTGTTAAAAATAAAGAGGTACTTGCCAGAAATGGTGGGGGAAAAAAGAGAAGAATGAACCTATTTGTCACCTTTTGCCTCAGAAGAAACTTTATTACCGCTCTTGAACACGACACTTTTCATTCACCTGGGTTGGGAAATCTTTTACCTCACAGTTGACTAAATCACTTTGAAAATCTTTAACCGGGTTCAGGGATCAACTTTGAGTTATTCGTCACCAAACCATCTGTTGTGTCGTTATGTGTTCAAGAGGTCTGCAAGCAAAACTTTCATCTGCAAAATACTTGTCATCCATTGACCATCCCTGAGTCAGTCCTTACAGCAACATTTCTTCAACTTGAACAATGATTTCGTGTTGCAGGCTTGCCTGCAACGGGTCGCTTTCTATCGACATCGACACATTATCTAGAAAGATGACTTAGGAATCGACAGTACCTTGAAATCTGCATGCATCAATGGCAGGTTTCTCGCCTTTGACGTCAGTTTACATCATTGACTTTCGATCAGAGGATTCCGTGAAGTGTTCGACATCAAAACATCTATTCACATTTCACGGGTTGTGCTTGGTACTTTGAGAACCATTGACATTACTGGTGGTTTCTCTCACGCTTGTTAACAGTTTACATCATTGACTGGTAATCAAGTGGTTTCTACCATGTTCGACATCGAATCATTTAATCACATGGCTAGAATCGTACCAATTCGGGAAGTAGAAGTGAAGACCCTGGATCTAGTTTCTACCATCCAGGCTGCGAGGAGTTTTGTATTCATTATCTATGTAGACTAATCATAAACAGATGGCTGCGTCCATACTGTGTCTACAAAAGTCTATAAAAATGATGTACTGCAAGATCATTCCTGTATCAGAATAGTTAGTCCATTAGTTAAAGTTTTGAATCTGAGTATGGGAATGCCTACCTCAGTGATGATATAATCTTATCCATGTATTTTGTGTTGAAAATTGCAGGTTCCAACCAGGCCATCCACAAGGCAATCCTTGAAATGATAAAGCGCTTCACCCTTCCTAGAATTACAAAACCCTATTCTATTCCAGGCTTCGCACTTTAGGGGGCAATCTGTTACACTAAAAAATGTCACCTTGACTACTTACAGTTAGTATGGCTCCAATCAACAAGTCATGCTACCCTCTTAGGCAAGTCTCATGCCTCTGTTATCCATCTCAAACTCAAAGAAGAGAGAAAGTCTTGTAAAAATCATGTTTATCTCTGGGGTCGCAGGTTCTCTCTAGCCTTACCTGCGGGGACGCTGACCATGTTCACAAAATCTGCGTCCATGGACGCTCTGTATGTTAAGGGACAGGTGCGTCCCTCTGTAAAAGGCAAAATGCGCGAGTTTTATCTTGAAAAAGTTACTTGTGGTTACTTCTAGAACATTCTAGAGGTCGGTTTGATGAAATGGATGCGCCTCCAGTTGGTTCATGTATCTCTATTAAGGGGGAACTTATCCCATCAATAAGGGAGCTATCCCACCCATAGAGGGGGATGATCCCATTGATAGTGGACCTGAATAACCTCTTTACAGCACTATAAATAAAGGCATTGAGCCAGAAGGAGAGGAGGTTGGAGCTATACATTTTCTTTGGGTAAATGCTGCAGGATTTAGGTCTTCCATTAGAGCCTTTGTGAGGAGAGATTGTCTTCACTTGATTCTACTTGGGAGAGGGTGAGCTTTGTCAAAGTAGAGGAAAACCCTTGATGGACCCTGGGAGGAACTTGCACAACACCAAGGCCAGGTTGTTAGAGTTTCTTTGTTTCGTTATTAATACAAACTGGTTTATTTTTCTCAATAGCTTGTGTTAATGAGTTATTTCATGTGTTCCTTGGTCTGCATGTTGAATATATGTTTTATTATATGAAATGCAAGTGCTTGGTAATTGTTTGATTGTTTGTGGTTGCAGGAATTGACTTGAAGGAGGAGCTCATCCGGATCGTCAAGAACGGACTTCCAGGAGGATATAATATCCCCAATGCGAATCCTGTTCCTAGTTATCCTGGATATCCTCCTCCTGGGGCTGGTATTGTGACTCAGAGTTTCCGAGATCCTAACCGGCAGTTACCATTTATTGCGACTTTAGATTTACCCGACTTGACGCGCCTAACGAACGATCCAATTCAATATCTTCCGTTCTGGCCGCCAATGCCAAATAAGTTGCCCAGCGATATACCTAAGTTCGAAGGTAAGTCTGGAGAGGATCCGTCTAATCACGTGATGACTTACCACCTCTGGTGTGCATCAAATTCCATCTCAGATGATTCTATCCGCTTACGTCTTTTCCAGCGTACACTCATTGGTCTCGCAGCCAAGTGGTACATTGAGTTGCCACGAAACAAAGAAACTCTTACAACCTGGCCTTGGTGTTGTGCAAGTTCCTCCCAGGGTCCATCAAGGGTTTTCCTCTACTTTGACAAAGCTCACCCTCTCCCAAGTAGAATCAAGTGAAGACAATCTCTCCTCACAAAGGCTCTAATGGAAGACCTAAATCCTGCAGCATTTACCCAAAGAAAATGTATAGCTCCAACCTCCTCTCCTTCTGGCTCAATGCCTTCATTTATAGTGCTGTAAAGAGGTTATTCAGGTCCACTATCAATGGGATCATCCCCCTCTATGGGTGGGATAGCTCCCTTATTGATGGGATAGGTTCCCCCTTAATAGAGATACATGAACCAACTGGAGGCGCATCCATTTCATCAAACCGACCTCTAGAATGTTCTAGAAGTAACCACAAGTAACTTTTTCAAGATAAAACTCGCGCATTTTGCCTTTTACAGAGGGACGCACCTGTCCCTTAACATACAGAGCGTCCATGGACGCATCTTTTGTGAACATGGTCAGCGTCCCCGCAGGTAAGGCTAGAGAGAACCTGCGACCCCAGAGATAAACATGATTTTTACAAGACTTTCTCTCTTCTTTGAGTTTGAGATGGATAACAGAGGCATGAGACTTGCCTAAGAGGGTAGCATGACTTGTTGATTGGAGCCATACTAACTGTAAGTAGTCAAGGTGACATTTTTTAGTGTAACAGATTGCCCCCTAAAGTGCGAAGCCTGGAATAGAATAGGGTTTTGTAATTCTAGGAAGGGTGAAGCGCTTTATCATTTCAAGGATTGCCTTGTGGATGGCCTGGTTGGAACCTGCAATTTTCAACACAAAATACATGGATAAGATTATATCATCACTGAGGTAGGCATTCCCATACTCAGATTCAAAACTTTAACTAATGGACTAACTATTCTGATATAGGAATGATCTTGCAGTACATCATTTTTATAGACTTTTGTAGACACAGTATGGACGCAGCCATCTATTTATGATTAGTCTACATAGATAATGAATACAAAACTCCTCGCAGCCTGGATGGTAGAAACTAGATCCAGGGTCTTCACTTCTACTTCCCGAATTGGTACGATTCTAGCCATGTGATTAAATGATTCGATGTCGAACATGGTAGAAACCACTTGATTACCAGTCAATGATGTAAACTGTTAACAAGCGTGAGAGAAACCACCAGTAATGTCAATGGTTCTCAAAGTACCAAGCACAACCCGTGAAATGTGAATAGATGTTTTGATGTCGAACACTTCACGGAATCCTCTGATCGAAAGTCAATGATGTAAACTGACGTCAATGATTCCCCAGCGGGGTCGCCAATTTGTCACACGGAATCTGTCAAGGGCAGCTTGGGTTATCTATTCGCCCTCTGACGAGTTAGTTTCTATGCATGGGGTAAGCCTCGGTCAAACAACGAATAACATTGCAGAATACAGTGCAGTGGTTGAATTATTATCCGAATCTATTTCATTTGGAATTCGACGTTTGATAGTGAGGTTAGATTCTGAACTTGTTGTATTACAGCTTAATAGAGTTTATGCCATTAGAAATCCTGTGTTATTAAGGTTGTTTTTGAGAGTGCGTCTCTTGGAACGTGAATTTGATTACATTGAATATCAACATATTCCAAGGTCTTTGAATACATTAGCAGATGCAATTGCTTCTCAAGTGTTGGACAGACATTTATAATAATCATGCAAGTAAATTTAAAGACATTTCATCATACATGTTAAACAAGATAAGCCGATAATAGTGATATATAGATATAGATAGAAGTGTGTCCAAAAATATATACATCGTCTTCGACCATAGGTTTAACACACCTTATGATCGGCAAAATGATAGTGCAAAAAGTCAAAAATGTCACATGTGACTACAAAAGTGACTAGTCAATCACTGGTGGTGCTCTCTGTACGACACCACTGCGCGGGCTATCTTGCGCAGAAATCTCCTAAACGGTCCAGGGACTGCAACCACGAAGCGCTGAAGCCTCATTGGAATGTCATCCATAGTAGTCTCAGGTATATCTGCCGTGAGACGCTCTAGATCATGCTCCAAATCGGCTAGTACTTCTGCTGTTGCATCCTGTAAGGCCGGTGCCGGTGCAGCTGGATGTCGTCTGTCATAAGGCCGGAGATTGGCTGGACGCTGTGGTCCAACATCTGCATTTTTAAAATTTTACTGTTACTTTGAGACGATATATATGAAAAATAAAAAATACATAATTAGAAAACTTGTGAAAATGAAAGTACCTCTGTCATCCCATTGTTCTCCCTGTGGAAGAACCATGTCCGGATCACCTCTGAAATCCATTCCGGCATATGGAAAGTCTTGTATCACAAAAAGCTGGCCCTCTAGCCAGTCGAAGTAACTGTCAGAGAATCGAACCACTGCAGCACCCTCGTCAGGATGCCGGGCCATTACCGCAACCCATCGAACAAGCTTTGGCTCCCGAGGACCCAAGTCATCAACTGTGAGTTGCTGAGGGATCAGCATAGGAACTCTCTCCAAGGCAAAGCTCACGACTAGAGGCCCATATCCAAAAGTCTTTAGTCGTCCGTTCTTTGCCTTGGTTAGTTGGCTCTTCATATGAGCCGACACAGCTTCGCACCAGTTGAAGATGGTGCCTTGGTAACAGTCAACTGCCATCCGCATTTGGGATCCGGAAGCAATGTGCAAGGCGGCCGCGCCACAAATCCTAGTGACCGTAAATGCAATAACTCTAAGTTCCGCCAGAGCGATGTGCTTTATCTCCACGCCCTTTTTATGGCGAGTCCCTGGTCTGCACCACTCCTCGCGGAGATCATCAAGGGATTGGCCACCCGGCCTGGTCCCCGCAAGGTTGAGTTGCTCACCTCTGTTTGGCAAGCCAGTGAGAAAGTATACATCCGAGGGCTCTATCTCGAGCTGGTGCCCTCCAATGTAAAAGCATTGATCTTGAACGTTCCATCGCTCAACTAGCCATTCCAAAAATCTTACCTAGGTTGGACTCGTCCGAAGGATGAGCTTATAATCAAGCATATGTTATCCTCCTCAAGCTTGTTAAAAATAAAGAGGTACTTGCCAGAAATGGTGGGGGAAAAAAGAGAAGAATGAACCTATTTGTCACCTTTTGCCTCAGAAGAAACTTTATTACCGCTCTTGAACACGACGCTTTTCATTCACCTGGGTTGGGAAATCTTTTACCTCACAGTTGACTAAATCACTTTGAAAATCTTTAACCGGGTTCAGGGATCAACTTTGCGTTATTCGTCACCAAACCATCTGTTGTGTCGTTATGTGTTCAAGAGGTCTGCAAGCAAAACTTTCATCTGCAAAATACTTGTCATCCATTGACCATCCCTGAGTCAGTCCTTACAGCAACATTTCTTCAACTTGAACAATGATTTCGTGTTGCAGGCTTGCCTGCAACGGGTCGCTTTCTATCGACATCGACACATTATCTAGAAAGATGACTTAGGAATCGACAGTACCTTGAAATCTGCATGCATCAATGGCAGGTTTCTCGCCTTTGACGTCAGTTTACATCATTGACTTTCGATCAGAGGATTCCGTGAAGTGTTCGACATCAAAACATCTATTCACATTTCACGGGTTGTGCTTGGTACTTTGAGAACCATTGACATTACTGGTGGTTTCTCTCACGCTTGTTAACAGTTTACATCATTGACTGGTAATCAAGTGGTTTCTACCATGTTCGACATCGAATCATTTAATCACATGGCTAGAATCGTACCAATTTGGGAAGTAGAAGTGAAGACCCTGGATCTAGTTTCTACCATCCAGGCTGCGAGGAGTTTTGTATTCATTATCTATGTAGACTAATCATAAACAGATGGCTGCGTCCATACTGTGTCTACAAAAGTCTATAAAAATGATGTACTGCAAGATCATTCCTGTATCAGAATAGTTAGTCCATTAGTTAAAGTTTTGAATCTGAGTATGGGAATGCCTACCTCAGTGATGATATAATCTTATCCATGTATTTTGTGTTGAAAATTGCAGGTTCCAACCAGGCCATCCACAAGGCAATCCTTGAAATGATAAAGCGCTTCACCCTTCCTAGAATTACAAAACCCTATTCTATTCCAGGCTTCGCACTTTAGGGGGCAATCTGTTACACTAAAAAATGTCACCTTGACTACTTACAGTTAGTATGGCTCCAATCAACAAGTCATGCTACCCTCTTAGGCAAGTCTCATGCCTCTGTTATCCATCTCAAACTCAAAGAAGAGAGAAAGTCTTGTAAAAATCATGTTTATCTCTGGGGTCGCAGGTTCTCTCTAGCCTTACCTGCGGGGACGCTGACCATGTTCACAAAATCTGCGTCCATGGACGCTCTGTATGTTAAGGGACAGGTGCGTCCCTCTGTAAAAGGCAAAATGCGCGAGTTTTATCTTGAAAAAGTTACTTGTGGTTACTTCTAGAACATTCTAGAGGTCGGTTTGATGAAATGGATGCGCCTCCAGTTGGTTCATGTATCTCTATTAAGGGGGAACTTATCCCATCAATAAGGGAGCTATCCCACCCATAGAGGGGGATGATCCCATTGATAGTGGACCTGAATAACCTCTTTACAGCACTATAAATAAAGGCATTGAGCCAGAAGGAGAGGAGGTTGGAGCTATACATTTTCTTTGGGTAAATGCTGCAGGATTTAGGTCTTCCATTAGAGCCTTTGTGAGGAGAGATTGTCTTCACTTGATTCTACTTGGGAGAGGGTGAGCTTTGTCAAAGTAGAGGAAAACCCTTGATGGACCCTGGGAGGAACTTGCACAACACCAAGGCCAGGTTGTAAGAGTTTCTTTGTTTCGTTATTAATACAAACTGGTTTATTTTTCTCAATAGCTTGTGTTAATGAGTTATTTCATGTGTTCCTTGGTCTGCATGTTGAATATATGTTTTATTATATGAAATGCAAGTGCTTGGTAATTGTTTGATTGTTTGTGGTTGCAGGAATTGACTTGAAGGAGGAGCTCATCCGGATCGTCAAGAACGGACTTCAACAACAGCGTTTTGGAATAAGGTAAGCCTAAACACTTGTAGTTTTCATGTTGTAAAAGGTGTATTTAGAGAAAGATCATTCCATTTTGTCTTGTTTGTCATTAGAATGTCTTAGACTTCTAGGAAGGTCAGTCGTGTCCGCACCCTTGACAGATTCCGTGTGACACCTTTCTTTCCACATTTCCAGCACACTATCCCCGATCTGGACTTGGATCTGCCTTTCCTTGATTTACTGTGATATCCTGAGCTCTTTCCTCTTTCCATTTTTCTTCCTCTAGACTCTGCACTCAAAGCATTTCCCGATGTCTCACCGGAGCTTTTCCGTCGCATTTCCTCGCTAAGGATAGCACCGACGACATCATCAAACTTTAAAGTACTAGATCTAGAAATGGAGTTACTAATGGCCATTACCAAACCATTCCAACTTTCTGGTAATGAGCACAAGAATAACAGAGCTCTAACTTCATCATCAAAGTTTACCCCTACAGAACTTAACTGACTTGTAACTGTATTAAAATCATTTAAATGGTTTGCAACAGATCCACCTTCCGACATATTCATATTAAATAACCGTTTCATAAGAAATACCTTGTTTGAGGCCGAGGGTTTTTCATATAGTTTCGACAACGTCTGCATCAAACCCTCTGTCGTGGTTTCCTTCGAAATGTTGAAGGAGACTGACGCAGCAAGGCACAACCATATTGTTCCGAGTGCCTTTCTATCGAGAAGGTTCCATTCTTCGTCTTTCATACCCGTCGGCATCTTTGTTTTTCCGCCCAATGGTAGGTATAGATCTTTCTGATACAGATAATCTTCCATCTGCATCTTCCACGGCGAGAAGTTTTGGCCGTTAAATTTCTCGACCCTAAACTTACCATCTTCCGCCATTGCTCCCACTCGAACCAAGAACCCTTCTTTCCTGCGAGTTTATCAGCCAAATAGACCTTCGGCTCTGATACCAGTTGTTAGAAAATTATATATTACAGAGCAATGGAACACATAAAATATTGCAGAAATATAAACACAGAAAACGCACAAAACAAGAGAGACACAGATATACGTGGTTCACCCAGTTTGGGCTACGTCCACCCCGAACAGCCAGTCCTTCCTTTTTATTATCCAGCAAAATGAAGAGACACAACCTACAGCAAATCCACTGTAATATCCTCTGTTTTCTCTCACAGTCTCACCTCTCTGTTTCTCACTCACAGAATACACATCTATCACACAGCCTCAAATACAATACCCTCATACAAAGAGAGGGGTTGCCTTCTAGGGAAAAAAACCCTAAACTAAACATAAGTTCTACCGTCAGATCATCCGCCTAATGAACGGCCCAGATTGACTAGAAATTACTATACTTTTACAAGGAAATTTTACAGCTGTTTTTAGCTTCGGGGGCGCTGCCCCCGAAACTCCCCGCCAGGGGGGGGCTCCCAAAGGTCACAGCCACCCCCCCCTGGACCCCCCTTGCAGCGAATATTTTACGGGCGGCGTTGCCGCCCCCATTTCGAACTGGGGTCCTATGTGGCGATACCTTTGAATATAGAAGATAATCAGGCTCCACACCCAACATCAATGAGGGTTCTCGCTGAGTTTCAGATAAACTTAGCAATTCCCGAGGATATATATGGTTATTTTTCAACGAAGGGGAAGGGATAAGTATACAGGGGAGTTATATACATAGTTTTAGTAGGGGAAGGGGAAATAGATAGGGAGTTACATAATAAAGTTAGTAGTTAATATGATAGTGATGAGAAAAAGTGCTAAGAATGATGTCTTAGGCTATCAATGGGGGAAAATGACTGATAGAAGAAGTGTGAACATTCCTTGAGTGAAGCAGATCTCCACCAAGGCAAATGATATGGAGAATGATGAATTTAAGAGGTATCAAGCAGATCTTGACCTCTTTTAGGGGAAGTTAATGAGTGATTTGGGGAAAGAGGAAGAAGGGGAAGTTAGACATGCCTCGCTTGAAGTCCTCCAAGTGAACAACTGCCTTCAACTTGTGATATGGTAGATATAACACTTGACAATATGAAATGGATCACAAGCCATGATTCTGCAACCACAAAGCTACCTACCCGACCTACTCACCTAGCATTTTCTCTTCCTTTTGGTTTGGGTGCACTTGAACTAGCATACCCAGCTTTTCATTCTTTTCTTCTTGCTGTCCTCCTATCTACAACTACACTTATTGCATCCAAGGGCTCAAATTAAGCTGTTGAGCACCCTTGTTTCTCTACCTATCTACAAATCTACCAAGATTAAGCTGTTTGGACAGATATTCATTCTCTATATTCTACAACAGGAAATTGAAACCTAGGGAAGCCAAGATTAGGCTGTTTGGACCTCCCTTAGCTGAAAACTCATCAAAAATGGATCAACCCATCAAAAATGGAACACAGCAGTGGCATTTAGACTAGCACACTCTCATAGATACTTCTCTGGCCTCTGTAGCAAATATGGAACATTGCAGTATGCAAAGTATGACATCTTTGGCATGTAAAAATGTCGATCATGAAAGATGATTAATCTACTGCAACAGGAGGCTAACAGTAGCTCCACTTGGGGATGGATTTTCCTTGTGACAAGCCAAGAAAAGCAGGTCAGAATGCCTTGATCCTCTATAGTTTCTGTTAATTGAAAATTTCTTCTGTGCTAACTGTTGAATGACTAGTAGTTTAACTTCTGAATGCAACACTCCTCCTTAACTGAAATACTGTGAAAAATAAAGCATCGCCTGCTTTCTTCTGCATGCTTGATATTGCGTACACTTTTGCTCGAGAACTGCCTTGTGAAATAAACAAAAAAAAAAGGAATAAAAATAGAGCTCTTCTTTTCTTGTCTTTGAAAGGGTGCTGAAGTAAACTGAAAATCCTCCTTTCTTTTTGATACTGTTGACTTGAAGACTACAAGCTGCAAACAGTTTCTCTTTAACATAATTCACTGTGATATGACAGTGTTGCTCTGCTGTTTTGCTGAGATTACTGCAGAGATGGAGCTCAAAAATAGAGGACTTGCATTGGCTGTGTCTTCACAATCTTTGTTGCTGCTCCTCTAACAATCGGACTGTTTATACAAAATAAAAACAAAAGTGCTGATATATACAAATATCAATGTACAAAGAGATATTTACAAAGCTACGTTATGTTCAACAAAAGGGATCATGATAATGCTTGAGCATACGGCCATTTACAGGGCCTTCTTCAGCAGTGCTGCCCTCTACAGATTTGAGGAAATATGTGTTATTTCCCTGAACAGCAGAAATAACAAATGGCCCTCTCCAAAGGAAATCGAATTTTGCATGTTTTCCCTTGTCTTCTCTTCGTGAGTCCCACCTTAGAACTTTGTTGCCAACACAGAAATTCTCAGCCTTAGTCCTCTTATCAAACATCCTTTTGAGCTTTTCTTGTAACATTTGAGCTCTGTCATACACCTGTTCTCTGGTTTGCTGAAGGTGAATGGTCTGATTGATCCTGTGTTGAATATCATTTGGTTCAGCTTGAACCTCCTGCAACAGCCTCATAATGGAAATGCCCAAAGAAGATGGGAATCTGGCTTCCATACCATAAACAAGCTCATAAGGGCTCATCCCAATTGATTTTTTTGTCGAAAGCCTGTTTGCCCAAAGGGCATTGGTGAGCTTTTTATGCCAGTTCTTCTTGCTTTCTTCCAAGGTCTTCTTAATGATACTGATCAGGCTCTTATTAGATGACTCGGCTAAGCCATTACCTTGAGGGTAATAGGTTGTGGAATGGCCTAAAGTGATATGGAATTTATGGCAAAAATTGATCATCTTTTTGGATTTGAAAGCAGCGGCATTATCAGTGATGATCTTCTCAAGGAAGCCAAATATAGACAGGATATTGCACTCAAGGAATTGGATAATGGTGGTGTCATTGGCCTGTCTGCATGGAATGGCTTCAATCCACTTGGTGAAATAGTCGGTGGCAGTTAGAATCCACTTATGTTGGCCTAAGGAAGATGGATGGATTTCTCCAATGAAGTCAAGACCCCATTGTTGAAAAGGCTCTTCGGTTGACATGGGCTTAAGAGGCAAGGGCGACAGCTTTCTTTTGCCCTCAAAGATTTGGCATTTGTGACATGAGATAGCAAACTTATTTACATCTGCAAACAAAGAGGGCCAATAGAGACCAGCCCTTAAAATTTTATCAGCAGTGGACTTCCAATATAGATGTCCTCCACAGTCCCCTACATGGAATTCTTTCATGACATTATTAGTTTCATTCATGGTCAAACAATTAAGCAATATGCCTTCATGATTCTTCCAAAATAAATCACCATCTAAGACATAAAATTTCAAAGCCTTCATTCTTAAAAATCTCTTCTTGGTCCTGGACAATCCTGGGGGAGAAAACAGGTTTAACAATACAAAGCATATATCAGCATACCATGGGGATTGCAAAAAGGTGTCACTAATCTGTGGAGTCGCCAGCTCCTGTTCATTGTCCAGTTGGTTGATGTCTAAGGCTTGAAAGTTTGCTTCAGACATCAGTTTGGCTAAACCTTGCCTCTTTATTAGCTTGGTTGGTTTTATTTCTATGTCATACTCAAGAATGTTAGCAATCCACTTGCCTCTTTTGCCTTCTAATCCTTCTTGGGTTAATATGTCTTTTACAACAACATTTGGGACATAGGCAATCACGTGTGAATATAAAATGTAAATTCTGAAATCTTTGATTGCTTTAACAAGGGCATAGGCCTGCTTCTCCATGATTTGGTACTTCAGGGGTGCATCTCTTAAGGCTCGGCTGAAAAAAGAAATTGGCTTTTCATTTCCTTGGTCATCCTTTTGCAATAGGACATCAGCTATGGTATTATCAGATGCAAATGAAAATATGATAAAGTCCCTATCAAATTGAGGACTTGTGAGGACTGGGGCTTGAGTTAAGGCAACTTTGATACTTTCAAATGCTTGCTTGGTTTCAAGAGACCATTTTACCTTGGCATCCTTCTTTAACATGTTGCTCAACAGTCTTATCAGCTCGGCTAGATTTGGGATAAATCTCCTTAGGAAATTGATCTTTCCTAAGAATGCTTGCAGCTCTTTTATGTTTCTTGGATATGGGATTTGGAGAATGGCCTGGATCCTTTCCGGATCAATTCTAATCCTGTCTTTTGAAATGATATGTCCAAGTAATTTGCCTTCTTCAAGGCCAAATAAAGACTTCATGGGGTTCAAGGAAATGCCATATTTCATACATGTTAGGAACACTTGTCTCAAATGTCTTAGGTGCTCTTGATCAGATTTGTAGAAAGGGGTAAGATCATCAAGATAGACAACCAAGAAATCATGGATTTCGTTGGCAAATGCAATTTCCATGGCCCTTTGAAAGGTGGCACCTACGTTGCTTAGGCCGAAAGGCATTTTAACATACTTAAATGTTCCCCACAGTGTGGTAAAGGTTGTCTTGTCTTGGTCATCCGGGTGAACCAGTATTTGATTAAAACCTGAAAAGCCATCTAGAAAAGAGATTCTAGATGACCCCACTACTCTTTGTAGGATGTGGTTCATTTTGGGCAATGGGTAGTGGTCTTTAAGGGAGACTTGGTTTAGGTTTCTCAAATCTACACAAAGCCTAATCTCACCTGTTTTCTTTCTTGTGGGAACAAGATTGGATATCCATTCAGAAAATCTAATGGGTGCTATGATACCTGCTTCAAACATTCTTTTCACTTCTTTCTCAATTAAAGGTAGAAGCACAGGATTGATTCTCCTCAGTTTCTGTTTGAAGGGCTTTTGATTTGGCTTTAAGGGAATGGTATGTTGAATAATTGAGGTGTCATAGGACTTCAAGTCCTCATAACTCCAAGCAAATAAATCTTGGGCTTCTCTGCTGTCCCAATGTTGTGTTCTTCTATGGCAGTGTTTATAGGCTGCATTTTTGGCTTTTTGGGCACATCATTTGCATCAAACATATCTTCTAACGGAGTGAGGCCAGCAGGCAGAAAGTTATCCTTTAAATCAATGATTTCGGCCTCTGTTTTGGCTATTTCCTCCAAATGCATCTGTTTCAGCTCTTCTATGTTTTCTTCATCAAAGATGGTTGGCTGTAGCAATTTTCTAGCTATTTGAGCTGTTACAGTTTGTTGGATTTGGTTTATTGCTTGCAGTGGATCATCCATGGCATCCATATCAATGTTTAGGCCTGAAAACTCATGCTGTAAGGTAAGAAAATTGTTGATTTGAGCATCATCCTCAAACACTTGCCAATCTTTAACATTGTTAGGGACAGCAGGCCTGTGCTTTATCTCAGTAGTAAAGTGGTGATTGGGCTCAAAAGGAAGCTTGCAAGTGCTAGCAAAAGTAGCTAGGTTGTGAGCATGCATGTTATTGTTTCTAGAAATCTTAACAAGTTTGGATTCAGTGAAGGTATCAAGTATTGCAGTGGCAACAGTCCTATAAGCTCTTAGCCTTCTATCATTGGTAACGAAGTTGCCCTTCATTTGTTGTATGATTAAATCAGAGTCACCTAGAATGGACACCTTTGCAGCTCCTAGAGCTTTGAGCAGTTTAAGGCCTAAAAGGAGAGCTTCATACTCTGCCATTTTGTTGGTACATCTGAAGTTAAGTCTGTAAGCATGACCCTCTGCATGGCTATTATGTGTATTGTGAATCCATATTCCTGCCCCTGCTCCTAGCTTATTAACAAAACCATCAAACTCTAAATACCATGTGATTTCTTGCTTGTGGTTGACATTAAGAGTTTCAGTCATTTTAGGATTGGGCAGACCTAGGTTTTGTGCTTCATGTGGTTCTTCTTATATGCTGGTTGCGCTGACTGTTTTGACAGTTTCCTGGGTATGGGCAGCCGATTCTTGGTTGTTGCATGTTTCTTGTTCTAAAGGCAAAGGCCTCTCATTAGTTGGAGGACTTGTTTCATCATTAAACAAAATAAAAGAATCCATATCAGAATGGATTGAATAGATAGGGAAATTCTGGGGCTTTTCCTCACTACTTACCACATACTTCATCAGTGTTTCTCTATACAGTCTCTTTGGTTGCCCAAAGACTGAAATAGTGGTGTAGGAGAGGTCTAATTGGAGAGATCCTTGGAGTTTTGCCCCCCAAGATCTTGACAACAGCATGCCATACTTTGGTGGGATGTCAGCAACCACCACGTCCATTAGGATTGTCTTGTTGGGAAATTGGACTAAGGAGACACATAAGTCTTTGATGAGGCCTAAACATTTGACCTGACTTGAGTCAAAGGAGAATAGATCTTTGTAGGGTCTTGTGACATCAAGGTTTAGTTTCTCCATTACAGCTTTGGGCATAAGGTTGTGTGAGGCACCTGAGTCAAACATTGCATTATGTAAAACTTTATCATGTATGTGCAGACTGACATAAAAGGGTAGAACAACTCCATGTGCTAATTTGCCATCAACTTCTGGACCAAAAAGCAACTCAGGTGTATCATCTAAAACATTCACATCATCCCTATTCTCTGGCATTTGCAGTGATCTTTGGATTTGTTGCCTATACACATCATGCTTTGCAAGTTCAGATAAGGGGATGGAAATCTTAAGTTTTCTTATTTCTGCTTCTAAGTTGAATGGTTTCTCCAATGGAGTCTTTGTGTTGGCAATAGCAGATTTCCCCTTTTCAAGTGTATTTTCTGCATTTTCCTCTTGATTATCATTGTTATGGTGAGTGATACCTCGCAGTATTTCTATTTTGGGAAGGCTTTTTGGAGTGCTAATTACATTTTCCTTTGAGGACGAAGGTAGCAGAGGCTGATCATTAGAGGGCTGCATGTCTAGTGTGTCTGTTATATCCTCTATTGTGACTTCTTTCGAATCTGGGATTGTTTGTTTGGTCGGTTCTGTGGAAGAAGCTCTGTCCTTAATCTTCTTGGGCTGCTTTGTTTCCTTCTGTTTGATGGGCTCGATTACATCAATTGTTCTAGTTCTCAGTTTATATTGTTTGTGCACTTCATAAACAGCTGAATCATAACCTTGTTTGAAGTCAAAAGACTCACCTGACTGGGTCTGAAATTGATTAAAGTCATGCTCACCTTGGTCTCGTTGAGTTAGGAAAATTTGTTTCTCACCCTTCAAATCCACCAAGTTCATGTGAGTGTCGTCTATGGCGTCACTAGATGTGGATGCTTCTGTATAGTTTTCTTGGAAAGGGGGTCTTATATCATGGTCTGGGCTAGACCTACCAGTGTTTGGATTTTGATTTTTCCTGAAATTCGGGTTCCTGACAGTGTTAGCTTGTTGCCCGTCCCATGATGATTTCCTCTCAACACTCTCTACTCTGTCTCCCAGCCTGTGCATGCCATTGATAATAGCATCTAGCTTTTGATCTAAGGATGAGGGCTCTTCCTTGAAGGTGGTTCTTCTCTCAGTTCTAGCTCTGTTTCTTTTGGCAATTAAATTTTCCTCCACAGTGACAGCCACATTTTGCATGTCTGCAAGGCTGTTAGGGGCTCTTTCTTTTAATTGGTAGGCCAAATCTGGGTCGAATCCATCAGGGAATTTATATAAGGCAAGGTCAGGTGGGGGCCTTAAGTTTTGTGGGATAGCATTATAAACGCTATTGAACCTTGCACAATAGTCCAAGACTGTTTCTTGTGGACCTCTTTTGATTGTATCGTATTCAGCTAGTATGTGCAAGGGGTCTTTCTTTTTCTCCCATCTGTTGATAAATGACTGGTATAAGGCTTCTGGGTCTGCTATGGAATTGGCTGGAAGTTCTCTAAACCAAGTCCTGACATCACCTGACAAGCTTTGGACAAAAATCTTCATTCTCACACCATCATAGTCAATCTCATAGCTTTCAAAGTAATCCTGCATTTTCTTTGTATGCTGAAGGGTTGTGCAAGCACTTGTGCCATCAAAATAAGTTATTTTGGTCTGGTAATCCTGAGGCATAGCCCCGGGATTTGCAGGCAGTTGTAAGGGTGCATATCTATTAGCCATATTAACAGGTATAAGCGGAACAACAGGGATAAATGGAACGACTGGAACAACGGCAATAATAGTGGTAATGGGAGTATGTGTAGCGAATGGAGGTGTGGAAGGAGTGCTTTAAGAGGTGGATGAAGAACAAGGGGAACAAGGGGTTGAACGAAATAAAACTTTGATAGGGGTTGGAACACAGCTTGGGATTATATTGGGATTTTCAAAAGCTGCTAGGGGATTTGGGTCTGGATTTTACCTTGTATAACGTGAATTCTTTTTGGGAGCCAGCTTCTAGCTTGTTTTTTGGGGATTTTTCTAAGAATATAAGGGTTAGAAAGAAACTTTTGAAGGTATGGTTCCTTCCCAGTGGAGCTTTCCACCTTGATTTGTGAAATTATCTGAGGATGTTCCCCAGTGGAGTTTCCATTATGTTATCACTTAGGTTGTCCTTAAAGCTCCTTAAAGGATACGGCCGAGGTAACCACAAACCAATCTTTGGACTGCAGGTCCTAGCCCACCTGCAATCAGAGAGGGCTCTCTCTTTATAATTTAGCTTTGTTTTGGGTTGATTTTAGGCTAGTTATGTTTTTCTTGAGTTTTGTTTTGATTTTGGTGGGATGGAGGATTATTTCAAACAGAGTTGGGATGCATAGTGTGAGAAGTTCAAACCATTGGGCATGGCATCGTGGATTAGGCTTGTTGTTGTGTTTTCTTGGTCACAAGAGGAATACAGAGCAGGATAGCTACACATAAAACAATATCGAGCTGGAATAAAGATGGAACGAAGGTCAGTGAATGAAAGGCAACTAATTAGCTCTCATTATGCTAACAGAGGGAAGGTGAATGAACATTTATATAGGAGCAGTCAAGGATTCCTAAACGGCATTCATATATGAAGGAACTAGCGTAAATATGAGCAAATCAGTATTCATATTCAGGACTAATTCAGAGGAAAACATAGATAAATCACAGAAATTGAGAACAGAATACAACTAAGTGAGCTCTGAACTATTCTTTCTTTCTGCTATTTAGATAGTGAAACAATGATGGCATAAAACATATAAACTGTAAACAGAGATAAGAAACACTTATTGGGCTATGTAGAAGCGTTAGGATTCCATAGTCACTCTTCAGTCATTAAAACACAACAGTCAGTTCATCTCCCAAACATTCCAGCGATCTTTGATTATAGAGACTCTCAGAAAATACAATGCAAGTCTAGAGGAAGTTATCGACCAACCAACCCTTTTTTCATAACAGAGGGTGGTTTAAATAGAAAAAATATCTACAAACAACAGATCTGAGACAGATCTCATCAAATAAATGCCTTTAACCTAATTTGTACAGAAGTAAATGGCAGAAATATCTATCTAACAGCTGTGCTGGGGCAACTGGCATCTCAAAATATCTATTACAGCAGATCTTAGGCAGATCTGAGAAAAATGAGTGCTTTAATCTATTATATCTTAGAAGTAAATGCTTAAAACATTTATCTAAGTGCTACGCCGGGGTAGCTGCCTCAAAAATGGATCAAAATCTGTCCTTATGGCTCTGTGCTGGCTCTTTTAGCCATAAGTGTACTTTAAATTCATTCATCTACGCCTGTAAGTGGTTCTGCTGCCTTAAGTGGCCAATACTGTGAGTTGGTGAGCTTTTATGGCTCAGTGCTGCTTTATTGACTTTGCTGGGAGGCTCTTTAATGATTTCCTGCTTTGGGTTCAAATTTTGCATTGAACACCTTCACTGATACACTTTGCCACATCCTGATACACTTTGGCACTGAATCTGGGCCTTTTCTCACCGCTGATACTCTTTAAACTGTCCCATCGCCCCCTTCTGCCTTTTAATGCAAAAATAACTACTGCTAATGTCCTCTGTGGCCTTTGGAATTCTATCGGCGCTGGCCGATCAAAAATGGTACTAAAAATGATGAACAACTGCTAACTGGCGGAAGACTGGATGCTGGAGGCACGCCGAGGCCAAAATCCTGCAATTTGGAGCTATTTAGGGCATGGAGCGATCAAATATGGACTATAGAATGCCATGTTTCTTTTGGAGGCGGGGCAGGCACGGGCGCCAAACTGTTTAAAAGAAAATGGCTTTTTTCCCTCTTATAAGGCAAAAAATGCTTTAAACGTGAAAATCCATCAAAATTGGGGCGGGAGCGATTACTGTTCATAAGATTGAATGCTGGCCGTTGGATCCAGCGCGGGCCAATCCAACGGCTGGCACTAAATCGCATCGGGGCGGACCATTGGTCCCAACACATAAAACCTCTGAAATGCCGCCGACCCGAAATGCTTATATGCCCTTTCTTTATGGAGATCAGTTCCGGTCCATCGACAATTTCATATCGGCGGATTTTAACAAAATCAATATGCGGACCCGAAATCCCTTAAAACTGCCCTTTATAACTTTTCGGCTCCGCCAGTCGGAGCAATATATGGGGCAATGCAAAGTGGGGGGCCGCGCGACAAGATCTGGACCGTCAGATCTGGGGCCCGATCCAATGGCCCTGGATCCATCAGCGGACCGGCAGTCGGAGGGACCGGGGGGCAGCATATATGTGATCGCCGAAATATGGCGGACCCGAAATCCCTTAAAACTACCCTTATAAACTAATTCGGCTCCGGAATATCGGAGACCTCCTTTTCGCTGTTCCCGGGGACCTTACGGACCCGAAGGCTTTTATAAGACCCGCCTTTATAATATTTCGGCTCCGGAATATCGAAGCCAAACATAAGGGGTGTTCGCCACACAAACATGGGCCGTTGATTTGGTGATGGCGATGGACGGCAGAGATTACGTCGGCATTTCGCTATCGGCGGGGTCATGGGGCTTCCACATAAAAATGCCGAAACCCATCGGACCCAAAATATATTTATGTCGCGCTTTATTACTTTTCGGCTCCGCTGGTCGGAGCCATATGGGAGTGATGCGATTAAATATGGGCCATTGATTTGGGGCCCAAAAATGGATGGCTGCGATTATATCGAGACTTCGGCAATCGGCGGGGCAGAGGGTTGACATATATGTGATCGCCGAAATGGGCGATCGCCGAAATGATCCAGGCCATTGGATCGGCGGGGGTGATGAACGGCTGAGATTTGGTCGCTGTATCGGCGATCGGCGGCCCATTATAACCCATGCCTTGAGACTTAGCCATTTTCGCTTATAATATGCCACTGCCCCCTCCCGATAGCGATATCGCATCGGAGGGGGACCAAATAGATTCTTTTCTCATCGGAGAATGCATTTTGTTAAAATGCAAAGGAAAAATGAATTCGGAGGGGTAGCCTTTGGTGTTTCGGATGGATTCTAAGGCATCGGAAGGGGTCCGATAGCCAAAAAAGGGAGGATTTTTTCATTTGTAGAAGGTTTTTAATGATTTTTGCATGGTTTTTGGCAACTTTCATGCCTTGGAAGGAGTCCAAAGGCATTTAGGAGGAATGTGATGTGTTTTGAGAGGGTTTAGTGGCCAAAGAGGGTTTCATGCCTTATAGAGGCAAACCAAGGCCAAAGGGATGATTTTTATACATATGAAGGTAAACTATGCAAAGGAATGAGTCCTTTTGCATTTGGAAGATGGTTAGAGGAGTCAATGAGGGTTCTCGCTGAGTTTCAGATAAACTTAGCAATTCCCGAGGATATATATGGTTATTTTTCAACCAAGGGGAAGGGATAAGTATACAGGGGAGTTATATACATAGTTTTAGTAGGGGAAGGGGAAATAGATAGGGAGTTACATAATAAAGTTAGTAGTTAATATGATAGTGATGAGAAAAAGCGCTAAGAATGATGTCTTAGGCTATCAATGGGGGAAAATGACTGATAGAAGAAGTGTGAACATTCCTTGAGTGAAGCAGATCTCCACCAAGGCAAATGATATGGAGAATGATGAATTTAAGAGGTATCAAGCAGATCTTGACCTCTTTTAGGGGAAGTTAATGAGTGATTTGGGGAAAGAGGAAGAAGGGGAAGTTAGACATGCCTCGCTTGAAGTCCTCCAACTGAACAACTGCCTTCAACTTGTGATATGATAGATATAACACTTGACAATATGAAATGGATCACAAGCCATGATTCTGCAACCACAAAGCTACCTACCTGACCTACTCACCTAGCATTTTCTCTTCCTTTTGGTTTGGGTGCACTTGAACTAGCATACCTAGCTTTTCATTCTTTTCTTCTTGTTGTCCTCCTATCTAAAACTACACTTATTGCATCCAGGGGCTCAGATTAAGCTGTTGAGCACCCTTATTTCTCTACCTATCTACAAATCTGCCAAGATTAAGCTGTTTGGACATATATTCATTCTCTATATTCTACAACAGGAAATTGAAACCTAGGGAAGCCAAGATTAAGCTGTTTGGACCTCCCTTAGCTGAAAACTCATCAAAAATGGATCAACCCATAAAAAATGGAACACAGCAGTGGCATTTAGACTAGCACACTCTCATAGATACTTCTCTGGCCTCTGTAGCAAATATGGAACATTGCAGTATGCAAAGTATGACATCTTTGGCATGTAAAAATGTCGATCATGAAAGGTGATTAACCTGCTGCAGCAGGAGGCTAACACAGACTTCGAGAAATCACTCACAGGAAATTCTACAAGAGGCTACAGAGGATCTACAAGAGGTTCTACAGGAGGATCTACACGAGGAGGCCGAAAGCTGTTTTTAGGGTTTTGAAGGTGGAATAATGATGGGAAAGGGGAAATGAAGGCTGGATGAAGGTGTTGGGGTGTCTATAACTTGTCAAGGAAGATCAGGGATGAACGTGATGGTTGGATTTGTTCAAATGGCCAAAAAGAAACTTTATGGAGAAAACGCAGAAATTAGGGCAGATTGGCGAAATGTGGCAAATGAGCTGGGGAGTCTATGAGAAGTGAGCTAGTGCTGGCTCTTTTATAGAGAGATGATGAGCTGGGATGTCCTACAAGAGATCTGCACATTTACTTATCAAAATTGACCAAAGACAGAACTAAAAACAGAATTTTGTCTAGCTTGACCTAATTTCTGACCTACAAACAGAAAATGTTGAATAGTACCTTATGAACAGAAAATAATGTGAGAGAACTATGGTAAAAGAATAGGAAATGATCTAAGTAATTGAATCTAAACCAATATCAACTTTTCCAAATCAAAGTATCACACTAGCAGTTGCATGGAAGAGCGAAAACTGTGTTTTTGGTGGCAGCAATAGTGCCTCGACCTCAAATCATAGTCCTAAGAAGGAAGAAAGGAGATCAAGGCCTGTTGTTGGCCTTTTTGGGTCTTTTTATATCACTGCAGCAACTTACTTAAGTAACTTGAAATAAGAACAACTATTCTAACCATCAAAAGCAACCTAATCTAACAAATTAAAATGAATCTATGCAATAGAAATTAACTCATGAATGGAAGCAAAAACATATAAGTACACAAAGTAGGTGTTGGGAAACTTGGGATGGGCCCTAACCCAAGAGCTTTAGCCCTTTGAAAGAGATCAGTGCTTGATCAAAAACTGTTTCATCTTCATTATCAAAAATAGCAGTTACATTACATAAACTGTTATCAAAAAGGAACTCGAAAATGAGCTGAACACAATGCTGCACAAAAGTGTGAAAATATACTAATAACTAGAAAACCTACTGAGGCTCTAAGCCTTCTTATTTATACAAATGGGGACTTCCAATAGTCCTCCTAAAATCAAGGAACTCGGCTTCTTAGAACTGAAGATAAACAGCAGTCCTACTTGACTTGCTTGATTGCCCCTTGGAATCATCAATGTGGCCCTTTGTGCTCCGAGTTGCTGATGGAGGATTCAAGGAAAGGGGTCATTAATGAAGTAGACACCCCCCCTACAAGTCCTCTTCCCTGTTTTCCTCGATTTTGGCTACCATTTGCTCATAAATTCTTTGTCTTTGTCCAAAATTGTCCAAAAAATCTGCATAACACACTCATTAGACTACATGGCAAAGTGACTAACCCAATTCACTCTATTAGCATAAATATATTCAAATAAATGCAACAAACTAATGAGAATGGTGGATTAAGTCAAAATAAGAGGTAGAATGAGCCCATAAAATTACCCATTTCTGGGGCTCATCAGCATTCACCAGTCTTGGGTAACTTATATCTCCTGAAATATAAAACAACCAACGCAAAGCAAACAAGTGTAACAACCATGAAATGTTCCACGTTTAGATTATACATATACTCCTTGCCCTCCAGCTCATAGCATTGTTAGTTCTCTGCTCGTTTTTTGCAATATGTTGTCACGGTCTTTCTGATAAATCGATTTCAGATGGGCGGACAAAACCAGCGTCTGCAGCCTTATCCAGCCCTTACAAATGCAGAATCGACCACAGCATTTCACCTCCATTCTATGCTCCCTTTTATAGTATCCACATTTATCCTCCAGTGCTGTCGACTTGAATAACTACAACAAACAATTATTTCTCCAACAGGCAGTGAATGAATTCTACTCTTATACCAATTGTTAGAGTATACACAGAAGACAGCTAAATAAATAAATCACACACACAAAAAAAAATAAAGACAACGATTTAACGTGGTTCACCCAACTAGTCTAGGCTACATCCAACAGAAGATATCGGCTTTCTTATTATTCAACAGAAGATTACAACAACATATTTCCTCTTCCTCACACCTCACATATACATTTGCCTCTACAAGCTTTACAATTTATAGATGTATAGAAGAAACTGAATAATAAATTCTATCACAACAAAATAGGATAGAATATCTTCTCATCAAGATTTGATGCAATTAGTTTCAGAACAAATCCTATTGTTGGCATTATCCATGAGATTTTAGCCAAATTAATATATACAAAATCTCAACACATGTAAGTTTGGATTTTACTATTACTTTCAATGCTTTACAATGAAACCAGTGTAAATGAAGGTTTTATGTGGATAAAATATAAACCACTGTAAACGCAGGTTGTCTTGTATGTTTATGCAGGGGCATACATGATAAAATATTTGAGAGTGAATGGGATACTGTTTCAAGAGCTTTCATGCTCTATCTTGAGACTCAATAAGCAACGTGGAAGTAATTCGACTGTACTGGAAATGGACTCATATCCTGATAATGCCTACAATTTCTTTGTGGACATATTGATTGAGATGATGAGGAGCTTTAAATCATTAAAGGAGTTGATCATATGTGTTGTACCTTTTCTTAAATAAATATGTGTCTTCTCAATTTGTTGTTCGATAGGCTTCCTAATCTTCAATGTTTGTTAATGGGTGACAACTTTATCTTGGTAAAAACATAATTTCTACTTTTCTTTTACATGTAAAATGAACAACATGTTTCAATGTTTAATAATGTTTGCGTTTTCTACTTAGTTGTCAGGTATAGCATAAAAAAAAAAAAATACAAAGGATATATTAATGTAGCTTAGGTTGACTATTATGTTTTGGTTCATTATTATGTCCTATTTACAGAATCAGTATATCCAATAGATATGAAACAAAACCAAGTAACGACTTTGTTTCATATCTATTCCTTAATGAAAATCTACACTACCTAAATTAAAAAAGTTAACCTGTTATAAGATGTGAAAAGACCATAAAATTCTTCCATGTTTTTTTTCCTTGACATTCATAATGAATATTTATGTCTTTTACCTCGTAAATGAGTGCAGAGTTGGCTTATTTTGGTTTTGAAATGCAATGCAAGAACTTTCAAAATATCCCATACCTCAATGTTTCAGATCCCCACTCTCTCATCTCCGTATATACAGGTTTATGTAAACATAACTGAATTTCATGATAGGTAAATCAGTGTATTAGGTTTCTTTCTTCAGAGCACCCCTGCTCTAGAGATGATAGAACTTCATTTAATTGATGACTTGAATTATGACAATCCACGATACGTAAATTTTTTGGAGGAAGTGATGTATTTGAATAGAGTTTCAAATCAAGCAAGGATATTGGTATTATAATCTTCTTTTTAAATACATGCTTCAAGATCTTTAAATCATTGACCAATAAAAAGGATTTTGGGCTTCATTTTCTTTTTTTTTTTCTTTACAGAAGGGTATGATCAATGCAGGTTGTATGTGGATACAAGGATGAATTCTACTATGGATACGAGGATTTGGACACCAGTGGAATGACCTACTTAGTCTTGGGCAACATCAAGTACCGAAGCAGATGGCAGTCTCATGGAGTGGGTATGCGACATTTTGCCCCATTTTCATTTTGTTTCTCATTCATTGTTTTTGTTGGTTCTAATAGTCGGTTTTAATTATTTATATTTTTTTCATTTATATCATTAACATTCCATGTTTCCCAAGCAAGGTAACATCTTCAATTGCTTTAGATGAGCAACCTGTAGGATTAGGATGTTCCCAATGAGTTTTGAGCATTTATCCAATATGCCTTCTGGATTTTGGATTGCCATTGCAGGTTATCACTTTAATTGTTATCTCGTTTGACATTTGATTAACAACAAAATTCCATGCTTTTATAAATTATTTGTATGTTAATGTTTAAAAGTATTTAAGAAATTTGTCTTCAATAGCCACACTTCAAACAATGGATTTCACATTACTAGGTTTAAGGTTTGGGTTATGTATTTGGTTAAAATTTCCCAAGATTTATATCATATCTCAAGTTTCAGGTTTGGGTTATTTATTTAGTCAAAATTTCCCAAGATTTATATCATATCTCAACCTTTTGAAATTCATGCATTCATGCCATTCGAATGTAAAGTTCCACTGCAAGAGGCATCCATTGATTCATGTTCCTCAACCCATGACCGTAAATACTATTCTTCTTGAACATTTTTCCTAGATGATGATAATGATATATAGTCCTTATCATCATAAAGTATGGATTTTCTTTCTTCTCCCGTGCTCCACCTTCCCCCTCCCAATTGTATATAAGCATCAACTTCTCTTGCATGCTCCCCTCAGAATGCAAAGTTATACCCATACCTGAAATCCTCATATTGATCTTGGTTCTTATGCTTCTCTTCTTCTTCTAAGGTAAGCAATCAGAAAAACATTACCTCCCTACCACCACAAATAGATAAACCATTTTTCCTACACTATCTTTCAAGCTCCACAAGAGGAATACTAAACAATTCTCAAGTTGTTTATCCCTCTCCAATCACCATAGCAACATCTTGATTTGGACCAAATTCATCTGTTATGTCCATAATATTGGATTCAGAACTATCAAGGTCCTTCAATGGTGGGGCATCTCCTCATATTGAATGAAAGGGAGGGACACCAGAATTTCCAAACCAAAGAAAGGTAGCTCTTCGTCCACTCACATAAGCAAATGAAAGGAGAAACCAGTCTAACCAAGCCTGGAGAATTTTCATCACTCTCTCCTGCAAGGACACCATAATATAAATGTAAAAAAAATCACAAAAACATCCATACAGTCATTACACTAATTATGATATTTTTTTTACGAGTAAAAATTGCCAGCTGCCTTGGTAATTGATGACCAATAAGGGGCTTGATCTTAATACATGATCTATTTTCATCATTACTATCCTCAACATGTTCTATTATTTAGAGTGAGATTTCGCGAATTGACAGGTGTGTTTTTCCACATTTCTATTTTTATATCCCACAAAATTGGAATCTTGCTACATTTGGCCTCTTCTACTTCCCTAGGCTACATGTGTTAAACAGGGTAGAAACACTAATGATATGTTCTTTTGCCATAAGTTCTTCTCATTTTTTGGATGAATTCTGTGGAAATTTTATTCATGTCAATTATGTGGAAGGAAATAATGTTCCATTATTCTTTTTTATCATGTCTTGTTTATGAGTTAGCATGCTTCTGTTGTACTAGTTCATTATGATTATGTCATGTAAAGATCAAGTTGAGTGGGTTTTACATTTGATTTCCTCTATAGTCAACAACTGAATATATAAGTTTTATGTTAGGTTGAATGATGGGACAACACATTTTGATTTCCACTAGTGCTCTCTTTTTCATGTACTATCACAAGTGCACAAATACAAACTCACTTTTCTTTTTACATGGATAAGCAAATGATGAAAACATTGTATTTTGTAGTGACAAGGATAACTATGTATTGGAGCTAGACCTTGCGCCCTTCAATTCATCCTTTCCTTACCGAACACAACCATATCCTATTGGTAACAGAGTTTAGTTTTTGAACCAACATTTGTCTTCAATAATATTTCATGATAAAGAAAGTACACAACCATTGTTGGATTTCCTTCGAGCACACAAATACCAAAGCCATGTCATTTTTCTTTCCTTGGTTAATATATTGCACCATTTTGTTTGATAGTAAATTCATTATTATTCTATGCCACTAAATCTCTATCAAATAGCAGAGAAGGATGACCTGGTTATTTTAGATATATATAATATGAATTAATTAAAATTTCACAGGGTTATTTCGATTCTCATCAAGTTCTATTTCACTTCTTTAGAGAAAACTATATATTCAAATACCAATTCAACTCAAACCAAACTAAAATAGAGAATCCTTGTTATGAAGATGTTTCTCTCTCCATACCTTATAATGACATTATTTTTTTGAATTATACTTGAAGTTCACTGATAATAACCTTTATTTATATATTTCTTTTAGCACCAAATTGAAATCATGGTAAAAATGTGAATATCCCATTAAATATGACCTAAAGATGATTCAAAGAATCTCACCTTTAGTCTGGGCATGTGGCAGAGTAATTTCTAAGGTGTGAAGTTTTATTAGAGGCATTGTTTGTTTATTTGTTTTGGTTAGAAAATGGTTTTCTCTTGCTTTTATGTGACTTTGAATTTATCATATCTAGCATGTTGAGAAATGGGAAAGAATAATGTGTGACATTTATCTTGCAGAAATTGATGTTGAATGAAAGGATAAAGAGTTTAACCAAGCTACAATCCACTTTGGTAAAGGTAGAGGGACATCTTAAAAAGTTACCTAAGAATACACCATATACATAGTTTGAACATAAGTAATATATGGCTTTTTCATTTGTAGATATGTTCTTTTTTCTATCAAAGATATCACAACAAGACAAATATTGATATTGTAGAAATTGTTAAAGGACCTCATTGAGGTCAATTTTTTTTTATTTTCTACTTGATTGATACATTCTCATGACACAAAGGCTTTAAATATGAATTAATATGTTACCAAAACAAATTATATTCAAAGTTTATACATATAAAAGATAAAAACAAATGTCAATTCCTTCATTTGATTGTTACTTGACTCTGGTGTGGGCAGGTTACATGAAATGTGATTGGAAAAAGGATGGGGAGACAATATAGAGATCATGTCTTGGATATGATTCATTTTTTTTGGAGATCCTTCAAGCACTTCAGCCATCGACTTTGGAAATGTTTCTAGTAAGTATTCCTATGGGTTTTAATGTTGTGATTCTTTCAACTCATGGTTATTTTGGGAAAGAAAATGTTTTATGAATGCGTGATAAGATATCGATGGAAAGGTAAAAAAATAAAATATAATTGCAATGTCCATTCCATGATATCCTCTCTTTATTGTTTGATTGTATTTTGAACGTTTATTTTGATTTTCTTTGTATTTTAACTATGAAATTAAAAGTACTTGGTATTATGTCTGTTTAAACAACAACCAAAGCTTGAAGATGAAATTAATATTACATGATATTGATTGAAATCCTTTTAATTGTTTTGTATTGAAAGATTTTCATGATTATTAGAAAAGTTTACTTTCATGTTGTTATTTGAGAACATGTTGTTTATATACTTTACCAAGTTCATGCATTAGACAACAAATTGTTGTTGCGAATAAAATGACAAGGATTAGACATCACACCTCAGATTATTTGTTTTAACAAGTTATTTAGAACTTCAGCTTTTTAGCATTTAACTTAATTGATATGGGTGTTCCTAAGATTTCCCTGAAGGTTGAATACTAAGATACTAATGTGTTATTTTCTATGGTGACTTTAATTTGTTTATACGGGTCATTTGGCCACATAGTGGCCACTATCGCTCAACTGAAGAAAACTTGTTCGAGTTTCTTGCTCTTATGGGGAAGAATGGCTTTAACATTGTTGATGTTGAGGTATATGTAATATAAATACTTTATAGTCTACTTTAATTTATATTCTAGTGTTCATCGTCTTTCATGTCTTACACTCTGCATTCTAGGTTCTTTTGTTTTCAGAAAAGGAACTCAGTATTGATGGTAAGCAATAGGATTTGAAGAAAGAGGAGAACACTAACACTAGAGTGACAAATGCAAAAAGAGAGAGAAGAGAAACGGTCTAGTGGTACCCTTAAAGCCAATATCCCACATAAGAGACACACATAGAGATTGATGTTCAAGTCTTCATAGTTGGTGGATTCACCTGCAATTACTTGACAACACAATGATAATGTTTTATAGTGATTGAAAAAACATTTCATATGTAAATTGTAGTCCAACCAATGTTAAGTTAGAAACTCATATTGTAATACTCGACATTTCATATAATATAATTTCTGTGGTTGAAATTATTTATAGTTTCACTTGATATTGTTTAGTATTTTAACTAACATATGTAATTTTGAATTTTCATATTAGATGAACCAATTCACATTGTATGATGTTTTTTTAATTTAGTCGCAAAATCATACTAATTAATCTATGTTGATTAATAATGAACACATAAAATCAATATGAAACTATTAAATTAGTAGTTAATATAGATTAATGAGGAACACAAATAAAATGAATATATGACTAAATTAGTCGTTTATAATGATTATTAATGAAAATAAATGAAATGAATATAAACTACTAAATTAGTCGTTTATATAATGAACATGAAACTACCAAAACAATATAAATGACTACTGCAAATGATTAATTTTTCATTACAAATGACAACTAAATTGTGCATATATATGACTATTAGCAGTTAATCACAATAGCTTATAACATGACAAAAATTTAGTCATATTTTTTTGGTCATTAATTGGTTTCAAATGACGACTAAAATTTGCATATATATGACTATTAGTAGCTAATTTACAGTATCTTATAACACGACCAATATTTTGGTCATATTTGTTTAGTCATTAATTGGTTTTCTCAGATGATCATATAGTAATATATTTTGTTATATATTTGGTCATTAATTGTGGCAATTAATGACTAAATCAATAACTAAATTTATGACCAAGTTTATGACTAAATATACTGCTAGATGATAAAATTGAGACAATCAATTAATGACTAAGCTAAAAATGACTAAAAGTTGGTCGCGTTATAAGGTACTATAAATTAGCTACTACTGGTCACCGATTGAAAAATAGTCATTTATATGAAAATTTTAGTCGTTGCTTTAGTAACTAATTAGCCATTTTGTACTAGTGTTAGATGCTCTTATTTTACATCAATAACAACAAGAATCTTGGTGGTTTTTTCCTGAAAGGGTTTCCATGTGAAAAACATTGTGTCTCATGTATATGATACTCATGGTGTGTATGCTTGTATGTTGATTTCATATTGCTTCCATATTACATATTGCTGCTGACATGAATGGGTTTCAAGCTTGAATAAGAAAATTAAATAGGCAAAGTTTAAAATTAGCTTTAATATTGATTCAACCCACGCAAGCCCCCCCCCCCCCCCCCCCCCCCACAGTATTATCATTGTTTCCAACAATTTACACTTTATAATTGTTTAAATAAATTGTTTTTTTATTATTTATTTTCATTAATACATAAATTTCTTAAATTTACAAGTACAGATTTATTTTTGCCAACTTGTATGTGTGTGATGAACGACATTTTTCGAACATTCATTGATGGCTCTATGATTTTCTATTTAGATGATATTTTGGTAGTTAGGAGAACTAGCGATGAGCATGTCAAGCATGTTAGGAAAATATTTGATACTTTGAAAAAGGAGAAGCTACATGTGAAATTGTCAAAGTGTGAATTTAGCAAGACATCATTACTATATTTGGGTTACATCGTAGGGGTTGGTTGATCTGAACTTAAACAGGAACACAACAACTAACAGATATAATCATAAACACAGAGATGCAACCAAAAAACACTTCATTACATTAATAGAAAAATAATGAACTATGCTTACAAACAAAATGGAAATAAGATAGCTCGGGCGCCGGTAACTTATCTCTGAGAAGAGATGTGGCAGCTACATGCCTTTGAATTGTCTTACAATGAGGCTCAAGGGCCTATTAATTATTGGAAAACATGACAAAAACCTAAACAACCAAAACCCTAACCCCAGGAGATGTAACACTAAGAGTTCGTGGGCCCCATTGGGGTTAGTTGGGAAGCCAACTTCCTCGGGTCGTAACTTGGTCATATTATGTCTATTTGGCACATATGATACCTTGTTGGAAAGGTCTCACCGAGTACTACAAGTTTTTCCATAGGCACTTTGTTGTGGCTATGGGCCTCACATGGACCCCAAAAAATGTTGTTTAGGGGGTCAAAACTGCTTCAGAAGTTGAGAACTTGAAAAACTGCTAAAAATAGTAAATGATGAAATGAACAAGGAAACATATGAAACTGACTAGGGGGTCTAGGTGGAATAGGTGGGTGGCCACCAATATCCACCTGGATCAATGGTGAATTCAAAATAGATACCTATAAGGTTGAAGTGATTGTGAACTAGCCCAAACCTGCATCAACAACAAAAGTTAGAAGCTTCTTAGGGTAGTCTAGTATTGGAGGAAACTTAATGCTAACTTTTCTTTTATTCAATCTCCTGTACATGTTTTGGCTAGCATGAAACGTGTCTTTCTGTGGGGAGGAAAACAACAAAAATCCTTTAATCAATTGAAATAAAATATTAGTATAACACTGGTGTTATCATTTCCATATTTTCAATAGTTGTTTGAGATAAATACTAATGCAAGTGGATATGCCATGGAAGTTGTTTTTCTGTAGCGTCATAAGCCAACCTATTATCACTTTGAGACCTTTTCTAAAGATGTTGTTAGTTATCCTACATTTGATAAAAAGTTGTATTCATTAGTACAAAGTGTTAAGAAATGGAAGAATTACTTAATGGGAAAGGAAATAATAATACATAAAGATCATCCACCATTACAATATTTCCAATCGTAGACAAAGATATAACAATGAAGGAACTTCAAGTACATGGGTTTTCTACAACAATTTCATTTGTTCATTAAGTATAAGAAGGGTGTAAGTAACAAAGTGGCTAATATTCTATCTAGGCTTCCAATCAATGCATTTATAGTCTTGTATAATGGTTCTTTAGCACTTGACAGTTATGTTGAGTAGTATGCTAGGGATGTGGAATTCAAGGATGTGCACCAAAAGGTTAATTCCTAGTTCACATGTGGATAATTACCATGTTTAAGGAAAGTTACTCTATCATGTTAGTAAACTATGTATTCTAGAGGACAAAAGAATGCATGTGATTAGAGAAGCCCATACTCCTCATATTTCAAGGCGTTTTGGTGTAGGAATGATTGTAGCTCATTTGAAAAGATTTTTTTATTAGTCTTGGATGAGAGAAATAATATCTAGATATGTAAAAGGGTGTGTATTGTGTGCCACTAGTAAATCCATTAATAGAAAAGTGGGGTTGTATAAACCTCTTCCAAATCCTTCTCATCCATGGGAAATATTCTTTATGGATTTCATATGAGGTTTACCTATGTCCAAAAGAGGTCATGATTACTTGTATGTAGTTATGGAAATATTGAACAAAATGTGTATTTTGATGCCTTGTAAGAAGAACTTGGCAGCTAAACAGACCGTGCAGTTATTTTTTCAGAAGAAAACTGCTTATCTACCATTACAATTTTATAGCTCTCCAACAACGGTGACAAAAAAAAATGTAATATTTATTGTCACGATAAAACCATTCACAAATTCACTATGGGATGTAAGCTGATGAGCTATAAAAACTATGTGTGCAGACAACATAAAAAATATTTCTTTCTCAGAAATAACTAATTAATGATCTTATATTCTACTTATAATATTGAAACAAATACTCAAATTGAAAGGAAATATGCATGAACTTTAGGCCTGTTTATCTTAGCCTGGCTTGGGAATACTATACTTTGCTACCTCCAAGCAAGCATTCAAGTACTCAATGCAAGTTAGATCTCAATGATAAAGAGTTCTAGTTCTAGTCCCATGTTCTATATGAAAACCAAATGCAAGCTTGAAATTCAAAGCATATGAATGAAATGATGGAGAAAAATCTCGTAAAAAGAAATGCTATGATAACCTATTTCTAATCACTAGTTGGTAGCTTACTTGATCACTGGCTATTAATTTTCTAGTTGCTCAAGCAAGGTTTCTAACCAAAGTCTCAAAACTACTCTATATCCAAATCATTACTTGAACACACGTGTATATGTGAAACTAAATATCACAAAACCAATCAATAATTCATAAGTCTTTCAAACAGATCTCTATGTATGCATCACACTCGTTACATAGTAGCCTCTTCAAAAAATAAATCACATTGAATATAACATCAAAAACCATATGAAATATAAAAATCTTCTGCTTTGGAATAGAGACACCTTGCAAGCTTGATTCAAGCACAAAACATATACTAGTATGAATCAAAAGTTATTCACACAAAATATGTGTCAACAATATTTAAATGCAAGACTGAGTTTGTATCACGATTCGAAATCAACTAAAAAGGGTCATTGTTGGTTCATGAACTCAAATCTAAAATTTCTGATATAGAGTATGGCAGAGTACTTTATCCTTAAGCCCTAGCTCTGTATTAAATATGATACATGAAATATTTCAAGTAATCACAAATCAATGAACAAGATTGCTAATATTTACATTGTTTATTATGAAGCAAATCAAGTTGATCTATAAAACACTGTCCAAATATCAGACTATTTTTATGTGAATGAGAACAAGTCTATGTATGATAATATTTCTTTCAAAATAACATCAAATTTTCAAACCATGTAATTCATATGTTTGGCATCCAATGATGCAATTAAGGAATATGGTTGTGCTTGCATAAAATTATTATCCTCCTACAACTACTCTGCATATGATCCGCACACATTATATATGTTAATAAACATAATATTGTTAACCAAATTCAAATTGTATATTGTAACACATACAAGCAATAGTATACCTAAAACGATAAAACCACAAAGAGAGAAGGAAAATAAATACTTTACAAAATAAATGATTTTGTGAGGGGGGCTTCCCATAGCGGTGCCTCGCTACACTACAATATTAGAGACTAGAGAATCATTACAATATAATAGATTAAAAAATAGCTTTCATATTATTCAGGATCAAAGTTACATAAGGTTTGTTTCCATAAAACTAAAGCACACAGTAACAATAGTCTGAAAGTGCGATCACCATAGATTACATTCACTAGCTAACCCGACATGGAGATGATTAGGCATATTTATAAGGATTACATTCTCATATTACAGTTTGGAAGTGCATTGGTTCAATGATAAGGTTGATACCTGGATCTAAATATTGAGCTTATCACAATAGCCAAAATGTTAACCAACAAATATTTCCCATCTCTGTAAACTCCACCAAAACTCTTGCAACCATGGTGTATATGACAAGATCCCACATATGCTATAACTGTAGGCAAGCATAGGGTTTGGTTAAACTTGAAATTACATCAAACCTTTAAAGCCTCACTTGACCTTTAAACCACTAACAAAGGATACAAGTACTTGTTTAAAGGTAGTTTCCATGCTATGGGATAATTTGTATGTAGGTTTTAACCCTCTACAAGAAATTACTTGCAAACAAATTTATAAAACAGAAAAATAAACAATGGTGAGAACATAAAATAAATATACACAAATATTTTCCCCTAGATCCCAAAACTGGGACTACCAGATTGATTTTTCATTACGTTCCTTTCAATGTTACAATACATACATACATACATACATACATACATACATACATACATATATATCTATATATATATATATATATATATATATATATACATGTCGAAGCATTCATAAAATCCAATCCACTAACCGTGGATTAGAGCATAACCATAGTGCCCTTGACCAGATCTACAAAATACCATGGGCAGAAAATCATCATGCCCAAAACCATGTGCAAAACCCATGCATAAAACCATGAGTAGGTTCACCCACCATCTTCGGGTTCGCCCCACATCCTTGGGTCCACATTAAAAAAAAAAAATGGGGCCTTTCCCCAGACCAAATGATGCATGGAAATAATATAACACACACCCAACATGGTAGACATGGAGAGCACATTTGTCACATCAACAGCCATGAATGGGTTCACATTGGCCTATGGTTTAATTAGTACCAAATTCGTCATGTTGTTATTGGAAGAAAACTAAGATTATATCATTAGCAAAAACAACCCCTAAAAGCAATTAAAGATAATTAAAAGCATTGGATTTTCAGGGATTAAGCGTAGAGTAGCTTATCACACTATTTATGGGAATTAAGGGTTAATTTTATAGGTTTTAGAGGCAAAAATAATGTGATAGGTAGTGAAATAGTGTAAAAAAAGTGTATCTATGCATGATAATTTTGGGGATCAATAGGAAGATACAAGCGATTTTTTGTTGATCCTCCAATTTGATTTGGATCTGATTGTATCGAAAGAAAACATCTGTAAAATAGAAGATATAATTTTTGGTGCATTCATAGAGAATTTGGTCAATAAATGGTGTGGGATAATATGTTTGGGACAATAAAAAATCAAATCTCTATAATCCACACAAACCCTAATTGTCCCTTCTTTCTAATCAATTGGAATAGGATTACAAAATTGCTTTGACAATGTCACCAAATAAATCAAACCAACATCTAATAATTTTTGAACCTATGCTTTAATCAAAATTTCTTTCCTAGGATTAAACAACCGGAGCCTTTGCTAAAAAGGCTTAGCTCCATTTCATATTTTGATCTTTTGTTAGATAATCTAGGGGTAAATATTAGGCATCTCTTTATAAGACCAAGAAAATACATCGCATAATTATTTGAAAATGGAAGTGTAAGTTTCAATCTATTAGGGGATATAATCTACTCCAATCATAATGTTTTCCATGTAACTTG
This sequence comes from Pinus tabuliformis, assembly GCA_031772625.1. NCBI lineage: Eukaryota > Viridiplantae > Streptophyta > Pinopsida > Pinales > Pinaceae > Pinus > Pinus tabuliformis. Next base: position 15,551,480 of record CM062819.1, on the reverse strand, counting down.
GTTTTGTAGCAATGTTTATGGGTATAATATTCAAGATGTTTTCCAAGTTCCGCAACGAGAAGACATCCTAAATCAAGATTGGGGACTAGGACAACTAATTATTACCAAAGGAAGCCAACATTTTAGGTGACTCATCCAATTTATCTGCCCGAGGGAGAAAATATTATTGATGATGAAGATGCCCCCAAGGATGATCAAAGATTGACATTACTTCCATAATGGCTTCATTAGTATGAGTTTTAGTATCAAGAAATTCACAAGAAGTTGGATGTTCAACCACTTGAATAGGCATAATATAATAATTAAGTGGTTGACGAGGAGTGTCACTCGACTTAGTGGGATTGAATGTTAACTGGATGTATTGATAAGTAAGGTCATCTAGACTTGAAGGCATATGTTCACCATATTGATCTATTCTCGAATGAGAAGGCACCATCCAATGGTCTAGAGACTAATGGAGTCTATTAGTGATAAAATAGATCATGTGTATAGGATCAATAGAGGAAGAAGGAGCATCAAGAAGGGGTAAAGGAAAGAGATTGATAAGTAACGAGCTTTTAAACAATCCCACACCAACACTCTCATAAGTCGTAGGGATGTCTCCAACAATTGGAATAGAAGTCCCCATAGAGGTATACGTGATTGACAACTTGTAGTATTCTAACTGATCAATCATAACAGTATTTCCTTCATGATTAAAGTGAAGCACACAAAACATCGAAGGCATGACCATGGTCATGTCCTAAGACCAACAATGACCAAGGAGTAGGTTATAATCTAAGCGAGAATCAAAAAATTCAACATCAATGTTCATGGTTTTTCCCGATAACTCGATGGAAAATGTTCAAGGAAGAACACCTTGAGCCACAAAGGTATGACCATCAAAGGCTTGCAATGTAGTTTTCAACTTGACGAGTGTTGGAGAACCAATAGTTTTCTAGAATGACACAGACACAACACAAGTATAAGACCCTTCATGCATAAGAGTGTACTAGAATATCTTGTATTTGAAAATATGCCTTGAGATCTAGAAAGAGACCTATTGAGAGATTATAGTTTGAGGGGTTTTAACATCAAATATGATTGAAATTGACTCTAAGAGATCAACTCCTTCAATAGTAGTCAACAAGGCTTTTCATTTCATAGGGAAACTCTACAAAACATCAAGAGTAAACATCGCACAAGGTGCTTGGGCTAAATCTTTGACAATACTATAGTGTTGAGTAGCATGTGCATTAGGGTTGTGTGTTGACTTGTTGTGGAGAACACCCTTTGAAGGGCAATACACTACCTCCAAAGGATTATCTAGTGTGAGAGGTCCATTGGGTGCAATAGGGATGACTATGTACTTAGGAGCAGAACTCAACTCAGGAGTGTCGTATGACTTCGCTCTTGTAAATAGGTTAACTTGTTCAGTACATACATGTATATGTGCATATCCCTCAAGAATTTTATGTTGCCTCCCATTGCCCCTAGGCATAAGTGGAGGAGCTTTTGCAACCATTTTCTTTTTTGGTTGCACTAGGAACATATGAGCCATTTTGCTTGGCTACTGGTGGTGTAAGAAGAAAGTGACCTTCATCCATACACATGCACTCATGACTCAAATGATCTCCTTGAAAAATCTTACAAGGAAATTTAACTTTACAATGTTTCTCATATGCGCCCCCACCCTAATTTTTTTGGTTTTGTGTAGTTTCTCATGTAGGTTTAGAGTTACTATGTTGATTGTTATTTTTATTTATCATGCCAAGCTGCTAAGGATTCTTTGATGTTGTCGACTACACCATGAGAACCTTGGTGGTTTGTTAAGAAGAAAATTCTTATTGAGAACCATATGCACTTGTTGGGGCTTGGGATGTAACAATCAATTTCTCTAAATGAGTAACTAACTAGCTGACAACATCAAAAGAATTGGAACTCGTGAAATGATCAGAATGTGGTCTTAGTTTGGTCATTTTGTATCATTCGAAGGTCGAGGAGCATTAGGAATGACATCATATAAAGTGCCCAATTGAGAATAAATCAAATCAATATTTTGAGAACGTAAAATGGTTGGATCCTCAGTAGCTTCCCCAACCATGGTGACATCCTTGGCTATAGATGAAAGTAAGGATCAAGTAAACAAATCTTTAAGCAAGTCATCAAGAAGCTTGGTCCTAACTAACCTCTTGCATCTCCTCTACTCATGGATATAATCATAAATGTAAGTAGAGTTATATTTTTTTACTATGGATAAGACGTCAATCTCGAGGTCCTGTCATGAAGGTAACTGAAAATGGTTCAAAATGTTATGGGCCAAGGAAGCACAGTCACTATAAGATGCCATGTCAATCTTAGTATACCATTTAGTAGCACCATTGGTCAGGGTTTGTAGGAAAAGACCCAACCTCACAAAATCATCCACCAAATAATTTTAACAACACCATAAATGGTATGTGGTGATATGAGTGGCTAGTTTTTTTCCCGGCTTCCCTTCAAACCTAGGAATATCAAAAGGCATTTTTGCAGGAATTGGTGGCAACCTATGATCATGGCATATGGGGTCATTCATGATTTTTTCCAAGTATAGCAAATTTAGTGATGCTATAAATGGAAGTTGATGTTTATTGAATGGATTATGAGGCATAATGTGCCCCCTAATGGACCTTATGGTCCCCCCATATCGTATTTAATGGAGGATGAATATGGACCACAGTTATAGTTCATCCAAGGAAATTAAACTCTCAAACCAATAGATGTGGTGAAAGAATATTATCGACTAGAGGAAATGCCCCTAGGGAACAAGGGACTCCCAAAGGCATGACTACTCATGGGATTGTATATGACATTGGAAGAAGGGCCTCCCTATGCAAAAGCACTACCATAAACATAAGAAATCATTGACATAGTGGTACTAGTGGGGTTAATTCCCTAGGTAAACTAGTCGCTCTGAATGGAAAATAATCCGAAGAGAAAGGCATCTTGCCTAACATAGAACTACCCCAAGGTTGAGATTTTCTACCAAAAGCATTAGTGTCCCCATACTTGCTAAAGGCAAATGTAGATCCCCCCTACATGTTTCCCAAAGTTGTAAATGACACATGTTATTTATCTAAAATTGTAGATGCTTTTAAATTTGGCTATCTAGAGATTCGTGGTAAAGAGGGATTTGTTCATAGGCATGGATTGTGATTTTTAGCAATGCTACATGCATACTATGATTATGTTGATACACAAAATCAGTCATAAAAACCTTGCATATATGGTTCACTAGAGAGTCACAAACAACTTGCAAAAGAATATGTGTAAGAACTTGTAGAGAGCTTGAATGAAAGATTCCCTTATTTTTATTTCTTCAACTTAAAAATAAGTTTGTTTATCCCTTGTCATTATTCATAGGATGTTTGTGGAAGAGAAGAGAATTCAAACCATTTGTTTGGAAAATAAATTCAACGCCTTCAATATATTTTATGTGAGAGGAAAGAAAACAAAGCATTATTTGTTTATGAAGTTTGTCTAAAAAAGTTGAATGCATTTGTTGATAATCTTTCTATTAATTGTGAGGGATCATTCATGAAAGATGCTTGGAGGGATTTTCCTATCATAGAGCTACATACAAATTTTCCAAACATGCCAAAATTATGGGAAGCAATACTTACTATCTGTAAGGACAATTGCAATTGAGACAAGATTATCGAAACAAAACATTAATATAAGATGTAAGAAGAGAAAAACTACTATTGGGTGCATTAGATGCTTTGATGTGAGTGTCACTAACTAGGCTTGATTCATTAATTGTGTAATGTAATAAAGTATATGGAATTTGAAAAGATGTTAAGCAAAGAATAATTTTAAATATTTAAAAATTTTGATTACATTTGGAATAATCCTGTATTTGATATGATGTATAGCATATCAAATATTTTATATAATTTTTGCAATTTGATGATACTTGTAAAATTTTACTATAACTAAAAAATTAAGTAATTTTGTAAAGTTATTGGTTATGAACAATTAGTTTTTCTACTTAATATTCGATAATGTACATAGTGACTCCTTTTTGATATAATTTTACATTAAATTATGTTAAATATAATTTTATAATAATTTTGTGTTCTTTTAAAACTACAATAAAATACATTAAAATTAAATATTTTTTAAATATTATAATAATTTCAATGTATAAATTGATTGATATTTATAATAAAAATTAATATTCACACAACATTAGGGGATTCACATACTCATTTCGAAACCTAGCTTATTCTAAAAGAGGAATCTCAAACCAAACTAATTTCTTAACCAATTATACCAAAACCATAACCAATCAAGTTGTCCCGCTAAAATTATATGTATATATGATACATAATAATTGATTGTAATAATTTCAATTCACCTATTAATTAATATTTATCATCAAAATCAATAAAAACATATATTATACTTCATAATTAATTAACAATATGAAATATTGTAAGGATTCTTAATAAAAAAATGAGGCCATCATAATTTTACTTGAGATTAGGGTGTCAAAGGGAGACATTGATATACATGGGAAGCCTGAGATCATTATTGTTGTTGTGGGCATTTGTTTCAAAGTATTTGTTTGAATATGGGTCTCTCATAAGGGGTACACATTAATAGAGTCACGCACTGCTGGAATATTGTGAATGTGGAACCTGAAATTCAGCCTAAAATGTGGAATGATAATGTACCATTAAATTTGGTTGCAGGGGACATTATTATGCTATGGACTTGTGGAATGTTACTGTGCCTTTAAATTTTATCTTAGGTGATATGATTATACTATGGACTTAATTTAGACTTAAATTAAAGCAATGGAAGTTAAATATATTTGAAAATATATAATATAATCCAAAGATTTTAGTTTAAATGTTATAGGTTTTTGAGGGTTTTTAGTTATTTTTTTTAGTAAAATTTATTCAAAATTTAGTAGAAATTTGTTAAAATTATAAATTTGACCAAACTCTATATAACGTGAGTTTTAGAGTCTTTTATCGGTGTTAAATTTTTTATTTTTATTTTTAATATTAGGAATGAAAGTATGGAAACCAAGAGTAATTTTTCACATTTAACACGGTTGGCCTTGATTACTCGACCTCCCCCAAGAGAATTAACCTATGATCAGCTACAATTAACAACAATATCAAACAACTTCACATATGACTCTAGACTACTTGAGGTAACTTTTAGGACTTCAATTCACTTAGATATTCAAAAACTAATTTTAAATAAAAAAACACATGATTTGACCAAAATTTATTTCAACAAAAGTAGTCGAAAACTCCAAAATATAAATAATTAGACGACACCTCATTTAAAATAATAGATTTCATTCTAATTTAAAATAATAATTTTGTTGGAGTTTCACACTCACCTCACTGGGAATCGATCATGTGGACTAACCACCACTCTGGGATCCACCCTAGGACCACTCAAAAGGTAATGATAATAGATTTTCCTTTACTCAAAAACCTAGAGGCTTTAGTAAACTTCCAAACCATTTCATTACCTTTTTCGTTGGTCCAAGGGTGGATCCCAGAGTGGCGATTAGTCCATGTGCTTGATTCCCAATGAGGTGAGTGTGAAAATCCAACACCCCCCCTCAAATGCAAGTCAGGGAATCAAACCTTAGCCAAGGCTCTGATACCATGTTGGAGTATTCTATTGCTCACAATGTTATCTAAAAGTACATAGAAGACCTCCATTATATAGCAATGGAGGAGGCTCAGTGTCGGTTAAGGATAACTACGACAACTGGACAAAGTCCCTATGTGAGCTTACAACTCACCATACTTAGTTCATAGGGAAATGGAGCATTGGAAAATCCAACTCTAACAATTGTTTTTATAATAAATAAATTAAACATATAATAATATTAACCTACATAGTAATAATTAAAATAAATAAAGTAAAATAAAATAAATCTACTGAGCTTTGCTAGGGATTAAATCTCTTTTCACTCTAAAATAAGTTTGTACCTCAAGACATTTGATCCCTCTCAGTGCTTGGTAGATCTCCATTTAAGATCGATCTAGGGTGGTTTAATTATCAATTATAATTATAATTATAATTAATTATAATTATTATTATAATTATTAATTTTATTTATTTATTTTCATTTTCTTTTTTTTTGTAATTTTATCGAGTTAAAATGCTATAATTAATAATTATAATTATTAATTTTATTTTATTTTTTATTTTTTTCAATTTATTTTTATTTTTATTTTCATTTTTATGTAATTTGACCCAACAAAAATGTTTACAAAAGAGAATGGCAAGACATGATAGGAGGACATCTCTTCCATAGTGAGTTGAAGAGCACTTTTGGGCGCAATTAAGCAAAGCCTAATAATTCAAATAACACAATTTACAAAGGTTTTAAAGGTTGCATATATGTTTGTGTTGATAGGCATATCCTTTTTTAAAGGTGGTAGTTTTTTCCTTTTAATTACTAACTTCAATTTTCAAAATTAAAAAGGTCAGTATATTTTTTCAAGCATTATCTTATTTTTATATTTAAACTTTTAATTTTTAATTTTTAATTTTTTTTGCAAGTTTATGTGGTGTTCAAAATTTGAAGAAATGTCTTCAGGAATTATCTACAATGAACATTTTGTATCCACATTTAGAGTCCAAATCAGGACCTATCAACAATTGTCATCTTGATGATGGGTCCTCGTCTAGACTCGAAACATTGATAAAACATCTTCATTGTCCCGAAAGTTGTTTCTTCAAAATCTAATTTTTTTTAACTATTTTACTTTTATTTGATTTTTATTAACTAAAATTATAAAATTATTGAGTTAACTTATTTAAATTTAAGGGGAAATGGAATTAGATAAAAATTTTGAATTGTGGATTATAGAATATATCCCTACATATTGATTGAGTAATGATGTCAATTAACCTAGAGAACTTCTAATCTATTACATGGGTAGAGACACAACCTCCTCCACTCCCAAAAAATCTTCAAGTTTGATATTTTTGTCATTGAAATATTGTTCTACATACATCATCAAGAAGTGGTAGTGGGAAGCTACCAATGTAGTATTTAATATATGGAGGTTTAGACATTTTCATAGACTCTATGATCAATCTTTGCATCTAACATAAATATTGGTCATGATAGGCTAAATATTTAAATAATGATGTTAGATGTTCATAGTATGTCTCATGGTCCATGCCATGGAAGTGAATATATAGAGATTGAATAATCTCTTCATATGCATTTGGTTAATTGTGGGAGTCATCTTCACAATTTTCTATTAGCCCTGTAAATCCATTACTTAACTAGGTCTCCATATTCTACCTTTTTGGTAGTTTACTAATTTATGAGAATCTAGAGGGAAACCTTGACGTAGTCTATTGATTAGCATCCCATATTAATTACAGAATGATCACGAATTGAAGAGATTACTCATCTAGTACCATTTATTCCTAAGGCAATAAAATTCATATTCTCTGTCAAACGCATCTAAGTATCAATAGAAGTGTTCTCCTTATCTTGTATTAAAAACATGAACAAAAATATTGGGTGAAAACATGTAGAAAAGTGATAATTCCTCTTAGTATTGTAGGAGAAATAGAAAAGGTCATTGGTGAAACCAACTCACCTAATAGGGCCATGTCTAGGTTGTGCTTAGCATTTAAGTGGTGGCTAAACATCACCCAATAACTCATGGCCGATGAATCTCATCCATAAATTAATGGCTCTCCTAAATCTATAAATTAACTTGCTAAGTAAACATGTTCTTTCAATCACCTTCATACACCATTTACAAGTTCCATAGGTCATTTTCTAAATGAAAAAGAACCAACATCTAAATCTATGGTTTCAATCACTTTTATAGTTATTTTTCTAAAGGAGAAAGAACCAACATGGAGGTTTGCATGGTAGTTTTCCTAAAGGAAAGAAAAAATTATAGAGGTTTACATAGCAATACATGGTAATTCAAGAGCAAGTGAGTTTTACGTTATGGGTATCTATTATTATATATTTACGAAGCAAATACACATTTAATGCAAAAACGTAATGCTAGACTTGTAGACATGCCTGTGAATGAAGTCCACAATGGAAAACTGATTGGATTCATGATGAGAACTTCATTTATACAAATGTAAGGTAGGTTTGAGCTAAAATTGTCTTGATAACTTATTAACAGAAAGTAAAAGCTAACAACCAATTACTATTTTATAAACATAATCCCCTAGGATTAGTTAACATTCCCCCCTTAATCCAAAGGGACATCTGAGATGCAAAGTAACATTCTAAAATTTTCAAACTTTTCACATCTAAGTGCTTTGGTAAATATATCTATGATCTTCTCTGAAGTAGGACATTGTGTTCGATGAATTAATTTGGCATCAACGTAATGTAAAATTAAGTGATATTTGGTGTTAATATGCTTGCTTCAAGCATGAAACTTGGGATTCTTGGCCAACTAAATTGTAGAAGAATTGTCAACAAATAGTGGAGTTGAAGCTTTTTGTTTCTCCTTCAAGCCTTCAAGTGTTTGGCAAAGACAAATGATTTCTTTTGTAGCTTGAATTTTTGCAACATATTCAGCTTCGGTGGTAGATTCAACAAGAACAAACTACTTGTGTTATCTCCAACTGATGGTTGTTGATCTAAGATTCATCAAATAACTAGAATTAGAGGCCCCATTCTCCTTATCTCCATCAAAATCAGAATATGAATAGCTGGTGAGATGTAAATATGCAAGTTTAGAATATTTAATGTCATATGTTCAAGTATCTTTCAAATACTCGAGAACTTGCTTCGCTGCATTCCAATGACCTTCACATGGCTGATGCATGAACCTGGAAAGTATCCCTATAGAAAAATTTATGTTAGGTCGAGTAGTAGTTAGAAAATTTAAACTTACGACAAGTTGCATATACTTTGTTGGATCCTCAAATGTACTTCCTTTATTGGAAGTAAGATTGAATTTTTTCTCCATAGGAGTAGCAATAAGGTTACAATCCTACATCCCAAATATGTCCAATATTTGTCCAATAAATTGTGTTTGTGAAACAAAAATATATTTGGGTTTCTGATCAACTTCAATCCCTAAATAATAATGCAATAAAACCAAATTTTTCATGCCAAAAAATTCGATTAACTCTCTTTTAACAGATACTATATAGTCATCATTAATTCCTATAATCATCAAATCATCTACATATACAACCAAATATACAACTGACTTTCCAACCCTCTTTAAACAAAAAGAGTTGCATCATCCAGATCAAACAACTTACAATTCAGCGTGAGAAGATGTTCAGTTAGTTTTTCATACCATGCATGAGATGCATTTTTCAGTCCATACAACGCATTTATCAACTTACATACCTTTTTCTCTTTACCTTTAATAACAAAACCTTTATCCTGAAACATATAAACATCCTCCTTCAAATTTGTTACAGGTCTATTTGGGCACATCACTCCCGACATTCAGATCAGTACAATTAGGGCTCATCAAACCCTAATTCAATTGTTACATGCCCTACACAAGTCAACTCATTGAATGCTTCGATCCATGAAAGTTTCCTAGCCTAAAGCCTTGCTGAAATGCCTCCTTGGGACACCAGCGCAGCATTGGTCAGGGATAACTGCGCTACAGAGCACGAAGGCCCATTCTGGCCTGTGCTGCAATGCACTTAAGCCCTCTTTGACCTACACTGGGCTCGATTGAGAAAAATTTGCATAGGGTTCTAGGAATATTCCTTAATTCTTGATCATTCTAGAAGGAACCCATCTCTTATCTCCTCTTATGAGCTCGAAATTGGATAGGCTAAGGATCCATTCACCTCCTATCCTCTCATCCCTTGCTCCACGGAAACTAACTCCAAGTTTGGAAGGTCAGTCAATACCCTCATTTATGACAAAACCACCTCAATTTCCTATAAATTCAACACTCATCATAGTGTTCAAGGGGCTAGAATCTAAATTTTGTAAGGAAATTTTGTTGGTTTGAGGATTGATTTTATGTTAAGAAATGTTATGCTACTAGAGTGTTGAGCTTTTGATGTGGCGAGGGTTGAACTAAAGCTGGAGGAGTGGCATAGGATCAAACTATATTGGGTGATACTCTTCATTCTACATTAATAAAGAATTTATTCCTTTTCTCATATGAGTGTTCATATCTGTGATGATAATGTGTTTCAATGTATTCGATTCCATTGTTTTATAGTCGATAGTTCATGTATGTTTTGATCGTTTCTTGTTTCTGTTTCTCTTGATGCAGGTAACTTTTGAGCGGATTTAGTTCAAGTGAGAGCAACGAGAGCGGTTCAAAAGAGATTTGGGAAGAAAAAGGCAACAAGTAAGTTTCTCTATCTCATCTATCTTCTATAAGAAAAGGTTAAACTACTTTCTTTCTATTGTTCTAGGTGTATTCACCCACCTAGGGAAAATGTGTTTATTCGTAGATGAAAATTCCATATAACAAATTGGTGACTCCGCTGGGGAACGACTGTCATTCTTGGTGGCTAACCCTCATCATATTACACCCTAGTAGACTTTGTATGGTGTTCAACATCAAAACATCTATTCACGCCATGCAGAATGTACTACAGTACCTTGAGAATCATTATCATTATCGGTGATCTCTCTCGCATCTGTTAACGACTTACATCATTGGCTGGTAATCAGACAGTGTCTTCCCATGTTCGACTTCAGATCACATATTCACATGGTTAGACTCGTACTTGAGCGAATGATTGGACGAGATAGAAGACCCCGGATCTAGTTTCATCCATTCGGGCTGCGATTTCAGGAGAGTACTAAATCATCTGTATGATGGATTTACACTGATGGTCATCCCATCATGGGTCTATATATGTAGACGACTATCTATGTACATGTAATGAAAAGTTTATATGTTGAGTATGGGTATGCCTTCCCTCAGCAATTCATGAAAAAATCCAAAATATCATGATTTTATGTATTGTATTCGATGCAGGTCACCATACACTTCAGTTCCTCTCCGTCACATCATAAAGAATATCACTCGACATTATCATTTTCGACTTCATGATTTAGGGGGCAACTGTTACAGGTCTATTTAGGCACATCACTCCTGACATTCAGATCAGAACTTTTAGGGCTCATCAAACCCTAATTCAGTTGTTACATGCCCTAGAGAAGTCAACTCATTGAATGCCTCCTTCTATGAAAGTTTCATGGCTTGAATCCCTCCTAAAAAGCCTCCTTGGGATACTAGCACAGCTTATGCCTTGAGACAGTGCGCTGCAGAGCAGGCAGGCCCACTCTAGCCTGCACTGCAGTGCACATAGGCCCTCTTTAGCCTGCGTTATGCGAGATTGAGTGAAATTTGCGTAGGGTTCTGGGAATATTTCTTCATTCTACATGACTCTAGAAGGTTCCCATCTCTTATCTCATCCTGTGAGCTTGAAATTGGATATGCTAAGGATCCATTAACCTCCTATCCTCTCATCCCTTGCTCCATGGAAACTAAATCCAAGATTGGAAAGCCATTTAATGCCCTAATTTATGACAAAACCACCTCCATTTCCTATAAATTGAGCACTCATCATAGTGATCAGGGGGCTAGAATCTGAAGTTGGTAAGGAAATTATGTTTGTTTGAAGATTGATTTTATGTTAAGCAATGTTATGCTGCTGGAGTGTTATGCTTTTGATGTGGTGAGGTTTGAACTAAAGCTGGAGAACTGGAACAGAATCGAATTGTGTTGGGTTATACTCTTCCTTCTACATTAATAAAGAGCTTATTCCTTTTCTCATTTGATTGTTCATATCTATGATCATTATGTGTTTCAGTGTATTCGATTCCATTGTTTTATAGTCTATAGTTCATGTATGCTTTGATCATTTCTTGTTTCTGTTTCTCTTGATGCAGGTACCTTTTGAGTGGATTTAGTTTAAGTGGGAGCGATGGCAACGATTCAAAAGAGATTTAGGAAGAGAAAGGCAACAAGTTAGTTCCTCCATCTCATCTATCTTCTATAAGAAAAGGTTAAAATACTTTATTTCCATTGTTCTAGGTGTAGTCACCTACCTAGGAAAAATTTGTTTATCCACAGATGCAAATTCCATGTAACAAATTGGCGACCATACTGGGGAATGACTATCATTCTTGGTGGCTTACCCTCGTCATATTACACCCTAGTAGACTTTTCTTAGCTTTATTGATCTTATTTCAGTCTTTGCAGTGCACTTAGGCCCTCTTTGACCTGCGTTGGGCGAGATTGAGCGAAATTTGCATAGGGTTCTGGGAATATTCCTTGATTCTAGTTGATTCTAGAAGGATCCCATCTCTTATCTCCTCCTATGAGCTCGAAATTGGATAGGCTAAGGATCCATTAACCTCCTATCCTCTCATCCCTTACTCCATGGAAGCTAACTCCAAGTTTGGAAGGTCATTCAATGCCCTCGTTTATGACAAAACCACCTCCATTTCCTATAAATTGAGCACTCATCATAGTGATCAAGGGGTTAGAATCTAAAGTTTGTAAGGAAATTCTATTGGTTTGAGGATTTATTTTATGTTAAGAAATGTTATGTTGCTGGATTGATGCGCTATTGGTGTGGCGAGGGTTGAACTGAAGCTGTAGGAGTGGCACAGAATCGAACTGTATTGGGTGATACTCTTCCTTCTACATTAATAAAGAGCTTATTCCATTTCTCATATGATTTTTCATATATGTGATCATTATGTGTTTCAGTTTATTCAATCCCAATGTTTTATAGTTGATAGTTCACGTATGCTTTGATCGTTTCTTGCTTGTATTTCTCTTGATGCAGGCACCTTTTGAGTGGATTTAGTTCAAGTCGGAGCAACGGGAGCAATTCAAAAGAGATTTAGGAAGAAAGGAAACAATTAAGTTCCTCCATCTCATCTATCTTCGATAAGAAAAGGTTAAACTAATTTATTTCTGTTGTTCTAGGTGTAATCACCCACCTAGGGAAATTGTGTTTATCCGTAGATGCAAATTCCATGTAAAAAATTAGCGACCATACTGGGGAAAAACTATCATTCTTAGTGGCTTACCCTCATCATATTACACCCTAGTAGACTTTTCTTAGCTTTATTGATCTTATTTCAGTCTTCTTGAAGTGTTTTTAGTAAAAAATTGTGCTTAAATGTCCCTTGAATTGACTCTCTGGCACCAACGTAGTGTTTGTCCTGACACAGTGTGCTGCAGAGTAGCCCCTGACTTAGAGACAATACATTGCAGCACACTATCTCCCTCTCTGGCCGACGTTGATTCCTCTTAGGCTAAAAACCCACCTTTGGTCTAATTTTTCCAAAGTTGCTTCTCTTGTTGTTTTTTGAAAGATCAATGATGCTTGTGATTCTGAAATCAACTTGTATTTCTCTTCCTAGCCCTACTTTGGCCTTGATTGTTTATTGTTTCTTCAATGATTTCTTTATCATTTTCAATTCATTGTCAAAATTTTCTTATATTAGATTAATCTTTGTTGAAAAGAAATTGTCGTAAATTCTTCATTTCTTTCGAAAAGGAACTGGCGTAAAGTCTTGTTTCTTACAAAACGATTGATTGATTGTATGTGCATTACTTTCCTTTTGTTCATCTCAACATTAAGGGAATTGAAAAGAAAAACTTGCATTATGAAATTAGAGGTTTTTGTGTGCTTATAGGAATAGTTTAGGGAAATTTCATTAGATGTGCTCTTTGTTCTTTGATTAATCATTTTCTTTGCTCTATCCCTTGTAGTTAAGGTTTTTATTGTTCAAAATCAAATGAAAAGAATGTTTCTCATCATAGTTGCATTCTAGGAATTTCAAAGACATCACGCAGTGAACCTGAAAGACAAACTCTTAATCAAGATCAGCTTAAAAGTTATCTCAATTAACCTAATGGAGCATTATCACCTAACAAATAAAATTTAGAGGTTCTAGGATAGAGACATGTTCTGACATTGTGAAACATAGTAGCTGTCGTTAATTTCGTGCGATACATTCCGAGTGTGATACCTCATTCCACATATTTAAGTATATCGTAGCTCGTCCATGTACCTTCAATTATATAGGGTGGCGTTATAGTACGAAAAGTAAAAAGGAATGCTCTCACTGTGCAGTTTTGCATTAGACAACACTAACACGGATTGGGCCTCCAATACTTTTGGGTATATATGGGAGGACTACATTAGGTTTCTATCCATCCTTAGGTAACTGAGTTGGCCACCTTGTACATTGTGATACATCGAACACATCGTTCGAGGAGATTTCCTGCACGTATGTTAAGTCCTTGGTTTACTAAGGAAGTATATTGCAATTCACAGTTACTTGGTAATCCTTTTGCCTAGATTATCCTTCTTTTTTTTCTTATGTTATTTTGATTAAAATAAAATTAATTGACTACGGATAACATTCTCCACATCACTCCTTAGTTGATATTAGGTTGAGACATATGACAACAACTCCAGAGTCCACCGATCAAGGAATTCCTTTTGATGGGAATCCTAGTCCTTTTCTTCCTTTCAGAAATATTGGTGCTCCTTATATGGCTACATTGTCCCTTCCAAGACTTACCATTGGCTTGTCAGTATTATTTTCTCAACCTCCTTGGCCCCGCAACTGAATATTCCTACAACTGGACAAAATCAACCTTCATTTGATCCTAAAGTTGACCCTTTAGCTTCTTCATCGATTGTTTCTTCCTCCCCTTCTTCCTCTTCACCTGGTGAAAGTATTGACACTAGTAACTAGGTGGATAAGAAGAAGAAGAAAATTCAGCAGGGGGGCAACCAAGCAACCATTGCTTCAAATGCAACTTCTAATGAGAAACCATCTGATAAGTCTCATAAACTTCGATATCCTTGCAAACTTTGTACGGGAGACCATCTTCTTCGAAATTGTTCTAATATTCCTCAGATCTTAGAAGAATGGTCATCTTGTTTACATCATCCTGTGTCATCAACTTCTGGAGATCATGTTGATGACACACCATCAACTAGTGGTAGTAAATTTCATGGAAAGAAAGGTAAAGTTAAGTTTCCCTGTAGGTTATGTGAAGGGAATCACCCCATTCACCTTTGTCCCTATCTGTATGAAGCCCAAAAACTGTTGGATAACCGTCCTGCTTCTTGACAGTGACTTCTATCTGGTTACAGGAGACTCTCCCTTAATCCTTCACTAGTTGATAAAGTGACTGACCCAAATCAATCATCGGTCAAACCCACTCTCTTTGAATGTGAATCCCATGAGTCTATCCCTAACCAATCACAGGTCGAGGAAACAGTTGACCTGATTTCACCTTAAATTAATCGTACCTTTCCCATAGAGAGTAAGTATGGTACCACTCAGGTTATTTTCGTTTCTTCAAATTCCAATGAGCTTAGAGACAACCCTCCTGTTCCATCAAGACAGGAGGAAAACCTCCCATTGCCGTAACTCAAGGGGGTAATTCTCCCGTTCTTACGGTACCCCCACTAAGTAGTTTGGTCACTTCCTTTGATAGGAATAGACTAGTAGGATGTTGTCTTCCTTCTTATTTGCCTTTCCAGATAATAGTACATGTTTATAATATGATTGTATCTGGCACTATTATAGATGAAGGTGCATCTGTGAGTATCCTATCCTCCATTGCATGGCAAGCACTCGGTTCGTCGTCACTTGTGCATGTTACCCAGAATTTTTTGGCTTTTAACAAAGGAACCAGTCAACCATTAGGGATCCTCCCTCAGTTGCCTATTACTTTAGGAGGAAAAGTTGTTTATCTCAATGTGATGGTATTCCCATGCCCTTTAGATTACAATTTACTTCTTGGGCGTGACTATGTTTATGACATGGGAGCTATTGTTTCAACACTCTTTTGAGTGATGTGTTTCTCACATGAAGGTAGAATTTCCATCGTTGACTAGCTTTCATTTCCCGGCCCAAATATGGCTTCCAGTCAACCATCTTCCCTAAATGGTCCTTTTGTCCCAATGGTATCTTCCCTTCCACAGGTCAATTATGTGGCAACTTGTTCCATGCCTACATCAATTGATGATCAATTCCATGATGTTGTGAATTATGTATTGGGGGCATTGGAATCAGATCTCTCTAATGTATTCCTTGCTACATATCCCTTCCAGATCATTGTTCTCGCATCTGATGAGAACCTATTAGAAGTCATGACCTCTTATGGGTCATGATCAAGGAATATGAGGAAAGTTCTTTTACTGTGTCAACCTCACTAAAAAAAAGAAACAGGTCCCATGAGCATAATTCCTTGTCTTGTGTCAAGCCCTTCAGTCACATTCCATCTCCAAAATCATTACACTCATTTCGTGTCATTGATGGGGGATACATCAAGGCCCTCCTATGATAATTCACTTCTTGTCGACATCAACACGTTATCCAGGAAGTTGACTTATAAACACCCTTCTAGTACCTTGAGGCTTGCATACATCAATGGCAAGTTTCTTGCTTCCAACGACAGGTTGACATCACTGGCCTTCGATCGTAAGACTTTGTATGGTGTTCGACATCAAAACATTTATTCACACCACGCAGAATGTACTATAGTACCTTGAGAATCATTATCATTATCTGTGATCTCTCTTGTGTTTGTTAACATCTTAAATCATTGGCTGGTAATCAGATAGTGTCTTCCCATGTTCGACTTCAGATAACATATTCACATGGTTAGACTCGTACTTGAGCGAACGATTGGACGAGATAAAAGACCCTGTATCTAGTTTCGTCCATCTGGGCTGCAATTTCAGGAGAGTACTAAATCATCTGTAGAATGGCTTTACACGAATGGTCATCTTATCATGGGTCTATATCTGTAAACAACTATCTATGTACATGTAATGAAAAGTTTATATGCTGAGTGTTAGTGCCTAAATCTACCTCAGGCTGAAGAAAGGCAGGTCTAGGGTAACATCAAACCATGCTTAACCCGGTAGCTAGCCTTGCCAGGTCGAGAGAGGGCTCTCTCCTTGTCAATCTCAATTAGAATTTGGAAACTAGGTCTTGAGATGACTGAAAATAAATGTTGATCTTAGGCTAGGTATATTAGGTCAGAGGATTTTGATTGATTTTGACAGTTAGTTGCTAGATCAAATGAAGAAGGAAACTTTGGGTCCGGGAAATCAACTCAGATTTGCAGAGGTTTTTGTGGGGCAAGGTAGGCAAGTATTTTAGCACTTTTAATTGGATGTGATGGTAAGTCTAAAGACTAGTGAGGAGTTGGAGAGGGCATGCAAATTTCATGAGTCCTCTTCAAACAGCAGAAAACATTTAAAACTAAATGTAACCTCAAGGCAGAGCACTGAATATCAATGGATTCCACCTATTAATCTTGATTTCATTTAGTTATGAAGAAAAATATAGATGCTGGCACATATACACATAAAAGACACTAAATAACAAAAGAAGAAACAATGCCAAGACACATTACCACAAGAATACCACAAAATGCTGCAAAACCCCGGTTCATTTCATTGCCAAACTGCAAAAGTGATTTACAATGAATCTCAATGCATCCACAAGAGTCCAACCTTGACAAATGACTAAGAAAGTACATGATATAGGCATCAAACCACCTATGTTAGCCATTAGGGGTCAAATCCATGAATCAAGGAGCTGTTTCAACAACATCTAAACTAGGAACTAGAAAATAGGCAATGGAACAGCTTGCCTCTAAAGCTATGGAAATTGATTCATCCAACCTCAAACCACCTCTAACTAATGTATCTACCCCCTCAAGTCATTTTGCATCATATTTACATCATTTACATCATATTACATCATTAATTTACCAAAGAGAAAAGGAAAAGTCAACTGACAGTCAAACTAGGTGGAATTCTGAGTTTTTAGGCAAAATCGGCAAAAATTCGCCTGATGCACAGTGCCTTGAGCCTGATGCACAGTGCCACTTCAAGGCTGATTTTGAAGGCCTTCCACTTCACCAATCTAGCCCAAGATAGCTTGTTGGAAAGCTATGCCTATCTCGTTTTTGGAAAACTTTGAATTTTTTGATTTGGAGTTGATTTGCCCCTCCAAAACTCATTTCTCCCAAGACTGGTTCCTGTGGGTCCAAAACGTGGCAGAGAGGGCATTTTTTAGGTGTTTTTTGCCCTTTAGGTGACCCAAATCTCCTCCAAATCTTATGAAACTTTCTAGGTTTCATTATTTTTCCATGAGGAATCCAAAAATGCAAGCCATTTTGCAAAATATTGAGCCAACTCAATGCGCAACGCCGGTGGCACTGCGCATCAGCTGAAAATTCCTGTGTTTTGAATTACAAAATTGTGAAATGACAAAATTTTCCCAAAATTTCTTCAAATTTGGCAAGAGGCAAGCTTACTAATTGCTTTGCTGAGCTAATGAAGCTTCAGCCAAAATTTTAAGTTTATCTTGTTCCTTTTTGGCTCTCAAGGCTCTCTTTAACTTAGCTTTTAGGCTATTTATCCTTGTCTTGCAAATTTTATTCCGAGCTAAGTAATGATAAGCCATATTGTTATGAAACCATCTCAAGAAAAAGATAGAAAATATAGATCAATGCCTTAGAATTCAGCCTCTTCAAGGGGGCAACCTCCTTTACATTACATAAATGAACAATTCTTTGATGATTCAAATGACAAAACCTCCTTTCTATATATAGGAGTCTAAGGAGTCACAATATAACCCGGCCGACCTAAAAATAATAATATAAAGCCACAAAAATAACAATAGAGGGATTCTATGGGGCACAGTAATAACAATATGGGGACAATAGGGGCACAACGATATTAATAAGGGGTACAACTACAATAGTAATTGGGTAATCACTAGTATTATAGGGACCCAACATGCCCCTCTCCTTCAAAAAAGTGTTGTCCTCAACGCTCGAGTAGTTTTGGATGCTTCTGTATAAAATTCTCATCCTTCCATGTGGAATCTTCAGCGGGTAAGTTGTTCCACTTGATAAGATACTCTAAAATTGATCGATTTCGTAGCTGTCGAGTTCTTGTTTCTGTGACTGCTTCCGGTTCCAATATATTTTTTCCTTCCTCGTCAAGTTCTAGCAATATTGTTTGAACTGGGAGCTTGTCACCTATAACCTTCTTTAAACATGAAACATGGAAAACTTGGTGTAATCGAGAAGCTGCAGGAAGCTCCAATTTGTATGCCATAGTACCAATATTTTGCAACACCTTGTACAGACCATAATACTCAGCTCTGATACCAAATGTTATGAAACCAGCTCAAAAAAAAGATAGAAAAGATAGATCAATTCCTTATAATTCAGCCTCTTCAAGGGGGCAACCTCCTTTACATTACATAAATGAACAATTCTTTGATGATTCAAATGAAAAAACCTCCTTTCTATATATAGGAGCCTAAGGAGTCACAATATAACCCAGCCGACCTAACAATAATAATATAAAGCCACAAAAATAACAATTGAGGGGTTCTATGGGGTACAGTAATAATAATATGGGGACAATAGGGGCACAACAATATTAATAAGGGGTACAACTACAATAGCAATGGGGTAATCACTAGTATTATAGGGACCCAACACATATGGTGCAGCATTTTCTTCTCTTTGTTAGCTTTATCAAGCATCTTCTCAAGGTGGATGTTCACTCTTTCCAACCATGATTCTCGGTCAGCCTCAATTTCTTGCTCAAGGGATGTCATCTTGATTTTTCTTCTTTTTGCCGCTTGCCTGTTTTCTCTAATTGTTTGCAACTCCATAATAGCTTGTTTGTCCTCCAGTTGCTTGTTCTCCTACTCAAGAAATTTAATGATCCATTTGGCTCTATCAAGGTCAAGTGATAAGGCTTGGATTTCTGCCTCCTTCTTTTTGATGATCATATATGTTAGAGTCGGTCTTGTCAGTCCTCCGTCAGAGATCAAAACTCTTTCTGCATTTCATTTTTAGGTGTCTCGCTCCATTCGCTCAACTGAATTCCGCTAGGGGGCATGCCAAAATCTGGCGGAAGGCTCTTGTCAGTCATTACCCCTCATGCTTTGTACCTGCTGGCTCAGCTTTGTTCGTTAAAGTTCATTAAATGACAGTAAATATTTGGTATTTTAATGGGAAAAAAATCATATCAGTCATAGGTCTAGGGTTTCATAAGTCGTGTTTTCAGAGTACCCAAACACGCCAGCAGGCCAGAGGGAGGTTCAACAAGTTTCATCTCCAGATTTTCATTATCCATAATGCTCAAGGGTGATTCCTCTTCAAAACTCTGTTTTGAAGAGGAAATCATCAAATTAATGTTTGTGATAAATACGTAAAGTTCTCCAACATGAAGCACTTGAAAAGCTGGTTCTGGTCATCCTTTGCCAAATGCCATGACAACTACTCCTACAAAAAATTGTCAAAATTTTCATCATTTTAGTCGAAAATCCAAAAAAAGAATGTGAAATACAGAGTTTTATTAAGTTGTGGAAAAAGTGCCAAAATGAAACATTGCAAAGTGGGTTTTGAAGAAACAAAAATCAAAACCATGACTCCATTGCCTTTATATAGATTTTCTCATGAGAAACAAAGTCTTTTTACATGCCAAGGTCGGAGAGAAATCATTTCAAAGGAATTTGGTGAGCCAGCGCGCGTTTTGGGTGAGGTTTAAGGTGTCTTGACAGGTGCAGCACATACAGTGGGTGGCGCGATGCACCGGGCCAGCGCGGCGCATTGGGCACATTCCTCCAGTGCTAATTTCAACAGGCGCAGTGCACCGGTAGCGTGTGGCGCATACAATATAACACACAAAAAATGCCCGAAAATCCTCCAAATCACCCTTGAATCGCTGGGACGTGCCAGGTAGGGTCGATATCTCTGTGGCTCATACATTTTGTGGATTGTGTGATGGCGGTTTATGGTTCCAAATATTGAAACAAAAGTTCCCAAACCCTACCTCTAAAAATCATTATGTCAATTGATGTTAAGGATTGCAAATTCATCATTGTGTTACCAAGTTTCCCCTTCCATCCCATCTATCCCTTTGTCCTCCATTCCCTTTTTCCTTATACCATATCCCTTTGAATGTCATTGCTCCCCATCCCCTAAATTTACTAAACCCTTATCCCCATTCCCTTTCACCCATTGCCCAATGTAAAAACCCCAAACCCTACCCTATGCAAAGTTCCCAAACCCTCCTACACTGCCCTAAATAAAATCCATCCTAAGATTCCTAATCCCTTCATATTTTCCCTCCCTAAAAGTCCCTTGTTACATTGCTCCCTTGGTGACAGATTTCAAACATATCACAACAGCAGTCCAACACAGTCTTGCAACCAACATTCATTTCTCCAAGCAGTTTTCACAACATCAAATATGTCATCTGATTATTCATCTGACTATGAGATGGAAACTCATAGTGACTCACCCACAGAAGAACGTTCACCCCAGAGGCCTCACAAAAGTGGCAGACATGTTAGAGAAGAACCGACTACCCTCACAGAATTGCAGGCCTGCCCTTTTGCTGTCTCTTGTTTTTGGTTTCAGTCATGCTATGAATTTTGAGAAAAGGTTCCAAATGTTCAATTTTACCATGAGTTGGCTCACCTATTTGTTCTACATTTACATGGTGCTCAAGTTACTTTGGCAGGGGTTACTTTCACACTTACACTGGACTCTATCTCATTAACCACCGGCATGCCTAATATTGGAGAGCCATGGAACAAGAGACAAAAAGTTGACCAGCATCATTATGGGCCATATGTTAAACCTGCTTTCTTGAGGCAGCTTAAGAGGGTATTTCCCTTCCGATATCTTAAAGATGAATATGCCCCTCTAATGAAGTTAATTATGAAGTATTTCAGTTGTGAAGGTCGTTTCTCCCGGTTATATGCTTATCACATCAGGTTGCTCATGAATTTCACCCGGGTATGCATGATGAACATCCCATATTTCATATGCCGAAACATAGAGAGGATGACTGCCCTTGTGCAACACAAGACCCGTGAGCAGCAGTTCAACAACATTTTTCACTTTTCTCTCATCAAGATTTTGGTGGTGCATCAGCTTGATTTACAAGGTATCGCTTGGGATGATTTCATCTCTGGGGACTTCTTCCGAGCTTCACAGGGACCTTCAGAGACTAGATTTGAGACAGGGGAACCTTCTCATCAGTATGAGCACCATGAGACCGCTAGTGTGCTGGTGTTCGTCACATATCAGAGGGGCGCTAGACAGTTGTTTGCAGTAACAAAGCGAGTGTTATCTCCACCTGGGGTGTAAGGGGCCTCGCTTCCGACATCAGCACTATAGGTATAGGACAGAGGTAAGGAGCCAATGCATGATGAGGGGCCATCAGGTGAACGAGAGACTGAATTTGTTCTCCTTCATGATGATGATACATATACGGATCCGCAAAGTGCACAACTTAAAGAGATCATCCAGGAGCAACAAACAGAGATCCAAGCCTTGTCCCTTGACTTGAAAAGAGCCAAATGGAATATGAAATATCTAGATCAGAGGAACAAACAACTTGAATATTGACAAGCTGAGATAGAGTTGCAACTGATCAAGGAAAACCGGCAACACATCATGGCAGCACAAGGTAGACCTATGGAGCAAAGAGATGAGGACCGGGAATATGTTTTAGAGAAAGTGAACGTTCACTTGGAGCAGTTGGTGGAGAAGGTTAATAGGGAAAAATCAATTATGGGGCACATGACTCACCATTACATGGCCCGAAACATGAGCTCCAAAGCAAGAATCAGGAGCCTAAAGGCGAAATTGAGGAAGGTGACAAAAACACAAAAGAGGCAAAAAGAGCAAGATTGGCTCCGAATCTTGGCCGAGGCTTTGTTGGTCCAGCATGACATGTGATAGAGAAGGTACAGCCCAACTTTCAAGAAATTTGGAGCACATTTTTGCATTTTGAAATTTTGTGCACTAAAAACAGGGTTTTTCTCCCTGTGCGCCGCGCCACCTGGCGCGCGCTTTCGCTAGGGAGCTCCAAATGACAAAAAGTTTATATTTTTGGATTTTCCATGGAAATTACGACTTCTGGTGCATGGCCAATAATTTTGGGCCAATTTTGAGTCCTCGGGAGGTCAAAAACACCCAAAAAATGACCTCTCTGCCCCTATTTTGACACACAGGAAGCAATCTTGGGAGATTGCAGTTTTGGAGGGGAAAATGGCATCCAAATTCATAAATTCCACTTGGGTTGGAAAGTAGATAGGAAGGGCTTTCCAACAAGAACACTTGGGCTCACTTTGGACTTCAGGAAGTGCCTCAAAACCACCTCCAAAGTGGCGCGATGCATACATCTTTTGGTGCGGCGCACAGAGACCCAAAGGCCAAAATCGCTTCCGCTCCATGAGAATTCGATTTGCAATTTTCTCCAAGTGTGCCCATTCATTAAAAATACATTTTTCCCGGCATCAAAGGCAAATTTTAAAAGATATTTTCATTAAAGGTTGTGTTAGAGTCGGTCTAGTTATCCCTCCATCAGAGATCAAAGCTCTTTTGCATTTCATGATTAGGTGTCCCATCGGTTTTGATCAGTTGCATTTCATTAGGCATGCCATAACTCTGATGGAGTGGGTTGTGTCACTCATTTCCCTCGTGCTTGGCACTGTTGGTTTAGGCCTATTTATTAAAATAAGTCTTTAAAGGTCATTTACAATCATGTTTTAAATTTTGAGGTCTTAGGTCTAGGGTTGAGTCAATTTTGTCTTGAAAAGTCTTAGAAGACCAGCAGGCCAGAGGGATGTCTTTGATAGATCATCACTTCAATAATTTTCATCATTGTACAGCTGAATTAGGACTTCTCTTCAAAACTATGTTTTGAAGATAAGTCGTCATCTCATTTTTAAAAAAAAAATTGTCAAAATTTTCAGTTCTTCAATCGTTCAAGTGCATCCTTGGTCTCCTTTGCCAGAGCATATCAAAGCTTATCCCTGCAAAATATTATCGGTGAAAATCTTTATTTCAACCAATTTTAAAGGGGAAACCAAAAAAGTGTCAACAACCAAACATAAGAAAATGGGTTTTGGGTTAAGAAAAAATCAACAAGGAGTCTATATGAAGATATTTCTCCTCATTTGCAACCCATTCCACATTCCAAGAGCAAAGAGCATTCTTCTAAGGCCATTTTGTGAGTTTGTGGGCAAATCGGGCCGTTTCCAAGGCGTGCTATGCATCAGGTTGGGCGCGCGACACACCAATGGCACACTACGCATCAGGTAACAATTCTCAGTGTTATTTTACACAGGTGAGGCGCATCAGGAGTGTGTGGCGCGTTGGGTGAGGCGCGCGGCGCATTGGAGTTTACGCCCAGAACTTTGCCTGAAACACACTCAAACACCTCTTCTCACGCATCAAATCACAGGTAGGCTTTTATCCACGGCTCATTCCTCGTTTTGAAAGGTTTATGTAAAGAAATTATGCTATATTTGCCATGAAAAACCAAGTGTAAAACCCTCATTTTCCATTAGTTTGCTGTGAGGATTTAAATGCCAAGATTGTTGTAGGGTTTTCAAACATAAATGTTGCCAAGGTTTTCCCATTTCCTATGTTTCCCACCCCCTATATTCACCAATATTTTCCCCAATAATTCCTCATAAAACCCTACACTATTCTCCCTCAAATCCTAACCCCTCCCTTCTGCTACAAACATATTTCCCTACCCTACCTCATCCCAAACCCTAAAACTTCAACATTTCCATGTCCCTTCCCTTCCCTAAATTCCTTGTTTTATTTCCATTGTCCCCATTTCCCTAATGTTTCCCCTTTCCTAACAATTCCCTTGTATATTTATGTCCCCTTGGTCACAGCATTTTGAGAAAAAGAAAAAGTCTACAGTCAATTTTGCACACAGTTGTATATCAGCATATATATATTCGAGCTACCTTGTTTTTAAAGAACATGTCAGAGACCGAGTCAGCTTATGAGCAGGATTATGATTGTGATTCTACACCAGAGGTAAGTGTGCCAAGTAGGTATCACAAAGGTGGCAAAGGTGGTCGGCATGTCAGGGAGGAGCCTACTTCTTTGGCTCAATTGCAAGCTTGTCCACTTGCAATGGACTGTTTTCGGTATCAATCATGTTTTGAATACTGTGAGCGGATCTCACAAATCCAGCATCATCGGGAACTAGTCCGTTTATTTGTTCTACATTTGCAGGATGGTCATGTAAACCTTGCCGGAGTGAATTTCACCTTGTCACCCGAGATTATTGCTCAGGCCACTGGGATACCAAATGTAGGGGAGGAATGGAGTAAACGCCAGCAGTTAGACAGATTTCACTATGAGCCATATATTAAGCCCGGGTGTATAAGACACTTGACTGCAGTTTTTTCTTTCAGATTCCTAAGGGATGAGTATGCACCATTGATGAAACTCATCATTCGATATTTCAGTTGCGAGGGCAGATTCTCACGTCTCTATGCGTACCATGTTTGTTTGTTGATGCATTTTACCAGGGTACGTATGATGAACATTCCATTTTTCATGTGTCGCAACATAGAGAGGATGGTGCCTTTAGTACAAAGGAAGAGCCCAGCACATCAGCATAAGAACATCTATCATTATGCATTGATCAAAATTGTAGTGATGCATCAGTTGGCACAGCAGGGTATTACTTGGGAAGATTTCATTTCCCGTGATTGCTTTGCACCATTACAACCACCTCCTGAGATAGTTCATGATGAGGGAGGACCTTCACACCAGCCAGACATTCCCGAGACTGAGCATATAAGTGCTCCTCCCTATGTGACATATTAGCGAGGTCACAGGACATTATTTGCATCTACATGACGAGTACTATCTCCACCCGGGGTGGAAGGGGTCTCGTTGACTTCATCGACATAGCGAGTGTTATCTCCACCTCGTGTGGAAGGGGCCTCGCTTTCGACAGCAGCACTACAGGTACAGGATAAGGGCAAGAAGCCCAAGCATGAGGAGGGACCTTCAGGTGAGCTATCTGGGTTGTTACTATTCATGATGAGACAGCTTCAGAATCAGAGAAGACAAAATATATCAGGTATCTAGAGTAGCGGAATAAACAACTTGAGGACCAACACATGATCATAGAGCTACATAACATCCATGAGAATCCCCAAGCTGCCTAACATAGGCAAATTGAGTTCACCTCTCTAGAGCAACAGGTAAATGAGGATCGAGAGGCTAATCTCGAGAGGGTCAACATCTACTTGGAGGAACGGCTGAAAAGGGCCGATAGAGATCATGCATTATTGAAATACATGGTTATGCATTACAAGGTCCGGAACCTGGTTTGCAAGGCACGAATTAGGAGTCTTAAGGAAAAATTGAGGAAAATGGTCAAGAAGCAAAAACGGCAAAAGGAGCTTGATCGTCTTCGGATTTTGGCTGAAACCTCTTTGATTGAGCATAGTACTTGATTGGGGAACCCCGGCCCAAATTTCAACAAGTTTGGGGAAAATTTTGTCAATTTTGAAATTTTTGTGTAAAAAACAGGTTTTTGGGCTCAACGCGTAGCGCACCGCGCGCTACCCTTAAAATTGGAAGGTCCAAATCATGAAAGGTTTGCATTTTTGGGTTTTTCATGATGAAATACACCTGCTCAGCCACTGCCAAATCATTTCATCAAGGTTTGGGTCCCCAAAAGGTCAAAAAACATGCGAAAAATGACCTCACTGCCCCTTTTTGGACACGCAGGTAGCAGCCTTGGGAGAATGCATTGTTGGAGGGGCCAATGGACATCAAATTGGAAAATTCCACTTGGGTTGGAAAGTAGACATCTAGGGCTTTCCAACAAGCCAACCTGAGCTCAATTTGGATGCCGAGAAGTGCCCCAAAAGTAGGTGGAAAGGCGCGCTATGCATAGGGCTCAGGCGCGCTACGCATCAGGATGTTTTGCAAAATTTTCATCTTCAGCTCACGAAACGAAGCCAGTTTGACCAGTTTTGACTTGTGATGGGATTTTTCACCCTCCTTGATGTAATTAATGTAACTTTATGTTGACTTGACACTTATTTACCTATTCTAGATGATTCATTCATAAAATAGCAAACATTTAATGAATGAATTGGTTTCCTAGCTTATAGAGGCAAGTTGTTTTGACTGCCTAGATTGTAGTGCTTTGTTTAGAATTGGTTGAAACAACGCCTAGGATGATGAGCTAGACCCCTAGAGGTAAGGGAATGTGTTAGCTTGCCTATATTATGTATTTTCTTAGTCATTTTCAAGGTTGGACTCTTGGGAATAGCTTGATACACTATTGTACATATTTTATCTGCAATTTTGGCAAGGATAGACCAAGGTTTTGCAGAACTATTTGGGATTCATGTGGCTTTATGTGTTGATGGTGTGTTTCTCTCAGTATTTGTAAGTTGTTTATGTGTACCACTTTCCTTATTTAATCTTCTGCAATTAAACAAATGAAGTGTTAAGGTAGAATCCATAAATTTGCTATGCTTTGCCTTTAAGTTTGTTTAATTTTCAATGTTTTCTTCAGTTTAAGGAGAATCCTTGAGACTTCCTTGCTCTCCTTAGCTCCTCACCTATCAGGACTACTCATTCACTCGCTTTAAAGGCATCAAAACAATCACCTATCTTGCCCCAAGTAGACCTCTGCAAAAGTTGTGCCTCATCCCCGCACCCAAAATTGCCTTTCCCTTGAATTCAACAAAACTTCAAAAAATAAATTCCATAATCCTTGTACTTCATACCTAGCCTAAAATTAGTCATCAATTCAGTCATCTTGAGCCTCTTTGATTACCTTTTGCCGAGATTGACCGGAGAGATCCCTCTCCTGCCCTCGTAGGGCTAGCTACAAGGCTGAGCTTGGTTTGATGTTGCCTCGAGTTTTGCCTTCCTCAGCCTGAGGCAAATTCGAACGCTAACAGGTTGGCTTCTATCCAAGTGGCAAAAGGAAGGCGAGCAGTCACCCAAAAAATCTACGCTACAGTTTTGTTTTTTTTGTAACGCTGCACCTGTCACTAATGGTTGGATTTTCATTTCCAGTTTGTAATGATTTAAAAAAACTCCCAAATTTTGGGTCGATCCATTTCCTGATGGCAGAGTCTATTTATTGTATGAAAAACCATTTGTAAAGGGTTGGTTGGAGTTTTTGGGAAATGGAGGGAGAGAAACTCAGTTACTCACTGCACATTTTGACAGAGAATTAATGAAAGGTTGTAGCTCTAGTTCATGAGAGTCCTGTGGCGTGAGTTTAGCAAATGTAGTTTCTTTCTGTTTCATATGTATTTTGTTATGTTTCACAGTTCGTTCATATTCATTTCCAGTGAAAGCTTCTAAGTAATAAAAGGTAGAATTCAGTTTACTGCTCTGCCTTGGGAAAGTTTTCACATTCTATGTTTTCTTCTATTGAAAAGGATTCATGTATTTATGCCCTTTTCACCCTCTTAAACAATCTCTCCACTTCATATTATTTCAAATCTAATTGCTAGACTTTCCGCCTGTCTTGCCTCACGAAATAATCTTCGTCTTTGAGTTAAATTCTCTGCTCAGGCTGTTCCTTGGCCCCATACATCCCAGAAAACTCAGTCATTCACAAAAATACCTCTTTCATATTTATTTACCTAGACTAAAATTAGTTCGCATTTTAAGTCATCTCAGACCCTATTGAGTATTTTTACTGAGTTGACCCGGAGAGAGCCCTCTCCTATCCTCGTAGGGCTAGCTACGAGGTTGAGCGTGGTTTGTGGTTACCCTGAATCTTGCCTTCTTTCAGTCTAAGGCAGATTGAGGTGCTAACAATATCCTTGAGTCTTGAGCTTTGAGAGCCCAAATTAGTGTCATCCTCCTCAAACAAAACAAAATCCCTGTCTTGCCCTTCAGTAGGGCCTTCTTCATGCACCTGTTGCTTTCCTTTGTCTTTGTCCTGTACCTGATCAACTGAAGAAGAATGAAAATCCCCTTTCACCCCCAGTGAAGATAGCATTTTCCTGTGATCCGGTGAAGAAAACAAGACCCCTTCCACTCCTGGTGGAGATACTACTCGTTTGGAAAGTGCAAAAATAATCCTAGTGCCTCTTTCATAAGTAATAAACACAGGAATATGAGCCTATTCTGTTTTGATTTCAGGCTCTTTTTTTTGCCTGGAAGGCTCACCTTCCTCTTGAGGATCTGAAAATATTTGAGGCCCCTTGAAACATTCATGGGCAATGAATGTTTCCCATGACACTCCCAACTGAGTGAGTTGATGCAAAACCACAATTTTAAAGACAGAAAAATGATAAATATTGTTGAGCTGTTGTGGAAAATATTTTCTTTTTGCAATCACTGTCATCCTCTCTATGTTTTTACATATGAAATATGGAATGCTCATCATTCTGACCCTAGTGAAGTGCATAAGCAATCTGATGTGGTAGGCATAAAGTCTGGAGAACCTACCCTCACATGTAAAGTATTTGATGATAAGTTTCATGAGTGGAACATATCGGTCCTCCAGGAATTTGAAAGGAAACACCTTGCTAATTTTACCATGGTATTTTGCCTTGATATAAGGTTCATAATGTTGTTTACTGATATTCTTCCTTTTTTTCCACTTTTCCCCTACATCTAGCATTCTTGTAGCTTCTGCAATGATAGCTGGTGAAAGAGTGAAATTGATCCTAGCAAGGTGCACCACATTGTTTTCCATTTTTATGACAAACTGCCTTGCTAACTCATGATGGGATTTAACCCTCTCAACCATCTCACAAAACTCAAAACAAGACTCATATCTGAAACATGTGGTGGCAAGAGGACAAGCAAGGTGTTCAGATATGCTAATAGGTTCCTCCCTAATAATTTTTCCACCCTTCTGAGGTCTCCTGGGCTGTACATTTCTTTCCCTTGAGCTACCCCTAAGTGTTTCTTCTTCAAAACTTGATTCACTACTTCTTGCCATGGTGCTTGTCTTAGGGATGTGATGTGATGATGATATGGTGGAAAATAATAATGGATGAGGACAAGGAAGATGAGTATGAAGAGATTTTGCAAATGTGGAATGGAGTAAGGGAATGAAAGGACAGGTTTAGGAAATTAGGGTTTTGACTTATGAGGGACTTAGGGTTTAATGAAGGAAGTGAGTTTTCTTAGGGGAATGGGAAAAGGAAAATGGACTTAATGGATTGATTTAGGGCAATGAAGTGTGGAAAAGGGTAAAAAGGTGTTGGTTTTGTTATGGAGTGAAAGTTTTGCAATGAAATGGAAATTTATGAAGACAAGCTAGGATTTGATTTTCAAGATGCAAAACTCATGAAGAAAACATGAAGAAGACCAAATTTAGCTCAAGATCAATGAAAACTTTCTTGTGGGAAAGAAATGTAGTGTTTGAGAGAGTTTTGGGTGATTTAGAATGATTTTGGAACCTTCCTGACCAATGTGCAGCACACTGCGCCCAATGCGCAACACCCTTCTGATGCGCAGCGTCTTTGTATTTTAACATTCGCTGAAATTGGCTGATGCGCAGCGCCAGTTTGATGTGCAGTGCCAACCCTCTGATGCGCAGCGCTAGGAAAGTTTTCTGCAAAAATATGGTTTTCTTCCTCTTTTTCTCGATTACCCTCTAAATCGTGATTTTGGCTCCTCAAAGATGTTTTGCATAATGAAATGGATGACTAGCATGAATTCACTTTATAAATGGATGCACTTTTAAATTTTCCTCATTGCAAACCCACTTTTATAAAGTCTTAGTCACTTTTCCTCAAAAACTCTATTTTTCATTTGAAGTTTGACTTTTCTTGATCAATTGATGAACTAATGCATTGGTGCTTTTGTTTATGTAGTGGCTGATGCAGTGACTGGAGTTAGCAAGGTAACCAAGAGCAGCTGCTGAACTTATTACATATAGAAACACTTTAAATTACATGAAATTTGTACATAAAATGGAAAAACTCTGTTTTCACCTCAAAACAGAGTTTTGAGGTAAAAAACATTTATTGAGCATATCATCAGTGAATTTATGATTCTATGAACTTATAAAACCTCCTCATGTGCCTGCTGACCTTTTATTGAGTTTTGGATGACCATGACGACAAACCCTAGACCTAGTGAGACTAAAACCCTAAAACTGACTTTTGTAAATGAAATGAAATAGAATGACAGTAAATGACCTAAAAAATGCGAAAACAAGTCAGCACGTGAATGTCATGAAGGAAATTGACATGAAACCACTACCATCAGTTGATCCATGACCTAATGGAATGAAGCTAATCGGAAGGGCCACCTACTATGCATGCAAAAAGAGCAATTTGATCACTGATGGAGGTATGAAGATACTGACACTAACATTGGCTCCAATGGGGATGGTAGCTCCTGGGAGGTGCCAAGAACCATAGATCTCTGGAAAATCAGATAAGTGCCTTCATCCATTGGGCAATATAGAGTCAATAACTTTATAACACCAAACAAATACCTCGACTCAAAACTAACTCAACTATGACTCAAACAACTGACACTAAATAACCAAACACTGAAGCCAAACATTCAGCTTTATAGCCTTCACTTTGGGCCCCAAACTAAATGAATGATGACAGTGCAAACTTTGCAATGAAAGAAATAAAATGGTTTGTACAATGACAAAATGTGATAATAGAAAACTTCTCAGAGATAATACCGTTTTAGAATTCGACCATTTACCGACCCTCCTAGAAAATCTTCCCTGTTCATTTCTTTGAGTAGAAAATCATTTTGACCTCTATAGGCAACAATTCTATATGGTCCCTTCCATAGGTTCTTGAACTTGTCATGCTTACCTTTATCCTCGTTTCTAGCATCCCATTTTAGCACTATGTCTTCAATCTGAAATTTGTCTGCCTTTGCCTTCCAGTCATAAATCTTCTTAATTCTCTCTTGCAGCTTGAAGGTATTCTGAAAAAATTCCTCTCTCGTCTGCTATAAATGGTTCATTTGGCTTATTCTCCGCTGAAAATGATCTTCCTCGCTGCCAGCTTCCTGCAGAAGTTTAACAACTTGGACTGCGAGAGATGTCGGGAACACCGTGTCAATACCATATACAATCTCGAATGGAGACATGCTGATTGACTTCTTTTGACTTACTCTATCCACCCATAGTGCATCAAGCATTTTTTTATGCCAGCTCTTCTTATTGGTTTCCAGCAGGTCTTTAATGATTTTGACCAATGATTTGTTTGAAGATTCAGCCAATCCGTTACCTTGCATATAGTATGCAGTAGAATGTCCCAAGGTAATTTTTTATTTTCTACAAAAGTCAATCATCTTTTTGGACTTGAAAGCGGCTGCATTATCTGTAATCAGTTTGTTAGGACAGCCAAAACATGACAAAATATTATTTTCAAGAAACTGAATTAGCCGAGTTTGTAGCCTACCAAGTGGGGATCGCCTCAATCCACTTTGTGAAATAATCTATTGCTATTAATATCCACTTGTGCTGAGCTGAAGATGTGGGATGAATCTCTCCAATAAAATCTAGGCCCCATTGCTGAAACGGTGCACTAGCTTCGACTAGCTTGAGAGGTAGACACTGCAACTTTCTCCTTCCCTGAAAAATCTAGCATTTATGATAGATTGTGACAGTTTTATAAACATCAGCAAACAATATAGGCCAATAGTACCCTGCTCTCAAAATTTTGTTAGCCGTCGTTTTCCAAAATAAGTGACCTCGACAGTCTCCCTTATGAAAATCACTCATGACCTGTTTTTCTTCCTCTTCGATCAAACAATTCAGCAAAATGCCTCCGAGATCCTTCCAATAAAGTGCCTTGTTCAAAATACAAAATCTAGCAACCTTTAGTTTTAGAGTTCTACCTTTATTTTTAGCCATCCCCGGTGGCGGTGAAAGGTGCTAAAGCACGTATACAATATCTGAATACCAAGGAGAATGGAGAAAAATTTCAGATACCTGAATTAGCAAACTATCTTCATCTTCTTCAGACATGGTTGCAATCAGGTTTATGTCCAATGCATGTAAATTAGACTCCGCCATCAACTTCGCTAGACCCTGCCCCTTGATTAGCTTTGTTGGCTTTATCTCCAAGTCATATTCTAGCAATGCTGCAATCCATTTGCCTTGCCTCCCTTCCAGATCTGTTTGTACCAAAACATCTTTGACCGTTGCGTTAGGGACATAAGCAAGAATATGAGAGTGCAGAATATATACCCGGAAATCTTTCAAAGCTTTCACCAAGACAAGAGCTTGCTTCTCAATAATGTTATATTTCAAGGCTGCATCTCTTATTCTCCTGCTGAAAAAGGCAATCAGCTTTTCAAGTTGATCTCTTTTCTGCATTATAACTACTGTCATAGTATGTTCAGAAGCAAATGAAAATAATATAAAATCCTGTGAATAATCTGGACTGATCAAAATCGGGGCTGAAGAAAGAACCAACTTTACCAGGTTAAAAGACTTCATAGCTTCTTCGGTCCACTTGACCACACTATCCTTCTTCAACATATTTGTAATTTTCCTCAAATTTTCAGCTAGATTAGGCACAAAACGACGTAAGAAGTTCATCTTACTGTGAAATGCTTGGATCTCTTTCTTATTACGAGGAAAATCTATTTTTTAAATAGCTTGCTTCCACTCTAGCAGGATCGATGATGATTCCTTCTTTTGATATTATGTGACCGAGAAGCTTGCCCTCATCTATGGAAAACAAGCTCTTTTTGCAATTGAGTGATATTCCATATTTTCTGCAACATTGAAAAACAATTTTTAGATGTTAAAGATGCTCTTCATCTAAATTTGAAAAGACAGTCAAATCATCAAGATACACTACTAAAAATACATCTTTTTCATTTGCGAAGGCAATGTCCATGGCCCGCTAAAATGTTGCTCCAGCATTCTTTAAACCAAACGTCATCTTGGCATAGTGGAATGTCCCCCAAGGAGTGGTGAATGTTGTCTTGTCCCTATCATCTTCATGAACCAAAATTTGATTGTAGTCGGAGTACCCATTGAGCAGCAACATACGAGATGCTCCAACTACTCTTTAGAGTATGTGGTCCATTTTCGGTAACGGGTAGTTATCTTTCAATGATACTTTATTAAAATTTCTGAAATCTATGCACAATCTAATCTCACTTGTTTTCTTCCTCACGGGGACCAAATTGGAGATCCAATCTGAAAATATGATCGGAACGATTATACCAGCCTTGTACAATCAATTCACCTCTTTTTCTATTGAAGGCAGCAACTTCGGATTTATCCTTCTCAACTTTTGGCGAAATGGCCTCTGATTTGGCTTAATTGGAATGATATGCTGAATTATACTTTTTCGTACTCCTTTAAATCTGTATAGTCCCATGCAAATACATCAGAAAATGAAGACAATAAAATAATTTATTTAGCTTTTACCTGAGGAGGTAATGCCTTTAACAACTTCACCATCTTTGGATTTTCCGTTGTTCCGATATTTACATCTTCAACACCCTTCTCAGTTGGCACTAAGCTTGGTTTCTGGGCTACATCATCTTGATCAAATAATTCCTCTAAAGGTATAAGGCCTTTAGGGATGACATTATCTTTCAACTGTAAGACTTCCATCTGATTTACCTCTATTTCTAGTTCACCATCATCTTGCTCACCATCTATAGAAGTGTCTTTATATTTGCCTTCATTTTGCAGAAAATCTTCAATCTCTTTGTCATCCTAAAACACCTACCAATATCTTAGATTATCAATGATAGCAGGGCGATGCTTCACATGAATTTCAAACTTATTGTCTGAATTCATTGGGATCTTTAAGTTACTTGTAGTTGTGGCAAGTGAATCTGTAATAACATTTTGTGTACGAGGGACACACGTCAAACTATAATCTGGAAACAGCCTCAAAATATCTAGAACCGCATTATGGTAAGCCCTCATTCAAGGATGTTTGGCTTGGTATTCACCCTTGACTTGTTTGATTACTAATTCGGAGTCACCATAAACTGAAATTCTCTTTGCTTTCAACTTCTTGAGTATTTTCAAGCCTGCAATCAGTGCCTCATACTCGGCTTCGTTATTGGAACAATCAAAAGCCAATTTATATGAACAAACTCTTACATTACTTGGGACTTTATTTGGTAGGAAAACAGGGTTGCGTATCCAAATCCCAATTCCTGCACCATCCTTACCTACTGCTCCATCAAAATCCATACTCCACAAACTGGCTTATTCCTCCAAGTGCTGGAATTCTGCCTGCTCTTTTACCTTTAGTTGTTGTCCATCAATTTTTTGCTGGCGAAATGTAGACTGTTCAGCAGTACTTTCAAGCCTTTGTCTCTCTTGATCAAGTATTGCCCTGAAATTTTCTGTTATCTCTGGAATATCTTCCACTTCAACTAGTTGACTATTTACATCATTAAAACCACTGTCAAAATAAAGAACAAAATATTCTAAATCTGTATGTACATAGTCAATTGGATGATTCAAAGGTTTCTCCTTTCTCGTGATCATATACTTCATCTTCTTCTCCCTATATAATTTTCTCAACTGACCAAACACGGGAATAGTGGCATAGGAGAAATATAACTGTAATGTCCCTTTGAGTTTTGCACCCCACAACCTAGATAAAAGCATGCCAAATGTAGAGGGAATGTCAGCCACAACTACATCCATGAGAACATTCTTTGCTGGAATTTGATCTAAAGTCACAACCAAATCCTTAATGAGACCAATACATCTGACCCTATCGAAATCAAATGAATAAAGATCATGATACTTGCGAGTGATGTCCAAACCAAATTTTTCCATAATTGCCTTTGGCATCAGGTTGTGAGATGCCTCTGAATCAAACATGGCGGTGTGCAAGACATAATCATGCAATCTAAGGCTGATGTAAAACGGGGCTACTTCACTATCCTCAGATTGGCCTTCCAATGCCAGACCAAAAATAAACTCGTGTTGGTCATCTTCCACATTAACCATATCAGATAGGGGATCTACATTCAAAATTTTTGACACTTGACTCTTATAATTGCTATTCTTCATTAATTCAGTCAGAGGTATCGATACTTTTAACTTAGCAACCTCATTCTCTAAGCTAAAGGTTGTAGTTTTATCTACCTCTTTGACCAGAGAATCCTTCTTTTCATACTTGTCTTTTGTTGTACTTGGCTGATTTGACTTCTCATTTGCAAATTGTACTTTACTAGAAGTAGGATCTGCTGGCTCCTTTCCTTTTTTTTGAACATTTGGAGAATCATTCTTTGGTTGTGCTGCTTCCTTCTGCTTTTGAATTGGATTGATTGGTACATCCCTGCTCCTGAGTGAATACTGTCTTTGTTGCACTGTGAGTGCATTCATATATCCCCTCTGATATTCATCTGATTCTTCCTCCAAAATTGTTTCATTGGCTAGTATAAAATCCTCATCTTTCTGTACAGCCGGGCTTTCTAAATATTCCTCATCCTCCGTGATGTAGATAGGCAAACCATCTGTTGTAAAAAAGTGATTCTCCTCTCCTATTGCATTCTCATCATCCTCTGACTCCGGGCCATGCACATAGTTCTGCTATAGAGGTGTCTTGACTTGCTGCTGTGCTAATTGATCTTACGCTCTTTGCTCCCATTGTTTAGTCCTGAACTGTGGTTGCTGCTAACCACAGAAATTTGGATTTCTGATCTGTGTCTTGGGCTTATCTGCAATTGTGAGTCTATCAAACATTTTCTCAATTTTACGAAGCAAATGATCTGAGGAAGAAGCTTCTTCCTTTATGGTCACCTTCTTCTCGGTCTTTGTCCTAGCTCTCTTAGCTAGCAGATTTGCCTCCACACTCACTGCAATTTTCTGCATATCCTCCAATGTAGCAGGATCTCGTTCTCTCAATTGGTATGCCATGTCGGGATCAAAGCCATCGGGAAATTTTATCAAAGCCAGCCCCATTGGAGGCTTGATATCAGCTAGAATAGCATTATAGACAGTATTGAATCTTACACAATAATCCTGGACACTTTCACCAACATTCCTCTTTATATTTTCATACTTGGAAAGAATTTGGAGTGGATTTTTCTTTACCTCCCAACAATCTAGAAATTGTCTATGAAGAACCAGCAAATGTATTGATAGTTCCCACGGGCAGTGCTCTGAACCACTTTCACACCTCGCCTCCAAAAATTTTCACAAATAATTGCATGGTCACATTTTCTTCATCTATCTCATGGAGATAAAAGAAGTCACTCATCTTGTCCACATGTTGCTGCATTGTGATACCTTGGGTTGCGTTAAACAATGGTATTTTACTTTGGTAATTAGCAGGCATAGCATCCAAATTATGTGGCAAAACGAGAGGTGCATATCTAGTAGCCATTGCTCGAGGTGGATTGTGTTAGAGTCGGTCTAGTTATCCCTCCGTCAGAGATCAAAGCTCTTTTGCATTTCATGATTAGGTGTCCCATCATTATTGATCAGTTGCATTTCGTTAGGCATGCCATAACTCTGATGGAGTGGGTTGTGTCACTCATTCCCCTCGTGCTTGGCACTGCTGGTTCAGGTCTGTTTATTAAAATAAGTCTTCAAAGGTCATTTACAATCATGTTTTAAATTTTGAGGTCTTAGGGATGTCTTTGATAGATCATCACTTCAATAATTTTCATCATTGTACAGCTGAATTAGGACTTCTCTTCAAAACTCTGTTTTGAAGATAAGTCGCCATCTCATTTTTTTAAAAATTGTCAAAATTTTCAGTTCTTCGATCGTTCAAGTGCAGCCGTGGTCTCCTTTGCCAGAGCATATCAGAGCTATCCCTACAACAAATTATCAGAGAAAATCATTATTTCAACCAATTTTAAAGGGGAAACCAAAAAGGTCAAAGCCTATTAATTTTCAAAAAGTGTCAACAACCAAACATAAGAAAATGGGTTTTGGGTTAAGAAAAAATCAACAAGGAGTCTATACGAAGATATTTCTCCTCATTTGCAATCCATTCCACATTCCAAGAGAAAAGAGCATTGCTCTAAGGCGATTTTGTGATTTTGTGAGCAAATCGGGCCGTTTCCAGGGCGTTCTATGCATCAGGTTGGGCGCGCGACACACCAGTGGCGCGCTACGCATCAGGCGACAATTTTCAGTGTTATTTTACACAGGTGAGGCGCATCAGGAGCGCACGACGCGTTGGGTGAGGCGCGCGGCGCATTGAAGTTTATGCCCAGAATTTGCCCGAAACACACTCAAACACCTCTTCTCACGCATCAAATCACAGGTAGGCTTTTATCCATGGCTCATTCCTGGTTTTGAAAGGTTTATGTAAAGAAATTATGTTATATTTGCCATGAAAAACCAAGTGTAAAAACCCTCATTTTCCATTAGTTTGCTGTGAGGATTTAAATGCCAATATTGTTGTAGGGTTTTCAAACATAAATGTTGCCAAGATTTTCCCATTTCCTGTGTTTCCCAACCCCTATATTCACCAATATTTTCCCCAATAATTCCTCATAAAACCCTACACTATTCTCCCTCAAATCCTAACCCCTCCCTTCTACTACAAACATATTTCCCTACCCTACCTCATCCCAAAACCTAAAACTTCAAGATTTCCATGCCCCTTCCCTTCCCTAAATTCCTTGTTTTATTTCCATTGTCCCCATTTCCCTAATGTTTCCCCTTTCCTAACAATTCCCTTGTATATTTGTGTCCCCTTGGTCATAGCATTTTGAGAAAAAGAAAAAGTCTACAGTCAATTTTGCACACAGTTGTATATCAGCATATATATATTCGAGCTACCTTGTTTTTAAAGAACATGTCAGAGACCGAGTCAGCTTATGAGCAGGATTATGATAGTGATTCTACACCAGAGGTAAGTGTGCCAAGGAGGTATCACAAAGGTGGCAAAGGTGGTCGGCATGTCAGGGAGGAGCCTACTTCTTTGGCTCAATTGCAAACTTTTCCACTTGCAATGGACTATTTTCGGTATCAATCATGTTTGGAATACTGTGAGTGGATCTCACAAATCCAGCATCATCGGGAACTAGTCCGTTTATTTGTTCTACATTTGCAGGATGGTCATGTAAACCTTGCCGGAGTGAATTTCACCTTGTCACCCAAGATTATTGCTCAGGCCACTGGGATACCAAATGTAGGGGAGGAATGGAGTAAACGCCAGCAGTTAGACAGATTTCACTATGAGCCATATATTAAGCCCGGGTGTATAAGACACTTGACTGCAGTTTTTCCTTTCAGATTCCTAAGGGATGAGTATGCACCATTGATGAAACTCATCATTCGATATTTCAGTTGCGAGAGCAGATTCTCACCTCTCTATGCATACCATGTCCGTTTGTTGATGCATTTTACCAGGGTACGTATGATGAACATTCCATTTTTGATGTGTCGCAACATAGAGAGGATGGTGCCTTTAGTACAAAGGAAGAGCCCAGCACATCAGCATAAGAGCATCTATCATTATGCATTGATTAAAATTGTAGTGATGCATCAGTTGGCATAGCAGGGCATTACTTGGGAAGATTTCATCTCCCGTGATTACTTTTCACCATTACAGCCACCTCCCGAGATAGTTCATGATGAGGGAGGACCTTCACACCAGCCAGACATTCCCGAGACTGAGCATATAAGTGCTCCTCCATATGTGACATATCAGCAAGGTCACAGGGCATTATTTCCATCGGCACAGCGAGTGTTATCTCCACCTCGTGTGGAAGGGGCCTCGCTTTCGACAGCAGCACCGCAGGTACAGGATAAGGGCAAGAAGCCCAAGCATGAGGAGGGACCTTCAGGTGAGCCATCTGGGTTTGTTACTATTCACGATGAGACAGCTTCAGAATCAAAGAAGACCCAATATATCAGGTATCTAGAGCAGCGGAATAAACAGCTTGAGGACCAGCACATGATCATAGAGCTACAGAACATCCGTGAGAATTGCCAAGCTGCCCAACATAGGCAAATTGAGTTCACAACTCTAGAGCAACAGGTAAATGAGGATCGAGAGGCTAATCTTGAGAGGGTCAACATCTACTTGGAGGAACGGCTGAAAAGAGCA
Source organism: Pinus tabuliformis (assembly GCA_031772625.1). NCBI lineage: Eukaryota > Viridiplantae > Streptophyta > Pinopsida > Pinales > Pinaceae > Pinus > Pinus tabuliformis. The sequence goes on along the minus strand of CM062819.1, from coordinate 15,511,636 downwards.
GATAGAGACCATACATTATTGAAACACATGGTTATGCATTACAAGGTCCAGAACTTGGTTTGCAAGGCGCGAATTAGGAGTCTTAAGGCAAAATTGAGGAAAATGGTCAAGAAGCAAAAACGACAAAAGGAGCTTGATCGTCTTCGGATTTTCGCCGAAGCCTCTTTGGCTGAGCATAGTACTTTATTGGGGACCCCCAGCCCAAATTTCAACAAGTTTGGGGAAAATTTTGTCAATTTTGAAATTTTTGTGTAAAAAACAGGTTTTTTGGGTCAACGCGTAGCGCGCCGCGTGCTACCCATAATATTGGGAGGTCCAAATCATGAAAGGTTTACATTTTTGGATTTTTCATGATGAAATACACCTACTCAGCTACTTCCAAGGCATCATCAAGGTTTGGGTCCCCAAAATGTCAAAAAAAATGCAAAAAATGACCTCACTGCCCCTTTTTGGACACACAGGAAGTAGCCTTGGGAGAATGCACTTTTGGAGGGGCAAATGGACATCAAATTGAAAAATTACACTTGGGTTGGAAAGTATACATCCAGGGCTTTCCAACAAGCCAACCTAAGCTCAATTTGGATGCCGGGAAGTGCCCCAAAAGCAGGTGGAAAGGCGCGCTACGCATCAGGATTTTTTGCAAAGTTTTCATCTTCAGCTCAGGAAACGAAGCCAGTTTGACCAGTTTTGACTTGTGATGGGATTTTTCACCCTCCTTGATGTAATTAATGGAAATTTATGTTTACTTGACACTTATTTACCTATTCTATATGATTCATTCATAAAATAGCAAAAATTTAATGAATGAATTGGTTTCCTAGCTTATAGAGGCAAGTTGTTTTGACTGCCTAGATTGTAGTGCTTTGTTTAGAATTGGTTGAAACAGCTCCTAGGATGATGAGCTCGACCCCTAGAGGCAACGGAATGTGTTAGCTTGCCTATATTATGTATTTTCTTAGTCATTTTCAGGGTTGGACTCTTGGGGAATAGCTTGATACACTATTGTACATATTTTATCTGCAATTTTGGCAAAGGATAGACCAGGGTTTTGCAGCACTATTTGGGATTCATGTGGCCTTATGTGTTGATGGTTTGTTTCTCTCAGTACTTGTAAGTTGTGTATGTGTATCACTTTCCTTATTTAATCTTCTGCAATTAAACAAATGAAGAGTTAAGGTAGAATCCATAAATTTGCTATGCTCTGCCTTTAAGTTTGTTTAATTTTCAATGCTTTCTTCAGTTTAAGGAGAATCCTTGAGACTTCCTTGCTCTCCTTAGCTCCTCACCTTTCAGTTCTATTCATTCAATCACTTTAAAGGCATCAAAACAATCGCCTATCTTGCCCCAAGAAGATCTCTGCAAAAGTTGCGCCTCATCCCCGCACCCAAAATTGCCTTTCCCCTGAATTCAACAAAACTTCAAAAAATAAATTCCATAATCCTTGTACTTAATATCTAGCCTAAAATTAGTCATCAATTCAGTCATCTCGAGCCTCTTTGATTACCTTTTGCTGAGATTGATCGGAGAGAGCACTCTCCTGTCCTCGTAGGGCTAGCTACGAGGCTGAGCGTGGTTTGATGTGGCCTCGAGTTTTTCCTTCCTCAGCCTGAGGGAAATTCGAATGCTAACAGACTGGAAAATAGCCTTGGAGAAGCAAGAGGATTTGTAACAACAATGGCAGTCGATGCTATGGGTGTATGAGGTGTCGAAGGAGGTGAAGAAATGACAGATGTTTGAGGTGTTGAAGGGGGAGAAGAGACAGCAGATCTCTGATCAGATATGGTGGGTTGTGTTAGCACTCGAATCTGCCTCAGGCTGAGGAAGGCGAGACTCAAGGCAACATCAAACCAAGCTCAGCCTCGTAGCTAGCCCTACGAGGACAAGAGAGGGCTCTCTCCAGGTCTATCTCGGAAAAAGGTCTTCAAGGGGCTAAGATGACTCAAAATTAATACTTATTTTAGGCTAGTAAAGAGATAGGAAGGTTTGATTTAAATTTTTGAGTTTTTTGTTGGAGAAACGGGAAAACCAATTTTGGGTGCGGGGATTAAGGTCAGATCTTTGCAGAATTCGAGTTGGGGCGAGGTAGGAAATAGTCTTGATGCCTTTGATCAGGTGTATGGAAGGATCAGAATGACAAGGAGCTGAAGAGGGCAAAGGAGAACATGGATCCTCTCCAAACTGGCGAAAACATGTAAAACTAAACAAATTTAAAGGAAGAGCACTGTGAACAATGAATTCAACCTCATTTACTCATTCATTTAGTTTCAGAAGCATAAGAAGGAATGGAATACATGTAAACATGAATAAACTTACAATAACTGATAAAAAACGCCATCAAGAACTGAAAGCCACAAGAATCCCAACAAGTGCTGCAAAATCTCTGATCTTTCCTTAGCCAAAATATGAAAAATATGTACAATAGAGTGCCAAAATCTTCCCAAGAGTCCAACCTGTGCTACTGACTGAAAATTTACATATATAGATCAAGCTAACCTCATTCCCTAACCTCTAGGGGTCGAGCTCCTCCTTCTAGGAGCAGTTTGAACAAATTCTAAACATGGAGCAAGAATCTAGGTGATCAAAACAACCTGCCTCTAAAAAGAAGGAAACTGATTCATTAAATTAATTTCTTGCTAATTTGTGAATGAATCATCTAGAAGAAGGTAGATAGGTGCCATGTTACCTTACATACATCAAATTACATCATGTTGGGTCAAAAATCACATCAAGGAGTGAAACTGGTGAAAACGGGCCGAATTCCTGAGCTGGAGGATGAAAACTGGACCAAAAACCTCAATGCGTAGCGCCCTGACCCCTATGCGTAGGGCACCTTTCCGCCTATTTTTGGGGCACTTCCCGACATCTAAATCAATCTCACAATAGCTGGTTGGAAAGCTCGGGATGTCTAATATCCAGCCCAAGTGAAATTTCCCAATTTGGAGCTCATTTTCCCCCTCAAAATTGCATTCTCCCATAAGTACTTCCTGTTGTTGCAAAAGGTGGCAGCAAGGTGGTTTTCATGGTGTTTTTAGGCCCTTTGATCATCCAGAACTTGATGAAATGCCTCGGAAATAACTGAGCATGTATAACTTACCATGAAAAACCCAAAAATATAAGGTTTTTCTCCAGCAAGTGTCCCAATCAAAAGCAAGCGCACCGACGCGCTACCCATAGAGCGGAAAAAACTGTTTTTTGAGACCAAAAATTTCAAAATGACAAAAATTTCTCTGAATTTGCTCAAATTCGGAGCGAAGACCCTCCATCATGTGTCATGCTCAACCAGAGAAGCCTCGGCCAAAACTCGAAGTGGATCTAGCCTCTTTCGCCATTTTAATGCTTTGCTCAACCTCCTTTGCAAAATCTTCTTTTTTGCTTTGCCAACATGCATGCGAGCCCAATAATGATTTTTCATGTGACGAAGCATGTCTTTGTCTCTATTGGCCTTCGCCAACAACTCCTCCAGATGTCGATTGACTTTCTCAAGCCAAAACTGCCGCTCAACAGGTGTCAAATCACCAGGTCTTTTTCAGGCTAGCCTTCGGTCCTCATGAATTTGTCGCAGCTCTATAAGTGTGTGCTCAACTCTAACTATTTATTGCACTGCTCCAATTATTGGATTAGACATTCTTCCTTCAGCAACTTCTCTTTCAAGATATCAATCTCGATCTTTTTCTCTTGGATGATCTCTTTCAGCTTCGAGCTAGGAGAGCTCCTATCCACATCACTCAATGCAACATCAACATCCTGACCACCTGAATGGTCCTCCTCATAAATTGACCTCTTGCCTCTGTCCTGAACCTGTACCTGTACTAAAGAAGAAGGCAAGATCCCTTCCACACCATGTGGAGATAGTACTCGTCGTGTAGCTGCAAATAAGGCCCTGTGGCCTCGCTGATATGTCACATATGTTGGAGCATTGACATGCTAGGTCTCAAGAATGTCAAACTGATGTGAAGGCCCTCCCTCATCATGAACTATCTCGGTAGGTGGCTGTGGCACTGTGAAAAAGTCACAAGAAATAAAATCCTCCCAAGTAATGCCCTGTTGTGCCAACTGATGAACCACTACGATCTTGATCAACGCGTAATGATAAACACTCCTATGTTGCTGTGCTGGGGTCTTCCTTTGTACTAAAACAACCATCCTCTCTATGTTGTGAAACATGAAGTATGGAATGTTCATCAAGCGTACCCTTGTAAAATGCATCAACAAACGGACATGGTATGCATAAAGACGCGAGAATCTGCCCTCACAACTGAAATACCGAATGATGAGTTTCATCAAAGGTGCAAACTGATCATTCAGGTATTGGAAAGGAAAAACCCTGCTCAAGTGCCTCATATACCCAGGTTTGATGTATGGCTCATAATAGGATTTCTCTAGCTGTTGACGCTTATTCCATTGCTCTCCAATATTTGGTATCCCAGTGGCCTCTGCAATAGTCTCTGGTGACAAAATGAAATTAACTCCGGTGAGGTTTACATGGCCATCATGTAAATGTAGAACAAACAAGCGAGCTAGTTCACGATGATGCTGGATTTGTGAAATTAGCTCACAATAGTGATAGCATGACTGATGGCGAAAACAATCCATTGCAAGCAGGCAAGCTTGAAATTGAACCAAAGAAGTGGGCTCTTCTCTGAGATGCTTTCCACCTTTGCCACCTCTGTGAGGCCTCTGTGGCACATTACCCTCTGTTGTGGAATCACTATCATTCTCTTGCTCATAAACTGAAAATGTGTCTGACATGGCTTTAAAAACACAATGTCTGCAATATGTAGGATGTCTGCAATGTGTATGTTGTCTGCAATATGTATGTTGTAGGTGTGGTGAAATCACAATTTCAATGCATACTCAAAAGCTAACCGAAGCATCATAAGAATTATGCCATAATGGGAATACTCTGTTTCAGTGTATTGGGCATGAAACAGCCATTGTTTTGATCACAAGGACAGTTTTGACAAATGAACAAAAGTATGAAGTGTACCCTTTGTGATGTTGGCTAAAATCTTACAAATGAGGATGGAGCTGTGTTTCACCAAGGGAGAATCGAAAAATCTTCACCAGCCACCCACATGTCCTTTTAAACCCTAAAGAATGATTTTGGTATGAGCCTAGGGTTTCTTTTTTTTACACCCAATACATCACATTTTCCCCTCAAACACACTACAAACAATTTCAAATTGACTGAGCAGCCATGAAACAACTACTTGCAAGATTTGGAGGCGATTTGATAAGATCTGGTTGCATAAACAAAAAAATTTGGTGTTGTGACTGAGTGCGTAGCGCACACCTCAGTGCATAGCACCTGTGTATTTTTACTTTGGCCAGTGAGGCCCAATACGTAGCGCCCACCTAAGTGCATAGCGCACACCTCCAACGCTGTCCACGGGTATGCAATCACAGTTTCGGCCTTTAAACACTTAAACGCGATTTTGCCTTGGGAATTTGTGAACAAATGGACTTGTTTTCCCTTTTTATATGCAAACAAAATATCTCACCAAATCTAATTTGATTTAAATTGATTTGAATAACCCACTTTACAATGTTTGGCACTTTGACATCTTTGGTCTTTTAATACAATACTACTTTTTGATTTTCTCTTGCTTTTCTGAGGTTTGGACTGATCATATTTTGTTGATTTTTGCAGGGATCTGGCATTTTGGCTTTAGAGAAGATCAGAGGCTTGCTCTGAAACCTTTTGAGATAAAACAAATACAATTATTTACAATAACAATTTCTAGTTCCAAAACAGAGTTTTGGACTAAAAATGTTTTAAAATGCTTTCTGAAAAAACTATTAAATAAGAATCTTTTGAAATCAACCTCATGGCCTGCAGGCTTGTATTATGTATATGCAAAGGACTGACAACCCTAGACTCTAGGATTTTTTAACGAAACAAAACTTTTATGACGATGAATGCATGATCATGTACTTCAGTGATTTTTGAGAAAAATTGTTTTTTTACTAACCCTGCAGGGACAAACATGAGGAAACACAAGACAACCAGACCCCCTCGTCAGTCAATGGCATGCCCCTAGTGAAATGCAATGAAGTGGAACAAGCAAGACACCTAAAAATGATATGCAAAAGCGAAAAGATCTCTGACAAAGGGCTGTAAGGACCGACTCTAACATTGGCTCCAATGGGGATGGTGTCTCCTTGGAGATGCCAAGAACGGCAGATCTCTGGGAGAGCAGACCAGTGCTTTCATCCATTGGGCGATGGAGTCATTATTTCAACATTTAACACAAAACTTTGACACATTTATTGACTGCAAATTTGACTGAAAATTGAACACAACTCTGACCTAAACTGACTCGATTTTGAAAACTGAAAGGACTGATAAAAATGACTCGACAAATCTCAAACCAACTAACCTTCATCTCCAGAATTATAGCCTTCACTGCAGGCCCCAGACTGAAGATGAGAGATCAGTACACACATGCAATAGAATAGATGTAAAACGATATATACAATGATGATGAAATGAGCAGAAAATACTCAGAAATAGTATCACTTTAGCAGTCGACCATTGATCGGCCCTCCAGGACAATCATCTCCATACATTTCCTTGAGAATAAAAGCGTTTTGACCACGATATGCTACAATCTTATAAGGACCCTTCCATAAATTTTCAAATTTGTCTTGCTTTCCTTTATCTTCATTCCGGGCATCCCATTTCAAAACCACCTCATCCAGCTGAAACTTATCTGTTTTTTCCTTCCTATCATAAATCTTCTTTATGCGCTCCTGCAACATAAAAGTATTTTGAAATACTTCCTCCCATGTCTGTTGTAAATGAATCAGCTGATTAATCCGCCTTTGCATGGGATCTTCCTCACTACCAGCTTCTTGAAGCAATTTGACTACCGGAATAGCAAGCGAAGTAGGAAAAACCATGTCTGTCACGTACACCAACTAGAAAGGAGACATGCCAATAGACTTTTTCTGACTTACCCTATCAGCCCATAGTGCATTCACTAATTTCTTGTGCCAGCCCTTTTTATTGATTTCCAGCAACTTTTTAATGATATTTACCAAGGACTTATTTGAAGATTCTGCCAACCCATTTCCTTGCAGATGGTAGGCGGTCGAATGCCCCAAGCTGATATTGTACTTATAACAAAATTCAACCATTCTCTTTGACTTGAATGCCGCTGCATTATCTATGATTAGCTTACTAGGACACCCAAAACGTGACAGTATATTATTTTCAAGGAAAGAAATAATTACCGCATCCGTGGCCTGTCGGGTGGGAATTGCTTCAATCCATTTGGTGAAGTAGTCTGTAGCTGTCAATATCCATCTATGCTATCCTGATGATGCCGGATGAATTTCCCCTATGAAATCCAAGCCCCACTGCTGAAATGGTGCGCTAACTTCAATTGGTTTAAGAGGCAATGGCTGTAGTTTCTGCTTTCCTTGAAAATTTTGGCATTCGTGACAATTCTTAACAGCCTTAGACACATCTGAAAATAACGAAGGCCAATAAAAACCTGCCCTTAGAATCTTATTCATTGTGGTTTTCCAAAACAGATGGCCCCCGCAGTCACCTCTATGAAAATCCTCCACAACTCGTTTGGCTTCCTCCTCTACCAAACAATTCAGCAACATTCCACCAGGGTCTTTCCAATATAATGCAGAATTGAGGATGCAAAATTTGGCAGCTTTCAATTTCAATGTTCTACTCTTATTTCTAGGCATCCCGGGAGGTGAAGACAAACTTTGAAGTACGTATATAATGTCAGCATACCAAGGAGAAGAAACAAAAATACCAAATACTTGATTTACCAGACTCTCCTCATCTTCATCGGACATAGCAGCAATCAAATTTATATCTAGAACATGTAGATTTGTTTCAACCATTAATTTGGCGAGTCCTTGACCTTTGATCAGCTTGGTTAGTTTAATCTCCACATCATACTATAACAACGCACTAATCCACTTACCCCGCCTTCCTTCTGGATCTGCCTGTACCAAAACATCTTTTACTGCTGCATTAGGAACATATGCTATAATGTGGGAATGCAATATATACACACGGAAATCTTTCAAGGCCTTTACAAGCGCAAGTGCTTGTCTTTCAATAATGTTGTATTTCAATGCTACGTCCCTTATAATACGACTGAAAAAGGAAATGGGCTTCTCAACTCCATTCCTTTTTTGCATTAGTACAGCTGCCAAAGTGTGCTCAGAAGCAAATGAAAACAAAATGAAGTCCTGTGTGTAGTCTGGGCTAATTAAAGTAGGGGCTGAAGAAAGAGCTAACTTTACCAAATTGAATGATTTCACCGCATCTGTTGTCCACTTTAAATGACTGTCCTTTTTCAGCATGTTCGTGATTTCTCTAAGATGCTCGACTAGATTTGGAATGAAACGACGCAGAAAATTCAGTTTGCCATTAAATGACTGTATTTCTTTCTTATTCCGGGGTTGTTCAACCTGCTGGATGGCCTCAACACGTGCAGGGTCAACACGAATGCCGTCTTTTGATATGATGTGACCAAGGAGCTTACCTTCATCCATGGCGAAAAGGCTATTTTTTGGATTCAGCGAAATGCCATATTTGCTGCACTTTTGGAAAACAATTTTCAAATGATATAAATGCTCCTCATCAGAATTTCAAAACACGGTTAAATCATCAAGGTAAACAACTAAAAATACATCTTTCTCATTGGCGAAAGCCATATCCATTGCACGTTGAAAAGTGGCACCTGCATTTTTCAAACCAAACGACATCTTTGCATAATGAAATGTTCCCCATGGAGTGGTGAACGCAGTTTTGTCACGATCATCTTCATGCACTAAAATCTGATTGTATCCTGAATATCCATCGAGTAGTGACATCCTTGATGCTCGAACTACTCGCTGCAATATATGATCCATTTTGGGCAGCGGATAATTTTCTTTTAAGGACACCTTATTCAAATTTCTGAAGTCAAATACATAAACGAATCTCACCGGTTTTCTTTCTTACGGGTACCAAATTTGATATCCAATCAGAAAATCTGATAGGCGCAATGATTCCTGACTTATACAACCTGTTCACTTCTTTTTCTATCGATGGCAGTAGCCTAGGATTGATTCTCCTCAACTTTTGACGGAAAGGCTTCTGATTTGGTTTTATAGGGATAGTATGCTGAATGATATTAGTGTCATATGTTTTCAGATCTGAGTAATCCCAAGCAAAAGCATTAGAAAATGAAGACAACAATCTGACATATTCTTTCTTTACCTTTGGTGATAATGACTTTGATAGCTTTACCATCTTGGGATTTTTAGCTGTCCCAATGTTTACCTCTTCAACACCTTTTTCAGTCGGTCTCAATGTCGGTTTGCGGGCCACATCGTCTTGGTCAAATAGCTCCTCCAAAGGAATCAATCCCTTAGGAATAATGTTATCTTTAAGTTGCAACACATCCATTTGATTTACTTGTATATCAACATTACCATCATCATGTTCCGTATCTATGGAGGTATCTTTAAACTTACCCTTATTCTGTAGAAAATCATTAATCTCTTCATCATCCTGAAAGACTTGCCAACATCGCTGATTATTTGGAACAGTGGGGCGGTGTTTCACATGAATCTCGAATTTGTTGCTGGAATTCATTGGAATTTTTAAATTACTTGTTGCCTTAGCCAATCCATCAGCAACACCATTTTTTATGAGAGGCACACATGTCAAAGTATGATCAGAAAAGAGTTTCAAAATATCTAAAACTGCATTTTGATATGCTCTCATGCAAAGATGCTTGGCTTGAAACACACCCTTCACCTGCTTTATCACCAACTCTGAATCACCATATACTGCAATTCTTTTTGCCTTCAGCTTTTGAAGAATCTTAAGGCCAACAATGAGAGCCTCATATTCTGCTTCATTATTAGAACAGTCAAATGCTAGTTTGTAGGAACATACTCTCACCTTGCTTGGAACCTTATCTTCAGCAGAAAATGGACTTCGAATCCATACACCAATTCCAGCACCATCACTACCTACTACGCCATCAAAATCCATGGTCCAAAGACCATCTTCATCCTCCTCCAAGTGCTGAAATTGTGTTAGCTCTGATTTTCATGTTTGCTTCCCATTATCTTCAGTTGTTTGCTCCATAATAGCTTGCTTTTCACTTCTTTCTTTCTGCAGAACTTCTCTAAAATTCTCAGTGATTTCTGGTATATCCTCTACCTAAACAAATTGACTATCTATCTCATTAAAACTATCAACAAACAAAACAAACGACTCCAAAGTTGTATGTACATAATTTACAGGATGATTGATTGGTTTTTCTTTGCTTGTTATCATGTATTTCATCTTCTTCTCTTGATATAGCTTTCTCATTTGACCAAAGATTGGAATTGTAGCATAAGAAAAATATAACTGTAGTGTACCTTTCAACTTAGCCCCCCAAGATCTTGAAAGCAGCATACCAAAACGCGGAGGAATGTCCGCCACAACCACATCCATCAAGACATTCTTAGCTAGAATTTGATCTAAGCTTACCACCAAGTCCTTGATCAATCCAATACACTTTACACGGCTGGAATCAAATGAATACAAATCATGGTATTTTCTTGTAATATCTAATCCCAACTTTTCCATGATTGCTTTTGGCATCAAATTTTGCGAAGCACCCGAGTCAAACATAGCATTGTGTAAAACATATTCATGCAACCTAAAACTGATATAAAAGGGAGGAACATCACTTTCAGGAGACTCACCATCTAAAGCAGTCCCAAAAATCAATTCCGGTTGATCATCTTCAACATTTACCGTGTCAAACATTGGATCAAAATTCAGAATTTTGGAGACTTGACCTCGGTAGCTGTTGTTCTTCATGATTTCAGTCAAAGGAATTATCTAGTCAATTTAATGTCTTAAATTGCTCTACATAAATTATCAATCCGGGTATCATAAACTGATGAAGTGTGGTGCACTATATGTGCTTAGTTAACCTTTATCTTACTTCGTTTTTTTATAGTTTATGTTGTTTTTGGGGTTTTGTTCTTGTTGGTTTTCTAAAGTGTCTAATGCAAATGGAAATCATATTCTAAGGTCTTAAGAATACTTTTAAAGGACAAGTATGGATAAAGATTTCAAGACAAGGCCTATGTCCCTAATGGTAAATTCCAAAACTTAGCACTTCAAAAGAACTTAAAACATGTTATTGATGGAGTTAGTATTTAAACAAAAGTGTAAATATACAACTAGTTCAATCAAAATAAAATGCAATAACCAAACAATTAGCTAATGACTATGAGACCCAGTATCCTTGCTGCTTCAGCAAAAGGACAAGATGATTCTATCATGTCATTAGTTCAATCAAAATAAAATGCAATAACCAAACAATGAGCTAGTGACTATGAGACCCAGTATCCTTGCTGCTTCAACAAAAGGACAAGATGATTCTATCATGTCATTAGTCATTAAAAGGCTATGTGCATCACTAATCTACAATCAACTTGAAAGCAATTTATGTACAGCTAATATACATAAGCACAACAAAATTAAATGCAAAATTAAATGACAACTATACAAGGCAGGGGCCCTCTGCCACCTATGAAATCAAAGCAAAATTGAACACACTTGCATGAATTAAAATTGCATGAATGAAAAATCTAATCTATCAAACTTGAAAGCAATCAAATCAAATCAAAGCAATATTTACAAAATGAAATCTACTCTACCTTACATTCTACAAAGCAATATTTACAAAATGAAATCTACTCTACCTTACATCCTAATATGCTCCATGACATCTACTTTACATCTCCTTCCATGTTGAGAACATCAAAGCTTTATTCAATTTCTTCAAAAGTACACAGTACAACAAAGTCCTCCAAAGCTTTCAAAAGCCATCAAGGAAGAACTACAAACTTAAGAACTAGGGACTAAGACTAACAAATGAAGGAGAGAGATCTCCTATTTATACAAAAAGATGAGAGTCATCTCATTAATGATAGTCCATGAATCTCTCCCTCTACCTCTAGAGTCCTAATCAAAATAGGAACTGATAAGACACATGTCTTTTTAGAGTTACAATACAATTAGGAGATGTGACACATATCCTCATGATCCCATGATTCTTTCCACTCAAATTCGAATTTGGCCTTGGGGTGCCACATAAGGGTCTTCTAGAAGCCTCCTTTCAACCTACACATGTCAACAATCTCAACCCATTTGTTAGGTATAAGCATATGCACATTATTTTCTAATGTTTAACCACAAATTCACTTAAAAGGCTTAGAAATAATAAATATTGGAAAAACATAAAGGTGGCCCAATGGTAATGAAAGTGGGATGAATGTGGTGACATAGTAATGAAATGGAGGTGATATAATGGACATAATAGTGAAAGTGTAATGGAAATGAATGACATTTTCAAGACTCAACAGGAATAGATACTTTTAGTTTTGAAATTTCATTATCCAAACTAAATGTTGAAACCTTTTTAACCTCTTTGACCGGAACTTCTCTTTTTTCAGCTTTATCCTTCATTGTGTTTGGTGGTTGATTTACCTTGTCTGCTGATAACGATTTACTAGTTGCAGGATCAATTATCTCTTTTCCTTTCTTCTGTGGTACAGCTGAATCATTTTTTGCTGAAATCTCCTTCTTCTTCTGAATGGGGTTTATGGGAACATCTCGATTTCTTAATGAGTATTGCTTCTGTTGGGTAGACAGAGCATTCATGTATCCTCTTTGGTACTCCTCCGATTCTTCTTCAAGTGCCGCATCATTTGACAGAATAAAATCCTCATCTTTGCGTGTGGTGGAGCTTTCAACATATTCTTCCTCTTCCATGATGTAGATAGGCAGATCATCAAGAGTAAAGAAATGGTTTTCCTCCCCTACAGTATCACCATCATCATCAAATTCTTGACCAACAAAATTTTGTTGAAGAGGAGTCTTTACGTGCTGCTGAACTACCGGCTCTTGTGTTCTTTGTTCACGCTGCTTAATTCTGAATTATGGCTGCTGCTGATCATGGAAATTGGGATTGCGGATCTACGGTTCCGGCTTGTCAAGAGTGAGCTTTTCGAACATTCTCTCTACCTTGCGAAGTATATGATCTGATGTAGAAGCTTCTCCTTTGATGGTCACTCACTTTTCAGCTTTCATCCTAGCTCTTTTATCATTCAAATTCGCTTCAACACTAACATCAATCTTTTGCATATCTGTTGGAAATAATACTGAGAGGGGGGGTGAATCAGTATTATCAAGTTCTTTTAATAAATCTTCCTTATTTATACTTTGAATTATTTTTGCATGTCAGTACCATAAAATAATGAGCATGAACAAAGAAAACAAATAGTCACACCAAAGAACACCAGATGTAAGGTGGAAACCCAATGTGGGTGAAAACCACCTGCTGCAATATGTCTCTATCTTCTTTCAAATTAGAAACTTATTTTACAATGGTTTTGTACTGATGCAGTCCTTTACTAGTACGCAGGCTGCAACCTGCAGAGAGCTACAACTCTCTCTCGTTTTCCAGTCTCTCCTGGAAGGGAGCTACAACCCCCTACTTCTTTTCTTTCAAGGACCACTTTTCATAAATTTTCAAATTGGATCCATAAACATCAAGAGATCATCAAGTACAAGTAAATCACCCAGTCAACTGCAGTAACCAGATCAACAATAACAGTAAACTAAACCCAGAACACCTTATCAACAGAAGAACTTAGCCAATAAAAGATCTTAAGACAGATACGCAGTTTTCCTTTATCTGGTCTGCGTGGCCACGCACTTCACCTTCTGCTCCCCTGCGTATACCCGCAGAGCGCCTTCTGCTGCACCGCGTACCCACGCATTGTTTCTTCAATCGCGCTGCGTACTGTTACTGTAGGCACGCACCCACAGATACTATCGCGCCGCGTACTGCTACTGTAGCCACGCACCCACAGATGTTATCGCGTCGCGTACCTATGCACCTGCGGCTTCTGACGCGCCGCGTACTTTCCCTGTGCCTACGCACCTGAACCTCTGTCGCGTTGCGTACCCACGCACTGCGCCTTCTGCTGCTCTGCGTACCCACGTAGTGCGCCTTCTTCTGCTCTGCGTACCCACGCACTTGCACTGTTAATCACCTGCGTACCTCTGGTTAGGGCCGAAATTGGCAGTCCACCAGTGTGCTACAGATCGTCAGATGCCCAGATCTGTTCATGCGCTCGAGAGATCACCCTTCACAGATTCGCTTTCAACTTCACTTTTATATAGATCAACCTTTTAAAACAATAACCCAATATTTCAGATCTTAAGATGTTCAATTTTCAAAAGATACTTAGCCAAGTGATCTCCTTTGCTTTATATAGGCAAGCTCTTCCTAAAATCATGGATCAATACCATAGATCACCAATACAAGGGGCCCTAAAACATGGGGCTCAATAATAATAATAATATAAAACAATACCACGGGCCAAAACCATAGAATCAAGAACGGCGGGCTAAATACCACGGGCCAAACATAGGAAACCCCACGTGAACGCGCTTCTCTGCCTTGAAGTAAGTGAACTGTGGGTACGCACCTTCTGAACGGGTGACCTGCGTGTCTGGTCGCAGTCGCTTCATGGCGTACCTGCGTGTATGCACCTTTTGAGCTATTCTCCTGCGTACCTCTTAATTTTCAACATTTTGAGAGCCTGATCAGAGCATTGCCACTTGAGGGTGTTGCCATCAAGTACAACATCTGTAACATAGAGCCATACCAGAATCATAATGCCAACAATCTCCCCCTTTGGACTTGATGGCAACCTCAAAATCTTCAACGTCATTCTCCCCCTTTGACATCAAGGGAAAAGGGTTATGCTCCCCCTAAGAACATGCTCCCCTTGAATGTGAACAAGGTCTGCAAAAAGATGTTCTACAAGAAGAACATGACTCTATATATCATAAATGACCTTCCTATCAAAAGACTTAATACATACATCCATCACCCAACCAAGTGGGGATACATCAGGAACTAAATACATTACATCTTCATCCCAGGCATAGTGGGGAAACCAACATAGGTCGTTACATGACCTGAAGAGATGACTACAATAGATAGAGACATACTATTACATCATGAGTCGTGATATGACATTCATAACAAAGACCAATCATCTAAGATAAACATCAGCAACAACACTGTATGATCTGCTCCATAGTATCTGTCAACAACAACTAGATCAGCAACTTGCATTAGTGCATGAATCATCAAGGTATGTCCGCATCAACAGAATTTCACATTCTATGTGAGAATCACCATAGCCATCATGATCATCATTTGGGAATATCTGCATCAATTAACATATGTACGAAACAACCTATCATCATATAGGTAAGAACTCATCATCATCATGTCTTCAACAATGCAACTTTGAATAATCATCCATGTATCCAGCCAACAATCCTCATCCATTTGTGCCAAGAATGAAAGGAATCATGCATCATAATTGTAATATATGATGTCAACAGCAGCATATGAGTGACTCATCATCAAGAAGATGTGAAGTGCATCTCCTTTATCCTCATGAAAGTTACCATGTAAGCACCATTAGATAATCAACCACAAATCTGATCCAAGAACCATGTGAACAACTCATAGCAAGATGAATCATTTATCTATGTAAGCATCATTACCAAGGACTATTACCCATAATGCCAACAATGCATTAAAACATATGCTCCCCGTAAACTGGTGCCATCTGTCAGATCTTATCAACAAGAAAAGTCAGCCAATAAATGCCTTTGTTTTCTCAATCTCTTTTCTAAGACCAACAATTTCACCTTCTAACTTTTCAAGATATTTTTCCTTTTCATCAATATGAAATTGTAGAGTATCAATGATCATATTCTTTTCTTCTATACATGTCTTGAGTCTAGAAATTTCTTCATGAAAGCTATCCACATCTATAGCATCCATGTAATCATCATCTTCAAATGCCATTAAAAGTTTATAGTCATTACCTCATTCATCTTCATCACTATTTGATAGACCATCACTATCTTCATGAGTGTAGTAGCTTTTCTTATTTGCATTATATTTCTTGCTCCATCTAGCAGGTTCCTTTCCTTTATCCTTATGAGGACATTTCGCAGCATAATGACCTACTCTTCCACAAGCAAAGCATTTAAAAGGCAACTTACCTCTGAACCTTCCATAACCCCTTTGAAGATTTCTGACAAAATTTGATTCTTCTTCTTCTTCTTCTGGCACGTGACTTGCTTCATAATAGTCTCCTTTGCGTGAGGCCTTGAAAGCAGCTTCTCTTCTGTCTGATGGACCTCCCTTTCTCATTTCATAAGCAGTTAGAATTCCGTGTAGCTGAGACATAGTAAGAATTCGTAGATTTTCCTTTTCTTCTATTGGAGACACTTTAGATTCAAACTTGGGGGACAATGATCTTAGAACTTTTTCAACCACAATAACCTCTTTTATTTCTTTAACCAAGTTTTTCATGCAATTAACAATCTCATCTACCCGAAGGAAATAGTTAGCCACACTTTCATCATTATACATTCTGAGATTCTCATACTGAATCCTGAGGGTTTGAAGTTTAGCACGCTTTACCTGTTCATCTCCTTCGTAGCTCAAGACAATCTTGTCCCATATTTCTTTTGCGGATTTATATTGCATAACCTTCACGAATTCTGTTTGAGATAAGCATCCTAACAGAGTATTGACTGCTTTAGCATTTGTTTCATATTTCTTCTTCTCGGCCGAATCTGTAGGAGTATCTGAAGGAAAAGTGTAGCCTGT
Organism: Pinus tabuliformis; assembly: GCA_031772625.1. NCBI lineage: Eukaryota > Viridiplantae > Streptophyta > Pinopsida > Pinales > Pinaceae > Pinus > Pinus tabuliformis. The sequence goes on along the minus strand of CM062819.1, from coordinate 15,494,888 downwards.
ATCTATGATATCCCAAACTTCTATACCAAGAGATTGAAGATAGGCAGTAACTCTTACCTTCCAATAATTGAAGTTTGTCCCATCAAAGATTGGTGGCCTGATTGAAGCTTCCCTCTCGTAGTTGCTCATGATGAATGATCTTCCTCCAAGCGATCAAGCTTCTCTAAAGCACCTGCTCTGATACCAATTGTTGAAATACTGAGAGGGGGGGTGAATCAGTATTATCAAGTTCTTTTAATAAATATTCCTTATTTATACTTTGAATTATTTTTGCATGTCAATACCATAAAATAATGAGCATGAACAAAGAAAACAAATAGTCACACCAAAGAACACCAGATGTAAGGTGGAAACCCAATGTGGGTGAAAACCACCTGCTGCAATATGTCTCTATATTCTTTCAAATTAGAAACTTCTTTTACAATGGTTTTGTACTGATGCAGTCCTTTACTAGTACGCAGGCTGCAACCTGCAGAGAGCTACAACTCTCTCTCGTTTTCCAGTCTCTCCTGGAAGGGAGCTACAACCCCCTACTTCTTTTCTTTCGAGGACCACTTTTCATAAATTTTCAAACTGGATCCATAAACATCAAGAGATCATCAAGTACAAGTAAATCACCCAGTCAACTCCAGTAACTAGATCAACAATAACAGTAAACTAAACACAGAACACCTTATCAACAGAAGAACTCAGCCAATAAAAGATCTTAAGACAGATACGCAGTTTTCCTTTATCTGGTCTGCATGGCCACGCACTTCACCTTCTACTCCCCTGCGTATACCCGCAAAGCACCTTCTGCTGCACCGCGTACCCACGCACTGTTTCTTCAATCGCACTGCGTACTGTTACTGTAGGCACACACCCACAGATACTATCGCGTCGCGTACTGCTACTACAGCCACGCACCCACAGATGTTATCGCGTCGTGTACCTACGCACCTGCGGCTTCTTACGCGTCACGTACTTTCCCTATGCCTACGCACCTGAACCTATGTCGCGCTGCGTACCCACGCACTGCGCCTTCTGCTGCTCTGTGTACCCACGCAGTGCGCCTTCTTCTGCTCTGCGTACCCACGCACTTGCACTGTTAATCACCTGCGTACCTCTGGTTAGGGCCGAAATTGGCAGTCAACCAGTGTGCTACAGATCGTCATATGCCCAGATCTGTTCATGCACTCGAGAGATCACCCTTCACAGATTCACTTTCAACTTCACTTTTATATAGATCAACCTTTTAAAACAATAACCCAATATTTCAGATCTTAAGATGTTCAATTTTCAAAAGATACTTAGCCAAGTGATCTCCTTTGCTTTATATAGGCAAGCTCTTCCTAAAATCATGGATCAATACCATAGATCACCAATACAAGGGGCCCTAAAACATGGGGCTCAATAATAATAATAATATAAAACAATACCACGGGCCAAACATAGGAAATCCCACGTGAACGCTCTTCTCTGCCTTGAAGCAAGTGAACTGAGGGTACGCACCTTCTGAACGGGTGACCTGCGTGTCTGGTCGCAGTCCCTTCACAGCGTACCTACGTGTACGCACCTTTTGAGCTATTCTCCTGCGTACCTCTTAATTTTCAACATTTTGAGAGCCTGATCAGAGCATTGCCACTTGAGGGTGTTGCCATCAAGTACAACATCTGTAACATAGAGCCATACCAGAATCATAATGCCAACAATATCCTCCAAGGTAGGCGGATCTCTGTCCCGTAATGAATAAGCCATCTCCGGATCAAAACCATCCGGGAATTTAAGAAGAGATGATTTTCGAGATGGTGTTAAATCATCTGGAATAGCATTATAAACTGTATTAAATCTGATAACATAGTCTTGGACAGACTCACCAGGATTGTGTTTGATATTGTTATACTCGGCATTGATCTGAAGTGGATCTTTTCTAATTTCCCAACGATCTAGAAACTGTCTATGAAGCTTTGCCAATGTAGTTACACTTCTAGCTCCCAAGCCTCTGAACCATTTTCTTACCTCTCCTCCAAATGTTTGCACAAACAATCGCATAGTTACATCCTCCTCATCAATCTCATTTAAATCACAAAAATCTGCCATTCTGTCTATGTGTTGCTGAGCGGAAACACTTTGAGGAGTGCCATCAAATATAGGAATCTTACTCTGATAATCCGCGGGCATATCATGCAATTGCTGAGGCAAAGCAAGAGGTGCAAAACGAGCAGCCATTGCTCTTGGCGGATTTGGTCTGGGGGTTGTTTGAGACGGTGTATGCGGAGGAGTAGCAATGTGGGATGAAGAAGGAGAATTTACTGCAGACTTTTGATATGTGATGATGGGTTGCAGGGGAAGAGTGGGAATGAAAGGCAGTTCAGTGGGAATTTTGGAGGTGAAATCGGTGATAGAAGATCCAATATTTGCAGATGCAGCTTCTAGGAAATCAGCAAGATTTGCAGCCTGAATATTTCTCTGAAGATGTCTCAAGATAAAGTTTTCAATTAATTTATTATGTTTTTCAACTTCAAAAGCTGCAGCAAAGTCAGGATTTGGAACTAGAGAATCAAGTGCACTTTCAGATTTGGTTTTAAACAGTGACAATTCAAACTGCTCGTCAAAGTCAAGTTCTTCAATATACTTAAAAATTGCAGGACAAGAGGGAGACTTAAACAAAGGATTTATGGGATTTTCTCGTCGGTGTATTCTCGCAATCAGATTTGGGTTCTCATATACTGGAGGTGGATCTGGATCTTCTGGAAGCCATTGTGGAATTGTTTCGAACAATCAAAAAGGACACAACAATTTTTCAGCCTATCAACTTCTAGACTCCATCATCCAAGGTCTAGAACAAATAAGTATATTGGGATAAATCGCAAATGAAGTGCTACATTCACAAGCTCACCAGAGATCGACTGAAGCAGCGTTTATCTACTTTCGCTTATGCATAGAAAAAGCGTTTCGAAGGCTACCTGGCATGACATTGACTCCATCTAAGACTCATGAAACAAACACATCGACCAGCAAACAATAACAATTTTCTCCCCAGTATGGTTTCCACTATGTTAGCGCTCGAATCTGCCTCAGGCTGAGGAAGGTGAGACTCAAGGCAACATCAAACCAAGCTCAGCCTCGTAGCTAGCCCTACGAGGGCAGGAGAGGGCTCTCTCTGGGTCTATCTCGGCAAAAGGTCTTCAAGGGGATGAGATGACTCAAAATTAATACTGATTTTAGGCTAGTAAAGAGATAGGAAGGTTTGGTTTAAATTTTTGAGTTTTTTGTTGGAGAAATGGGAAAACCAATTTTGGGTGCGGGGATTAAGGTCAGATCTTTGCAGAATTCGAGTTGGGGCGAGGTAGGAAATAGTCTTGATGCCTTTGATTAGGTGTATGGAAGGATCAGAATGACAAGGAGCTGAAGAGGGCAAAGGAGAACATGGATCCTCTCCAAACGGGCGAAAACATGTAAAACTAAACAAATTTAAAGGAAGAGCACTGTGAACAATGAATTCAACCTCATTGACTCATTAATTTAGTTTCAGAAGCATAAGAAGGAATGGCATACATGTAAACATGAATAAACTTACAATAACTGAGAAAAAACACCATCAAGAACTGAAAGCCACAAGAATCCCAACAAGTGCTGCAAAATATCTTATCTTTCCTTAGCCAAAATATGAAAAATATGTACAATAGAGTGCCAAAATCTTCCCAAGAGTCCAACCTGTGCTACTAACTGAAAATTTAAATATATAGATCAAGCTAACCTCATTCCCTAACCTCTAGGGGTCGAGCTCCTCCTTCTAGGAGCAGTTTGAACAAATTCTAAACATGGAGCAAGAATCTAGGTGACCAAAACAACCTGCCTCTAAAAAGAAGGAAATTGATTCATTACATTAATTTCTTGCTAATTTGTGAATGAATCATCTAGAAGAAGGTAGATAGGTGCCATGTTACCTTACATACATCAAATTACATCATGTTGGGTCAAAAATCAAATCAAGGAGTGAAACTAGTGAAAACTAGCCGAATTCCTGAGCTGGAGGATGAAAACTGGACCAAAAACCTCAATGCGTAGCGCCCTGACCCCTATGCGTAATGCAAATTTTAGCCTGTTTTTGGGGCACTTCCCGAAATCGAAATCAATCTCACAATAGCTGGTTGGAAAGCTATAGATGTCTACTATCCTGTTGAAAATAATACTGAGAGGGGGGGGTGAATCGGTATTATCAAGTTCTTTTAACAAATCTTCCTTATTTACACTTTGAATTATTTTTGCATATCAGTACCATAAAATAATGAGCATGAACAAGAAAAACAGATAGTCACACCAAAGAACACCAGATATAAGGTTGAAACCCAATGTGGGTGAAAACCACCTGCTGCAATATGTCTCTATCTTCTTTCAAATTAGAAACTCATGTTACAATGATTTTGTACTGGTGCAGTCCTTTACCAGTACGCAGGCTGCAACCTGCAGAGAGCTACAACTCTCTCTCGTTTTCCAGTCTCTCCTGGAAGGGAGCTACAACCCCCTACTTCTTTTCTTTCAAGGACCACTTTTCATAAATTTTCAAACTGGATCCAACAACAACATTGAAGCTCATAATCAAACAACCTTCTGAATCACCCAATCACCAGATCCATACATATACAATGATATTATGAGAGTTATCAACCAGATCTAGTACATAAAGATAATTCATTAATCATGTTGTTATCTGAACTCAATACCAGTAACCAAACATCAGTTATGCACCCAAAACCCTGCAGAATAGTCAAAGGCAGTTAAAACAAATTTTAAGCAGGGATCGCAACTTCACTGGTATAGATCTGCGGATATCTGTACTACCTCCGCACCTGCGCCTTTTGTGGAGCTGCGACCACCGCACCTGCGCCTTCTGTGGTGCCTCCGCACTGCGCCTTCTGTGGTGCCTCGGCACTGCGCCTTCTGTGGCGCCTCTGCACTGCACCTTCTGTGGCGCCTCTGCACTGCGCCTTCTGTGGTGTCTCCGCACTGCGTCTTCTATGGCGCCTCCGCACTGCGCCTTCTGTGGCGCCTCCGCACTGCGCCTTCTGTGGCACCTCTGTGGCGTCTCCACACTGCGCCTTCTGTGGCGCCTCCGCACTGCGCCTTCTGTGGCGCCTCCACACTGCGCCTTTTGTGGCGTCTCCACACTGTGCCTTCTGTGGCGCCTCCGCACTGCGCCTTCTATGGCGCCTCTGCACTGCGCCTTCTGTGGCGCCTCTGTGGCGTCTCCGCACTACGCCTTATGTGGCGCCTCCGCACTGCGCCTTCTGTGGCCCCTCCACAATTCCGCAACTGTAGCGCTCGAGAGATCACCCTTCACAGATTCGCTTTCAACTTCCCTTTCATAGATCAAACTTTTAAAAAAATAACCCAATATTTCAGATCTTAAGATATTCGATTTGAAAGAATGAATTAGCCAAGTGATCTCCTTTGCTTTATATAGGCAAGCTTCTTCCTAAAATCATGGATCAATACCATAGATAACCAATACAAGGGGCCCAAAAACATGGGGCTCAATAATACCAAGGACTAACCACCATGGACCAAAGGTAAGTTCTCCAACATATACACACTTTTGACGAGGTACCATGGTCCAAAACCATAGGTTCAAATACCAAGGACTAACTACCATGGACCAAAGGTAAGTTCTCCAACATGAAAGTGCGTGAACTTTTTCTCTACATGAAATAAACTTTTCTCTACATGAAATAAACTTTTCTCTGCATAAAAGTGCGTGAACTTTTCTCTACATGAAATAAACGTTTCTCTGCATATAAGTGCGTGAACTTTTCTCTACATAGAATAAGCTTTTCTCTGCATATAAGTGCGTGAACTTTTCTGCACTATAATTTATCATCTGAGATGAGTGGGTTGCCATCAAGTACAACATATGTATCATAAAGCCATACCAGAATCATAATGCCAACAATCTCCCCCTTTGGACTTGATGGCAACCTCAAAATCTTCAGCTCATTCTCCCCCTTTGACATCAAGGGCAAAGGGTTATGCTCCCCCTAAGAGCATGCTCCCCCTGAATATGAACCAGATATGTAAAGAAGAAACATAATCCACCAAAAACCATAAATGACCATGAAAGAGATAGAGACATATTGCAGTAATATTCAAATCAGCATCCATGATCACCTTCTGTACATCCTCCATAATGCCAACAATGCATTATAAACTCCCCCTGAACCAGTGATATTTGATCTTCAACCAATCCGCAACCCAGCACATGTACGCATATTCCCGTACAACCAACAATCAGAAGAGATTCAACAACAAGATGATGCATCAACAACCCCCAGCTTTTGCTTGAGGTATTCAAAAGTCTCCCTGGGCAATGGTTTGGTGAGTATATCAGCAACTTGTTCCTTAGAAGGAACATACTCCAAATTGACCTTCTGTTCAAGCACTTGTTCCCGAAGAAAATGATACTTGATTGGTATGTGCTTGGTTTTTGAATGCATGACTGGGTTCTTTGAGATGATGATTGCACTTGTGTTATCACATAAGATGGAGATAGGTGGTGTACAAGTGATTTGAAAATCCTGCAAGGTCTGCATCATCCAAAGGAGTTGAGTGCAGCAAGATGCAGCAGCAACATATTCTGCTTCAGCTGTAGATAAGGCAATCGAACTCTGTTTCTTGCTGAACCAAGATACTAGTCTGGAACCCATAAAGAATGCGCCACCACTTGTGCTCTTCCTGTCATCCATGCTTCCGGCCCAATCGGAATCTGTATAAGCATGAAGTGTGAGATTTGTATCTCTAGGATACCATAAACCATAATTTTGAGTCCCTTGAAGATATTTGAAAATTCTCTTCACTACCTGAAGATGAGTCTCCTTCGGATTTGCCTGAAATCTTCCAACTATTCCAACTGCATGCATGATGTCCGGTCGGGGACCTGTCAGATAAAGTAGACTTCCAATCATAGATCTGTAGGTTGGTTGATGTACTGCTGCAGATTCATCATTTGCACTGAGGCTACATCCTGTGACCATGGGTGTACATACTGGTTTTGCATCTTCCATGCCATATTTCTTCAAAATCTGTTTGAGATACTTGGTTTGAGACAAAAAGATTCCTCCTTCCTTTTGTTGGATTTGCAAACCAAGGAAATATGTCAGTTCTCCCAGCAAGGACATTTCAAATTCTTTCTGCATGACCAAGGCAAATCTTTGACTCATAGCTTCTTCATTGCTGCCAAAGATAATGTCATCTACATACACAACAAGTATTAGCAATTTGTCATTTTCAACTTTTATATAAAGATTGCTATCTGCTGATCCTTTTGAAAAACCTTATTGATGAAGATATTTGTCCAAACGATAGTACCAAGCCCTTGGAGCTTGTTTGAGACCATAGAGAGCCTTTTTCAATCTGCATTCAAGATTTGGATCATTTCCAAGAATGAAACCATCTGGCTGCTCAATATATACTTCTTCTTCTAAGTCTCCATTCAGAAAGGCTGATTTCACATCCATTTGAAATACTTTGAAGTTTTGAAAGCTTGAGAGAGCAAGGAACATTCAGATGGCCTCAAGTCTTGCAACAGGAGCAAAGGTTTCTTCAAAATCTATTCCTTCTTGTTGCGCATACCCTTTACAAACAAGTCTGGCCTTGTTTCTAATTACTTCTCCATTTTCATTCAATTTATTTTTGAAGACCCATTTTGTTCCTATAACATTCTTATCTTTTGGTCTAGGAACCAACTCCCAAGTGTTGTTCTTTTCGATCTGCTCAAGTTCTTCATCCATTGCTTTGACCCAACATTCATCTTTGCATGCCTCTTTCACATTTTGTGGTTCAGTGGAAGAGAGTAATGCCAAATAGCTTGAAGCTTCTGCAATTGTTCTTCTTGTTTGTACACCTGCTTCTTTCTGCCCCACAATCTGAGATTCTGGATGATTCTTCTGAACATATCTGGATGGAGTCTTCTCTTCTATTCTTTTCTGCTCCTCTGGTTCTTCTTGAGGTTCTTCTTCTTCATCATTCTATCTTTGAGGGTAGCCTTCATCTTCTTCGATGTCTTCATGATGTACTTGCCTAGGAATGTATCCCTTCTCATCAACCACTACATCAATGCTGTCAACAATTCTGCCAAGTCTTTTATTGTAGCACTTGTATGCTTTGCTATGTGGAGAATAACCAAGAAGAATGCCTTCATCTGCTCTAGGTTCAAGTTTGCCAAGTTGCTCATCAGTATTCTTAATATAACATTTGCTCCCAAAGATTTTGAAGTGCTTCACCGAAGGAGTCTCACCACACCAGAGCTCATGAGGGGTTTGAGTGCTGTTAACACGGACATTTGTTTTTTTTAGAATAACAACCGCAGCATGTGCAGCTTCACCCTAGAAAGTTGCGGGAGTACCCGACTCATCAAGCATAGCACGAGCCATTTGTTGGACTGTTCTGTTCATTCTTTCCACAACTCCATTTTGCTGAGGAGTTCTAGCTGTAGAGAATTCTCTTCTTATCCCATGTTCTTCACAGAAATCGAAAAATTCATCGAGGTAAACTCCCCACCTCTGTCAGATCTGAGGCACTTAATTTTGTATCCTAATTCATTTTCAACCAAGGCTTTGAAGGATTTGAATTTTTCGAATGCTTCATCTTTGTGCTTCATTAGTCCTAACGAGACAAACCTGGAAAAATCGTCAAAGAATTATATCAAGTATTCTTCTCCTCAAGGTGTTCTTTTTCTGAATGGACCACATGTATCTGTATGTACTAGCTCAAGAGGCAAGCTAGCTGATCCTTCCTTCTCTGGAAAATTAGTTCTGGTTTGCTTTCCAAACTGACATGATTTGCATATGGTGTTGTCTAGAATTTTGATATCTGGAAGATCGCGAACTGCCTGATATTTGCATGCTTTCCTTATTTGTGAAAAGCTTAGATGCCCCAACCTCCGATGCCATAGCCAGTGTTCATCATCCTTGCTTAGATAGCATTGTTGTTGTCCTTCTTCAAATACGTATAGATTATTTGGAGTTCTTTTACCCTTGATCACCGTTTTACCTATATCAAGATCACGAACAAGACATCCATTTGTTCTAAATATCACCTCGGTTCCTTGATCACACATCTGGCTGACACTTAGAAGATTATGTTTCAATCCATCAACATACAAAACATTTCCAGCCTTGACCTTTTCTTTTAACTGAGCAGTGCCTTTTCCTTTTATAGTTGCAGGAGTATCATTTCCAAAAGAAACTTTCTTTCCCTTTTCTAGAGCAGAATATGACTCAAGTTTTTCTTTATCACCTGTCATATGCTTAGAACATCCACTGTCAATGTACCATAGATTTTCCTGTCCCTCTGTATAGAATGCTATCCCACATCTTTCTGTTTGTGGTTCCTTTATTCTCCATGTTTTGGTGTTTGAGGCTTGTTCCTTTGTCTTCTGAAACCTGCTCCTGCATTCAGAATCTTCATGACCAAAGTTATTGCAAATAGAACATTCAACTTCATTTTCAAGAGCCGAAAAGTTGTTATAGGTCCTTTTTGTAATCCCGATCATACTTCTTTGTTTTTGAGCTTCTCTAGTCATGATTGTTTTATATGCAACACATTGAGCTGCTTTGTGACCAAAGTTATGGCAAGAGAAACATTTTGATCACAAGGACAGTTTTGAAAAATGAACAAAAGTATGAAGTGTACCCTTTGTGATGTTGGCTAAAATCTTACAAATGAGTATGGAGTTGTGTTTCACCAAGGGAGAATGGAAAAATCTTCACCAGGCACCCACATGTCCTTTTAAACCCTAAAGAATGATTTTGGTATGAGCCTAGGGTTTCATTTTCTTTTACACCCAATACATCACATTTTCCCCTCAAACACACTACAAACAATTTCAAATTGACTGAGCAACCATGAAACACCTAATTACAAGATTTTGAGGCGATTTGATAAGATCTGGTCGCATGAACAAAAAAATTTGGTGTTGTGACTAAGTGCATAGCGCCCGAAACCAACGCGTAGTGCACACCTCAGTGCGTAGTGCATGTGTATTTTTACATTGGCCAGTGAGGCCCAATACGTAGCGCCCACCTGAGTGCGTAGCGCACACCTCCAACGTTGTCCACGGGTATGCAATCACAGTTTCGGCCTTCAAACACTTAAACACGATTTTGCCTTGGGAATTTTTGAACAAATGGACTTGTTTTCCCTTTTTATATGCAAACAAAATATCTCACCAAATCTGATTTGATTTAAATTGATTTGAACAACCCACTTTACAGTGTTTGGCACTTTGACATCTTTGGTCTTTTAATACAATACTGCTTTTTGATTTTCTCTTTCTTTTTTGAGGTTTGGACTGATCATATTTTGTTGATTTTTGCAGGGATCTGGCATTTTGGCTTTAGAGAAGATCAGAGGCTTTCTCTAAAACCTTTTGAGATAAAACAAATACAATTATTTACAATAACAATTTCTAGTTCCAAAACAGAGTTTTGGACTAAAAATGTTTTAAAATGCTTTCTGAAAAAACTATTAAATAAGAATCTTTTGAAATCAATCTCATGGCCTGCGGGCTTGTATTATGTATATGCAAACGACTGACAACCCTAGACTCTAGGACTTTTTAACGAAACAAAACTTTTATGACGATGAATGCATGATCATGTACTTCAGTGATTTTTGAGTAAATTTGTTTTTTTACTAACCCTGCAGGGACAAACATGAGGAAACACAAGACAACCAAACCCCCTCGTCAGTCAATGGCATGCCCCTAGTGAAATGCAACGAAGTGGAACAAGCGAGACACCTAAAAATGATATGCAAAAGAGAAAAGATCTCTGACGGAGGGCTGTAAGGACCGACTCTAACAGGCTGAACTGGAATGGTGGGGATAAAAGGATGTTCAGTATGAATTTCAGAACTAGACAAAACAACAGATGAACCAAGAGTAGCAGAACGAGATTCTAAGAGCTCGGGAATATTAGTAGCCACAATAGATGTTTGAAGTGAATTCAAAATATAAGCATCAATTGATCTATTCACTCTTTCAGTTTCAAGATATTGGACAAATTCTAGATTTAAAATAGTATCACCAATCGCACTTTTAGATTTAGTTTCAAAGAAAGACAGATTAAAATGTTGATCAAACGGGAGATCTTCGAGATATTCAAATACAACTAGGCATGAATGAGATCGGAAAATTGGTGCTATACTTAAAGAACTTTCTTTCCTGAGAATTCTTGGAACGAGATTTGGGTTTTCAAACACAGGAGGACGATCAGGATCAGTATTGGCCCTAGTGTATTGTTTGGAAGCTAGTGTGTTGAATTGTTCCCAAAATTCAAATGAAAATTACAATATTTTCAGCATACTGAATTCTAAACCTATCATCCAAAAGTCTAGAATTGTTTAATGTACTAGGGTAATATTTTTCAATTCTTCCCCAGTGGAGTCGCCACTATGTTAGTGCCTAAATCTACCTCAAGCTGAAGAAAGGCAGGTCTAGGGTAACATCAAACCACGCTTAACCAAGTAGCTAGCCCTACCAAGTCGGGAGAGGGCTCTCTCCTTGTCAATCTCAATTAGAATTTGGCAACTAGGGCTTGAGATGACTCAAAAAAAATGTTGATCTTAGGCTAGGTATATTACGTCAGAGGATTCTGATTGAGTTTGATGGTTGGTTGCTGGATCAAATGAAGAAGGCATTTTTGGGTCCGGGAAATCAACTCAGATTTGTAGAGGTTTCTGTGGGGCGAGGTAGGAAAGTGTTTTAGCACTTTGAATTGGATGCGATGGTAAGTCTAAAGACTAGTGAGGAGTTGGAGAGGGCATGCAAAATTCATGAGTCCTCTTAAAACAACAAAAAACATTTAAAACTATATGTAACCTCAAGGCAGAGCACTGAATATCAATGGATTCCATCTATTAATCTTGATTTCAATTAGTTATGAAGAAAAAGATAGATGCTAGCACATATACACATAAGAGACATTGAATAACAAAAGAAGAAACAATGCCAAGACACATTACCACAAGAATCCCACAAAATGTTGCAAAACCTTGGTTCATTTCCTTGCCAAACTGTAGAAGTGATTTACAATAAAGCTCAATACATCCACAAGAGTGAAACCTTGAAAAAGACTAAGAAATTACATCATATAGGCATCAAACCACCTATGCTAACCATCAAGGGTCGAATCCATGAGTCAAGGATCTATTTCAACAACATCTAAACTAGGAACTAGAAAATAGGCAGTGGAACAGCTTGCCTCTAAAACTATGGAAACTGATTCATCTAACATCAAACCACCTCTAACTGATGTATCCAACCCCTCAAGTCAATTTTCATCATATTTACATCATATTACATCATCAATTTACCAAAGAGAAAATGAAAAGTCAACTGACAGTCAAACTAGGTGAAATTCTGAGTTTTTAGGCAAAATCGGCAAAAATTTGCCTAATGTGCAGCGCCCTGAGCTTGATACGCATCGCCACTTCAAGGCTGATTTTTAAGGCCTTCCACTTCACCAAATTAGGCCCCGGATAGCTTTTTGGAACGCTTTTCCTTTCTAGTTTCTGGAACACTTTGATTTTTTTAATTTGGAGTTGATTTTCCCCTCCAAAAATCATTTCTCCCAAGACTAGTTCCTATGGGTCCAAAAAGTGGTAGAGAGGGCATTGTTTAGGTGTTTTTCCCCTTTAGGTGACCCAAATCTCCTCCAAATCTTATGAAACTTTCTGGGTTTCATCATTTTTCCATGAGGAATCCAAAAATGCAAGCCATTTTGCAAAATATTGAGCCAACTCAATGCGCAGCGCCACCGGCTGAAAATTCCTATGTTTTGAATTACAAAATTGTGAAATGACAAAATTTTCCCAAAATTTCTTCAAATTTAGCAAGAGGAAAGCTTATTAATTGCTTTGTTGAGCCAATGAAGCTTCAGCCAAAATTTTAAGTTTATCTTGTTCCTTTTTGGCTCTCAAGGCTCTCTTTAACTTAGCTTTTAGGCTATTTATCCTTGTCTTGCAAATTTTATTCCAAGCTAAGTAACGATAAGCGATATGGCACAGCATTTCCTTCTCTTTGTTAGCTTTATCAAGCATCTTCTCAAGGTGGATGTTCACTCTTTCCAACCATGATTCTCGGTCAGCCTCAATTTCTTGCTCAAGGGATGTCATCTTGATTTTTCTTCTTTTTGCCACTTGCCTATTTTCTCTAATTGTTTGCAGCTCCATAATAGCTTGCTTGTCCTCCAGTTGCTTGTTCTCCTGCTCAAGAAAGTTAATGATCCATTTGGCTCTCTCAAGGTCAAGTGATAAGGCTTGGATTTCAACCTCCTTTTCTTTGATGATCATATCCTTGAGTCTTGAGCTTTGAGAGCCCAAATCAGTGTCATCCTCCTCAACCAAAACAAAATCCATGTCTTTCCCTTCAGTAGGACCTTATTCATGCACTTGCTTCTTTCCTTTGTCTCTGTCCTGTACCCACTCAGCTGAAGAAGGCAAAGCCCCTTTCACCCTCGGTGAAGATAGCATTTGCCTGTGATCTAGTGAAGAAAACAAGACCCCTTCCACCCCTGGTGGAGATACTACTCGTTTGGCAGATGCAAAAAGCATCCTAGTGCCTCTTTCATAAGTAATAAACATAGGAATATGAACCTCTTCTATTTTGATTTCAGGCTCTTTTTGTTGCCCAGAAGGCTCACCTTCCTCTTGAGGATCTGAAAATATTTGAGGCCCCTTGAATCATTCATGGGCAATGGAAGTTTCCCATGACACTTCCAACTGAGTGAGCTAATGCAAAACCATAATTTTAATTACAGAAAAATGATAAATATTGTTGAGCTGCTGTGGAAAAGGTTTTCTTTTTGCAATCATTGTCATCCTCTCTATGTTTTTACATATGAAATATGGAATTCTCATCATTCTGACCCTAGAAGCACATAAGCAATCTAATGTGGTAGGCATAAATTCTGGAGAACCTACCCTCACATGTAAAGTATTTGATGATAAGTTTCATGAGTGGAACATACCGATCCTCCAGGAATTTGAAAGGAAACACCCTGCTAATTTTACCATGTTATTTGGCCTTGATATAAGGTTCATAATGCTATTTACTGATATTCTACCTTTCATTCCACTTTTCCCCTACATCTGGCATTCTTGTAGCTTCTGCAATGATAGCTGGTGAAAGAGTGAAATTGATCCCAACAAGCTACACCACATTGTTTTCCATGTTTATGACAAACTGCCTTGCTAACTCATGATGGTATTTAACCCTCTCAGCCATCTCACAAAACTCAAAACAAGACTAATATCTGAAACATGTGGTGGCAAGATGAAAAGAAAGGAGTTCAGTCATGCTAATAGGTTCCTCCCAAATAATTTTTCTACCCTTGTGAGGTCTCCTGGGCTGTACATTTCTTTCCCTTGAGCTATCACTAAGTGTTTCTTATTCAAAACTTGATTCACTGCTTCTTGTCATGGTGCTTGTCTTAGGGATGTGATGTGATGATGATATGGTGGAAAATAATAATGGATGAGGACAAGGAAGATGAGTATGAAGAGATTTTGCAAATGTGGAATGGAGTAAGGGAATGAAAGGATAGGTTTAGGAAATTAGGGTTTTGACTTATGAGGGACTTAGGGTTTAATGAAGGGAGTGAGTTTTCTTAGGGTAATGGGAAAGGGAAAATGGACTTAATGGATTGATTTAGGGCAATGAAGTGTGGAAAGGGGGAAAATGGTGTTGGTTTTGTTATGGAGTGAAAGTTTTGCAATGAAATGGAAATTTATGAAGACAAGCTAGGGTTTGATTTTCAAGATGCAAAACTCATGAAGAAAACATGAAGAAGACCAAATTTAGCTCAAGATCAATGAAAACTTACTTGTAATAGAGAAATGCAGCATTTGAGAGAGTTTTGGGTGATTTGGAATGATTTTGGAACCTTCCTGGCCAATGTGCAGCACACTGGGCCCAATGCGCAACACCTTTGTGTTTTAACACTGGCTGATGTGCAGCGCTGGTCTAATGCACAGCGCCAACCCTCTGATGCACATCGCCAGGCAAGTTTGCTGCAAAAACAGGGTTTTCTTCCTTTTTTGCTCAATTACCCTCTAAATCGCGATTTTGGCTCCTCAAAGATGTTTTGCACAATGAAATGGATGACTAGCAATGAATTCACTTTATAAATGGATGCACTTTTAAATTTTCCTCATTGCAAACCCACTTTTATAAAGTCTTAGCCACTTTTCCTCAAAAACT
Source organism: Pinus tabuliformis (assembly GCA_031772625.1). Taxonomy (NCBI): domain Eukaryota; kingdom Viridiplantae; phylum Streptophyta; class Pinopsida; order Pinales; family Pinaceae; genus Pinus; species Pinus tabuliformis. The sequence continues at coordinate 15,479,650 of CM062819.1, read as the reverse complement.
CTGTTTTTCATTTGATGTTTGACTTTTCTTGATCAATTGATGAACTGATGCATTGGTGCTTTTGTTTATGCAGTGGCTGGAGTTGGTAAGGTAACCAAGAGTAGTTGATGAACTTATTACATATAGAAACACTTTAAATTACATGAAATTTGTACATAAAATGGAAAAACTTTGTTTTCACCTCAAAACAGAGTTTTGATATAAAAAAACATTTATTGAGCATATCATCAGTGAATTTATGATTCTATGAACTTATAAAACCTCCTCATGTGCCTACTGACCTTTTATTGAGTTTTGGATGACCATGATGAAAAACCCTAGACCTAGTGAGACTAAAACCCTAAAACTGACTTTTGTAAATGAAATGAAACAAAATGACAGTAAATGACCTAAAAATGTGAAAACAAGTCAGCAGATGAATGTCATGAGGGAAATTGACATGAAACCACTACCATCAGTTGATCCATGACCTAATGGAATGCAACTGATCAGATGGGACACCTACTATGCATGCAAAAAGAGCAATTTGATCACTGATGGAGGTATGAAAATACTGACACTAACACTGAGTGTGGGTATGTCGTCCCTCAGCAATTCATGAAAATTTCAAAATATCATGATGTTATGTATTGTAATCGATGCAGGTCACCATCCGCTTTAGATCCTCCCCATCACATCGTAAAGCATATCACTCGACATTATCATTTTTTACTTCATACTTTAGTAGGCAACTGTTATAGGTCTATTTAAGCACATCACTCCTAACATTTAGATCAGTACAATTAGGGCTCATCAAACCCTAATTCATTTGTTACATGCCCTAGACAAGTCAACTCATTAAATGCTTCCATCCATGAAAGTTTCCTAACCTAAAGCCTTGCTGAAATGCCTCCTTGGGACACCAGCGCAGCCTTGGTTAGGGGTAACTGCGTTATAGAGCAGGCAGGCCCATTCTAGCCTACACTGCAGTGCACTTAGGCCCTCTTTGACTTGCGCTGGGTGAGATTGAGCAAAATTTGGATAAGATTCTGGGAATATTCCTTGATTGTAGATCATTCTAGAAGGATCCCATCTCTTATTTCCTCCTATAAGCTCCAAATTGGATAGGCTAAGGATCCATTAACCTCCTATCCTCTCGTCCCTTGCTCCATGGAAACTAACTCCAAGTTTGGAAGGCCATTCAATACCCTCTTTTATGACAAAACCACCTCCATTTCCTACAAATTGAGCACTCATCATAGTGATCAAGGAGCTAGAATCTGAAGTTTGTAAGGAAATTATGTTGGTTTGAGGATTGAGTTTATGTTAAGAAATGTTATGCTGCTAGAGTGTTGAGATTTTGATGTGGCGAGGGTTGAACAGAAGCTAGGGGAGTGGCACAAGATCGAATTGTATTAGGTGATACTCTTCCTTCTACATTAATAAAGAGCTTATTCCTTTTCTCATATGATTGTTCATATCTATGATGATTATGTGTTTCAATGTATTCGATTCCATTGTTTTATAGTCGATAGTTCATGTATGCTTTGGTCGTTTCTTGTTCTTGTTTCTCTTGATGCAGGTACCTTTTAAGCGGATTTAGTTCAAGTGGGAGCAACAGGAGCGATTCAAAAGAGATTTAGGAAGCGAAAGGAAACAAGTAAGTTCCTCTAGCTCATCTATCTTCTATAATAAAAGGTTAAACTAATTTCTTTCTGTTGTTCTAGGTGTAGTCACCCACCTAGGGAAAATGTGTTTATCCGTAGGTGCAAATTCCATATAACAAAATTGCCATTCAAAAAAGTTGTTTTAACATCCATATGGTGTATCTTCCAACTATTATGAGCTGTAAGAGAAAATAGAGTTCTAATTCTTTATGTAGTCAACACCTTCCTTGTGAGTGTAGCCTTTTACTACAATCCTTGCTTGTATTTATCAAGTGAACCATCTACCTTGTACTTGATCTTATACACGCATTTACAACCAATAGGTTTGATGCCAACATGAGGATCCACTAACCTCCAAGTTCCATTCTTAATAAGTGCATCATACTCTTTTTTATTGCATCCTTACATTCATCACAATTAGCAGCTTCTTCAAAAGAATTGGGTTCACTAATTTTAGAATGATTAAATTCAAAGTCATGAGAAACGTTACATGAATCAACTTTATAAGAAATTCCTGTCTCAAAATCATAATACTTTCTTGGAACTTTTCAAACATGTGTGGATCTTCGTAAAGGTTTTTGAAGTGGTTGTTATAGTTTCTCATACTGAACTAGAGGTTCTTCTGGAACTCCTTCTGACCCTGCAAAAAGAATACTATCTTCCAAATTTTCTTCAATAGTAACATTCTCATCATTCTGATGAGTCAAAGATGGAAAAACCATAGATTGACCTAGAATGGGAACCCCCCTTCACTATGTGGAACATCATTATCAAATTCAAAATAAAACTTTTTGGATCAAAATTTCTCCAAATAAGTCAGTTGTCTATCAATAATGGAATTATCTTTATCACATTTAAGAAAAATAACATCTCCGAAAAGAATAAATTTATTGTTCTCCTCATCATGCAACCTGTAAGCTTTGGAAGTAGAAACATATCCCAAGGAAATACATTTACGACTCCTGGCACCCAACTTGTTGCATTGATGTTTAGGAATCAATGCATAGCATAAAGAACCAAAGACTCTATATTTCATAAGGAGACTTATTATTAATGAAAAATTAAGGACAACGATTGTGAATATAAGTTGCACAAAGCATTGCTTATCCCAAAAAAATCAACTTAACATTCTTAAAGAACATCATATATCTAACCATATTAAGAAAATTTATAATCATACATTCTATAACACCATTTTGTTGTGAATTATAGGGTATGGTAGTATTATGTTCGATTTTTTTGTCCTTTAAATACTGTTGAAAAGCATTAGAAGTATATTCACCACCATTACCAATTCTGAGAATGCCAATGTTCAATTGAGTTTCATTTTTGACCATCGAATGAAAAGTTTTAAATTCTTCAAATACTTGTGACTTATCTTTCACCAAATACACCCAACAAATTCTCGAATAATCATCAATAAATGTCATCATATATTTATTATCATTGGAATTT